>OY992874.1:6022500-6693367 GCA_963921415.1 Pyrausta despicata
GGGACCAACAGCTTAACGTGCCTTCCGAAGCACGGAGATGCTTGTAAATAGACGTCACTTGTATAGTCAGAATTACATAGGCTACCCGTTAAAAACACACAGCTAAGGCACAGCTAAAAAATAAACAGAACACATCCGACGTTGACGACATTGACGACCGTAATGGTCAAGAAGTTGACTATTAACCAAGAGGTCGCGGGTTCGATCCCCGCACTGTACAAAAATTTGTGTACATGAACATGTCTGTTTGTACTGGTCTGAGTGTTATATGTATTTATTAAGTTTATTTGTAATACCACTGTTGATTCTGATGTCTGTAACACAAGTGCTTAAGCTACTTACCACGGAGTCAGATCAATGTATGTGATGTTGTTGTATATTTATTATTTATCCCACAGCACAGGGAAATAAATAAATGTTAATAACCGGCCACTGCCGCTGGAACCGCTTCGCCGTGGTCTGCTGGCCCTCGCGGTGCAGCCGCTTCATCAGGTGCTGCATCCGGTAGCTGCTCTTCAACTCTTGTTCTGCCGCCATTTGGCGAACTGGAAAGAGAACAGTCAAAAGGTGTATGATTTTAAACTTTCGCGTTGCTTTGTAACACTAATAACTTGTTATCGTATTTTGTTAAGTTTTTTTTTTTAAATCTTTGGTAGCTTAAGCACTTGTGTTACAGATATCAGAATCAACAGTGATATTACAAACAAACAATTATTTTTATTTTATATAATTATTTTCATACATCGCGATATATTTAAATGAGTATTAGGTACCTACTCACTGCTGTGCAATCCATCCGAAACGTCGAGCAGTGAGTATCTAATACGCATTGAATATTATCGCGTTTAGAACCGATAACAAGTTATTAGGGTCAAAAGGTGGTCAAACTTCACATTGGTGGACTAGATTTTTATGAATTTCGGGCCCATTGTGGACGTCGAGCAAAGATAGTGCTTAAACAGTGTGATTCTAAACGTATTGTCAAAGCCCTCGTTACCAAACCCTCACAATAGACCTCAGAGGAGTGGGCGCGGCTGAAAATCAGCGCTGTCATATGTCAGCAATAGCTGAGCCGCATCCAATTGCTTCCATGTTTTTATTTTTATTGTAATTATTATTAAGTGTCGTATCATTTGTTTGTTGGAAGTAATAAACTCATTTTTTTTTTAAATCTGTAGGCTTAATAACAATAAATTAATTACCTTTCAAATTTACGAATACGCCTGAGGGAAAGGCATAATAACCAACCTAATGCACAGTCGTGTTTGACCATTCCGACCGAGTGTAACTTTGGTTCATAAACAAACCGAGAGAAAGCAAGTCCTCTTACATAAATAGCAGGACCGAACTGGACGAAAGTCGTTGTTCGACCTGGAAATCTATGTGGAAGCGGTCAGTCTATGCTCAGCTGTGGACGTCTGGTGGCTGATGATGATGATAAATCTATCACCAGTATCTTAGAGCTGCGGACGACACGTTTAGTTGATGGTCCAGGTTAATATCATTAGATAGCCTAGTCAGAGGCTCACGGGTGGCTTGATAGCATCTGGAAGTTGTGGTCATTTCTTCCAATCCGCTTGTCATCATACTTAGTTGAGTCTAGACCTGTGATCCCAGCAGTGGGGTGCATCAGGCTTTAATTAAGTTGTCATCTGATGATCACAGTTACCTAACTGTTGACTGCGTCATTAGAATAGTGGCAAAGTTTCTGCCTTACATCCGACACATCCGACAGGGCCTTGGTTCGAATCCCAGATCGAGCCAAAATTTGTTTCTGAGATTTTCTGTCATGAATTTCTCTGCAACAGCTCGGAGTCAGGAAATTGGCGGTGTTACACCCCCGTGCCTCGGAAAGCTCGTTAAGCCGTTGGTCCTGCGCCTGATCTCTATCCGGTCATGTCGGATTGCCGTCTCACCGAACTTTGAGCGTGATGGAACAGTGAGTGCACCTGTGTATTGCGCTCCTGCGTAGTTGGCTGATCTCTGTTGAGATTGGCCGCCGTGGTCGAAATCGGCCAGGAGGACTATTATTACCTAATTGTTACTAACCTATTTTCAAGTCCCCTTCTCTTAGCCCCCGCTGCCTGCGCGTGGTGGTGGCGTGCAGATACCGCGGGTCCGGGTTCAAGTCCTCATCTTCTATCACCTCGAGGACATGGATGAGACGATCTATTTCTACCTGTGTTAAGCATAAACGGTATTTTATTTATTTGGTTTACTTACAGTCTACTTACACGATAACCTCTTAAATAAATAGGTACAAACGTTTCTAATAATACTAAGTGTATTGACCACTTACAAGTAAACACAGAACGCACGAATTATAACAAGTATTAAGGTTAACTAACATAAAACACGGATGACGAGAAAAAGATAATACAAAATAAGATCATCATCAGCCTATAAAAATCAATAAAATCAATAAAATCAATTTATTTTTGTAATTAGGCTAACAAATTAGCACTTTTACACGTCCCAACATATAAATTGACCCTACCACCGCTTCGGGACAGTTTGGGCCAGTGCTGAGAAGAAGCGGCGCAAGAAACTCAGTCACTATTGTCATTGCCTCTTTTCAAAATTGATTTACAATAATTGTAATTGTTTGCATTTAAACATTTCCATATATCTTTGTCATTTATATAATCATCAATTTTATAATATCCTTTCGACATTAATACATCTTTTACAACTGTTTTAAATTTATCTAAAGGCAATGAAATTAAATTTTCAGGTAATTTATTAAAAAATATTACACATCTACCCATAAATGAGTGACCAACCTTATGAAGCCTAAAATGTGGAACGGCAAGCCTATTTTTTTGTCTTGTGTTGAAGTTATGCAAATCGCTATTTTTAGGAAATAAGTGTAAGTTTTTTCGAACGTAGATTAGGTTTTCGTAAATATATTGCGAGTAAACTGTGAGTATTTTAACTTCTTTAAACAATTCTCTAAGTGTTTCATTTGATTTAAGTTTATAAATAGCCCGCACGGCTCGTTTCTGCAATACGAAAATTGTCTCTATATCTGCAGCTGAGCCCCATAGTAAGATGCCGTATGACATGATACTGTGAAAATAACTAAAATAAACTAGTCTTGCCGTTTCAACATCAGTCAGAAACCTTATCTTTCTTACAGCGTATGCAGCGGAGCTTAGTCTCTTTGATAAGGTCATGATATGAGGACCCCACTGGAGCTTATCATCCAAAGTAATTCCCAAAAAAGTTGCAGTATTTGAAGTAACTAGTTGTTCATCCTTAACAACAACCCTTGTTGGAACTTGTCGGACATTGGGCATTGTAAACTTAATGCATTTAGTTTTGGTCGCGTTAAGCAATAAATTGTTAACGGTGAACCAATGAAGTACTCGCGAGAGAGTACCATTTACATCGTCAAACAATTCTTTACCCCTTGGAGTTTTAAAAAGTAGTGAAGTATCATCAGCAAATAACACTATCTCACAAGCACCGTCGACAAAGTATGGAAGGTCATTAATATATATTAGAAACAGTAACGGTCCCAATATCGAACCCTGGGGCACACCCATAGTGAGAGGTGCTCCAGGAGACTCTGCTCCATTGATAGAAACCTTTTGTGTTCTCTCAGTGAGATATGAATTAAATAAGTTACATGCATTAGTTGATACACCATAATGGCGTAGTTTTCTCAACAGGGTCTCATGGTCAAGACAATCAAACGCTTTAGAGAGGTCACAAAAGATTCCCACAGCATCATGCTTACTATCATAGGCATCAAATATATGTTTCAACAGAGCGACTCCAGCATCAGCAGTACTGCGACCCTTTGTAAAACCAAATTGTTTATTATGCAATAAATTGTTTGATGTGAAGTGAAATAGTAGCTGATTGAATATAATCTTTTCAAAAATTTTACTTAGAACCGGTAAGATTGATATCGGTCGAAAATTTGAGGGGTTATTTTTGTCACCAGATTTAAATAACGGTACTATTTTACTAAATTTCATTAAATTTGGGAATTTTCCTTCATCAATACATTTGTTAAAAATGATCGCTAAAAGAGGTGCTATGATTTCAATAATAGTTTTAATTATACATACGGATATTCCCCAAAGATCCTCGGTTTTTTTCATATTTATTTCATTGAATGCGTTCATAATTACATCGGTGCTTACGTATCTAAAGTATAGTGGTGAATCACACTCATCAATATTGGATTTGAGAATGGATTCAGACAGTTCTGCAGAAGAGTTAAGTTCTTTAGTAGTAGATGGTGCTATATTAGCAAAGTACTTTTCAAAAATATTAGCTACTTCTGCATTAGATTTAACTAGTTTACCTCCATCTTTTAATGAATATGAACGATCTTTTGTTTTATCTTTACCGGTTTCTTTGTTAATGATATTCCAGGTAGCTTTGGCTTTATTTTTTGAACCTGAAACTATCCTACGAAGATGATTCGTCTTTGCTTGGGCACAAACTTTTTTAAAGATTTTTGAATATTTTTTAACACTATATACGTCCCACAGCTGGGCGCAGGCCTCACCTCAACTATGAGGTGGTGCGAGCCATACTCCACCACGCGGGCTCAGTGCGGATTGGTGGAGGCAAAATAAGATGCTTGAAAATAAATATCAGATATCAAATATAATTACCAAATTTGTGATATTTTTTTTCGAAAGGTATTAATGGAATCACAGTTTATTAATCAGTTATGTGTTTGTAGCTATTTAACGTTAACACAGTCTGGATAGTGGAGAGCAGAGTTAAGGCAGAGCAACAACAGCATCCTAGGGGTAACTAGAAATAAGCCTTGTTGTCTTATCTTTAGACGTTGGACCGAGCTGCATAAAAGAGGGTATAGAAGAGGCCTTAGATTAGGTAAAGTAACATAGATATTTAGTATTATTGATTTTTTACTAACAGCATTGTTTGGATCTCATTTTTTTCGATCTGAAATAAATTTATATAATTATTATAAACCGTATTATTAGCATGACATAAAGTAGAAGTTAGTTTCATTTTATCTTGGTTGCTAGAGTGATAAAAAACCTTTGTGACAAAGACGTGCTGGTGAATGAATGAGATGGGTATACAAGGTGTAACAAAAAACCCCGTTATAACTGAAGGGTGTTGTTGTGCCCGGAAAACTGCACAACATTCCCAATGATACCTTGGTCAAAATCTCAAAAAAAAAAAATCGGACCTCCCATACAAAATTGCCAATCAGCTGATCGATTTACTATGGGAGAGCCAAAAGATTTTTTGAGATTTCGACCTACGTTTCTTAGCGAAAGTTGTTCAGATTTACGGGCACAACAACACCCTTCAGTTATAACGGGGTTTTTTTGTTACACCTTGTATGTATTTATAAAATAAAAATCGCCCAAATGCGAGTCCTACTCTCGCAATCTTGATATTTGTTGTTATAGCGGCAAAACAAATAGGTAGCGTGCCTGCGTATGACTTTAGAATAGGGTAACATCAATGTCATGCCCTGGCCTGCTCAGTCGCCAGACTTGAACCCGATTGAGCATGCATGGGATATGCTACAGACAAGAGCTCTGCCGAATATGGGGGGTATCCAGTCGCAAGAAGACCTTTTTTTGTTGTTGCAACGAACATGGGCGGCCATTCCACAGCGTGATTTGGATGAGCTCATTTTGAGTATGCGAAACCGATGTTCTTGTGTTGTTAGTGTTCGCGGTAGAAACACGGATTATTAATTGTTTAAGTCACCCAATAAAATTTTAAAGAAAACTGTTATTTCAGTCTTTTTTTCGAACTTTAATGTTAGTGGTTCAAATGTCAAAAATCCCTTTATTAGGAAAATGGCAAATTTCTTTATTAATGCAAAGGTGACTTGATTTATCGTTACTGTGGACAAACGAAAACACTTTATTTGATGAATCCTTAAAGAAAATTTTAATTTAAGTATATCAATCAGGAGAAAAGTTATTGCAAAAATATATGTTGATCCCTAGACACTTTTGATGTGTGTAGAACTCTAGCTGTCTAAAATTAAACCACCGTATTTGTTTCTTCGGTTTACGCGAACAGTAGACATTTTTCAAAACGATGAATGAATGACTCCTAAACCTTAGTCTAGGTACTTGTGAGCGCGGACGCTGAGAAGGGTCCGAAACGTCAGGTTTAAATAAAATGTAATGTAATGTACCGAAGAGTGCAAGTGTGAGAATTGTATTTTCGAGCCGGTGCCACTATTAATACGATAAGTTTTTGAAAGATCACGCTGACATTGCCAATATTTTACACGTCTTCTTCTTGACGTGTCGACCCAGGTATAAATATATTTAATTAAAAGAGAAAACACAAAAATAATAATATCAAAAGTATGACACATGAGATTAAATATAAAATAAATTTATACAGGAATACATATTTAAAAATACACATAATATAAAATAATATACACCAAACCAAATAAATAAATAAACATGACGAACTGTTAAAGAAAGATCTATAATGACGGTTGCGATAAAGTAAGAAAGTGGGTTCGAATGAGTCTCTTGAATGATATTTTTGAAGGCCACAACTCAGCCACAGACAAACCATTGTCAGAGGCCTTGCAGAGGTCCTCGCGTGTACAGGTGCTGGGACACGCAGGGCAGGACAGCAGACGTACTATTGTACACACACACACACACACACACAAAAACGTTAATTGTAGTATTGTTTTAAACTAGAAGCCTGTTAATTCAGATAGTAAGGTTTATATTTTGTAGCTATGGAAGAGCGAAGGCAGTTTTGCCTGTTTTAGGTTAAACAGGCAAAACTTTGCTTAAACGGTGTCTTCGATCATTATTAATATATTGTAAAAATTTGGTTACTGCAATAAATAATTTTAATATTTTTTTTCCTTTTAATTGTCTTGGGGGAAACATCCCATTATTTCATTTAGATCTTTCAAGGCGATTGATCATGTCGGACTTACCTCTTGAACATGAACAAGTTGCATGGCCACAATGTAGTAAGCAGGCAGGAATTTCCACTGGAAAGATGGCGGGAAGAACTGCGACCTGCCGGAGTGCTTGTCGCGGTACTCGCGGTACGTCTCCACCATGCGACGGTATTTTTCACGGATGTTACCTGAAAAGAATCTGAAATGGAGCTCAACACAAAACTTTATGAATCCGATTTCAACTTTCAACCCCTGAAAAAGATTTATTCTGTGTGAAATTGGGATGAAGACACCTATCTTAAATATTGTCAAGAACATGGTGTTTAAGAAGCATAGCCCCTATGAAGTTAATACAACCAATATATTTCAAAAAAGCTGTAGAAACCAATTTTTAAACACACAAAACGCAATAAATATTCGGTCAATTGAGTCCGATTTCTGACACATGACCGTGACGTCAAAATCATTTATTACCATACGAAATCTATGGAGACAGACCGTTTTGACAGATAATAAAAAGTATGTCAACGATTGGTGGTGTCGTCTAGCCAATTAAAACACACTTAAAGAAAAACCTGAAATCGAATCCCGCATTTGGCAGTCTGAATTTTTTCTTTAAGTGTATTTTCATTTCACATCTATATACGAGTATATAAAAGAAAGTGGTGTTAGTTACACTATTTATAACTCAAGAACGGATGAAACGATTTGGCTGAACATTGGTAAAGAGGTAGCTTAGAACCAGGAAGTGGACATAGGATACTTTTTATCCCATTTCGAAAACAAAAGGATTCCACGTGGACGAAGTCGCGGGGGGCCACTAGTTGTAAATAAATTTTGTTAAAGTTTTGTTAAAGTTAAAAATGAAGTAACTTAATAGATAAGCTGATTCATCTTAACCGATTGTTAAACAGCTGTAAAGGTGTTTCTTTCGGATGTTGTAGGTATCTAACCGCAGGCCGCGGATGTGTGCTTATGGCGCTGACCCGTGGCCCCGAACTCATGGCTCCCGAGAACGCCGCTGGTTTTTAGTGGGTATGCCCCAATCGGGGAGAGTCCCACATAACCTACTGCCCTCCCCCGAGGGCGGTAGGTATGCGTAAAGCATTTTCCAGCGAGAAAAAAAAAAGGTATCTAACCGCAACAGTGATGAATCATGGCTGGCTGCAGCCTAAGGAGCACTTAAAGAAATCAATCGCCCGGCTTGCGAGAGATGCAGGTTCGGATACCGCCTGTGGCAGTCCAAATTTTTTCTTTAAGTGTGTTTTAATTTCACATTGTAAAGAAATGTGCATTGTTAATGCTAAAAATATAGTAACTTAATCAACTATGTTGTTACGGAAACTATGTTGTTCGACTAGACTACGAGCGACTGACTGTGTTAGTACCTTCGGTAAATTATAAATAAAAAGCGGACTGTAGTTTAAGGTGCTGTATTCTCGCCCTATTACAAATGATTTCTTAATCGCGCGACAAATTATAAGCGACCGGCGGCGGCGATGGGTGCGTATGGGCAAGTGGCGAACGTTCGGCTCGGGCGCTCGTGCTGAGGTCGTGATGACGTAGTTGCCCGGCCGGTTCCTGCGCTCCCCTCCGGCTGTCGCGCGGGTCGATGCCGATGTTGTCCGAACAGACTGTCTGCCTGTCGAAGCGAAAACATCTCCAGAGGATGCCACGTGTAGTGGCGAAACGCGTCGAGTGTTTGTTGGTGTCAGTGTTGTGTTTTCAGTGCATCTTCTGTGTCACATTGTGAGTTGTAGATATTGAAAGTCCTGTATTTTGGTTCCTGCGCTGGCGTCGTTTAGTGGAAATTTAAAGCAAAATAATCATATTTTTCAGCTTTAGTCATGGATTTCCGCAAAGTAACTCCGGATTCCATCAACTATATGTTGTTACGGGTCTGGGGATATTTGTACAAACAAACATCCACTTTGGCCGCGGCACTTAGTAGCGAAACGCAGCGACAGTGTTAAGTATATTTGCGCTGGCTCTGTTCTTTTAACCTAAGAAGGCTCAAAGCTAAAAGTTTTAGAAGATTCTGGTACAAGTTGAGATCATTATAACCAATTTATGAATTAACAATTGATATTTAACTTATTGGGTGGGTAACAACTTTTTCATAGATCACCGACTGAAATAGCCTAATATGATTTCCTTTTTTACATTTCTGAATGCTTAATTAACTAATAACCGATTATTCCTGAAAGAGCTTTGATATGACTGAACGAAAGTTTTAAAAAATGTGGACGAGCAGGAAAATAAATGGTTGGACTGGCCCAGACAGTTTTATTTTGCAAAAAAATTTTCACTAAAATCGGTCAAGCATTGTTTTTTTTGTCACCTAGCATCCCCTTAGTTTAGTGGCATAAAACAGGGATTCCCAAACTGTGCGTCGCAGAAAGCAAAGAGGACGCAAAGAGAGCTCAAAATGAATCTCTGAATGAGCTGCTTAGCGCAAATCTACCGAGCAGTATCCGATTTCGCTTTTTTTTACAAAAGGTAATTATTCTGAGAGACCAACTGTAAATGTGTTTGTGATGAGAAAATAAAGATTTATTATTATTATTATTATTCCTTGAAATTTGGAGTACGAGGTCATCCTAGTTCTCAGGGGGGAAAAAATATAAAACAACGTCTGCGGTGTAGAGCACGCTCGACATTTTGATGACACCACGGAAATACTGCGACAAATTATTGACGTGACAACGTCTTATAAATTGGTTTGCCGGGTGACACTTCAAGAAACTGCGTTACGCTCCGCTCACGTTCCGCGCTCACAATGAGAGCGAGTGAGAGGCACGCGTCCCTTCGACTCGGGCATGGTTAGCCCGCCTAAGAGCGAGTGAGACAGACATAAAAAGTGAAAGGCACGCGTCCCTTCCACTCGAGCACAGTTAACCCGCCTAAGAGCGAGAGAGACAGAGCGAGAGAGAGAGATAGGCATACACACCGGTTCATGTTATACGAATGAATATTCACATTAAAATTATTTTACCACTCAAAGTCGTTGTCACGTAAAACTTTCGCCCGTATACCGACTTTAAAGGCAACCAATTTTTTTTTACCGATGTAATCAACTCAGTGCAATAAACGCTCTCTGCGGAATCGAACACAGTTTTAACTTACCACATCCTGTGACGTAGATACAACTTACCTACAACAATTACATCCTACATCTATCAAATGTGGGAGTACATCATTATTACAGCCCCTTTACATTTGGTGTCCGCCAGTAACCACTTTTATATGAAAGTTTAATGATATGTAGTTGAGTATATAACACTTTCTAAGCACTTAGATATCTACATTTTATTTGTGAATTCTCCTTTTCCATTTTTTAGTTTCCGCTACGAAATATTTTTCAGCATTTTCATGCAGTTGATTGCTAGAGAATGTATCTGGGCATTAAGTCCGTCAATCGCATAACAGTGCAATAAAGTTTATATAAATACTAGCTGACCCGGCAACCGTTGTTTTGCCATTTAATTTTTTTTTTATCACTTAGAGATATGAAAAATAGATGTTGGCCTATTCTCAGACCTACTCAATATGCTCACAAAATTTCATGAGAATCGGTCAAGCCGTTTCGGAGGAGTATGGCAACAAAAACTGTGACACGAGAGTTTTATATATTAGAAATAAAATAAATAGTCTCGATAATAAGTAAATAAGTAAGTATACAACAAGAAGGAGCAAGCAAAGGCAGCTGCCTTAAGACTAAGAGCAAATGGGCTATGGAAACAAAACACTATGACAACGCACTCCAAAATCATGGAGGACATCACGAAGGAAAGACCCCTTCTAGATGCACCCATGGACAGGATACCATGCCACTACATCTTTGATCGAGAATACATTATCCAACTTACCGAAGAACGGAAAGACAACTCTGGCGTCAAAGAAGTTAGGATATACACAGACGGCTCCAAAACCTCACAAGGAACTGGAGCCGGAGTATTCTCATACGACTTAAACATAAACATATCAACCACCCTGGACAAACTAAACACAATATTCCAAGCAGAATGTATCGGAATTATCAGAGCAGCACAGGCGGTTGCAGCCAGAGACGTCGGAGACCTCAACATCAAAATTGTCTCGGACAGTGCATCCGTACTTCAAGCTCTACAAAACAACACCATAACCTCTGCCCTCATATTGGAATGCCACAACGCACTCCAACACATTGCAAGGAAAAATAAGATAACCTTGCAGTGGATCAAGGGACACAGCAACTCTCTCGGCAACGACGCAGCCGATGAACTCGCGAAAAAGGGATCCGCGACAACAGTGTTTGGCCCAGAACCGCTACTACCTATACCGCAGGCCCAAATAAAAATATGGCTGCGAGAAGACACCGCAAAAAACCATCTGCTAGAATGGACGAACAGTGAAGGCTGCAGGCAAACTAAAAATGCAATTCAGATGCCATCTAAAAAGCTTGCCCGCAACCTCGCCAAACTAACGCGCGACAATCTACGCAGAGTTATAGGGATAATAACAGGCCATTGTCTCCTAAACAAGCACCTATTTAACATAGGTGTAACAAACAGCCCTCGATGCAGAGGATGCCTCGAGGAAGAGGAAACGCCACAGCATGTACTCATGGAGTGCACAAGCGTGGAAAAACAGCGAGCAGACATTCTAAAAAACTCAACATCATTCCCGGAAATCTTTAGTGACCTAGGCAGGCTGCTAGCCTTCTGGGAAGACTTGGGCTGGTTGGAATAAAGGCAAACACGCACAATGGCCCAATCGTGAGGCTAAGTGCGGAAAAAGCCCTGCAAAACTAACTAACTAACTAAGTATACAACAACATCACACATATTGATCTGACTCCGTTGTAAGTAGCTAAAGCACTTGTTACAGATATCAGAATCAACAGTTGTATTACAAATAAACTTTAATAAATAGCTATAACACCCAGACCAGTACAAACAGACATGTTCATGCACACAAAATGTTTGTACAGTGCGGTATCGAACCCGCGACCTCTTGGTTAATAGTCAACTTCTTGATCATTACACCAAAGTGGTCGTAAAATAACTCACCCATGACAACGCCTACGTCAAACGCTAGCAAATGGCTGTGCTCATCCCTCACATCCAGGATCTGACGGATCCTGAGCTGGGCGTCTTGTATCATCTCCTCTGATATGTTGATAAGTCGGTTCTTGTCCGACCAACCCATGTTGTCGGCGTAGTATCCAGTTTTTGACTGCTGGGCACATGATGGGGCCCCTGGAACATCACCAATTGGTGATCATAATCATCATCACAAAAACACAAATATAATATCACTAAAATATCACAATTAGACAAACATACACATATAAGCAAAAAAAAACACAAATTAAAAGAAATATACAGCAACATCACATACATTGATCTGACTCCGTGGCAAGTAGCTTAAGCACTTGTGTTACAGATATCAGAAACGACAGTAGTATTACAAATAAACTTAAATAATTACACATAACACCCAGATCAGTACAAACAGACATGTTCATGTACACAAATGTTTGTACAGTGCGGCGATCGAACCCGCGACCTCTTGGTTAATAGTCAACGGTCAAGACCGTTACACCAAAGTGGTCGTCTAGGTCGTCTTAGGCACATAACTTATTATTTGGTTTCATAAAATAAGAGCTTTTTTTGAAAGTTTTAAGTATTTGTAAGGACCGAGTAGAATGATTCTTCGGTGATCAATTACAGTTCTACATGTTGATGCTAAGTTACAATTTGACTACGTATTAGACCAACGAGAACTGCCCAATCTAAATGGACGACCACCTTGGTGTAATGGTCAAGAAGTTGACTAAAAACCAAAAGGTCGCGGGTTCGATTCCCGCACTGTACAAACATTTGTGTTTATGAACATGTCTGCTTGTACTGGTCTGGATGTTATTTGTATTTATTTAAGTGTATTTGTAATACCACTGTTGATTCTGACATCTGTAACACAAGTACTTAAGCTACTTATCACGGAGTCAGATCAATGTATGTGATGTTGTTGTATATGTATGTAATATATTTAAAAAAAAATTGGTTGCCTGTAAAGTCGGTATACGGGCGAAAGTTTTACGTGACAACGACTTTGAGTGGTAAAATAATTTTAATGTGAATATTCATTCGTATAACATGAACCGGTGTGTATGCCTATCTCTCTCACTCTCTCTCTCTCGCTCTGTCTCTCTCGCTCTTAGGCGGGTTAACTGTGCTCGAGTGGAAGGGACGCGTGCCTTTCACTTTTTATGTCTGTCTCACTCGCTCTTAGGCGGGCTAACCATGCCCGAGTCGAAGGGACGCGTGCCTCTCACTCGCTCTCATTGTGAGCGCGGAACGTGAGCGGAGCAGCGTAACGCAGTTTCTTGAAGTGTCACCCGGCAAACCAATTTATAAGACGTTGTCACGTCAATAAAAGAAAAAAATATTAAAAAGTACTTACACAAACTAAAAAATGCCAAAAACACGAATAAAAAGAATGAATTTGTTTTGTTCATTGTTTTTTTAATGGGACACGTTTGAAATTGTACTTATATTTTTTATAAGTACTTAACAACACTTGAATTTCAATGAAAACATCGAATTAAGAGAGAGAAATAAAACAGCACCTAGTTAATTACAACTAGAATTAATCAAAAATATACTCGTAATTAGCAAATTCGTCAGCGCACTGCCTACCTTGTACATACATCTGATTACTACGGACTAACTGGAGATGGGCCGAGTACTCGGTTACTACTCGGTAGGTACTTGGTGTACTCGGTGGTTTTTATTATACTCGCCGAATAACTCGGTTCAAGTGACGAGTACTCGGTTAAGTTAATTATGAGTAAGAAAACTTATTAAACAGGTTGTCTGGTTAGTGATAAGTTTGCGAGTCAGTCAGGCCGCTGCGGATGGCCAACCTATACTAGACAAACTATATAAAGTTCAAGGGATATAGCATTAAACAATTTATATAGTACTAGTTGTCCCGGCAAACGTTGTTTTGCCATATAAATATTAAGGGTGGACAACCCTTACCACTAAGGGGTATGAAAAATAGATGTTAGCCGATTCTCAGACCTACTGAATATGCTCACAAAATTTCATTAGAATCGGTCAAGCTGTTTCGGAGGAGTATGGGGACAAACATTGTGACACGAGAATTTTATATATATAGAGAAGATGTTTATTAGTAGAGTCATGATTTATTAATCAAATATTACAGTGAGTACGTATTGAAAAATTAGTCAAGTGCAAAATACAAGTGCGCCTCAAATTAAACCGAGTACCTATGCAAAGTTATTTTTTTTAAGGTTCAATGTTATTATTAATAAACATGGACAGCGATCTGTAGAAAAAAGATTAAAAAAAATTTTAGCCCCAAACAAACTACTTTTGTTTATAACACACACTAATTAAAAACGTTAATGAAAAAAAAGATTCCCAGCGTTTTAATAACCAATCCCATTGGTTTTTGCTTTTGTTTGAGATAATGATTTTAACAAAACACGTGATTTGAAAACTTTCGCATTGTAATTTAGGGTTCAGTTAGGCCCTCTTACCATTAATAAATTTTGATAAAACACACATTAGCTTTGTTGATTTTATTTTTAACACGATTTATATAGCTCGGGCTGCATGTATATACGAGTATGTATGTATGTAACGGAATATTTGAGCTCCCAGAAATCGGATTAATGTGAAACTTTGCACACGTATCAAGTACCGAAGACAATGCAATAATTTGATAAGAGTTTTCCATAATCCTTATTAACTTAAAAAAGAAGTTTTTTTTTTCAATTTCTGAGTACAAAGAATTTCTATTACAGTAGAGTAAAAATAGTATACATTAAAATCATTCTTTTATTGGCAACTATAAAAAGAGAATCACGAAAACGACACCCCAAGCTTTTTACTCTACTGTAATATAAATTCTTTGTAATCAGAAATTATTTTCTATTTTGATTTAGCAATAAAAGCGTGTTTTGTAGGTTTTTAAACTATTATTTTTGTTGTAATTTCTACGTGGTTATACCACAAAGTAAGGTGATCATCACAGATGTTCATAGTCAAAGGATGAGGGACGGGTTCCTTATTATTGATGTTTTACTTATAAACTCACAAATCGCAATTAGAGCTTTAGTGCTTCATTACTTAGGTGTTAAGGTTACTAAGTTTGATTTAATCAGCCTGTAATTTGTTTATGCCATTGGGCAGATCCACCGAGATGGACCAAAGATCTGAAAAAGTCGCTGGATGCGAGCAGCGCCCCTACTCTCTGAGCCTTTGACGGTACTTTCGGATGCAGCCATCACTGTCACTCTTACAAGTTTCACGATGCGAGCGAAAGCGCTGGCTAGATCCGAAAATACGAACGAAAATTTAGGAAGTACAGCCTCAGGACCAATCGCGGTGGACGTCGAACAGTGATGTACAAGGCTCGAGGCTTCCGAGTCCTTTTGCCGAGAGCTCAGAGTCGTTTACAGGGCTCGCCTTCTTTATACGAAGCTCGGCGACTCGGAAGTATTTTTATGAGTTCGAGCCTTTTTCGGGGCTCGCCTCTTTTGTATGAAGCTTGGAGTCCTTCGCAAAGCTAGAGCCTTTTTGGAAGCTCGAGCCTTGTCGAAGCTAGAGCCTTTTTGGGAGCTCGAGCCTTTTTGAAAGCATTATACGTTTCAGTTTAAGCGTGTCACGGAGATATGAAAGTCATATACATAAATTTGAGTTTTTATTGAAGGCTTGCGTTCATTTAAGCCTCGAGCTCTTTTCAAGGCTCGAGCGCTTTTGAAGGTTCGAGCACTTTCGAAGGTTTGAGCTGTTATGAAGGTTCGAGCTCTTTTAAAGCCTCTCAAAGAGCTCGCAGCTCGGCTAAGCTCGGGGTACGGAGCCTACCGAGCTCACTGAGCCTTGCCATTCCGCCTCGAGTCTTCAAAAATAGGCCTTGAGTCTTGTACATCACTAACGTCGGACGGCTGATATGATGATGATATTCTTTAACTTCTCCGCGACTGATCTGCCTGAGCAGTCGCGCCTTTCTTGTTAACACTCCTCACCATTTCAATCAAATGACTGATCTCTATAGCTTGATTGGCAATCTGCTCATACGCATTGATATGTTCTATTGGCTTCCACGTATCGTACAGCCGTTTCAACGTAGCCGCAATATCCGTGATGACATTGAATTTGTCCGTCACATCGCCTAGTAGATATCCTATTTCGAAGCTGGTGGAGTTGACATAGTAAGAGTTGATTAGTTCAGCGCGTTTTACTTTCAAATCACTGTCGCGGACGGTTTCGTACATGAGTCGAAATAATTTCATTTTCATATCGTTGTCGTCTGCTGGATGACGGGATGCCTCTTCCGGTGGTGCTTCTCTGCAAATTGATAACCAACGTTACTCAATATGACGACCACTTTGGTGTAATGGTCAAGAAGTTAAATGTTAAACTAGAGGTCGCGGGTTCGATCCCCGCACTGTACAAACATTTGTGTGCATGAGCATATCTGTTTGTACTGGTCTGGGTGATATATGTATTTATTTAAGTTTATTTGTAATAACACTGTTGATTCTGATATCTGTAATACAAGTGATTAAGCTTCTTACCGCGGAGTCAGATCAATGTATGTGATGTTGTTGTATAATATTAGGTCCTTACCTATGAAATTGGCGTTTTGTATGGGAGGAACAAAAAGTCGAAATTTTTTTATATAGCATATTTATTTAATCAAAGTATGAGCCATTGTAATCTATGCACTTTTGCCATCTCATAGGTAGTTCATTGATCCCTTTACTAAAAAAACCATTCGAACGGGAATCAATAAAATCTTTGAAGGCGACTTGGACTGCCCCATCTGAGTTGAACTTTTTCCCTTGCAAGAAGTTATCCAAATTTCGAAAAAAATGGTAATCTGTTGGAGCAAGGTCCGGGGAGTACGGTGGATGCCTTAGAGATTCCAATTGAAGTTCTTCTAATTTGCTAGCCGTCTGTTGTGCAGTGTGTGGTTTAGCGTTGTCGTGAAGCAGCAGTGGTGTAGAGCGATTGACCAGCCTTGGTTGTTTAGCAACTAGCTTTTCCATCATGGTTTGCAATTGCTGACAATAGATATCTGCCGTAATCGTCTGGCCAGATTTGAGAAAACTGTAATGAACGACACCGGCGCTAGTCCACCAAACGCTTACAAGTAACTTTTTATTGGTCAATTTTCGCTTGGAGCAGGCTTTGGCTGGCTTGCCAGGGTCCAGCCATTGCGATGAGCGCTTCCGATTATCGTAGAGAATCCACTTTTCATCACAGGTAATGATTCGATTTAAAATCCCTTCGTTATTGTGCCGGTCAAGTAATGTAACGCAGCAGTTGACGCGCGTTTGCCGGTTTGCTTCACTCAATTGGTGAGGAACCCACCTTTCAAGTTTTTTAATCTTCCCAATTTGCTTCAAGTGGATTAAAACAGTTTTATCACTAACGCCAAAGCCTGCAGCTAACTCGGACGTGGTTTGCGATGGATCCGCTTCCACAATAGCCTTCAATTCTTCATTATCAACTTGGGTCTCCGGCCGTCCACGGGGCTTGTTTTGCAGGTCGAAATTTCCAGAACGAAAACGTTGGAACCAAAAACGCACTGTGTTTTCTTTTGCGACACAACCGCCATACACATCATTAACCCTTCGAGCCGTTTCCGCAGCACTGGTGCCACGGTGGAACTCGTACTCGTAAATAACGCGATATTTCAAATTTTCTATTTTGTAAATTGAGCGATGCAAACAGAAAAAAGATAAGTAAAAAAACAAATGAATGACGGTTTACGAAACACAACTACATGTGGAAATAGCTGTATAAATTTGAATTTCGAATTCCTAACCAAATAGGAAAAATTTGTGATCAAAGTGGCCAGTACGACAAAACGCCAATTTCATATGTAAGGACCTAATAATATCATTTTTTAAGGGCGAACACTGGCAACGATTTTAAACTTTCGCGTTGCATTGTAACACTAATTACTTGTATTCGGATCTAAGCGCGATATATTTTAATGAGAATTAGGTACTCACTGCTCGACGTGTCGGCTGGATTGCACAGAACCATATTAGCTTCAACCCTCTAACAATAAATAGTTACCTCTTCTTTCTAGCAATGTCGGTATCCTGCACCACCACTATATTGTTTTCGGTGGAGGACCCGAAGTATTCCCTCAGGAGGAGCAGCTTCACCGCCCAGGATACTTCGTTAAGGATGGACCGTTCTAGCGCTCGGGATTCGGTGTCTTCATCAGCTAATAGGACTGACGGTACACCTGAAACAAAAGACAAATAGTGCAAAATCAAAAGGCAGAAGGCAGCGAAAAGCGCGAAGAACTATATTACCCAAACGTAAAGTAAAGTTCCCCCAATCCGATTTCGACTAAGGCGGCCAAACTCAACAGAGGTCAGTCAACTACGCGGGAGATATTATAGTAGGTACACAAGTGTGAGCTCAATACACAGGCGCACTCACTGTTCCATCACTCTCGAAGTTCGGTGAGACGGCAATCAATTAGGACACTTAATTCTCAAGTTGTTACATGTCAACCGAGCACATGCGACAAGGAATCCGGGACGTTGACCGACTGATAGTGAAGAACGAGGGAACTCGCGGAGGTTTTAGTGGGTTTCAGTGAGTTTTGTTTCAGGTTTTTAGTGGGTTTGTTTGAGAGTACTGACGAGTAGACGCCGTTCTTCAAGGAGTCTCATATAGCTTTTGGTCCTTCTGACCGATTTCGACTAAGGCGGCCAAACTCAACAGAGGTCAGTCAACTACGCGGGAGATATCTTAGTACACAAGTGTGAGCTCAATACACAGGCGCACTCACTGTTCCATCACTCTCGAAGTTCGGTGAGACGGCAATCCGACATGACCGCAGAGAGATCAGGCGCGGGACCAACGGGTTAACGTGCTTTCCGAGGCACGGGGGTGCAACACCCCTAACTTCCTGACTCCGAGCTGTTCTTCAAGAAGATCTCAGAAACAATTTTTGGCTTGACCAGGGATTCGAACTCGGACCTCTCGGACGTGAGGCAGAAATTCGTCACAACGCCAACGAGGCAGTCGATACCGGTACAGTATACAAAAAATATAAGCCTAAATATGTCAAAGAAGATAGCAGTTTATAGTTGTTTTATTCATATTTAACTTAACCTAGTAATAATGGTATAGTCATTGACCCTTAAAAAAATCGGTTGTCTGTAAAGTCGGTTTACTGACGATAGTTGAACGTTACAACGTCTTTGTCACGTTGCCTCTTTGTCGCTCGTTCCGCGCTCTCGCTTGCACTTCAAGCCTTGAATGGAACGCCTCAGAGCGAGGTAACGCCGCATGCGTCATGTTTTTTGGTGCGTGCAGCCGGCTCCATCGATTTATAAGACGTTGTCACGTTAAAAAAGAAAGTATGCTGTAAAGTTAAATAATTTTTAAACCCAACACACAAGAGTTTGAACCTTAGCTACTTAACATAAATTTGTACCGATTCGAATGTCAAGAAAAATATTCAGTTTTGCTTGGCATTAGGAGCAAATCTTAGACACATTAGCAGAGCATGTGGACACAATACGTCCTTTACGTTAGCGATTGAAAGAAAGAAAGAAAGAAAACATGTTTATTCAGTATCACATACTTTACAAAATAGAAAAACACATATTCAAAAGCACATACACAAGATACTGAAAGGGGGGCCACTCAGCATGTGTCGTAGCATCTCAGGAATGCCACGACGCTGGTCTTCCGTGGACACCCAGACAGAGAGAGAGCACTACTTCGCACAACAATTGTGAAACTAAGAAAGACCGAAGAACTTATTACGATTGCATGTACGTGTATAGCTGTAGATACACATGTGACTTGTTACTATGTTCTCTTCTAAAACTTTTTTCTAAACAAGCTTGCAACAAGTTCAGTCGATAGAAAACTTTTGGTTATCAGCGAACGATCCGTATCCAATGTTCTACCAGTAATAATCGATTTCCCATCCATATTCTATCGGCCACCACCATCTCGTCGACCTCTTCTTGGTCGTCGAAAGCCTTTCTAGCATGCTGTCCACCGCCATTTTAACTCTATCTTTAGTCAACCTGACCCTCTTTGTCTTCGCGCTGAGATCTGGAGTCGTATGGTCATCCAAAACTCCTAGCGTGGGTATCGTCTGTCCAGGAACAGTCGATCCAATTTCGAATAAATTCGCTTTTATTCTATACTTCCTCTCGATTTCATGTTGCATGTTTATCAGATGGTCCAAATGCCAATAGTGCAGTTCGATTTCGTATAGATAACTTATCGTTTCCATCGCGTATAGCTGACCACTCATAGATATGCTCGTGTTGTATTTATCCAACATTTTCCTGTACTCCTCCATTATGACAAAATTCATGAAGCCGATCTCAAACGATGCCGTTCTGAAGTTTTCTAAGCGGATGTTTTCTATAGCTCTGATCCTTTCGTCTGTGTCTTTAATCACGTCAGATGTCAAATTGCGGATTATGTGCGATGAATTGAGGTCTTTCTTATGTATATTGTATTCGTAGTCTGGTCTCCATACGTCGTTTTTTTGGCACCAGACGATTTTGGCACCTGCAATCAGAAATGCTGTCTTAGGCACCATCACTTCCTTGACTCTAAACTTGATGACGGATTTAGCGGAGCCTTTTTGGTCACGTATACCAGGAAACGACTTTCTGCACATATTTTTTTCATACAGTATATCCATTACATTGGCAACAGTTTTGTTTTAGTGGCACGTTTTGCTGACTGATATTAGTCTGGCGGAAAAAGGCAATAGTCCTCCTGGCCTATTTCGACCACGGCGGCCAATCTCAACAGAGATCAGCCAACTACGCAGGAGATATTATAGTGCACAAGAGTGAGCGCAATACACAGGTGCACTCACAGTTCCATCACTCGCAAAGTTTGGTGAGACGGATTGCCGCGTCATAACCGGAGAGAGATCAGGCGCAGGACCAACGGATTAACATGCTTACCGAGGCACGGGGGTGTAACACCGACAACTTACCGACTCCGAGCTATTTTTGAGAAATTCATGACAGAAAATCTCGGAAACAATTTTTGCGTTTTGTCGATCATTAAGCAAAATAAAGTTTGTATTTTTGAGAGAGGCTAAGATTAGTCTCAATATGAGTTGGTTAAGTCGAATGTTATTCTTATATAAAAAAATGAATTGTTTGTTAACCTCGCTAAAACTCCAGAACTGTTTAACCGATTTGACTAACTTTAGTCTCGAAATATTCGTGGAAGTTCAAGGAAGGTTTAAAGGATGAGGAAGGAAGGTTTAAAAATGCGAAAACAGCGGGTACAACGACGTCTGCATATGGCAAAGTGGTAAAGTAGATAGTGTTTTTAAAGGCGACGGCGCCACCTTGAGGACGTCTGCATATGGCAAAGTGGTAAAGTAGATAGTGTTTTTAAAGGCGACGGCGCCACCTTGAGGACTTCGGGAATACCTACACTGAGCGCATCGCAGGATTCTAAGAATAACTCCCGAATGCATCAGTGATGAACGTAGTCTGCAGTAAAATCGAAATCCATGGAGGGATTAAAGCTAGTCCAAGACGAACGATTTAAAAATTACTTACATATTATAACAAAAAATAAGGCAAACTCTTTCATGATTATCAGAAAACTGAGTCATAAAAAAAGTAATCACGATTACACGTAAACACTTGAATTAATGATAAATTTTCATTACCTGCCTAGAGTAAGCTCATTAAAATTGCAATTTAAATTTGTAGAGTTCTAGAATAGTAAAGATATATAAAAAAAAACAATTCAACGCCCTGTCAATATTCAGTAAATTCATTCCTTACCCTCCTCTTCTGTTGCTATCTAGTAATGTAAATAATTATAAAGTATCTCCATTGTCGATCTGTTTTTATAGGTGTCTGCCTGTCAATAGGCTGTTATTCATGAATAGTGATAGTTAGCTAGAGGGCATTTTCTCAAATCACAGATTTCTGTTGCTAACTCTTTGTCGATTTAAGCTACTCCGTAATATTTTTAAATGTACTCTTTAGTTTATTAAATTCAGGTTGTTAAAGATTTGATTGTTTGTATGTGTGTATGTTTGTTTTTGAATTGGATAGGCTCCGAAACTACTGGACTGATTTGAATAATCTTTAACCATTAGAATCCTACATTATCCCCTATGACAACTTCTTTGTCACGTTGCCTCTTTGTCGCTCGTTCCGCGCTCTCGCTTGCACTTCAATCCTTGAATGGAACGCCTCAAAGCGAGGTAACGCCGCATGCGTCATGTTTTTTGGTGCGTGCAGCCGGCTCCATCGAATTATAAGACGTTGTCACGTCAAAAACTCCGTCAAACGGAATAGGAGTCAAACTTAAAACAATCTTCCCTCTTATTCGTGGGGGGATAGAAATAAGTTTATCCAATACCTTTTGTTTCTTCTTCTTCTCTCTGCTCTGAAGTCTCTCTCTCTCCCTCATATCTTTGAGTTCCATCTGCACTTTGGCTACATCGATTTCTGTATCTAGCTTGTTGAATTCTGGTAAATACCTGGGATATTAAACAGTACACGATAAGTCAGTAGTAATGAAAACCCATTTGAAAGAAAGGAGGAAAATAAATTTATTCATTAATGGACATCACAAACACACACAGACACAATACAATGATTACTACAGAAGACACAAAAAAATAGACAAAAGAAAGAAAGAAAAACAACATCACACTACATCTTTGTTTTCTCGGTTTACGCGAACAATAGACATTAAAATGATACACTTTTTTACGGATTATTCCGCGATTTTTATACATTACATCATCTCTACGCTCCATTGACAAGTGTCTTGGAGACTCTTGTCGGTGGACAAACGCACCTTTAGTCATAAATCGTGGAAAGACGCCTATAAAGTTAATGCTTTAAATGCGTTTTTCCTAAACTATAAATGCATTTTAATATCTAAATTTTTGAAATATTACGGTTTATGATCAAAGGTGTGATGGTCAAATAGGGCTGCTTATTTTATATTTACTATTGTTTATGTGTAATGTGTTTTATAATGATACACTCTTACCTGACGTTTCGGACCCTTTTCAGTCAGTGGTCACAGGTAGACCTACTGATAGTAAATGACGTGAGAACCCGCGGAGGTTTTAGTGGGTTCCAGTGAGTTGGTGGTTTCAGGGTTTTTTTTGTTCGGGTTTTTAGTGGGTTTGGTTCAGAGCACTGACGGGTAGCCGCCGTTCTTCAAGGAGTCTCACATAGCTTTTGGTACTTCTGGCCGATTTCTCAATTTCAACAGAGATCAGCCAGTTGGCTGATCTACGCAGAAGATATTATAGTGCACAAGTGTGAGCGCAATACACAGGTGCACTCACTGTTCCTTCACTCTCAAAGTTCGGTGAGACGGCAATCCGACACATAGCTGTATATCTTTTCCAGAATAGTGAAATGGTAACACAGTTCCTCCCCGTGAAAAAGGGGTATTACCAGACCAATCGATGAAACGTCAATCGCGAAGACCCTTTTTCATATAAGTGGCGATCGGTGGCGGGCACTTATCGGATCCGTCCGAGAGAAACGGTCTGATAATTTCACAATGTCCGGTTCAGCAGGGAAGGGAGATGAGGGGGGAGAAAAAATGTAGGCCTTTTTCTAAGTCTTGGATTGTTAAAAGTTGAACAAAGCTGTTAATTGCATAGTTTAATATTAAATTTAGAAACATAATCATTTAAATATCTTGATAGCAACAGACAGAAGAAGAGGGTAGGGAATGAATGTACTGAATATTCACAGGGCGTTGAATTTTTTTGTTGGTTGGAATGGAATGTCATAAAAAGATTTGGGAAAAGGTACTTGCTACAGTTAAAGACCCATCAACTCAAACTTTGAAAGTTAGCTTGATTTGTACGTATACAGGGTGGTACAACAATTGAAGTTAAATGTTTGAGAACATCTTAGAGAAAACTAAAGCTTTAACTTTGAAGTCATTTTTGAGAAATCTTGAGAGAGGTGAGAGAAATCCAAAAAAAACTCGACGTCACTAGTTGGACTACCCTGTATAGAAGCGCGAAGTCACTGCTTAGGTACTTGCTTTTTAAAGGTGCACTTACATATACTTGCGTGGTATTTCATGCATCATGTGTACCAAGTGGTAGACTTCCATGTAAAGCGCTTGGATTTGCTCGGTCCTCCTCAGGGTAGAGAAGACGTTGTCGGATTGGTGTTCCATAGGTCTCTTCACGTGGGCCACCATTCTTTTATACCTTAGAAGTAGGTATATGGCTTTTTATTACGAAATTTTAATGTGTTAGGAACATTAAATAATGTACAAATATACACCAACATCACATACATTTATCTGACTCCGTGGTGACATTAACATTTGTGTGCATGAACATGTCTGCTTGTACTGGTCTGGGTGTTATATGTATTTACTTAAGCTCATGTAGCTTAAGCACTTGTGTTACAGATAGCGGAATCAACAGTGGTAATACAAATAAACATTAATAAATACATATAACACCTAGACCAGTACAAACAGACATGTGCATGCACACAAATGTTTGTACAGTGCGGGGATCGAACCTAACTAAGAGGTCGCCTCTTAGTTAATAGTCAACTTCTTGACCATTACACCAATTTGGTCGTCACATTAAAAACACATTTAGGGATGATTTATTAAGCGTCAATAGGCTTGCAACATACGGCAACATACGTGACTATACGAGTAGGTGATATTGTGATATATAGAGTTATTTTTGACCCTGGGATTAGCTAACGCCGGCTTGTGAAACAGGGACTCCATCTCATCACTCCTCATTAGCTTATACATTTTCATGTAAACCTTTTGTATAATTTGTATTGAATTGGATTAGGTCGTTTAAAATAGTACCTTCATTAAGATTAGTTACGTAATTTCTATTGTTATGGAAAAGCGTGGCCTCCTGATACAGGCATTCGGTAATGCCTAATAGGAGACTACATCATCTTTTTATTCTTAAGATTGTATTTGATTTTGTAAATAAAGATTTTTATTTATTTATTATTCATTAACATATACGTCCCACAGCTGGGCACGGGCCTCACCTCAACTATGAGGTGGGTGATTCTATTCTACGGACAAAAATGTGTGCATTTGAAAAAAAACGCATTAATTTAATGAGTTGTTTATTATATTTTAAGCTTTTGCAAAAATATTGATCCAAATTAACTAATAATATGTTTTTTTTAAATAAAATAAATATCTTAGAGATAAAAAAATATATATTACATCGACCATTATCACGCTCCGTTATCTGTGGCATACCTATGTAACCACTTTTAGTCATTTAAAAAATATAAAGAGTTAAGATATTGACCATCTTATGCTTCTAAATTATATCGCATATAGTCTAGTTTCTTATAATTTAAGCACATAAAATTGAGTTTCCCTGAAAACAATATTTACGTGATTCCACTCCCGTTACAAAAAAAATATCACTTCTGGTGAATGGTAGTATTTTAAATAAAAAATAGAAACATTTAGTCTTAAAAAAGATTTGATCCTACTCATGAAAACTAAATTACCAGACTTTATGAAACATTTGAACAACATTTACCACCAATATCAAGCCCTCAACTTAATAATACGCCAGGTAAATGAAGAAACAGCCATATTGCACATAGACTTTGCCGAAAATTATATATTATGCAAATACGCAGAAGAGGTGCAAAGTGCACATTTTGTAGGCTCTAAACCTCAAATATCTTTACATACTGCCGTACTTTATCACTACGGCGAATCGGTACCGACTATAACTTCGTTTTGCACAGTTTCTGAAAATCTGAGGCACGACCCAGTTTTTATTTGCATTCGTCTACTTCCTGATTTAAAAACAATCCATTTCGTAAGTGATGGGCCATTATCGCAGTACAGGAAAACAAATCTATGTTTTTCTTAATGGCAAATTTCCTGGCAGTGAATTTCAATGTTCAAAATGTTGAGTGGCATTATAATGAAGCTGGACACGGGAAAGGCCCACCGGACGGAGTAGGAGCAGCTGTTGAACGGACAGCTGATCAAGCAGTAGCACGAGGTAAAGATGTATCGAACTTTCAACAGCTGATTGAGTGTTTAACTGACACTTGGAAAGGGATACAAATTATATCTGTCAATGATGAAAATGTTGCGTCTATTGAAAGTCTGCTAACCAGGAGTTTGACACCTACCTTTATAGGAACTCTCAACATTCATCAAATAACATGGTCTAAGGATAGTCCAAATCTCCTGCATGCTCAAAAATTAAGTTGTACAGAATGTCTTCCGGGCCGAATTTGTCCACATTATGAAATAGGGGTTATTAATACTGAACCCTCACAAATCAGCTCGCAACCAAGTGAAGTTGTAATTTCCTTACCACCTTGTAATGACTGTTCCACGCACGCTTCTTCTGATACAGAGACGTATTGTGGAATGAGTACTCCAGAAAGTGTGTCTTTTGCTCAGGCTATTCCTTCATTATTTTCCAATGATAGAGATTCTAGTGTTATTGCCGATAACCTGAATTGTTTTGGATCGGTAAGTCCACCTACACTGAAGGAACAAAGAGTTGCGATCTCTGATGATGTGATGCAGAGTGCTGATGGTCCATCTCATTCAAGAAAACGTCAAACACGTTTTGGAAGCTCCACTTCAGATAATCATTACGATTCTGATAGTGAGAATAAATTCTATTTTCAAAAGTTAGGCGAAAGTAATGAGGATGTAAAAGTAGCTGTTCTTTCAAAGCGTAGCCGAAACTTTTATATTAACCGTTCCTCATCTTCTTCTGAAAAAAGCCTCGTTGATAAAGATTTACAACCCAAAAAAAGAAGATCGATACATGCGGAGTTACAAAAAGACCATCAAAGTCACGTCGGCGTATTATATTAGAATCTCCAAGTTCATCTGAGGACAATATTTTTTAGTGCGAACATAATTCATTGCTTATAGTCGCGTAGTTGATCTCAAACGTTACTTTATTGTTGACTAGCTGTGCCCGCGACTTCGTCCGCGTGGAGTTGTAATTTTGGGCATAGACATGTACTGTCGCAGACAGTTTTTTAGATCATTTCAAGAGGAATAATTCTTTCATATTTATATTTTTGGTATCTTGAACCGTTTTCGCAGCGTACGCAACTCAAGGATGGTTTAGTAGATTCTGAGATTCAATTTCCTGCCTGCCCCCTAAGTTCATCGGCGTGATTATTTATATCCCAGTTTACTCTCCAGGTGATACTGAGTCAAATAAAAAAAGTCCCGTCAAAATCGGTCCAGTAGATTCTGAGATTAGCCCGGACAAACAGACAGACAGACAGACAGACAGACAGACAAAAATTTTAAAAATTGTTGTTTTGGCTTCTATTACGGTAATTAAGACCCCCTGTAACAATTTTTCATAAAAATCTTCAATGTACAGAAATCGATCTTTTACAGTCTTATTATATGTATAGATTATTTAACGGCTATCATCTTAGCCAGTGATTAAAATATTACAAGAAGTTATTTTTTTATGTTTTGTTAAGTTTTGTCATGATAATGGGAGTGACGTCATTTCTGTTATAATACTGAATTTTTTTTTGTTGAGTTGAAGTTCTGTTTGATTCGTTCTTTCTTTTGAGTCAGAATGGGTCATTTTGGTATTCAAACATAGTAAGTACTGTCTAAACTGGCATTAAATTTGTTAATAAGTGAGACCATCATAAAATCGTTTTTCAGTGATACTGAAAATCATCTCCGTTATCACATATTTTTGAAAATATTGAGATTTCTGTTAAGGAGCTCTAAAACAAATTATTTTGTTGATTGTTTTTACGAAGCACTATAATAAAGCAAAAATAAATTGATATTATTGGTTTTTTTTTCAATCAGTTTTTTCCCCCTCAAAAGTAGAATGTTTACTGTCAGATGTTAACAAGCCGCCCAAGGGCCACCGACAAGGCTTAACTACCAGTATCTATCGTTATTAAACGGGACCAACAGCTGACGTGCCTTCCGAAGCTCGAAGATGCTTGTAAATAGTCGTCGCTAAAATGGTCGGAATGGTCACCCATCATGACCGCGCCTAAGGTTGCTGAACTTTAGTATCACTACCTTCTTCTTCTTTCGTGTCGGCAAGACGGGCTATATCTTACTTACTTAGCTACCGTGGTAGCCCTCTGGTTCTAACAAGTAAGTCCTCACGCGAGCAGGTGGTCGGACCGCGGGACAGTTAATGAGGTGGGCCATGGTTTGCAGGGGTTCTCCACATTCACAGCTGACGTCTGCGCTGCTTAAGTACCCCCACCGACACAGGTTATCTTTGCTTCGACCAACCTGGGTATCACTACCAAAGCGCTGCCACTTCAGACACAACTGTAACTAGAAAATGGATCTACCTGTCCACAATTTCTGACATCAAATAGCCTTCCTCGTAGTGCGGGGATTCTTCATACATGAACCTGTACTCATTCATTTCGTTTACTCTCACTCTGGCAGCCTGGTGGTACTCGTGCATCACCTAAAATTACAAATTATTCATGCTTCTTACCTAGAAATAATATTAAGTATAATTTAGTTTTTACCTTACCTAGTCTTACTTAGCAAACCGTAAGAGAGTAAGCGAGTTATTCCCAACACAAGTGTCTATGAAAACCTAATGGGAAAACTCGACAAAATGTTTGTAAAATGAGTTCGTTCAATAAATGTTTTTTTTATTATTACTTTCAGTCGAAGGTAGATAGAATATAGAAAAGAGGAAAAATTTGATTGTTTGTTTGACTTGAATAGGCTCCGAAACTACTGAACTGTTTAAAAAAATCTTTCACCATTAGAATCCAACATTATTCTTGATAAACATCCATACGCTAATATTATAAATGCGAGAGTAACTCCATCTGCCTGTCTGTTACTCAATCACGCCTAAACTACTGAACCAATTTGCATAAAATTTGGTATGGAGATATTTTGATACCCGAGAATGGGCTAAGGCTACTTTTTACCTCGGGAAGATGATCGGCCCACCTGAATTTTCCCATGGGAATGGGAAAATTCAGGTGGGCCGATCGCTTTTTTATATACATCTTAGTTATTGATGTTAGTTAGTATCACTAAAACTCAAGAGCGGCTAAAGCGATTTCAATAATTTTAGTCTAGAAATATTTGTGGAAGTCCAGGAAAGGTGTAAACGATGGGAAAATATTGATAAATTACGAAAACAGCGGGCAGGACTGCGTCTGACGGGTCCATTACTAGGCTATATTTAATGTATAATACGAGTAATATACTTAAAATATTAGAGAATCGAATTCTATGCGGGCGCAGCCTTTGAGGGAAGCTAGCGGATAATTATTATTTTTTATTTTAATAAATTAAGTTTCTTACCTGAACGAGCCGCTCATTTATGCCCTTAGAAGTGTCCCATATTTCATACCTCTCATAGTTAATGTATTGTCTTTGGTAAGAGAGCTGAAAATAACCTGTTTCAACAGAAAAGTGCACGAGATACATATGAGTTCTGTGTGTGTGTGTGTGTGTGATTAACGTCACAGTGTGTACCACACTTTTTTTAATTACGCTCCCAAGTAAGGAGGTTCCAGCACCATTTATTGAAATACTTTTAACTAGAACTGGTCCGAGTACTCGGTTACTACTCGGTACTCGGCGTACTCGGTGGTTTACTTTATACTCGTACTCGGCCGAATAACTCGGTTCAAGTGACGAGTACTCGGTTAAGTAAACTTAATAAATAGGTTGTCTGGAAAAAGTTTGCGAGTGGCTAACTGGAGCAATCAAATTACCTCGATGACCACAAGCTAAAGTCAATGAACAAGCTGCTAATCTGGCGTTTGTTGATTCCTATTGGTTAATTACAGGACAAACAGGCCGCTGCGGATCGCTAACCTATACTAGACAAACTGTTCAAAGTTCATGGCATATACTCGTATCATAAAAGACATCATGTTGATTCGTAGAGTCATGATTAATCAATCCAAAATTACAGGGAAAAGGTATGAAAAAATGAGTGAAGTAATTAAAAGGTGCGCCTCAAATAAAACCGAGTTACTCGGCCGAGTACTCGGTATGGCCAGCATAAAACCGAGTAATACTCGGTAGGTACTCGGTTACTCGGTAAAACCACAACTTGGCTCATCTCTACTTTAAACGCTTTATCTTTAGAGTTTGTATGGGAATATTTCACTATGACGTCATCAGTCATGCCCAGAGACGATATAATCATCATGCTATGCCGACTGAGTGTCTAATATTGATGGATTTAAAATTAATTAAAAAAATCGAACATATAACTACAAAAAAGGGCAATTATCTACAACGCTACTCCCTATAAATAATTTTACTAAAACAAATACTTACTTACATATTAAGCAAAATAATGTAAAAGGTATCATAACACTTAATCATTCAACATACGAGTAAAAGGTTTAATGAATTTTTATGGAGTAGCAAATTTCACGGATACAACTTTAAGTAGGTATTAACGAATATTATTTATTCGTTCTAAATCTATACATTCATACTAATATTTTAAATGCGAAAGTAGCTCGGTCTGTCTGTCTGTAACTCATTCACACCTAAACTACTGAACCAATTTGCATGAAATTTGGTATGGAGATAGTTTGATACCCGAGAAAGGACATAGGCTACTTTTTACCGCGGGAAAATGACGCATTCCCATGGGAAAATTCAGGTGGGCCGATCACTTTTTTATATATAAAAATGAATTGCTGTTCGTTAGCCTCACTTAAACTCGAGAAAGGCTGAACCGATTTCAATAATTTTAGCCTTGAAATATTTGATGATGTTCAAGGTAGGTATGAAAGATAAGAAAATATTGATAAATTGCAAAAACAAAATAACTTTGTGCTAAAAAAAAGAAATAAAAAATTACTGGCTGCTATGTATTTCTTTATCTAATTTTGAATTTCGAATGTTAACTTTTAATTCCTTTGATTTTCAAATTAATTTCTTTCAATTTTCTCGTGATGTAGAGAACAAAAGAATTGCGTGCGACCGTGATTTCGCTATTTAAGGCGGGAAAAAAACCAATGGAGATTTTCCGTGAGGTGAAAACTTTTGGTGTGAGCCGTAACTTCGTGTATTTACACTATTAAACGATACAAGGAGACAAGTTCTTTGCAAGATCGCCAAAGGAGTGGTCGGCCGCGCTCTGTAAGGACGCCTGCGAACATCAAAATCATCCGAGAGCGACTTCGCCGAAATCCATGTAGAACTCAGAAAAAACTAGCTCTGCAGACTAATATTTCGCGCGTTTCAGTCAACAGAATACTGAAATATGATCTTATGGTGAAGGCGTATAGCCGTAGGAAAGTTCATTTTTTAAACGATCGCCTTCGTAAATTGCGACCCGAACGTTGTCCAATACTGCGAGGAAAATACTCTTCACCGATGAGAAAATCTTTACTGTCGAAGAAAAGTTCAACCGACAAAACAATAAAGTGTATGCAAAAAATAGCAAGGACGTCCCAGCTTCAGCACGGAATGTCTCGCGTACTCATCATCCGGCTAGTGTGATGGTATGGTGGGGAGTTTCGTATGAAGGTGTCACTCCGCTCCATTTCTGTCAACAAGGCGTCAAGCTGAAAGCCAAGAACTATCAAACTGACATCTTAGAGCCTGTTGTGAAACCCCTGTCCCTGACTTTGTTTCACAACAAGGATTGGGTTTTCCAACAGGACTCAGCGCCATCCCTTAAAGCAAAAACCACCCAAGCGTGGTTGAGGTAAAATGTGTCGGCCTTCATCGCGGCGAACGAATGGCCCTCTTCCAGCCCCGACCTCAACCCGCTGGATTATGCTTTATGGGCTCAGGGCCTGCCGAAAGTCCCACCCAAACTTGGAGTCACTGAAGCGAGCGAATCCCGCTGGAAAAGATTCGTGCCGTCATTGATGACTGGTCAAATCGTCTAAGGGCCTGTATTAAAAACAAGGGTGGTCATTATGAATAATAATAATATTTTTTTGTTTATTATTATTGTTACTGACGTAGCTGGCCACTACGACCAAGTGTCATAATTGTAAAAAAAGAATGTTAATATATATTGTTTTGGAACTGTAACATTTTTGGTGTCAGAAGTTGGATATTTTCAAAAATAATTTTATAAAATGATTTTGAGGAGTCAAACCCGGAATAAAAGCTCAAAACAAAGTGAGAAAAGTGAATCCAGTTCAATTCGATCATCGGTCTCGTCTGCTACCGTACAAGCGCGAGTTCTGGCCGCGGAGGCTCAACATTTGCGCCGCCTCGCAGATCTGGAGCGTAACGAGCGTGCGCGCGCCCTCGCTGCAGAGTGTGAGGAGCGTGCTGCGGAGCGCGCCGAGCGTGAACGCGCACTCGCCGAAGAACGCGTGGTGGCTGAGGCAGAACATCGTGCACTAGTCGCTTCCCTAGAAGCGCAAAGTAACGGAAGCCGTCGATCGAGCCGACGTACAACCAGGAACGTCCAGGAGTGGTTAGACCGTGAAGATGGTAACAGTTGTACAGTGTATCCTTCCTGCTCACCTCAGGCCCTAATGGAGACGTCGCACACTGACATCCCTGCGTCTGTGCCCTACTCGGCACCTACGGACGCAATGTTTGTGTCGCCTTTAGACGCCCCCTTGCCTGCGACAGGACAAGAGGTCAATCCACAACTATCCCCGAGTCACAACCCCCAGGACCTAATACATAGCCTGCCAAATAAGATTCCAATCTCACTATCCAGTATGACCGCCTCACTCCATCATGACCGAAATAGCTTACCGATAACTACGAGTACTTATTATCCTAATTATTTCAGTGCACCTATATACACGTCCGCGCCACAAGGTGGAACATCCTTTGTCACCGCGCCTGCTCCACGTTCCAGAGCCGTGTGTGTGGAGGTGTCTCACTGGTCCGGCTTCCCTACTCGTCCAGCCGAAGGGGATAAACTTACATGTACACGCACACATAGTTTAGGTACACGTCCAAACTTTAATTATTGTTATGACAACAGTAATAAAAATATTAGCTCGTACAAAAACAATGATACTTTACAATTAGCTCAAGCCGTTGCCAACATCGCTGTCGCCGCAGGATGTCGTATTGCTCCTAAAGTCAGTGTAAGTTTGCCTATTTTCGACGGCACTAAGCCTACAGACTGGCTCTTTTTTAAGAGGGCGTACCAAACCTCCAGTTCATCTTACTCGAAAGAGGAGAACCTAGCAAGGATCGGCGCTGCGTTGCGTGGTCTTGCCCGCGACGCTGTAGCGGTCATGCTGACGGCTGGCTCCGACCCCCTCGAGGTAATGAGTGCTCTCGAAGTTGAATTTGCTAGGCCGGAACGCATTGTCTTAGCCCAGTTGGCCATAATTAGAGCGTTGCCTAGGATTTCCAACCTAGAGACAGCGAGGGAGATAAATGCTTTTTCATGTCGGGTGCGGCACTGCCTCGAAGTAGTGCGGCTGCTTGACATGCCAGAGTATGCCTCCCCCGAGCTGTCCAACGAGATCGTGGGGAGGTTTCCGACAACATTACGATCTCGGTGGACAAGCTTCGCCTTTGAGAGGGAGAGGAACTCTGGGAGGAGGCTCCGAATGGAACTCCTATCAGAATTCCTCAAACTAGAGGCCGAGATGAAATCAAAATATGATTACATCTCCGAACCCGTCAAACATGACATCGTCAAACCTGTCAGATGTCATGTCACAACACCCAATGACACTACTCCGTCGTCGTCTATAGTTAAGGTTTCAGATAAGGTTTGTCTGTTTTGCAACAAAAAAGATCATTATACTGTCGATTGTAAATCGTTCAGTTCAATTACCATTGACGAAAGGTGGAAGTGGGTAACTGAAAAAAAGGTTTGCCATAAATGTTTAAAAAAAGGCTACCACTTTTATAGGAAATGTCAGAAGTTTTCTTGTACTTATCCTAATTGTTTAAATAAGAAAACCCATCACTCCTTGCTACATAAGGAGGTCCAACAAGCAACCGTGACCCATATCAATAGCAACAACGAGGATGACGGCGCCGTGACACATATCGATAGCAACAACGATAATGATGGTGCTCATTACAGTAATCACGATGATGTTTTGCCAGATAACATTGTAGTTGCGCATAACAGCACCCCGGAACCGTCGCGACGCTCGCTACTGAAGATGGTGCCGGTTAGTGTGTCTGGTCCCCGAGGTACCGTGAATACTTATGCACTTTTAGACGACGGTTCGACTGCCACGTTGGTTGATGCATCTATCGCTGAGGCCGTAGGTGCTACTGGAAAACGGTCTGTCCTTCGTGTGAACGCGGTTGGCGGCATGTTTAAAGAATCCAACGTAACTTTCGTCTCTCTAGAGATTAAAGGTCGCCATGCCTCACAGACGTTTAAATTAGAGAACGTTCGAGCCATTGCGAACCTTTCCTTATCAAGTCAGATCATCGAATCCAATGATTTGCTTGGTTACGATTATTTGACTGACATAATTGAGGAACTAAGTTACGACGAAGCCAAGCCAATGCTGCTGATCGGTATCGACAACTGGCACCTGACTGTGCCTCATGCAGTAAGGCGTGGCAATCGACACCAACCAGCAGCGGCATTCACCTTACTTGGCTGGGCTCTTTTCGGACTGTTATCGGGTCCCAAGAATAAGCTTTTTTTAAAAAAAGGAATTTATTTAGCTATAAGGAAATACACGACACGAAATTGAGTGGGACCCGGGAGCGACCGCGCTCTATGACGGCTGGCGATAGACTCGCTGAAGGGTGCAGGGAAATGGTCTGGCTTGGTTGCACAATACATAGTCAGCAATAGTTATGATTGCTCAGCCCATCTCCAGGCATAGCCCAGGTGTAACACCTCCCCCTTGGGAATGAACTTCGGGGAAGATCTGGAAACCGAAGCTTCATTTTACTTTATTTACTTCATGATTCTTATGGATGGAAGGGGTATAACTTCCTCATCAGCTGCAGCAGCTGATGGCTGCGGTTGCAGCTGTGGCCTTGAAGGCTCAACTGAATTTACTTCTAAATCATATGCTTTCAGCGGGCGGCTCCCAAGTTTACAGGAAATAAAATAGTATCTATATAACCTAAACGCTAAATAACCTATTATAACTATGATAATACAAACAGTAAGGATTGAATAATGTGTCCCGTATCGAATTATGTGCGGTTCTTCTGTTAATTTATCAATATTGTGAAGGATTTTCGAAAGTCGTTTACTTTCCCAATTTATATTATCCAAATCTATGTTTTGCAATCGAGTAGGAGACACATTGTTCGTTATTTTTGTAAACTTATCAATACTACAGCACGAGTCATTTATTAGATTGAAATCGAACATTTTTATTGGTGACGTAATATTTAAAACATCACTGTATTTCGGTACTAACGTTGTTGTTTTACAATAACCTTTACAGTGGCGCGGTATGGTTACAATGCCCACACCCAGTATGTTTATCTCAACTAGATTTGAATTTACACAATCTATTGATAATTTAGTAGGTTCGGTTTGAACAAAGATCCATTTGTTATTAGATAAGTAATGCCAAATATCAAGGTGTCCGAGAATGAATTTAGTTTCGCATTGTTCCGGGATACCACTTTTAACTTTTGTTAAGAGTTCACTTTCACAACTGGGTTTTACGTCGGAGGTGAATACATTTGTGACGTCACAAATGTAATTGCCGGGAATCACTATATCACACACTCCTAAATCATTTAGATCGCAGTACTGGGACTTGTCCTTGGTCATTGCAATATATCTCGTTCCAGGTATAATTAGACTGAACTTACTGGGTTCATTTACATTGTATGGTATTGGTAGACCTAGGTTATGGTACAGTACAAACTGTTTAGATGAAACTAAAGGTATTTGCAGTACAAAAATTACCTTATTATTAGAAAAGTAGCAAACAATTTTAGACAATCTTAAAATTACGTGTATGTTATTTAAATCTAAGCTTATCGGTAATTCTAGGTTACTAGGAAGGTGCCTATAGTTATCGGCGAGCTCTCGGTGCAGGAGCGCGGGTGTTATCACGGCTGGATGCAGGATGTTTTGACTACACAACGTGATAGCGCTTATGATGTCTTCCAATTGAAAGGACAAAGTTAACACTGTAGTTTCTAAGTTATTGAATATAAAATTAAACTCTGATTGTAGTTGAAGTTCATTGGAAGTCGAGGTCAAGTTGTTAATATTAATTGAGAGCTTGTCGATAGCTTCTAACAAAGTGGCTTCGTTTGATCTTATTTTATGCAAAGTTTTATTATAACTTGAAATTACAGACTTAGTTATCAGAATGTTTTCTTTCATGTATGTGGCCAATTTGTCATAGTTATTTTGTATGGATGTTATGGCTTCGTCAAACTTAATGCCATCGTTTTCATCCAGGTTGCCAAAGATGGTTTTAACGACAGTTCCTAGCCCACCTATCCATGCTCCGCGCCTAGGCCGGTTATCTACCAAGTAGGAAATGGATTCAAATTGCACCAAAATGTCGCGGTGTCGCACGGTTAAGGGTTCCAACGCGTTTTGACACTCAAATTCTTTGTACACTCGGGATTGCTGGCATAATTGTAGTAATGTGCCTAATACAGAGTCTATGCTTTCCAGATGGGGTTTTATGTGAGAAATGTCTATGGGTAAAATTACATTAAGAAGGCTGTTTCTAATTTTAAGGTCGCCTAGGTAGTCGAAGTATACGCCGGATCCGGATGAGATAGGTAGAACCAACTGTTGATTGACATCGGTTGCAGCCGACCTGTTGTTACAAGCACAATTGATTTTTATCAAATCTATACCTTACTTATTAAATTTATAATAATATGTGTTTATCCTATAATTACGTTATATCTATGTAAGAAAACATGTGTTCGTGTATTCCTATCCTAACTAATTATAACACTAATCATTCATAACACTAATCATTCGCTCTTATGTTTCAGGGTTCGAGACCTCTGCGAGCTTTATTTCGTCGTAATGATGACGCACATGGCGTCGATTGATAAGAACGGATAGGTTGTTACTTCCATGAATCTTGACTACTTTATAAGGGCCTTTCCACACTGGGGAGAGTGCCTTGCGCAGTCTCAAGTGATTTTTAATGTAGACGTAGTCACCTACTTTAAAGGTTTTAGATGTACTTCTTTTATCGTAATATGTTTTAGATACTCCCTTGGATTTGAGTATGTTCTCTATTGCTTTTTCACGGGAGAAATTCAGCCTCTGTTGGAGGATACGAACATAGTCAGGGTACGTGACGTCTTGCGGCGTATCGAAGATGGAGTTCGGTATGTAAGGTTTATTGCCGAACACCAGTTCGTAAGGCGTAAAATTCGTAGTGCAGTGTACAGCTGTGTTGTATGTCAGCATGGCAGTATATACATATCGGGGCCAATTATCTTGGTTGTCATTTACGTATGATTTTAAATATTCCTTGAGAGTGGAATGACTTCTTTCTAGCGCCCCTTGCGTCTGAGGATGGTATGGAGAAGACCAAAGCTGTTTTATTTTCAGGAAGTCACACGTCTTCTTAAACAAGTCTGCCGTAAAGTTGGTGCCTTGATCGGTAAGTATTGTTTTGGGAATTCCGAATAATGATATAAAATGCACGAGGCAATCTGTTGTTTCTTCAGCCGTAGCGGTGCGTATTGGATAAGCTACTGAAAACTTTGTGAGGTCGTCTTGTAGGGTCATAATGTATTTCAATTTGGCGGTACCCGATTCTGGTAGCGGTCCAACTATATCAAGTGCTACCCGTTGGAAGGGACTCGTTGAAGTTGTGGTTATCTGCATCGGGGCTCGATTGCATCTCCTGAGCGCCTTGTTAGTCTGGCACTGACCGCAGGATTTTACATAGTGTTCTATATCGGATCTCATGTTTCTCCAAAAGTAGCTCTCTTGGATTCTTTTGAACATTCGATCAGAGCCCAAATGTCCAGCGATTGGAATATCGTGATTCTCTTTGAGAATCCTGGGTATTTCCGAGAGGGTTGGGTAAATGATCGTATCTTTATAAACATTTACTGTTATATTGAGATTATGGAACAAATATAGGAACATGTTGTAGATCTTTATAAACTGTAATTTATCAAATGGATTTTTGAAGTCGGTGATTGCAAATTCTGTCACGTTCTCTCTATTTGGATTCAAGACCAATTCGTCTCTCAGGTTCTGTAGTGCTTTGTAAATATCTTCGTAAGAGTGATTGTCGAAATGATATACCTTCGTGAATAACAGATAGTAAGTTTTGTTATTATGTTCAAATGAAATGAATGAGTGAAGGGGTTTTTCCTGAGATATAATTTCGCTTGTGTCAGGGATGTTAGATAACAACTCGTGCACTGAGTAATTGGACTCATCAAGGTCAATTGAAGTAGGTATGACTACAATGGTGCTAGAAGCTTTGGAAATATTCAGGTTATGTTCTTGTACAACGGTGGTTGAGGTAAAATCTCTTTTTGCAATAGACTGGAGAAATTTAGAATAACTTTCGTTTGGGGTCGACGGCGTTGGTAGCGGATGGTCTATTACGCGAGATGTGGATGGCTGAGGCGATGAGAGTTCGTCTAAATAAGGTCTGGGGTAGCCGAGAGGTTCGTTTCAGGGATGGTATTGTCTAGCACTAGTTGGTCATCTTCTAAAAGATCTATACATGGCATATCGTCGCTGTTTGTACCAGCATTGGAAGGGAGGTTGATATCTAGATCCTCTAAAGTCAAAGGACTGAGGGGTATGTCTATTTGAGGTTGCATGGTGGCCTCTGGGATATTCTCCGGGTCAATCGGGGCAAACTGTTGGGACTCAGTATTATTCGAAGTTGAGGGTTGAGGTGATGCATCTTCTTGTTGAATTGGATTTACAGGGAAACGTGAAAGAGCGTCGGCATTGGAATTCGTCTTACCTTTCTTGTACTGGATGTCATATTCAAACTCTTCTAGCTTAAGCCGCCAACGAACGAGGCGAGAACCTGGATCTTTACAATTGAAGAGCCACTGAAGAGGCTTGTGATCCGTTATTATCTGGAAACGATTACCGTACAGGTAGGGCCTGAATACTTTCGTCCCGAAAACGATAGCTAAGCACTCCTTTTCGGTGACGCTGTAGTTGGTCTCGGCTTTATTCAGCGTTCGGCTTGCGTAAGCTATTGGGAGGTCATGTCCTATGGGACCTTGGGATAATATTGCCGAGATGGCGTGATTGGATGCATCACATGTCAGAAGAAACGGTTTGGTGAAGTCAGGGTACGCGAGTATTGGGGCCGTGACGAGTTTTTTTTTTAGGGTTTCAAAGGAAAGCTGCTGTTCGTTCTTCCATTGAAAAGGAACATCCTTTTTAAGAGGGACGTTAACGATTTTGCGTATTTCGAGAAGTCTGGGATAAAACGCCTGTAATAGGAGACTAGTCCCAAGAAGGATTTAATGTCTTTTGGTGATTTTGGTGTTGGAAAGTCGGTGACAGCTTTCACCTTTTCAGGGTTAGGTTTGACGCCGTCTTCTCCTATGATATGTCCGAGATAGGTTACTTCTTTTCGAAGAAACTCACACTTTTCGGGGTTCAACTTAAGGTTGAAGTCCCTGAGTCGGTCAAAAACTGCTGTAAGGTTCGTAATGTGGCCGGAAAGGTCGAAAGAATAAATGACGATGTCATCTAAATATACAAAGCATCTTGAGCCCTGTAGCCCTGATAAGCATGTATTCATTAATTTTTGGAATGTAGACGGAGCATTCTTGAGGCCAAAAGGCATTCTGTTAAATTGAAAGTGGCCTTCGGGCACTGAAAAAGCTGTTTTAATTGCGTCTACGGGTTTTATTAAAATCTGATGGAAACCGGACACTAAATCGAGAGTAGTGAAGTATTTACTGCTACCTAGCTGGTCGAGGATTTCAGAGATCTGCGGAATTGGGTAGGTTTCTCCTATAGTGATATCGTTAAGTTTCCTGTAGTCGATAACGACTCGCCATTTTCTTTGTCCCTGTGAGTCGAGTTTCTTGGGCACAACCCATATGGGTGAACTCCAAGGTGATGAGGATGGTTCTATAATATTTTGATTGAGCATGCTCTGGATCTGCGTGGATACTTCCTTTTTGTGACACTCCGGGAAACGATATGATTTTGTGTGGACGGGAACATCAGTACTAGTTTTGATTTCATGCTGCAATGCGTTAGTGTAAGAGAGCTGGTCTTCTGGAAGGTGGAATATATCAGAATATTTCGAGCACAGGTCTAAAAGGGCTTCGGATTCTTCTCCGTTCAGGTGAGCAGTCCGGAGGAGTTTAATAACCTCGGCAGTTCGGCCCGAAACACTCATGGGGTTAGTTTCAGCACATTGGAAAGCAGCCTGATTTATTGGTTCCAGGTTGAGATTCAAGTTGGTACTAATATTGGCCGGTTTTTCAGAGATATTCGCGATGGTTATGATGACACGGTTGTTGTTCTTCACCTTCGTTATGCAGTTAGATATTAGCAACGAGTCTGACAGGTGCTGGTCAATTATCACACCTTCGTTTACTTCAGGATTCTTGACAGAGCACTCAATCACTGCTTCGGTTCGGGGTGGAATGATGTAGAAAGGGTCACTGAAGTATAATTTCAGTGTGTTCTTGAAAACCTTAAGGGTGTCACTGGTGTAATTTATGTTACAGTTGAAAGCAGTAAGAAAATCGGAACCGATTATGCCATCATAAGGCAAATTTATGTTTTTAACGATGTGAAATTTGTGGGAAATCATTTTACCTTTCCCTGGCTTAAGCTTTAGGTTGAAAAGACCAAGAGTAGATGTGGTTTCCTCTCCAGGATCAATTCCTTTTAATTTGATAGGTTCCTTTTGAATTTTCGGGGTTCTCTTTATGCATGATTTTTTCAGGAGACTCACAGCAGAGCCGGAATCTACCAGCAGGGATAAAGGTAAGTCGGAGATTTTCGTGTCAACGACGATGTGAGGTAGGATTCTCTTGGTGGTATCGATGTTTATTTCGTAGACCGGATTAGGTTTCTCTTTTACAGGTTTGTTTGAGTTAGGTTCCTTCTTTTCCAGGTCACATCTGACTGGTTTAGGTCTGTTTGAGTCAGGGTCGTTTGCGTCCCCCTCGAATAGAGCACGCCTTGCCGTGGCGAGGGGGCTCAGTAGCCTGTCGCAATCCAGCGACAGGTGAAGCCAAGATGCTCTGTGGAGAGTGCCTCTGCGTCTGTTCCCGTATCGGGCGGCAGAGGCACTCGTGAGTCGCGTCTGTCTCGCATCGAGCGGCGGCTCACCGAAGTGGTTGTGGCTCCCAGCACCCCTCTGGCTTATCGGAGGAGGCGGGGGATGTCCTTGGGACTCTGGTCCTCGTGGCGAAACGAGGGTCTTGGCTTAACCGCCCGGACCCTCCTGAGAGACGGCGCCAGTGTGCCGTCTGGAGTGGGATGAGATCTCCTCACCCCACTCCGTGGAGATCCGCCCTCCTGCTTAGAGGGCGGACGTTGCTGCTGGCAAGGGTCGCGGGACTGTTGAGACACCGCGGCCCCTGCTGTCACAGCCACACGCAGCGGGCTTCGTCAGGTTTTAGTGGGTATACCCGAAGACGGGGGAGTCCCACACACGCCCCTCCGGTCCCCGACGGAGGGGTACGGTGCGTAATTGACATTTCCTGACGTTAAAAAAAAAAAAAAAAAAAAAAAAAAAAAAAAAAGGGTCGTTTGCGTCGTCTTTCAGGGGTCGTCTCGTGCGACGCTGGGGCGAGACTCCTATTCGTTTTTTGGTTCATTTTCCATGTCGTCGTAACTATAATCTTCCTCATCTCCTTCGTCGTCTTCTGTTTCTTCTTCCTGAGCTTCTCCAACATGGTTCACTCTTTTAAACGGAGTGAATGGGGGTTTAGAGTCGGAGTCCCGTAGGCGGTTGTTATATTCTCTCTTTTTACAATCCTTTATGGAATGTCCTGGTGTCTTGCAGTAGTGACATACAGTTCCAGATGAAGCAGATGTTCCAGGTGTGGAAGTAGTCGAGGAACCTGGGTTCAATTTCGTTCTAGACTGAAAGCGGTTCGGCATCTTCTGATCGTTGCTTGGAGCTTTTTTGTACAGGCTCTGTTGGATTCTCTCCTCGGAGATAGCTAGATTCACGGCTTCGTTGAGATTTTTGGGGTTCCTGCACCTCACGATGTTCGAAATTCGTGGATGTAGTCCCATAACGAAGTGGTGCATAGCAAGGTCATTCATGGCTGCCGTACGACCGGGCAGCTCCAGTTTCTTGGTTGTGGACAACGAAACTTCGGTCAATAGCTGTGAAAGGCAGGTCTCTACCCGCAACGCGTACTGGCTACAGTTCTCATTCGATGCCTGCTTGCTTTCTTGCAGGTCCATTAATAAATGAGAGTAATGTTTACGCTCACTGAACTGCGTTTTGAGGAATTCCTTCAGTTGTTCCCAGTTCGCAAATTCTTTAATGGAGCAGGCAATTTCAGCCTTGCCCTCCAGCTGACTAAGGATATATTTAAATAAAATGGGGGCCTGTGGCCCAGATGCCATTTCAAAGGCATTGTCACAATTTACTAAAAAGGAGTTGAGTGTTTCCCTGTTTCCGTTATACGGTTTAATAAATTTAAGCAAAATATTTAAATCAATGTCGGACATTGTGACCGCAGCTTTATCTTTAGAGCGAGTTACGCGCGGCGAGAGCTTAATGGGTGAGCTAGGTTCTGGAACAGTTACTGGAGGGATCTCGATACTTAAAGGTTGTAATTGTTCAGGTTGTACACCCGAGTTCTCTTGGCTCATATTAATACCTTCCGGTAATTATAAATTGACTTAATGTCGTACACAAATTAATCATAAAACAATATTAAAACACAATGATACAGTGGGATAGAGACAAAACAATGACCAAGGACTTACTGTATGGATGCGTAGGCGGCGATAAGGGACAGCGCGAGCAGCGACTGCATACCGGAGCGATGACGCACAGGGTCCGTTGGTCGAACTCGATGATTTTTTCAGGATACAGTGGAGAGGTGAGCTCGCCGTCAACCTTTCCAGCCGGTCGGGCTGGTGGTGCACGCGACACACCGGATACAGTGGAGAGGTGAGCTCGCTGTCAACTTTTCCAGCCGGTCGGGCTGGTTGTTCATGCGACACACCGGATACAGTGGAGAGGTGAGCTCGCCGTCGACTCGTTCAGTCGGTCGAGCTAAAGGTCTCGGCGACACACCGGATACAGTGGAGAGGTGAGCTCACTCGACTCGTCCGGCCGGTCAGGTCGGAGGTCAGGGTGACACACCGGATACAGTGAACACGATGCAGTGGAGAGTGGGATCACTCGACTCCTCCAGCCGATCGGGCCGAAGGTCTGGGTGACTCACTGGATGCAACTTCTAATAAGTCGCGGTGACACTTCACGTTGCACTATGCGACACTTGCACTACTTTGGTGATGTTTGATTTATACAGGCACTGGGGGATATTCGTATCCCACCGCTGCCACCACTGTTATCGGGTCCCAAGAATAAGCTTTTTTTAAAAAAAGGAATTTATTTAGCTATAAGGAAATACACGACACGAAATTGAGTGGGACCCGGGAGCGACCGCGCTCTATGACGGCTGGCGATAGACTCGCTGAAGGGTGCAGGGAAATGGTCTGGCTTGGTTGCACAATACATAGTCAGCAATAGTTATGATTGCTCAGCCCATCTCCAGGCATAGCCCAGGTGTAACAGGACGCTTAAAAACAATCTTATTGTCAGAGGTCGTAAATTATTGTCAGTCAAGTGACACTGATTCGTTAGATCACCAACTCAGAGAATATTTTCGGATCGATAGCATAGGTATATCCAAAAAGGAATATCTTTCTGAAAATGATAGGCGAGCAATCGATATTTTAAACGAAAGGACCCGCCGGCTGCCTGACGGCAGGTTTGAAACAGGACTTTTGTGGCGGGCTAAAATTGATCACGTGCCAAGCAGCCAGAGTAGGGACCTCGCACTTTTTCGTTTTAGGAGCCTAGAGAAGAAAATGGCGAGGGACAAAGTTTATGCTAATGCTTATCGTGAGAACATTCATTCAACAATCCTAAAGGGATACGCCGAACTTTGCACTGAACCTCCCAACAGCAGCAACATAGCTTGGTACCTTCCCCATTTCGGGGTCATACACCCCCAGAAGCGCAAGTTGCGTGTAGTTCATGATGCTGCAGCAACGTCATCAGGGGTAAGCCTTAATTCGCTTCTTTTATCAGGTCCAGATCTGCTGCAGCCCCTTTTAGCGATTCTGATGCGATTCAGGGAGGGAGCAGTGGCACTTAATGGTGACATTCGCGAAATGTTCCCGCAAACTAAAATTCGGCACGAAGATCGTGATGCCCAAAGGTTTTTCTGGCGTGAAGACCCATCACATCCTCTTCAGGAATATCGGATGGGATCAATGATTTTCGGAGCCACATCTAGTCCGACTACAGCCAACTACCTAAAAAACCGAAATGCTGAGGAACATAGGTCAATTTCAACTGCTGCCGCGGATGCCATCATTAAAGATCATTACATGGACGATTTTTTAGGCAGCGTTGACACGGTTTCAGAAGCTGCTAAATTGGCGGCTGAAATAGTACTTGTTCATTCTAAAGCATGCCTGGAGATGAGGTCCTGGGTGTCAAACCGACCCGAAGCATTGTCCACATTGCCTCCAGATTTGTGCGCGTCCAACGCTGCCTCAACAAGCGTCCGTATTTTAGGCGTTACTTGGGACTTCAATGCTGACACTCTCTTCTTTTCACCCTCATCTATGGGAGACTTACCAGCCAAGCTAACCAAACGTTCCACTCTTGCGTATCTGATGAAGATTTTTGACCCACTAGGTCTTTTAACGCCAATTATAGTCAAGGGCCGAGTAATCTTTCAAAAGACCTGGAAACTGGGTGTTAACTGGGACCAAGAGTTACCACCACCACTAATTTTAGAGTGGAAGGCTTGGTTTGCTGAGCTTTCGAAAATGAAACTAGCCTCTATTCCTCGCCACTATTTGGGTGGTCGTCGTGCTGAGTCTGGGGAGCTTCACGTCTTCGGTGATGCAAGCGAGATCGCGTATGCTTGTGTTGCCTACTGGCGTTTTAACTGCTCTGATGGTGGCGTGACGATCAGCCTTATAGGCGGCAAAGCCCGAGTAGCACCCGTGAAACTGGTTTCCATCCCCAGACTTGAGCTCCAAGCCGCCCTTATGGTAGCACGATTTGCTTTTTATATTGTCGAGGCTCATAAGCACAAACCCTCAAAGCTTTTTCTTTGGTCAGACAGTCTCACTGTCCTTAAATGGCTACGTAGCGACGCTCGCAACTTCAGACCGTTCGTAGCCCATCGCGTTGGCGAAATTACGGAGATAACTAACGTATCTGATTGGCGATATGTACCGACGGCTCTGAACGTGCGCGAAATGCCTATCCCTGTGGTCCCAGACGCCACTCGCTTTAGCAAATGGATACGCTTACTGCGAGCATCCGCACGCGTTTTGATTTGCGCCAATATTTTTAAGATGGCGCTTTTACAACCTAGCTCAAAATTTCCAAATTCCTCGTCACGGTGCCGAGAGTCCACAACAGCAAATCACAGAGACTTAACTGCAGAAGACTTGATTCGCGCGGAAGAGCGACTATTATTACACTCTCAGTTAGCCTCTCTACGTGAGGACTACATCCGGATTAATCACGGCGAGCCACCGACAAAGAATGGTCGTCTCAAAAACCTGACGCTGTTTTTCGAAGAGTCCACAAAGTTGCTACGCCTGTCAGGCCGGATATGTGCAGTAGAAGGCGTGCCCACGGTGTCCCAGAATCCCATAGTCCTTGATGGAAAAGATCGGATTGTGAGGCTTCTCATCGCTTACCACCATGAACGCGCGGCCCACTCCAACAATGAGTTAGTGGTCAACGAGTTGCGACAAAGATTTCACATCATCGGTCTAAGGCCAGCTGTTAAAAGTGTAGCATCTGCATGCCTACGTTGTCGCATTCGCAAATCAACACCTCAGATACCCCCAACTGGAGATTTGCCACCAGAGCGGCTAGCCCATCACGTCCGTCCCTTCACATGTGTGGGTTTAGATTACTTTGGCCCTGTCTCCATCACCGTCGCACGTCATATCGAAAAGCGTTACGTGGCCCTGTTTACATGCCTCACAGTGCGTGCTGTTCATGTAGAAATCGTCGGAAGCTTGAGTACTGACGCAGCCATAATGGCGCTACGAAGATTCATTGCCAGACGAGGCACGCCGACAACGCTCTACAGCGATAATGGAACAGCGTTCGTTGGAGCAAGCCGGGAACTCGCACGTCTTTATGAACAGCCGGTGCAAGAGTTCGCCGCGAATCAAAGGATCGTGTGGAAGTTTATTCCCCCGTCGGCTCCATTCATGGGAGGCTGCTGGGAGAGATTGGTGAGAAGCATTAAAACTGCACTTTCGGCAACCCTGACGCAACAGGCTCCGTCAGAAGAGGTTCTCCAAACCTTTTTGTTGGAAGCCGAGAGCCTGGTCAACTCGCGCCCACTGACGCATGTTAGTGTCGGTCCTTATGAGGAGGGCGCTATAACGCCCTTCCATTTTATATTGGGCTCGTCTTCGCCGTACACTGGGGTATCCCAGGTCGACGACGCCGACTTGATCCGCAGAGTGAGGTGGAGACGTGGCCTTCGGCTGGCGGACCATTTCTGGTCGCGCTGGGTGCGCGAGTACTTACCGACCCTGATTCCGCGCAGGCTCTCCGGTCCCAGCGAAAAAGTAAAAGTAGGCGATTTAGTCTTAATCGCTGACGGCAACCTCCCTCGTGGAGTCTGGCCGCGAGGGCGGGTCGCCCGAACGTTTCCGGGCAAGGACGGCATAGTTAGAGTGGTTGAAGTCACTACCACGACTGGAACGCTGCGCCGTCCAGTTCGGAAACTAATACTATTGCCGTAATTTGTTTTTGTCTTATGTATTTTATAGGTTTTTATGTATTTTTTTGTTTCTTTGTATGTTTTCTAAATTAATTGTAAAGGCAAAGTTTTTTTTTATATTACCTTGTACCGTTAGCTACGTCAGCCTAAGCTACTGGTGTTGTCACACCGGGGGGACCATGTTACTGACGTAGCTGGCCACTACGACCAAGTGTCATAATTGTAAAAAAAGAATGTTAATATACAGGGTGAATACGAAATCGTGTAATTCCTTTAAACGACATGTTCAGCTGCTTATATAGAACGATTCTGCAAGGGTCATTTGCCCATCAGAAATCACAAGAATAAAAATCAATTTAAGATCGCAGTAGAGAAGATGAATGCTTACTTAATCATATGATATCATTTAATGAGAAAAAAAGTAAAAAAAAAAACCTACCTATCAAACTAATTCAACATTATTCTCAATTTATTACGCGCAGTGGACGGTTACCTTTTCAATGACCTTGGATTTCAATGCACTCGGGCGTTTGACAGGACGCGAGGTGCGGGCCGCGCGCGCAATGATTAAAACAGTCTTCAGATCTTTCTTTTTATGTGTAACTTATCGATACGACTAATGACTAGTTCCTCAGTTAAAAAAGCCACAAAAGACAAACAATACCATAAACTTGCTTGATTCCATTAATTTATCGTCAAGCTAGAGTCCCAAATTGTGTTTCGAAACAAGAAACTCATACTGAGAGGCAAGAAAGAACGTCTGTTTTAATGAAATGTGTAATTCCAGCTTGCTTAGTAAAACAATCTCTAAACATTGCTCACTTAAGCTAAACGTAAACTCCTAAATAAACCTAGCAGGAATTAAAGCTCAGCTCGTGATAAAATAAGACTGATTGATTGAGCACGTAGGTACACCACAGACCAGTCCCTAGTCTAGTCACTGAGCACTAGCTACTGTGTTGTTTACACCAAATAAACTAATCGAAAAAAAAAACTTACATGTAGTTCCATGGAATATTCACTTACACAATCATCACCACACGTGCACGTCCTTTTGTGACATACCTTATGATAAGAAAATACACCACACAGCACTAGCTAAACAATAATGAACTAGGTATTGTTACAGTATTGTAACAACCTCTAAAACACACAAAATTTACGTCGACTGCGCAAGCGACGCGGGCTTCCGGGTGCAGTGCAATGTCAAACTACGACATCAACGACATGTTAATTAAAATTTCACTAACTGATAATTTCCATTAAACAAAACCTCAAAACGCGAGATGCAACGCGACGCGGCGACGTTCCAATCTGCACTACTGCATGCATTCACCGTACTGATTTTCACATTTATTATTAATAACAACAACAAACCAGTAACAATTTGAGTTTATGCAAAAAATAGCAAAATTAACTCTTATTCCCTTGACATAGGATAGTTATGGACGCTTTGGCGGCGAAATGCTTTTATGACGGCACGAGTATTTGCAAGAGTATTTTTTAGGCGAAATTATGGCAAGGCAATAAAAGTGATTTCAGTTGTTTCTTATCTTACTCATTTCTTCAAACACTTGCTCACAGGCTTTTAAGTATTGCAAGGCAATAATAAAAGACCACTTTTATTGCCTTGCAATGAAAAATACTCTTGTACAAAGCAGCCGCCTCGACACGTGCTATCATGAAGGCATTTCGCCGCCATAGCATCCATAACTATCCTATGTCAAGAGAATAAGAGCTAGTTTTGCTATTTTTTTGCATAATTAAATTTAAATTGTTACTGGTTTGTTGTTGTTAGTAATAATCAGTGTGAAAGTTCAGTACGAAGAATGCAGTCGTGCAGATTGGAACGTCGCGTTGCGTCTCGCGTTCTTAGATTTTGTTTAATGGAGATTATCAATTAGTGAAATTTTAATTAACATGTCGTAGTTTGCCATTGCACTGCACCCGGAAGCCCGCGTCGATTGCGCAGTCGACGTAAATTTTGTGTGTTTTAGAGGTTATTGCAATACTGTGACAATACCTAGTGCTTTGTGGTGTAATTTCTCTTCATAAGGTATGTCACAAAAGGACGTGCACGTGTGGTGATGACTGTGTAAGTGACTATTCCATGGAACTACATGTAAGTTTTTTTTTTCGATTAGTTTATTTGGTGTAAACAACACAGGTAGGTAGTGCTCAATGACTAGGAACTGGTCTGTGGTGTACGAGCTCAATCATTCGATCTTATTTTATCGCGAGCTGAATCTGTTACAATAAAAGTGATTTCAGTTGTTTCTTACCCATTTATCCAAACATTTGCCGACTGGCTTTTTGCAAAAGACCTTATGGACTATGCAATAGGGTTTTTTTTGATATGTGAAGGTACTCTAATGTTAGTACAAATTTTGCACTTGTTTCGATCGGTTGCATAATTTATCGCGATGCCGCTCACGAATCGGGAGCTCGCAGAACTTGTGTTTGAGTACTCTCGCACTCAAAATATGAGCGAGACTAGGGAGTGGTTCCGGGTTCGATACCCAGAGTCGCAAGTGCCATCTGCTCGACGAATTTTGAGAATGGTTCAAAATCTTCTCGATTTCGGCCAACTAACCGTCCCTGGCCATGCACAAGCGCGTGGCCGTGCACCTGTGTACCCTAGGGCACTTTATCGAGCCATACGCCGATTTTTTATGGCAAATCCAATGGCAAGCACACGGGAGGCGGCACGGAGGTTTAGAGCAGGGATGTTGCAGATGCCGATATTTTCACATCCGCGGATGCAGATGCGGATGCGGAGTTTAGCAGGCTCACATCCGCAGATGCAGATGCGGATGTATAAGATATTATGTAAATAAAGTCTATTAATGAAGAATTAAAACAATGACAACGTAATTATTAACATTTTTATTGTCATCAAACATAATTAAGTACTTATTTGATTTTATTGAAGTGAAAACTTCTTTAGCGGCGTTGAGCACTTTTGTGGCATGGGTAGAAACTGTGAAACTCGCGTCAGGTCACGTGATGCTGATCGAAAAACCGTAAGACGGTTGTTTTCGCTTCTGCCGGCACTCCCGGAGTGCAACCCGTGTTAGTTTTTTATACAAACCAAACAATGCCTCAAGTAAATATTATTTAATTAAAACTATAAATGATGAAACTTACTTGCGTCAGATTTCATCTGTTGTATTTTTTTTTCTTTACTAATGTTCTCAAAGAAAATTCCTCTGAGTGCATCGACTTAAGATGGTTTTTCAAAGACGATGTGGTGCGGCCCTTGCGAGAGTAGCTTATTTTTGCATATTTTACAATCAGCTTTATCCTGGTCTTCTTTATTTGGTTCAAAATAATCCCATACATTACTTTTGGTCGGTGGTGACATTGTTGACTAAATAGTTAGATAAACTATCAATAACGGGTATCACACTGGAAAAATAACGAATTTCGTCATAAAACGATAATTTTTCCTACAATAAAACGTATTACCGGCGTAATATAATAGAATTTACCTTGTGATCTTATGGATATTAGTCTTAAATAATATAAAGTTTTCTTGTAAACTCTTCTTTTACTTCTTCTTTACACACTGTATCACAACAACATTAAAATACCTATCTATCTTTATGATCAGATAAGTAGTTCACTTTCACTTCACAGCGCAAACAAACACGTAATATTTATTCACTTGCAAGAAACAAATGATGCACTAGCTAGAACAAACAAACGTGTCGAATCTTGTCACCAATTTCTTCGCTCCCATTGGTTATTGTCACGACGTGCGACCGGCACGCGTCAATCACCGGCCCCGCCCAATTTCTTTCTTGTCGCTACTTGTATAATATTCGCATCCGCATGAACATTCGCATTGATTAATGCGGATGCGGAAGCAGATGCAGATGTCCAAATCAATGCGGATGTTCCGCATTTGCGGATGCAGATGCGAATGTTCGCAACATCCCTGGTTTAGAGTCAGTCAGGGCTACGTCTGGAAGTTATTGAACTTATCGGGACAGCACCCCTACCATTTCCAGCCAGTCCAAGACCTTACCCTAGCTGATTATCCTGCCCGTGTATCGTTTTTTTAAATACGCCAAAATTATGATAAGCCTTATTTCTAAATAAGATTCAGTAGAAAATACTAAGAGTAATAGTTTGTATTTTTTTTATTGACAATTTTGACCGTCCTAAGCCGGTAAAAAGTATGAAGGGAAAGTTGGAATTCAATGTAAACAATACTAAGAAGTCGAGAAGCCCGTGGTTGTAGATTAACAAAGAGACTATTCGTAATTGCGCTTATCGCAATCGAGTTGGTAGGTACCTATCATGAAACCTAATTCACTGCTTTTTTAAATTTCATTCGAATTTTTTACACATCAATTACCAAACCAAACATTTGTACAAGTAAAAAAACCTTCTAAGTATTCTTACACCCGTATTTATAGAGAAGTAATTACTTGTTGCTAAGTAATTTCTCAATTAAGTCATTACTTAAGGTTAGAATTCTTAAAAACAAAATCTCATTCTATAGTTGAGTAACACACGTTACTTACTTGAGCAAATGCTCAAGTAACACTCGGCGCTTGGTGGTTGCTTCTGAGTGGCAACACTTTGTGACTGCGTTTCGTTTCATGAAAAGTCAAACGTAAGGTCTAGATTACTTTTATAAAACCATGCAATTATATCTTTGATAATACTTTATTTTATATTATATACTTTAAGTTTAAATAATAAAAAGTACATTATTGTCATTTAATTTTGTTGGTACAAAAAACAGGAGTGCATGGAGAAACAAAACGTTTGACACGATATAACCCTACTAAATTTAAATGTTTACTTTTACTCATGGATTATAAGCCGACAGGTGCTCTTTTACTTAGAAAGATTATACTTTCATTTCTGTCTGTCAAATACACCAACTCAAAACCATTTTCCGGCATATTATTGTTTGGTTGCTAAACCAATTAGTAAGCATGGAACCCGTCTTTTCCATACTCCAAATAAACGTATCTCTCCTCTTGTGCAGTTCTGGGATTTGAAACCGGAGTCAATAAATGTCTGAAATAAAGAATGCTTTATTGTTAAGAAATAAGCGATATTGTAGTGTGGTATTTATTATGCTTTGAAGATCACTATATGACACATAGCATTTAAATATATGTTTATCGTTGAATAAAAAAGATTACATTATTATTTACCTAGTGCAAGGATACCCTCCATCTGCAAGTAACACCCCATCGATTTCATTATTGCAAAGCCTTATATTTAGCCGTGAATTTCTGAAAATTCGACTATCATGTGTACTGCCAGCCCAACGTACTACTATATCATATATCATCAAATTAGGGCCACCAACTACTTGCACATTCAATGAAAAATAACCTTTTCTATTCCGGTACTGCTCTGTATGAAGAATACCTCTAGGCTTGGTGATTTTAATGTGGGTGCAATCGATTGCTCCTACAACATTTTTCAGTCCAGGTGCTCTACCAATGCAACCAAGCTTTTCGAATTCGTCCTTGGTATTCCTTAAATTTGCAGGAAATTTAATAAAATCTGGCATCAGTAATGCCAATGCTCGACTAACTCTCTTCACTATATTACACACTGTCGATTGGGAAATATGCATGATATCTCCACATACAATCTGAAAGCTTCCAGTGGCATAAAAACGTAAAGCAGTAAGTAACTGACACAGTGGAGTTAAAGGAAGCCCTCTTTGTGTCTCTGATTGTAAAGAGTCGGCAATTCTCGGTAAAATAACATGTATCACAATACTTTTGGAGAAACGAAATCGCTTTTTAAAACAATCTTCCGAATAGTCATGAACTGGATCCAAATCACGAAAGTAAACTTTGGGATTTCTAGGTTCAGCAACTTCTATCTCCCCTAATATTGTATCATCTATATTGTCTACAACAGCAAAAACCGCTTCGATGCCATCCAAAGTTTCCATTTTCTTATCCAAAATAACCTCAAAGTAGTGCTTAAGTAAAGGAAATGGTGACTATTACTTGACTGAGAATTTTAACTTTTGACAGTTCTAACTTTGAGCAATTACTTAACTATAAAATACAAATCGTTACTTAAGTAATCACTTTTACTCAAGTAATTACTTTTACTCCTCTATAAATACGGGTGTGAGTAAAGCATTGTTTTATTACTTATTTCTTGAAATAAAACAAAAGAAATAGTAGGTTTCCAGTGAGTTCGAACCCATTGTTATTAACTGACAAAAGCCCCAATGTTATCCTCCGAGCTATCAACCGTCTGGCAAAAAGATAAGATTTAAATTTGCTTGCGTATTCATTTTGGGTTGGGAGCAGACAGCCTACTCCTAAACAACGCTTCATTCGGCTCTATCCGTCCCTCTCGCACATGTCTGCAGATGAGTGCGAGTGAAGTGCCAGGTAGATCCGACAATAACGCTTTAGGGGTAGGGCCTCACTCAGGAACAAAATGAGAAATTAAAACTAACAATATCAGTGACACAAGTTAACGACAAACAATGGCAACGATTTATGAGCGAGTCTTTATTTCCAAATGTACGAATGTGAGTCGTGTGATGTGATAGTATGTTGCAAGTGTCGAATTAGGTTAATTTATGTTAAGTGTACAACATGTGTTATGGTGGTAAGTGTTATTTAAATGCCCTATTGATTTACTTACATTGGAGTACAGTGATCGTGTTCATTACTCACACATTTGTCTTATTGTGGTGTAAACAACCAGCGTTGTTCTTGATACGGCAATTGCCGTAATATACGGCATTCAGGCATCTTAGGCATCATAAATACGGTATACGGCAGCTCTTTGATTACCGTGTTAAAATATACGGCAATTGACTAAAGTAAACAAAAAAAATATTTCGTATAATGGAACACACCAACTTGTAAACCATAGATAAAGTAGAAGCGCCACGAAAAGAAACGTCAACAGAAAATGGAACCTTATCTTCGAGTCATTAATGTCTAAAATGTTTAGTTCCTCATTCTGATAGGTTCTTCACTTTTATTCGGGTAGGTTTTAGGATGTGTGGGAATCCCCGGAATAATTGTTATTGTACTGTACCTATTGAGATTATCTCATTCTCTCATTGCTTCTTTGTTTTGTTGAATGTTACGTACGATCTATCAGTGAAAGCTATTTTACGAAGATTTCTTTAAGTTTTAATTGAAAATGAGTGACAATGACGACGGGCCACCTACGCCGAAAAAAAAGGTTAAAAGTAAACATATAAAACAAAAGTACAGAAAGCAATGGGAAAGTGATGAAACATTTAAGAATTGGATTGCCCCTATCAATGATGACCCCTACAAGGCAAAATGTACAATGTGCGACGTCAAACTTTCTTGCGAAATTTCAACTTTAAAACGTCATATTTCAAATACGCAACACGTAAGAAAAGCATCAGCGAGCTCTTCTACAAGAGACGTTAGCACTTATTTTCAGAATCGACAAACTGATCACAATAGAAAAGTAATGGAAGCTGAAATAAAACTTAGTGCATTCGTCGCAGAGCACAACATATCATTTATGGCCATGGATCATTTATCAGAGGTACTAAAATCTTGTTTTCCCGACTCCAGAATTGCTGCCGAGATTGCAATAAAACGAAAAAAATGCACGTCTACGGTAAAAAATGTTATTGGTGATTTCCAAAAAGATTATTTAGAAAACATTATTAAAACTGATAAATTCAGCATATTGGTCGATGAATCAACGGATATTTCGGCCACAAAAACCATGTGCATTATTATCCGTTATTTTGATGAGCAGCAAAAAAAAGTCATGTCCTCACTATGGGAACTGGCATCTTTATTTGAAGCAGGTGATTTTACGATGGCAGCAGAGGGAGCTACAGCAGAAGCCATGTATGATCTTATTATAAAGAAATTTACTGATAGAGGGATCCCATTAGAAAATATAATAGGATTCGCTTCAGATGGCTGCAATGTAATGATGGGATCACAAAATTCAGTAGCCAGCCGTTTGCGAGAAAATCTGCCGGGGATTTTTATTTTTAAATGTATATGCCATTCTATGCATTTGTGTGCCAGTGAGGCATGCAAAAAATTGCCAAGACGATGCGAAGATTTGGCGCGAAACATTTACGGTTTTTTTAAACTAAGTTCAAAACGGCAAGCCCAATATTTGGAATTTCAAGTTTTTACTACCACAAAAATCCACAAGATTTTACATCCAGCACAAACTCGGTGGCTTTCCCTGCTATCAGTTGTGAACAGACTGCTTGAACAGTGGAACAGCCTTAAATTGTTTTTTACGCAGAAATGGCTCGAAGAAAAAACTGCAGCTGCAGAATTAGTTTACCATGAGTTGCATGACGATTTCATTAAGCTTTACTTTTTATTTCTGCAATGGATTTTACCAAAATTTGTTAAACTCAACGAGTATTTTCAAAGCGCAGACTCAAAATTGGTGGAACTGGATGAACACATAAGAGTAACGTACAAAGAATTATTAATGTGTTACATGCAAAGGGATCATGTCCTACAAAATGATATCAGGTCAATCGTCCCAGAAGATACGCGATATTTCCTCCCTGAAATGTATTTGGGGGTAAAAATTATGATAGAAACACAAAAACCAGACATATCTGCAAAAAAAGAACAATTAATAGTAGATTTTACAACGAGAGCATAAAGCAAGTCATTTTTATCCGAGATCGTTATATGCCCGAGCCCGCAGGGCGAGGGCAGATGATGAAGTCGAGGATAAAAATGATTTGTGCACGAGTTGTAAACTCTGCTTTTCACTTCGATTGCGAGAAAATAAAACAGTAACATAACGTATTAACATTTCTTTAATTAAAATTCACTACTAAGCCTCTTCAACAAAGCTATAAGCTTCGTGTAGGACTGTACATTGAAATTATGTTTCATTTGCAGTGTTGCTTTCAGCATGGAATATACACTCCACAGTGTTGAAGGCTGCAGTTTTTTCGATAACTCATCAAAGTAACTTAAAATAACACTTTCAGCGAATGTATTCACTTGTTTTTCTTTCCGCCAGCTTAGAAATTCGTCATAAGTTTTCATATATATTTGCCGAGATTTTGGCGGCAATATTTCTTGCACCACTTTTTGTGCGTTTATTTCCATTTAAGTATTAGGAGTAAGTTCTAAATCTTCTTCTTCACTTGACATTTTTAAAACTTAGCCAATTCAACAATAATTTGAGAAAATTCAATACGAAAAGTTCACGGCTTCTTTCCCGCTACTTTACTTTTTTTAATTTTCCTGCATAATTTTCGGGCAAAGAAAAAAAATATACAGCCTATTCTTAAATTATTTTGGAATAATGTTTTTTTTTGTGGTAAACACGTTTTGATATTTAGTTTCTTTTTCGTATTATCTTATTATAAATCAAAAATGCAAATAGGGAAGGAAATATTATAAATTAGCAAGTTTTATCCATGTACAATTAATTGTTTTTGGCTGTATGGGCTAAATGGTCACTGCCTTAGTGTAGACACATTTAAAAAGCTACTTTTATGCACAAGTGCATAAAATTCAACTTTATGTCGCCTAGATCCTGCATAAAGTAGTACTTTTTCGAGCATGAGAAGTGAAAAAGAGTTTTACTCTCGCTGCAGAGATTTCCTCATCACAGGCTGCAAAGAAATAAAAAAAAGGTACGACTTCTCTGACGATTTACTTCAACTTTTAAAATATTTATCACCTGAAGAAGCAGTTAATAATCAAACAAGAAACGTTTGTCCATCCATTTTACCGCTTATGCAAAAGTTGCCACGAATCGTCAATAATGCCGACGATCTCCAAAAAATTGATGATGAGTGGAGAATGCTACCAGTGGTAAATAAATTACCATTATATGAAATTAGCTCACAGAAAACCGATGAGTTTTGGATTAAAATCCGTGATGGAACAGAACTAAAAACATTAGCATCTTTTGCTTTAAATGTATTATGTTTGCCACATTCGAACGCAGACTGCGAGCGTATCTTCAGTGAGGTAAATAATATGAAAACGAGACTTCGAAATAAATTAATAACTCCAACTATTAATGGAACTCTTCTAGCCAGACAAGCAATCCGTAATCACGGTAATTGTACACAATTTCAAGTACCAAACGAAATGATTCGTAAAATGAAAGATAAAAAACAGTATGACCTGCATGCGACAGAATCAGAAGTACTAGAAACTATTCAAAACCTTTATGGTGAAGAATAAAATAAGTAAGTTTAAAAGTAGTACACGCATAGTACATACATCAATTGTATTTTTTTTATTATTTAAACTTTGCAAATAAACATTTTGTACAATACGGCATTTTCCTTAGTTTTCCCTAAAAATACGGCAATTTTAGAATTAGAATACGGCAACCCTAAATTTGTCAGGAACAACACTGTAAACAACACAGGTAGGTAGTGCTCAGTGACTAGACTAGGGACTGGTCTGTGGTGTACCTACGTGCTCAATCAATCAGTCTTATTTTATCACGAGCTGAGCTTTTAATTCCTGCTAGGTTTATTTAGGAGTTTACGTTTAGCTTAAGTGAGCAATGTTTAGAGATTGTTTTACTAAGCAAGCTGGAATTACACATTTCATTAAAACAGACGTTCTTTCTTGCCTCTCAGTATGAGTTTCTTGTTTCGAAACACAATTTGGGACTCTAGCTTGACGATAAATTAATGGAATCAAGCAAGTTTATGGTATTGTTTGTCTTTTGTGGCTTTTTTAACTGAGGAACTAGTCATTAGTCGTATCGATAAGTTACACATAAAAAGAAAGATCTGAAGACTGTTTTAATCATTGCGCGCGCGGCCCGCACCTCGCGTCCTGTCAAACGCCCGAGTGCATTGAAATCCAAGGTCATTGAAAAGGTAACCGTCCACTGCGCGTAATAAATTGAGAATAATTTTGAATTAGTTTGATAGGTAGTTTTTTTTTTTACTTTTTTTCTCATTAAATGATATCATATGATTAAGTAAGCACTCATCTTCTCTACTGCGATCTTAAATTGATTTTTATTCTTGTGATTTCTGATGGGCAAATGACCCTTGGAGAATCGTTCTATATAAGCAGCTGAACATGTCGTTTAAAGGAATTACACGATTTCGTATTCACCCTGTATATTGTTTTGGAACTGTAACAATTATTATCTACTAATAATTAATTATTATTTACTAATTGTTTACTGAAAATTTTAGAAATATAGGTTAATTATAAAAAAAGTTATGCAACTTTTATTTCGTCTCAAAACTTATGCACACACGAGGTACTGCGCATGTGGCCGATTGACCGGGCATAACGATAAATATCTATCGCTATTTACCGGGACCAACAGCTTAAGGTAAGCGTCCAGAGCCCCGCATTGCACTCATCGGACGAATGATCCGCATGTTTTATGCAGGGCAAACTAAAAACCGTTACGTACGATGCGTCCGATGCGGACCAGTAAGCGCTTACCTTTAACGTGCCTTCCGAATCACGACGATGCTTGTCAGTAGATGTTACTTAAATGCTCGAAATAAATATTAATATATACAACAACATCACATACATTGATCTGACTCCGTGGTAAGTAGCTTATGCACTTGTGTTACAGATATCAGAATCAACAGTGGTATTACAAATAATACATATAACACCCAGACCAGTACAAACAGACATGTTCATGCACACAAATGTTTGTACCCTGCGGGGATCGAACCCGCTTCCTCTTTGTTAATAGTCAACTACTTGACCATTACACCAAAGTGGTCGTCGAAATAGCTGTCAAAATATTTTCACTTCTTATTTACTTTAAGAAATAAAAGTCATTTTTCAGTTATGAATTAAACCTCCTCATTTATTTAATATTTTCAAATACTTTACACACGCGCAAATATAAGCATATTTTTTTATAATTACAACAAACATTTTGAAGAAACGACCGACCATGATCAATATGATATCAATACTATATTATAGTATAAACACATATATTTTTAATTTGAATTTCTAAGATATATAGTATTAGACATACTGAATGTTTATTTTTAAACACACAAGTGTATATTCTAAGTGTTTATTTTATTATTAAAACATCTTACTTTTTATATAATATTTTTAAATATAAAATCTGAACTTTTAGAAATATCTGTACACACATTTTTACATATGGCAACATTAAGTAATTAAGTTTAAATGTTGCCAATTAAGAATCTTTCAGATCGTAGCTGAATTCAACGTTTAAGAATGACCACAAGAAATAGAACTTGCCGACTGTACCTACAACACTTTTGGCTCTCTTTACAAAGACATGCATGCTCTATGAAACGACTGAGGCGTTGTCATACGTTAGCTACGCATCACGACAAGTGCGACGCGACAAGAAGCGACCAGTACTTGTGTCAATAGGCTAGATGACACCACCAATCGTTGACATACTCTTTATTATCTGTCAAAACGGTCTGCCTCCATAGATTTTGTATGGGAATACAAAAACGTGACGTCACGGTAGTGTCTCAGAAAACGGAGTCAATAGACAGAATATTTATTGAATTTTGTGTGTTTAAAAATTGTTTACAGCATATTGGAAATATACTAAATAAATAAAAATTACAACTACTAATTAATTTATTAATTAATTAATTATACTGGTTGTATTAACTTCATAGGGGCTATGTTTTTTAAACGCCATGGTCTTGAAAATATTTAAGATAGGTGTCATCATGCCTATTTTTGTGCTTTTCGCTTGCGTACTTGCGCTTTGTCACGTAGGACACGACTATAAACGTACATTTGATGTTATCGCGTCGCTCTTGTAACGCTTGTCACTTACGTAGAGCAACGAGTTAAAAACATTTTTTTTGTAATTTAATAAACTTATTCATCAAAAGTAACATTTAAACCTTGATCTAAGCTCTGAGAATATATCAGCTGCTAATTATATAAAAAAATCTGTTTCATTATTATATTTTTTCTTTAAATTTCATAAATTGCTTAATTTAATAGCAATAATATAAAGACTTTCCAGAGCATAGGGTTTTAGCAAAATATAATTTTACAGCATTTATATGTAATCTTTTCATGGATCTGTCAATTTTGTAAATATGTCATTAATAAAAGAGAGCCAATAGTACATATTCCATTTGCTGTAATGTTCAAATGGAATTCGCTTAGAAATACACTTTACCTCGCTCGGCATTTCTCATTTATTTATTTTGACGTGACAACGTCTTATAAATTGGTTTGCCGGGTGACACTTCAAGAAACTGCGTTACGCTCCGCTCACGTTCCGCGCTCACAATGAGAGCGAGTGAGAGGCACGCGTCCCTTCGACTCGGGCATGGTTAGCCCGCCTAAGAGCGAGTGAGACAGACATAAAAAGTGAAAGGCACGCGTCCCTTCCACTCGAGCACAGTTAACCCGCCGAAGAGCGAGAGAGACAGAGCGAGAGAGAGAGAGTGAGAGAGATAGGCATACACACCGGTTCATGTTATACGAATGAATATTCACATTAAAATTATTTCACCACTCAAAGTCGTTGTCACGTAAAACTTTCGCCCGTATACCGACTTTACAGGCAACCAATTTTTTTTTCCTTGTATTTTACAAATAAACATACGTGACATCATTCGACGATGTGTCGACAGAACCCGTTTAATGCCCCCTACCCTCAATATTAACATACTCCATGAAGCTACTTCACATTTTGTTATGTTTAAAATGTCGTTGGAGTTACTGAGACAAAACAAAATTTGGTACTCCAATTATGATTCAAGTTTAATAATAAAGGTAAAAGAGTGCCTACCCAACAGCGTGGAGCGGAGAAACGGAAATATTAACCAATAGATTAGCACAAAATCTCCGCTCCTCTTCAGACAATCCTATTGTTTCTCCGCTCCACGCCGTTGGATAGATATACATAGTTAATTTTAAACTTGTTACTTTAAAATGTTTGCATCAAAAAATGTAAGGCTTTTATATGAAAAACAAATGTTACAACATGATACAGTTTGACAGAGAAATCTAATATATAAAATTCTCGTGTCACAGTTTTCGTTGCCATACTCCTCCGAAACGACTTGACCGATTCTCATGAAATTTTGTGAGCATATTGAGTAGGTCTGTGAATCGGCTAACATCTATTTTTCATATCCCTTAGTGATAAGGGTAGTCCACAATAATTTATATGGCAAAACAACGTTTGCTGGGTAAGCTAGTACGATATACAAATTACAGTGTTCCCAGAAATATCAACTTTATGTTCAAAATGACTCTTCAAAGACGCACTAACGTCTACCTATTGGGTATGATAACGGTGGTATATACAATGAAAAATTAAATTTAAATTCAATGTGGCAAGGTTCAAATATATTTGCAGAGTACATAGTACTAAACGTAACGAACATTATTATTGTAGTAGTTTTAATAACGCCAGCGATTTCGATACACACTTCAGTATACCGCACACAACTTTATCAAAATCGGATCACCCGAACACTTTACTTTTCATGTCCGCATAACTACATGCTGTGTTTCGCATACACTGATTTGATCTGTATTCAATTTTATACAGCGTAATTGGCGATAAGACGTGATCCTTCAAAGAGGTTAAAGAAGATATGATTTCCAAAAAAAAAATGGTTCCCATCAGCTAGATGTAGAATAATTTTAAATTTTAAAAACCCCCGACACGAGCCAGATAAACAGCTGCTGAGCTTCAAGGGCTTGGTGGATTTTGATCAGTCATATCTAAGGACCACCGTGATTTAATTGGGATGATGACACCTATCTTAAATATTGTCAAGAACATGGTGTTTAAAAAACATAGCCCCTATGAAGTTAATACAACCAATATATTTAAAAAAAGCTGTAGAAACCAATTTTTAAACACACAAAACGCAATAAATATTCGGTCAATTGGACTCCGATTTCTGATACATGACCGTGACGTCACAATCATTTATACCCATACGAAATCTATGGTGGCAGCCTGTTTTGACAGATAATAAAAAGTATGTCAACGATTGGTGGTGTCGTCTAGCCAATTGTCTTTCGAAAAAAAAAATTGGTTGCCTGTAAAGTCGGTATACGGGCGAAAGTTTTACGTGACAACGACTTTGAGTGGTAAAATAATTTTAATGTGAATATTCATTCGTATAACATGAACCGGTGTGTATGCCTATCTCTCTCACTCTCTCTCTCTCGCTCTGTCTCTCTCGCTCTTAGGCGGGCTAACTGCGCTCGAGTGGAAGGGACGCGTGCCTTTCACTTTTTATGTCTGTCTCACTCGCTCTTAGGCGGGCTAACCATGCCCGAGTCGAAGGGACGCGTGCCTCTCACTCGCTCTCATTGTGAGCGCATAACGCGAGCGGAGCGTAACGCAGTTTCTTGAAGTGTCACCCGGCAAACCAATTTATAAGACGTTGTCACGTCAAAACCGCACTGAAATCGGACCATCATGCCACATACAGACGCACGCAAATTAAACAGTGGTGAAACTTAGAAATATGCATAAGAGGGGTCCTCTTATGCATATTTTTGACATAGTAAGAGATTGAACAATCTCAAAATGATCGAAATCGATATCGAAAAAAACACATCGTATCCGACCCCTATTCGATGGTACATTTTTTGTTGATCTACTATGACCACTTTGAAGGATCACGTCTAATTGGGTATTTGTCACACTGATTGACCATTACTTATTATTCGCAATATTTAATTTTTTAATTGATCAAAATTTCACACAAAGTACACCGATTGGTGATGACGTCACAAGCTAGTATCGCCATACAAAATCTGTGGGATACTGGCGTATTGGCAGTACATAAAAAGTACGTCAACGTTTTAGTGGTGTAAAATACCCAACCACCAATAACACAGTACAATCCACCGATTACTCAATTAAAGTACTAGAAACTGGAGGTGAGGTTAGCCGGCGGATGCGGCACTACAAAAAAAATTGTCTAAAAAATAAATTAAAACATCCTATAGATCTCGATATATTAGAAAAATTGGTCTATCTGTTCGATTGTCCCGGTTTTTCACAGTCATCGGTGCATCTACAATCCTCTGTGATGGAATCGAGCGACATAAGGCTCTCTTGCGATGTTCGGAGGCACGATTTGCAACGCGAGTCGATGGAATTGCCGCTCTGTGAGTTCGCATCCTCGGAAACGGATTCCAGTGACTTCAAACTCTCAACTGAGGTCAGCTTGTACGATCTATGGAACTCCGCAATTTCATCTTCGCTCATATTTAACGCTAGTAGCGAGTCTTTAGCCATTTTGCCCAGGGAAGACACTTTCTTTTTCTTTTTAGACAGAATGGAGTCCATCTTTGATAGCGGACACGGTTTGTTTAAACTCTCCGGTAAAGATTTCGGACTGGACCCACTTCGAGTTCGCAGTCTAGATCTTCTCTCCGGTATGTCTCTGGGTATCGTCGTCGATATCTCCGGAACTTTGAACGCTATCGTCTTCGCTTTAGGGCATTCTTTCTCTTGCGATAGATCTTCTAATGAATTTGATTTCTTAAGCTTAGCTCTCTCTGGTATCACTGGCGACGTTTTCAAGCCGATAATTTCTTTCGCCGTGAAAACCTCTGGCACTTCTATTGCGTCATCTATGATTAATTCTGGTGACAAATCGAGCATTTCTTTAATTTCGGCGTCTTGCAATTCCTGAGCTAGAGACCCTTGGGGTGGGTTCACGTCCGGCTTTTTCAATTCGAACTCCTGATTCTCGTATATCAAATACGATAATGCGTCTTTCCCTAAATCGACATGTTCCATCTCTGTCGTCATACTGTGTATGACTTTTTCAATTTTTTTCTCGTCAGACGCGCCTTCTAGGGAAGTAACCCCGCTATCAGCTGACGTATTTTTATCGTCAAACTTAGGGTCGTCGATAAAATCTAAAGCGATATTATCTGCTTCATCACACGCTTCTTCTAGTGTAGCTATAGGCGCCAAGTGATCCGTCTGTGTTTTCACATCAGCAAGTTTAAATTCTTCCTCTTTGGGTTCAATTTTCTCCAAAATCGGTGCTGTGACATCCCAAACCGTGTTGACAATCTGTTGGTTCTTCACTTGTCGTTCCGTCAATTCAAAAGCTAGAGTTTTCGTATTTGTCATGCTCGATGTTAAAGTGTTTTCGGGGCTGATATTTTCTTTGATGCCTCTAATAACTTTGCTCGGCAATTTGTCAACTGGCTGTCCCGAATCCGGACTGTGTTGTTTATCCAAAGAGTTTTCTGATCCTGATGATTTCAGAACTGCAGCAAAAGATCTAGGTCTGACCACATCAGGTTTTACGTCCTCAGTTTTTTCCTTTTCATCATCAGCTTTATTACTATCGCCCGCCGGGCTCGTGTCGTAATTTTTATTTAAATCGTTGGGTTTGTTGAGATCTTCGTTATCACTAGTACGCGGCGCATCTTTATTACCATTCGCCACGCCGTCATCATTACTTACAACTAATTTTTGTACTATATTGTCAACGGTGGTGTCGGTAACTTTATCTTGAGACTCACTCGTCTCGGAGTTCTGTGGAAACGTCTGGAATTCGCTCAAGGTGTTATCCGTATCTGTAGACGGTGTTTTGCTATCTAGTTTTTTCGAAAACGACTCATCGACGAACGATACTTGCACCCTTTCCGATAGGGTCGAATCGGTCGCTTCTGAGCTGTCTCTGTCTTCTTTTTCCTTTTCGGTCGCACTCCCCCAAGACCAGAAGGAACTGGTTAAAGAAGAATCCTTTCTAGGCGGTGTGCTGGTCCCTTTCTTATCATCTTCGGAAGATCTAGAGAACAACGGATGCTGGAAAAGACTAAGCAACTTTTCTAAGTGCGATGGGAGTTTCACCTCCTTTTCTGGTTCTGCTTTTGGTATATGAAAGCTCGGGGATGGGGCAACCCATGAGATCTTTCTCATTCGATCTAAGCCTTTCGATTTCAAAGCTGGCACGTCTAGCAAGCTCGCCGTTCTTTTGGGAGACGAAACATCTTGGAAGCTCTCTTTTTTTACTGTTTCTTTCAAACTCGAATTGTTCGTCAATGTGCCTTCGTTGGACGAGTTATCTTCTTTGTTTTCAGAGGGCTGTTGAAGCGAATATTCTATCCCCGAATCAGCAGACGTGACCATAACTTTCTCATGCCTGCCGGAGTCTAACGAACTCACGCTCGCTTCTAAACTTGACAATGAATCGTGAATCTTCTTGCTTCTACCGAATATGATAGGTGATACACTTTCGTTTGAACTCACAGACATATTCAAAAAATTACTATTCACTGGAGTCACTTCACTTGTATTAGACTCAATACTGCTTTCTGTAGACAAAACTACATGTTCAGATTTTCTTCTATCCAACCCTGTTTCGGATTCAACGATTATTGGTTTAGCGATTTGAGTTTGTGGATTGTCTAACGTGTTAAGACTCTCAACAGAACTCCCAGATATTTCCAAAGATGAACTACTATCGCAGAAGGGACTCCCACTCAATTTCTTATTCATTAGTCTCGAAACTTCCAAATCAGGACTGTCCAGACTCGATTCGCTCTTATTCTTCTTAAGCACTACATTATCTCGTATTATATTAACAGGTACGTTATATGTATCTAAATTAACTATTTCCGTCTGAGTGCAGTCGTTTTTGACTTTCTTAACAGATTTCGTGGACAAATCTTTGAACTCTTGTATGAGATTACCCAAATCTTCTGTTATGGCTTCGATTTGCTTCATCGAATCCTGTTTTGGCGATTCGTCTATGTTTATAAAGTCTACGTTTTGATCTGCATTCTCTGTGGTCACCGTCACTTGTACGTGCACATTGACCTTTTCTCTCTCGCTCACTTCCGTTGTGTTCTTAACTAACGTCGTCTCACTCTTCAGCGTATCACCTAGCACGGTCTCAGTATGAGACAACTGTTCGCTTTTGTCTAAACAAACGCTACTACCTACATCGTTCATTTCGCTATCACTTTGAATAATACTTTCACTAATGTTTATATTTTTGGCATCTAAAATGTCTTTAATATCACTTGTTATATCACTAATCGGACCTTTTGGAGGTTCGTCACTATTAACACTTCCTTTAAAGCTATTTGAAGATTCAGTCCTTTCGGGCGCTGTCTTTCTGTCGTCAGGCCTAAGGCTGATTGGATCAGGCCTAACACCGGAAGTGTCAGGCCTAACTTCAGGACTTTCAGGCCTAACTTCGGGAGTTTCAGGCCTGAGATCCACAGGAATAGGAGTAGCAGGCCTTAGGGCAATTCCAGCAGTGGTGGGCCTTAATTCCACGGGCACGGGAGTTGCAGGCCTAATATCCGTAGGCCCGGGAGTGTCAGGCCTTAGTGGAGTGTGAGGCCTGTCCGGGGAGGCGGCGGCGGGCGAGGGGGGTGTGCCGGGGTTGTACATGGAGTCGTAGTTTCTGGTCACAGAGAAACGGGACGAACTTTTCCTGTCCTGCGACGAAGCTGGGTGTACTTGGATTTGCGGTGGCTCCGATACCTGTTGAGACAGAAAATTAAAGAAATGTAATTTTTCGCTAGATAAAATACAGCATTTTTTAATAACTAGTGGCCGCCCGCGACTTCGTTCGCGTGATAATCCTTTATCATCTATAAGCTATAAATTTTGTAAAATTTAATTAAAATCCAAATTTAACTTTTTACGAGCAAGAGGAACAAACATCCATACCTACAAATTTTAGCGTTCATATTATTAGTAAGATTGAAGTGGTAAGAAATGATCTTTCATTTTGAATTAAAAACTAGACACAGCATAGTAAAAGGTTAGTTACTAAAACTACGTATACTCATGGACTAATAATAACTACAAGTAATAATTTTGAGATGCTAATTAAGTGAAAAAACCTTTTTTAAATATTTTCAAGAGCGAAAAGAAAGTATGTATGTATGACAAATCAAATGCCTCAAAATACAGAATTATGATGGTATTCAAACATTATATGTTAAGCTTAGTACTACAATGACATTTTGATGAAAAACTCAAAAAAGCTATCAATAACATGAAATATAAAAAAGCGTATTTTATTAAAAAATAAAATCTAACACATACTAATAATTTTGAAAAGGAAAATATACTTTAAATCTTCAAAAACAAAAGGTGAAATACCAATATAGTTAGCCATAAACTAACCTCAACCGTTAGACCAGCTGAGAACCATAGACAAAAAGACAAGTAGAGCAAGACAGAGACAGACACATGGGAAGTGAGTGAGGAAGAGTATTTTACAGTTAGAAAACATGCACAAGACAAATATTTATATTATATTTAATATAAAAAGCAAAATTTACAGCAAACGTGTGTTTTCCTTGAAACACTTTTTCAGTTTGTAAGTATATAGACTATGGCAAACAAAAATGACCACGAACCGAATGAGAATTTTTAGTAAGATATCTAAGGTGGGCGGCGAGGCCTTAACGCTCCCATTACCCTATATAGTACATGCATGTCTTTGTGGCGACCTCTACCGTTCGCCAACTTCTTGACCATTATACCAAAGTGGTCGAAATAATGAGTATGATACATGAATGGGGTCAGTTCATACAAAATGAAAGGTTTAAACACAATAGTCGTAACCTCACCTGCACGACCTTGAATCTGGAGGGAGCGTACGCGGGCCTCTCCGGCGTCACGCGCGTCACCTGGGAACAACACGGCGTAGACTTAAGTTTTATATATATTTTTTTAACATTTTTGTTTTGGGAAGCATACAGTTTTAACATTACCAAACTTCCATTATCTTTGACATTACAGAACAAAATAGGTAATTAAAATAACACATAAACCAATAACGTTTTCTCAGCATAAATGATACATGGAGTAAACCAATTACAAAATTGTTAAGAACGTTATAAAATATGTAAAACTATAAAATTATAAAAAAAAATGACAATAATACTTATTATTAGGGCAAGTTATGAATTCTTTTTTAAACTTAACAAAAGTTGAAGCAAAAATGTCAATTGACTGAAAATTATTATTACAGTATGAAAAGTACGAGGCAAAAAAGAGTTACCAGCATACTTAGTCCTACAAAGTGGCACAAGAAAAAGACACTGATGACATCAATCAAATGACACACAGGCAACTAAACTTCAATTTGCAAATAATTCTTAACTATCACATTTCATTTGATTGATTACCGTGACAATTAAAAACTTATTTCGTATGCCATTCAAGGCGCATCGTGGAGTTTTCTTTAGCCTGTCTCTTGTCAACTGTTTAAATGAATTTGTAATTATTATTTAACTTGTCGCTAATCGCAACTTTGTCCGCGTGATAACCTTGTATATTTAAAATTATATGAAAATTGTAGCCTTGGTGTTAGGTTCTCTGATGTATTTAGTAAGCATAAAAGAAGAGGGGGGATCTTCTATAAACCATAACAAAGATAAAAAAGACACCGTTATTCCATACAGTTGATACCCATTCAGATTTCGCGAAATTATTATTACATACACAAAGAAAAAAACACGGGTTGCACTCCGGGAGTGCCGGCAGAAGTGAAAACTTGATTATTAACGTTAACCGTCTTACGGTTTTTCGAGCAGCATCACGTGACCTGACGCGAGTTTCACAGTTTCTACCCATGCCACAAAAGTGCTCAACGCCGCTAAAGAAGTTTTCACTTCAAAAATCGGACTGCCACAGTCGGGATTCGAACTCGCATCTCTCGATTGCCGCTGATTGATTTTTTTCTCTAAGTTTTTTTTTTTTTATTATTTCACATTGTAAAGAATTTGCATTGTTGATGCTAAAAATATAGTAACTTACTATTACATAGTTTGTATAGTTAGTATAGGATTTTATCACGCACGTGGGATTGGCGCGCTTGCGGAAAATGTAATATGCGCGTGCACCCCGCATGAAAGCAAAACGCACACTGATTTTCATACAAGAATAAAAGTTCTCACGTGTAACACCCAGGGTCCTGCGTGCGTATTTCACGCATTACAATAAGTACTTGTAAAAAAATGTTATTTGTGGGTTTTATGCATGCGGGGCAATTCCGCGTGTGTGATGAAATAAGCACGATATTAAAAATACTCAACAAGTTTTATTAAACAATTTGTTTTTTTTTCTCGACGTGAATAGTAGAAGTAATACACTTTTTAACGGATTATTTCGCGATTGATATTGACACATATAAGAGATGGTGGGAAAATTCCACCAGCTTGGGATCCTGTTTTAGCCAAGACTCAAGCTCGGCCCCGCACTTCAAGACCTCAAGATACTGTTAGCTCTTTTGTGTAGATAGGAACGTAACTTAATATTTTTGAGTGGTTGGAGATTTCGTTTTTTTTTTTCAAACATATGTAATGACAAGTAACACCTTAGTCTACCTGTGACCATGAACGCTGAAAATGGTCCGAAACGTCAGGTTAAAGTAAAACGTAAATTAAATATCTATTATTCCGGACCATAACTCCATATAGTCTCAGTAACAATTGACTTAAAACTACGTTAGTAATAATAAAAAAAAAATTGACAATTAAGTATAAATACATTTGGTGGGTGACAAAAGCGTTACCATCTTGATTTTATATGTGACTGTCCTCCCTTAATTCTCCCTTAAATACAATGCGAAATAATCCGTAAAAAATTAGTATAATTTCAATTTTGTTAACCTACAAGACGGGTTAGTTTATATTCAATACTAGCTGTGCCCGCGACTTCGTACGCGTGGAATAGTTATTTTGGGCATAGACATATACTATCGCAGACATTTTCTAGATTATTTCAAGAAAAATAATTCTTTCATACATATATTGTCGGTATCTTAAACCGTTTTCGCAGCGCACGCGACGGAAGCTCTCAAGGGTGAATAATATTCCCCGTTTTTTTTCACATTTTCCATTATTTTGTTCGTAATAGTTGCAGCGTGATGTTATATAGCCTTAAGCCTTCCTCGATAAATGGTGTATTCAACACAAAAATATATTTTTAATTCGAACCAGTAGTTTCTGAGATAAGCGCGTTTAAGCAAACAAACTCTTCAGCTTTATAATCTCTAATATATAAAATTCTCGTGTCACAATGTTCGTTCCCGTACTCCTCCGAAACGGCTTGACTGATTCTTATGACATTTTATGAGCATATTGAGTAGGTCTGAGAATCGGCCAACATCTATTATTCGTATCGTAGTGATAAGGGTTGTCCACAATAATTTAAATGGCAAAACAATGCTTGCCGGGTCAGCTAGTATTAGTATAGATGATGATAATTGATAATGGCGAGATAATTGACTAGCGATTTACGCGATAGCTTAAATATGAAAACGAAAGTTAAAATTGCACCTCTTAGAAAACTTATAATAATGGAAACCGTTAGCAGATGTGCGTTTTCTCGAGTCCTCCTTTCTAGTTGTTAAATGGTTTTAAGTATTTTACTGATGTCTTACCTATGTACTACTTTTTACCCGACTACGGCGAAGCAAAAGGAGGGTTATGATTTTGACCTGTATGTATGTATGTATGTATGTGGGTATGGATGTTCATCTGTTCCCTCGTAACTTCTAAACTACTTATCAGAATTCGAAAAATGACATATCATTAGAAGCGTCTTAATTGTCCGCTGGTTATAGGCTATATGGGATTTCACAAAATCTAATGTGGCGCCCTCTGGCGGACAAAACATACGAAGTAAAAAAATAAAGTTAAGATAAATATGGCGTGTTTGGTATCATTTGAAAGCGCTTTACTTGTACATTTTGAATATATATATATTACTAGCATTTGCTTGTGACTTTACCTGTATTCATGGGCTGATTGTATATAATTCACATCTTTTTTACCCGACTATATATGTGGCTCTTAGCAGAGTAAGATCCATAGATGGATTATGGATTAGTTCACTGGAATCTAGCAAATTACTAAAGAATCCACATGACCAAAGATCGTTCGAGGAGTTGGAAAGATTGAGAAATCAATGAACCCAAGATTAACCTATTTAGAACTCCAAAATATGTTAAATAAAAATAAAATTTAAAAACTAACACCCGACTACTTAAAAACACGCTCTAAAAAGTACGAAACAAGAAAACACTCTCCAATGAAATTACTTAGTATGTACAAACTATTAAATATTTACCGTTATTAAATAAACTAACTTACACATATTATTATATTTTAATATATTTTCAATTTATAATATTGATAGAGAAATGTTTTAAGGATAAAGCCGTGGTCGTATGCCATAAGAATAATAAATTAAAAAAAGTGGTATACGACCACGGCTTTATCCTTAAAACATTTCTCTATCAATATTATAAATTGAAAATATATTAAAATATAATAATATGTGTAAGTTAGTTTATTTAATAACGGTAAATATTAAATAGTTTGTACATACTAAGTAATTTCATTGGAGAGTGTTTTCTTGTTTCGTTTTCGAAAATTGGTTGCCTGTAAAGTCGGTATACGGGCGAAAGTTTTACGGGACAACGACTCTGAGTGGTAAAATAATTTTAATGTGAATATTCATTCGTATAACATGAACCGGTGTGTATGCCTATCTCTCTCACTCTCTCTCTCTCGCTCTGTCTCTCTCGCTCTTAGGCGGGTTAACTGTGCTCGAGTGGAAGGGACGCGTGCCTTTCACTTTTTATGTCTGTCTCACTCGCTCTTAGGCGGGCTAACCATGCCCGAGTCGAAGGGACGCGTGCCTCTCACTCGCTCTCATTGTGAGCGCGGAACGTGAGCGGAGCGTAACGCAGTTTCTTGAAGTGTCACCCGGCAAACCAATTTATAAGACGTTGTCACGTCAAAATTGATAATGGCGAGTTCTCCGATTGAGTGATAAACACTTACCGAGAACCGCGAGTGGTGCGCGGGCGGCACGGGGCTGCCGGCCGGCGACGGGGCCGGCGAGCGCAGGCGCCCGCGACGCTCGTCCGACGCGCACGGCTGCTAATAATATAACGATAATATACAACAACATCACATACATTGATCTGACTCCGTGGTAAGTAGCTTAAGCACTTGTGTAACAGATATCAGAATCAATAGTGGTATTACAAATAAACTTAAATAAATACATATGACACCCAGACCAGTACAAACAGACATGTTCATGCACACAAACGTTTGTACAGTGCGGGGATCGAACCCGCGACCTCTTGGTTAATAGTCAACTTCTCGACCATTACACCAAAGTGGTCGGCTGCAAATATTAATATATATGTTGCAATTACTAGTCTACACTTAAAAGAAACTAATGACTGTGGCGGCCTCTACCGTTCGCCATCACAAGCGCATGACTAACGGCGGCAAGCACGACAGCGAGCAGCGAGTCATAGGCTAGATGGCGCTGTTAGCCTAGTACCGCACGTGAACCGCGGCATATAAGATTTCGATTCAGAATTATATAGATAATCAAATCAAGATGATGACTATCGGACCTTGGCCCCATAACACCCGGTCGGTAGGAAGCGCTTCCCTTTAGCTTCCTAACTCTATATCTGTTGCGCCAAATGATTTTCGTAATAAGCATTCACATTCCAAACTAGCCAGACACTCAGCTCAATCACCATGTCAGTCAGTCGGTTTATTTCTACTGCAAAAATATATTATCTTTGAGGAAACTGATATCTTGTACAGTGGCCAGCACACACACAGTCGCTCGCTGTGTGTAATTGCAGTGTTTGTAATACCTTAGCCTCGTCGGTGTCGTGGCAAAGTTTCTGCCTTACATCCGAGAGGTCCTGGGCTCGAATCCCAGGTCGAGCCAAAATTGTTTCTGAGATTTTCTGTCATGAATTTCTCAAAAACAACTCGGAGTCGGGAAGTTGGCGGTGTTACACCCCCGTGCCTCGGTCATGTCGGATTGCCGTCTCACCGAACTTTGAGAGTGATAGAACAGTGAGTGCACCTGTGTATTGCGCTCACACTTGTGCACTATAATATCTCCTGCGCAGTTGGCTGATCTTTGTTGAGATTGGCCGCCGTGGTCGAAATCGGCCAGGAGGAATATTATTATTATTATTTTTTGTAGTATCTTCTAGGATATCACAGCACAAGGCTGGTCCTTTTGGAAGGCGTTCGTGGGGATATGGATCCAACACGAAGAGGCCCCTTAGTGATACATTAATGTGTAGGAATGTGTACACCAATCGGATACTATCTCTGTCTGCACTATTGAGTAGATACAACCAAAGACAGCACCCGCTAGTTGCAAGGACTATTGCAGAGAAGATGGGAACTATAATGGGTCTATGGAGGGCAAATTGCTGGACTGGTTTATTATTATTATTATTCGTACCTTAGGCATGCAGGCTGTATGGCAGGTGAGGCTTATCTTCCTATGCACGCGTCGTTCGTGCCCGGCGGGCTCGTTGCGCGCGCACAACGCGCGTATCTCGCGCGTTAGACGCGCGGTTGTCGCAGCCTCGCTGTCATCAGCTGTTAGTGTTGAAGAGGATTCCTGGGGAGTAGAGAGTGATGGTGAGATCGTGTATATATGTCACCGGAAGGTAACAAGATCCGCAAGTTTATAAATTTCCTAGGAAATTTATAAACTTTCGTAGGATTCTAAACGGGAGTAAAATTGTATTATATTACGCCTACATTTTCGGAAATTTATCAATCTGCGACTACTCGTGGTAAATTTATAAACTAACGGATATCCATACGTAAGATTTTAAACGGTTTGACCAATCACAGAAGAGTTTTTAATTTTACGCTTTTTCAAAACACGCAAATAACACACTGCTTGCACTGACTTTAGTACAATCAGACTTGCCTATTTATTTATATTTATAAACTTGCGGATCTTGTTATCTTCCGGTGACACATATATGCAGATAGAAAGAAAAAATGTTTATTTGGCTTGTAAACTACACTTGAAAATTGACACAGGACTAAATCAAATAAAATTAAATCAAACATTTATTTGCCAGAATACACAAATGTATGCAAGTTACAAACTGCAGATCTTAAAATTAGGTTGATGCTGTATTCAGCCTGCATGCAGGCGTGCAAATATTAATAATGATTTTAACAATTCAATAAATAGGTCCGTGTTTTCTAGGACTTTACTCTTATCATAAATCTTTAATAATAAATAAGAATATTGAGTAATAAATTTATGTATTCCATTTTTTTAGGGTTCCGTACCTCAAAAGAAAAAAACGGAACCCTTATAAGATCACTTTGTTGTCCGTCCGTCCGTCCGTCCGTCCGTCTGTCAAGACCGTTTTTCTCAGGAACGCGTGGAGGTATCAAACTGAAATTTCTATATGATACTTAGGTCTACTGTCCCTGGAAGCTGTAGAAAAATCAAGCTTCTAAGCCAACGCAATCAAAATATACAGCCATTTAGGCCGCAAATTTCCACAAATTTTCGAAACTTGCACGGGAATCAAAACTTACAGGGTACTTTCCGTAAACTTAGAATCTTGAAATTTAGTACGAAGTCACGTCTTATAGTACAGATATAGAAAAAATTACGATAACCGTAAATTTTCAGATTCATCATATAAAAAAAAATATTTTTGACAATTTTCAAAATTTCAAAGTTACTACAGGTTTGTACGGAACCCTCGGTGCGCGAGTCCAACTCGCACTTGACCGGTTTTTTTTTCATTTCATTATTAATTATTTTTCCAGTTGTTATTTCAATTTATTAATGAAATAATAAGGCTTCGTTACGCTATCTTTACAATGTACTTACCGGAGGCTCGTCGAGATCGATCTGCGTTATAATAGAGTTCTGTTTCAGCGCTGCCAATATTATTTGCAGTCCCGTCGCACCCAGCCGGTTGTCGCGTAAGTCTAGTCGCTGCAAATTTGAATAAAATTTTTTGTTATCTTTTAACTTAGATTCATAATAAATATTACAGGGATAAAGTATTTTTTCCAGATGTACGTAAATAGTATCTTTGATACTGCTTGAGAATTCCAGGAGGACCAGACAGGCATTTACTGTGAGTGAGTACTGAGTGTATGTTACACTAACGTACAGGTGTTTCACAATCATTCAAGGTTCTCACCATTATAAAGGTTGTCTCACTATCATTCAAAGTGTTTGAATGATAGTGAGACACCCTTTATATGTCGCTATTACACAGGGTGTCACGCTTGAATGCACACCCTGTATAATAATACAGAATGTTTCACTACCATACAGGTACACACACTACCTTTAGCACACAGAGTGTGTCACGCCCATTTGGGATATTTTTCTAACATAAAGGTAGCCTGACTTTCGTACAGGGTGTCACGGTATCAAATAGGGTTTTATTCTTTTATACTTTCATACATGGAGTTCTAGTTTGTCTTTAGAATACCATTTTCGTGATACTTTTCTGTCACTCTGTCATACACGGTGTCTCAGTGTTATAACAAGTTGTCAGTAGCATACACGGTGTTTCAGTGTTATACAAGTTGTCAGTAGCACACACGATGTCTCAGTGGTATACAAGTTGTCAGTAGCACACACGATGTCTCAGTGGTATACAAGTTGTCCGTAGCACACACGATGTCTCAGTGGTATACAAGTTGTCCGTAGCACACACGATGTCTCAGTGATATACAATTTGTCAGTAGCGTACACGGTGTCTCAGTGTTAAAGGTTTTCAGTAGCATACACGGCGTCTCAGTGTTATACAAGTTGTCAGTAGCGTACACGGTGTCTCAGTGTTACAAGTTTTCAGTAGCATACACGGCGTCTCAGTGTTATACAAGTTGTCAGTAGTATACACGATGTCTCAGTGTTATTCAAGTTGTCAGTAGCGTACACGGTGTGTCAGTGTTATACAAGTTGTCAGTAGCGTAAACGGTGTCTCAGTGTTACAAGTTTTCAGGAGCATACACGGCGTCTCAGTGTTATACAAGTTGTCAGTAGCACACACGATGTCTCAGTGTTATACAAGTTGTCAGTATCGTACACGGTGTGTCAGTGTTATACAAGTTGGCACTAGCATACACGGTGTGTTTGTGTCATATACGGTGTCAATAGCACAGTGTGTGTCCTCACCTGCAGCTTGGTGTCGTGGTGTATGAGCTCGGCGAGCGCGGGTGCTGCGTCGGGCCCCAGGCGCGCGGCCTGCAGCCCCACCGACACCAGCGCGCCGCCGCCGCACAGCGCGAGTACCGATTCCGTGCCCAGCGCGTTCCGACCGATGTTCAGCACGCACAGCGATGACGACGAGCGCTACAAATTATAATTCATTCAATTTCAATTTAACTTGTTTAGTTTTTTTTGCGTTTACAACGCTATTTTTAATTTCGAAAGACATAACACTTAAAAAATTCTTTTCAGATCCGATCATCGGGGAGGATAAATTATAGCCTGTTTCATCTTAACCGATTGTTAAATACTTGTAAAAATATTTCTCACGGGTGATTTGAGGGTGTCTCCCACAATCATTGATGAAACATATGCTGGCTCAAAGCGTTAAAAAGCACTTACAAAATTCAACAACTCCATTAAGGTTCTCGGTAGCTCAGTGGTCAGAGCATTGGACCGGACTTCCAAAGGTCTGGGGTTCGATTCCTCCTCGATGACCGGAGCCGAAAATTTTTTTTTAAGTGTTATGTCTTTCAATTTCAATTTATTTATTAAAAACACGTGCGAGCTTACAGATCGAGTCCAAAACGCTTACATGCCAATTTTAACATAAGAAATCAATAAATAACAAGTTAAATAATATTAAACAAATATTCGTTGTAAGTACACAAATCCTCTATATATAATAAATAATAAATAAATAAATAAATATGACGAACTGTTAAAGAAAGATCTATAATGACGGTTGCGATAAAGCAAGAAAGTGGGTGCGAATGAGTCTCTCGAATGATAGTTTGTTGGGAGCCTGTTTTATATTTTCGGGAACAGCATTCCAGAGCCTGATGGCCTGAATGTGGAAGGAGTTGCCTTAAAAATTGGTACGGTGAAGTGGAAAGACCAAGGTTAAATTTATCAGAGGGACGGAGTTGACGCGAATGTGTCGAACTGAGAACTATTTAAGGAGATGAAGACACAAACTGAAATAATCTCGAAATATACAAATAAACTCACCAACGCTTTGCTGAGGTGTGAAGCGCAATTTCTCGTTAGCTGGTTGTTCCATAAAACTAGAAACGCCAAACCACGCACATCGTACGCTCCTGTCACTGTAATTAACGATAGTTGTATTATTTTATGGTTCTAAAAAATCTGATTTTCATAATAAATATATTTAAAAAAAACTGATATGTCTACATCGATAGTATCCAAGTACAAGTACCTTATTTTGGATTTAAGTTATTCATTTTGTAAAATGAGTCGCAAACAGATAAAACAGAAGAAAAAAAACAAATAAATAACGCTCATTAAAAATAAATACATGAGAAAATAGCTGTACAAAATTGCATTTTGAATTCCTTACCAAAGAAAAGAAATTCGTGTTTAACATTGACCAGTTACGAGAAAAACACCAATTTCATATGTAAGGACCTAATATATAGGATAGGGACAGAAAATGGTGATAACGCTTAAATCAAGAGCACTATAACTTGCCTATGATTAGAATGTTTTGAATCAATTTATATTTTTTACTTATACATTTAAATGCAAGATCAATTAACTAAATTATAAATATATAAATGTATTACCTAAAGAAAACAAAGTAAAAGTTTAAGTTCAGATGTTTTTAGGAAAATGATGAAGGTAAAAATTAGAAATCCTCGGTATAATTTTTGGTCAATTTCAATGTAACATGCTAGCTCGTACAGTAACAAACATCTTACAAATTTCCTCGTTCATAATACAGGGTAGCTACCACAATACAACAATTGTATTTCTGTCTGTTACGCTCTCACGCCTAAACTACTGAACAGATTTTGATGAAATTTGGTTCATATACATGATCGTCAACATTTTATATGTGCTATTATAAAATTGATGATTATATAAATGACAAAGATGTATGGAAATATTTGAATGTAAATAATTACAATTATTGTAAATCAAAATTGAATAGAGGCAATGACAATAGTGACTCAGCACTGGCCCCAATTGTCCCGAAGCGGTGGTAGGGTTAATTTATATGTTGGGACGTGTAAAAGTGCTACTTGTTAGTCTATTTACAAAAAAATAATTGATTTCATTGATTTTGAATTTTCTGTCTGTATTTTTTTTATAAATAACTAGCTGACCCGGCAAACGTTGTTTTGCCATATAAATTATTGTGGACAACCCTTATCACTAAGGGGTATGAAAAATAGATGTTAACCGATTCTCAGACCTACTGAATATGCTCACAAAACTTTATTAGAATCGGTCAAGCCGTTTCGGAGGAGTATGGGAACAAACATTGTGACACGAGATTTTATATATATAGTGATGATAAAATGGATTCTTTGCAGGTACGAAAAAATACACGTGATATAGGGGGAGGGGTAGTCTTAAACCTCACCACGTATCACCAAGGGGGAGGGGGGGTCATTAAATGCCAAAAACATCACGTGATTATTGGATGGCTCCTTAGGCGTGAGAGCGTAACAGACAGAAAATACAATTGTCGTATTGCGGTCGCAAGGTAGTAGGAGAGTAGTGGTAGGCTCATTTATTATTGTTATTTATTTATTTATTGAACAAACAACGTTTTAAAGTGAAATTACAATAGTCTTACGAAACTATTTACATAGTTAATATTATAAACATAGTTATTAGTTATTATATTATTAACTATTTAATAATAATAATAAAATCTTCATTGCTTACAAAACCGACATTCAATGAGACAAACAATAAATTGGACATGACAAAGCAATTGGAGGTGGCTCAGCTTGTGTTAACTTGGGGTATAATCCCAAACAGCGCTGGTTTCCAGCCACACCCATCTCTCCATAGATGTTGGGTGAGAGGTAGGTCATGTATAAGTAGGAAAGTGTAAGTACGACCACTAATGACCATACTCTAAAGTACACCCTGTATAAGTAGGAAGTAGGAGAGTGATGGTACACCCTGTATAAGTATTAAGTAGGAGAGTGATGGCACACCCTGTATAAGAATCAAGTAGGAGAGTGATGGTACACCCTGTATAAGTAGGAGAGTGGTGGTAAGCTCACTTGGGCACCGGTGCGGCGACACGGGCGACGCGGGCGACGCGGCGGCCGACGGCGGCGTCTGCGCACCCTGCTCCGACAATGCGTCCGCTATGTGCCCCACGCCCGCGTCCTGGGGGATAAAGAGACAGAATTGAATCGAGAGTCACATATAAGACGACCGCTTGGTGCAGTGGTCCACAGGTTGGACTTCTAAACCAAGGGTCGCGGGTTCGATTCCCGCACAGTACAAGCATAAGTGTGCATGAACATGTGTGTTTTTACTGGTCTGGGTGTTTTCTATGCATACTATGAATTTATTTACAAAAAAAAATGTATTTAAGTATGTTAAATCCGTTGTCTAGTGCCCATAACACAAGCCTCTTGGCTCAATTTGGGACTAGGGAATTGGTGTGATTGTTGTGAAAAAAAAATCGCATGCATGAACATGTCTGTTTGGACTGGTCTCGGTGTTATATTTATATCACACCAATCGGTAGCAATGCATATAATAATTTTATCTTTTTATTTTATTTAATAAGGACAACCAACAAAGCATACACCACACATTGATGTACACAAATCATTAGGAGTCATTTTAGAGTGTTGCCTCATTTACAGGCTGCCACGGCATGATCACTGATAACATTGTTGACAACAGATTATGGGCTGATTCTTCAATAGGCAGATAAATAGTCCTACTAATAAATATGTAACGGCCTTATTTAAATTTACTTTAGTTTTGACTTTTACAAGCAATGGCAAATAATAGCAAAGACATAAAAGAACTTTAAATTTGAGGGCAATAATAAAAAGATTACACAAAAATATAGAAGAAAGCTTCACAAAATGGCGTACTAAACAGAACCTTGATTGACAGTCGATGCGAGCGTGACATGATCATACTTTTTTAATACGCTTTTATTAGCTCGGGCTGTACTCGTATGTACGTATGCAACGGAATATTTGAGCTCAATTTTCACCAACTTCCAGAAATCGGATTAATTTGAAACTTTGCACACGTATTAAGAACTGATTACAATGCAATAATTTGATAAGAGTTTTCCGTTATCCTTTTTAACTAATAAAAAATCGTTTAAAAAACTAAAAAGAACACGCTTTTATTGCTAACTAAAAAGAGAAAATAATTTCTAAGTCCAAGAAATTTATTTTACAGTAGATTAAATAGCGTGAGGTGTTTGGTATAGTATCTTATATTAAAATCATTCTTTTATTGGCAACTATAAAAGAGAACTATGAAAACGACATAAAGTGCATCCCACGCTTTTTACTCTACTGTAATATAAATTATTTGTGCTCAGAAGTTATTTTCTCTTTTTTAGTTAGCAATAAAAGCGTGTTTTCTTTTTATTTTATTTATTTATTTCAGAATCCAAATTATTACAGTAAAACATATGCACTACCAAAATAAAAGTGGAAAGTAGCAGATATAAACTAGTTTTTGGTAAGTATAATAAGCATGATAACCTATCCTACTACTATTATAAAGGCGAAAGTTTGTAAGTATGGATGTATGGATGTATGGATGTATGGATGTATGGATGTTTGTTACTCTTTCACGTAAAAACTACTGAATGGATTTGAATGAAACTTTACCACAATATAGCTTATACATCAGAATAACATATAGGCTACAATTCATAAAGAATTTTTAAGATAAAGGCTTTCCACGCGGACGAAGTCGCGGGCGGCCACTAGTCTTAAATATTTCCAAGACAATGGCGTTTAAAAAACATAGCCCCTGTGAAGTTAATACAACCAGTATATTTCCAAAAAGGTGTAGAAATCAGATTTTTTTAAACACACAAAAATTCAATAAATACTGAATCAATTGACTCCGATTACTGATACGCTACCTCACGATTTTGTATTCCCGTACAAAATCTATGGAGGCAGACCGTTTTGACAGATGATAAAAAGTATGTCACGATTGATGGTGTCATCTAGCCTATTCACAGCGCAACCTTAGGGTAAGGAAAAACTCTAGAAAGACATGAAATAGCACATAACTGATTCGTAATGAAATATACAAATGTTTTATGAATGTGAATGAATGAATGAATGAGTGTTTAATGAATGAATGTGTTATAACAGTATGTCAACGATTGGTGGTGTCATCTAGCCTATTATGTTACTTTATGGATATGTTTAACAAATCTCAAAAGGAAACTGTTACCTGTATCAGATTATTGGAGAGGTCCAACAACTGTATCCTCGTGTTGAGTCGTAATAACGAAGCAATCTGCATCGCGTCCGATGGGGTCAGTCTGTTGTCGCCCAATCGCAGTTCACGCACTGAACTATTCGATTTCAATGCTATTACTGTAAAATAAAAATTACAACTAGAGATGGGCAGAGTAGTGGTATTACCTAGTACCGAGTATTAATAGGTTTAAAGCTTGCCGAGTACAGAGTACTCGGCCGAGTTACTCGTTTTAATTTGAGGTACTAAAAAAAGTCAAACATGACCGCAACGCGCTGCCAGCAATACCCACTCACTGTAATTTTGAATCAATAAATCATGACTTCACTAATCAACATTATATGTATTTGATTTTATGATATATCCCTTGAACTACATACCGTTTGTCGATCCGCAGTGGCCTGGCTGTCCTATAATTGACCAATAGGAATTGACAAACGCCAGACTAGGAGCTTGTTCATTGACTTAAGTACAGAGTACTAACCGAGTACTCGGCCCATCTCTAATTACAACGGTTATTTTCGGACAACATAAGTCCATTTGCGTGTTGGGGACATGTATCAAAAAGCTTATAACTAGTATTAATAACATAAAGTAACAAGACATATGTTTGACGACCACTTTGGTTTAACGGTCAAGAAGTTGACTATTAACCAAGAGGTCGCGAGTTCGGTCCCCGCACTGTACAAACATTTGTGTGCATGAACATGTCTGTTTGTACTGGTCTGGGTGTTTTATGTATTTATTTAAGTTTTTTTGTAATACAACTGTTGATTCTGATATCTGTAATACAAGTGCTTAAGCTACTTACCACGGAGTCAGATCAATGTATGCGATGATGTTGTATATTTTATATTTATTATACCTATATTTTTGTTTTAAATGTAACAGAAATAATAACTGTAACAGAATAAATGAAAAATCAGTAATAGTAGCAAGAGAACTTCGTTTTCTTTCTCGTATGCTCCGTGAGACCATTGAAATTAGAATTCCCCCCTTATTTTGATAGAGAAGATGGTTGGAAAATTCCACCAGCTTGGGATCCTGTTTTAGCCAAGACTCAAGCTCGACCCCGCGCTGCAAGACCTCAAGATACTGTTAGCTCATTTTGTGTGGGTAGGAACGTAATTAAATATTTTTGAGTGATGGTAGTTGGCCGAGTGGTTTAAACACTCGGGCCGGATTCCCATGGACGCGGGTACGTTTCCCGCCTCAGACAGTTCAAGTACAGTTGATTTTCCTAGATCAATACCTGAGTGACTTACCTAGGCATAAAAGCGGTTCCCCAGCCAACGAAGCCCGTTGTAAACACAGCGCACGTAACCTACACGTCAAAGGGCGAAGCGCCCGCGCCAACACCGGCGCATGGGATGCTTCTAGTGCACTCTCTGACACTTCCAACTCTGAAAGTTCTGCGCTCTGTAAAAAAAAAGAAAATAAACATTTCAAGTTCCTGTTCACATAGACCCGCGGACGCGGTGGTGGGCGAATATGTGCACCAATTCTGTCCCATTAGTCCCATATCAAGCTACGAGGCTTTTGTTATGGGTACTAGACAACGGATAAACATACTTAAATACTTTTTTTTGTAAATAAATACATATTATACATAGAAAACAGCTAGACCAGTACAAACACACATGTTCATGCACACTTATGCTTGTACTGAGCGGGGATCGAACCAGCGACCCTTGGTTTTAGAGTCCGACATGAAGACCAACTGCACCAATCTGTCGTCAAAAAAAATAAGGGCTGATCTACCCGCAATAGAGCTGTGCCAGCACTTTTGGCACCAGCTCCCTGAACCCCGGAGCCCGAGGTTCAGTTCGCGCCTGCTCACGTACGCGTACACACGCTGCTAACAGGTTCCCCCCTCTCTCCTCAGTTGTGACAAAATACCAATAAACATTTAATTAATTAATTTTGTTTTTCATAAAACTGTGCGCAAAAGCGTCATCTAACAGCTCGAAATCTCGCTTCCCTTTTTCGCCACACCGCTCTCTCCACGCTGACATCTTGATACTTCGCCCCCCGCCTCGGTTTTAACCCAACAGGTAAGTTCCCGCACGAGTTTGTCGTTTTCGTCTCGTGAGATTCGGGTACCTTCGGATGCCGAAGTGCCGCTCGCCGCATATGCTATAGGCCGACACGTTCGTGCTTTACCTTCTTGATCATCCTGTTGGCGGCCTGCCAGCCGCGGATGCCGAAGTGCCGCTCGCCGCATATGCTAACAGCCGCCGCGCTCTCGTAGTACTCGATCATGTCGAATAACGCCTCCTGGAACGCGGGAGAAATGAGATATTAATGGTGTGGCAAAGAAGGTAGACATGTGCGCTGCGCATTAAAAACTATAGAGACTGTAGGAGACGAAGCGAGTCAGCTACTCACCGCGCCCTCGTCGTCAATGACCGCGTTGTCCACCTCGAGGCGACGGAACTGCACCTTGCGCAGCACCGCCTCGAGCGCGTGCTAAGCTGTCTCGCCACACTGCAGGAGATGGAGCGAGACAGCTACTCACCGCGCCCTCGTCGTGAATGACCGCGTTGTCCACCTCGAGGCGACGGAACTGCACCTTGCGCAGCACCGCCTCGAGCGCGTACTAAGCTGTCTCGCCACACTGCAGGAGACGGAGCGAGACAGCTACTCACCGCGCCCTCGTCGTCAATGACCGCGTTGTCCACCTGGAGGCGACTGAACTGCACCTTGCGCAGCACCGCCTCGAGCGCGTGCTAAGCTGTCTCGCCACACTGCAGGAGACGGAGCGAGACAGCTACTCACCGCGCCCTCGTCGTCAATGACCGCGTTGTCCACTTCGAGGCGACGGAACTGCACCTTGCGCAGCACCGCCTCGAGCGCGTGCTAAGCTGTCTCGCCACACTGCACGAGACGGAGCGAGACAGCTACTCACCGCGCCCTCGTCGTCAATGACCGCGTTGTCCACCTCGAGGCGACGGAACTGCACCTTGCGCAGCACCGCCTCGAGCGCGTGCTAAGCTGTCTCGCCACACTGCAGGAGACGGAGCGAGACAGCTACTCACCGCGCCCTCGTCGTCAATGACCGCGTTGTCCACCTCGAGGCGACGGAACTGCACCTTGCGCAGCACCGCCTCGAGCGCGTGCTAAGCTGTCTCGCCACACTGCAGGAGACGGAGCGAGACAGCTACTCACCGCGCCCTCGTCGTCAATGACCGCGTTGTCCACCTCGAGGCGACGGAACTGCACCTTGCGCAGCACCGCCTCGAGCGCGTCCGCCGGCGCCGAGCCGCGGAGCACGCACGAGGAGAGCGTGAGGCGAGGCGCGCGGGTGGAACCGCCAATCGCCGTTTCGGGGAGTTCCTGAAAATTAATACATTTAATGTCAATGCGTACAAGGGTTCTTGCGATGGTGCTGTACTCTCAATAGCAGCACTCGGATACGACCGACCACCGTTCGAAACTGAATCGTTTACCTCAGACTTATTTGCGAAGGTAATTAAAACACCAGCGCTCTCAATTCAGATGTAAAAAAAATTATGAGATTGAAAACCTGCTTTGAGGCGTGTGACACACCACGCATCATTCATTCATTAAATAAAATAAATAAATAAATACTTCACAACAATCACACCAATTCTCTAGTCCCAAAGTAAGCTACGAGGCTTGTGTTATGGGTACTAGACAACGGATAAACATACTTAAATGCTTTTTTTTTGTAAATAAATACATATTATTCATAGAAAACACCCAGACCAGTACAAACACACATGTTCATGCACACTTATGCTTGTACTGTGCGGGGATCGAACCATTCAGACATATCAGCCTGTTACAGTCCACTGCTGGACATAGGCCTCCCCCAAGGAGCGCCACAGCGCACGATCTCCCGCCCTTTGCATCCAGTCACTACCAGCTGCCTTCTTCAGGTCATCTGTCCATCTAGCCGAGGGGCGTCCTACACTACGTTTACCTAAGCGTGGTCTCCATTCCTAGAACCTTCCTGCTCCACCTCTCGTCGGTTCTGCGACAGACATGGCCAGCCCACTGCCACTTTATGCTACATTTCTGGACAACATCAGTTACCTTAGTCTTATGTCGTATGACCTCGTTCCGCATCTTAACCCTTAATGAGATGCCAAGATTCAGGAGTCAGGAGAACAGAACCTTAGTAACATCTGTATGGGAAATGTGTCGTGGCGCCGGCACCCCTTAGCTTCACACTACAAGGTACTCCGTTCAGAACCTTACCCGGATCTGCTGCAGTACAGACTCGATGGGCGGTGTGTCATGACGCCGACACGCTTCGAGGTACTCTGCAGCAAGCTGCGCTTTCGTCGTTGATGGCACTGGAAAAAAAGAAGATAGACTTGAGTTCGTTTGAATATAATTGTGGCTGGAAAGATTTATAACGAGTTGATTTCAGCTCTTGGCGCAGTGGTTGCAACGCTTTGGTACTGATGCCGAAAGTTAAGCAACCGAAGGTGCGGTCGTGTTTGGGATGGGTGATGTGACCATTTGACGACAGCTTTGGTCTAGTCGTCTGAGGTCCAGCCTACAAAACCGGCTGTCGCGGGTTCGAATCCTGCTAGGGGGCAAATGATTGTGTGATGAGCACGAGTACTTCACTCAGTACCTGAGTCATGGGTGTTTATAATGTAAAAATAAATGTATTTAAGAATATCTATCCGTTTTTCTAGTCACCATAGCGCAAGCTAACGCTTAGATTGGGGCTAGGTAATTGGTGTGTACGTTGAAACAATTTATTATTTCAACCATTTAAGCGTCATCTATTTAGAAAGAAAAAAGAAACAAAAATATTTTATTTGGTTTATAATTAACATTACACAATGAAAATAAAATATTATTAATAGAACCAAATTGAATCCCACTCAGCATTGTTGCCATGGTGACCCATGGTGCTGGTTTCAAGCATCTTCGTGCTTCGGAAGGCACGTTAAGCTGTTGGTCCCGGTTCATATCGATAGATTAGTCGTCAAGCCTGGTCAGAGGCCCTGTTATGATTAAAGGAAGCCATTGCCACATAGATTAAAGATTTCCAGAGTACCTAGTGTACTTTTTAATACATATTCTACTAACTTATACAGTCCCAACATGTAATTAGTTAGGGCTAACTGTTACTTCGTTGTGTGTTAAATTGATTTGAAAAGGAGGTTCAAGTCGCTACTATCTATCCTTATAATTCTATCTTCCCGAAAATATAAAAGAGGCTCCCAGCAAACTATCATTCAAGAGACTCATTCGCATCCACTTTTCGCAACCGTCATCATAGATCTTTCTTAAACAGTTCGTCATATTTATTAAGTGTATATTATATGTATTTATAAATATGTATTTTTTATAAATTGCAAATTTTATACTTAATCAATTATTTTCGTATTTTCTCTTTTATTTATTTTCTCGCACCACCCACACTCCCCCACTATTAATTTCTGCTTAGCCCAAAGGTATGACTGGTAGAGTTACGGCGTTAAGTCCACCTTTTGTACATAGTTTTGTTGTGCAATAAAGCTTAAATGATAAATAAATAACCGCTGTTAGGAATACGCCTAAATACCATGCAAAAATAATTTTAATAAAATCATTTATTATATTATATTTGAGTAACACACGAAGAGTGCGGCAATCAGACATACAAACGTCAGCCGGATCCGTTATACATTTAAAATTCAATATTAAAAAAACAATACAAACATTCATTCCCTCTTAAGTACCTAACATTGTATTATGTGTGATCGTTACCCTATTTCAAACAGTTTTGCTGTCTTAACCGTAACAATAAAGAAGGATACATATCTGCTATTGTCAACCGTCCAAGTTTCCTACATAATATAAACCAAGTATCGTTATAACATACGGCCATAAACCTTCGTATCTCAAATGGATCACTGGGTCACACAGTGACATCATTGCTCCAGGAGTTATGTACAGAGTACAGGATATCGGAAAATAAAAATGTTATATTGACATTTATAAATATTAACTCCTTATAACCTTTTCGGTTGGACCGGTGCAGGAGTGGCCACTTTTAATAATTTAAACCATTAATTATTTATTATTCTGCCTTACATCCGAAAAGTTCTGGGTTTTGGAGATTTTCTGTCATGAAACTCATGAATTTCTCAGTCCAGTCAGTAGTCCAGGGTGCCAGTCCAGCACTCCCCGAGGTTTTGTTTTTTTTTTTATTTTTTTTTATTATTGATTTTTTGATTTTTTATTTTCTCTTTTTGTTACTAACACTAGTTTTCTAAGTCACTGTATACTAACAAAATATGGATTTTGTCCGAAATAAATGTAATTATTATTATTATTATTAAAATCGGGATGTTAGCGGTGTTACACCCCTGTGCCTCGGTGCGCACGTTAAGCCGTTGGTTCTGCACCTGATCTCGCTCCGGTCATGTCGGATTGCCATCTCACCGAACTTTGAGAGTGATGCAACAGTGAGACAGAAAATCTCAGAAACAATTTTGGCTCGACCTGGGATTCGAACCCAGGACCTCTCGGATGTAATGCAGAAACTTTGCCACTACACCAACGAGGCAGTCTAACTCGCACCATATCTCTAAAATGGATCAGTAGGTCACTGCATGACATCACTCTCTGTGCACTACATTAATCACTTGGCGCTTTCTTTGTATGGACGATTTATGGACGAATAAGTGTTAATCGGTAATTAGTTAATTTAGTTTCAGCATAATTAGATTTTCTAATTACATACAGTTAATAGTCCTCCTAGCCGATTGCGACCACGGCGGCCAATCTCAACAGAGATCAGCCAACTGCGCAGGAGATATTATAGTGCACAAGTGTGAGCGCAATACACAGGTGCACTCACTGTTCCATTACTCTCAAAGTTCGATGAGACGGCAATCCGACATGACCGGAGAGAGATCAGGCGCAGGACCAACGGCTTAACGTGCTTTCCGAGGCACGGGGGTGTAACACCGCCAATTTCCCGACTCCGAGGTGTTTTTGAGATATTCATAACAGAAAATCTCAGAAACAATTTTGGCTCGACCTGGGATTCGAACCCGGGACCTCTCGGATGTAAGGCAGAAACTTTTGCCACTACACCAACGAGGCAGTCAGGCAGAGTCAGTAAGTACATACAGTTATAAGCTCATTCTAGGGCGACCGCACAGGCACTGCAGAGTGATTTAAAAATGAGTTTTCGCAGAACTATTTTTAATTCTGTGACTTTTTTATTTGTGGCCTTAATTATTTTTGGCTGAACAAGTGAATTTTATTAATTGTATGTACCTATTAGCTATAATAATAAAACCATTTATTTCAGACACACATAGTCCATACAGTAAGAATTATAAAAAGCAGTTTAGAGTCAAACACATAATAAATAAGCAACAAAGAAAAACTATTTCGCTACACCATTATGCAGCCGAATCCACTGCATCAAATAAGGGCAGTCTATCCGCCCTGCCACAACGCGCATACTCGTAATGTGATTGGAGCTCCCACGGACACGGTTTAGCATCGCACCACCTTGTGTGGGGTATCGTTGAAAAGGGCTATGAAAATAAGATAGGGTTTCCTCACAACACTTTTTTATCAGCTTTACCATTTGCGAGTTATAGCCCGATAAAGTCGTTTACACGTTGTCGTCGTCGTCGTTCCCCCCCCCCCTGTAATTTCAATTTCTAAAGCCTTGGACCTATAAACTTCAAATCTCTCATGTAAATAAACAGGCACGGAAACCCTTATTTAAAATTGTTTCGGGAATCCTGTGATGAATATTTTCGAAATTATAAATAATATAAAAATATATACATTTAATGATGCTTATTTTCTTTAAGTTTGTTTCGATTTCACATTTCGATTTCACATTGCAAAGACATTTGGCAACAAACTTAAGTTTGTACTGATAAAATAAATTGTTATTGTTAATAGTGTCAAGATGATGTCAATGATGATTTCATGAGTGACAAAAGTTGCTCATCCTTCTGGGAAGTATGTTATTTCCTTACTACGTAACTATGCTATAGTAGCACGGTATGGTAAACAATAGATAAAATGCCTAAATCTGCCTCCTATTCTATAAGCCGTTGTCCGTAATTTCGGTTATATAGTTGAAGGAATCAGGCGTTACTTTGCGGAAATCCATGACTAAAGCTGAAAAAGAGGATAATTTTGCTTTAAATTTCCACTAAACGACGCCAGCGCAGGAACCAAAATACATCCAACTGTAATCACCTGAAAAAGCTAGAGCTGTAAGTCGCAGGACTTACAATACAACTCACAACGTGACACAGAAGATGCACCTGGAATCACAACACTGACACCAACAAAGCACTCGACGCATTTCGCCACTACATGTGGCTTCCTCAGGAGATTGTCGCTTCGACAGATTACGAGTACGAGCGACTTCCCTCATAGTCTTTACGTAGTCGAACTTTTTCAGCTTGAGTTTCGGATAAAGCCTTCCCTCCTTCCGTCATTGTACTGTAATGGTACATACAAGCTTGACTATGCGAGCAAACGCGCTGACTAGATCCGGAAATACAAAAGAAACGATGACAGTGAGGCCTCTGAGGCCGCACTTCCTAGAGTTTCTTCGCGATTTAGCCAGCGCGTTCCCTTGCGCTGTCAAGAGACTAGTATTTGTGACTGCCTCGTTGGTGTATTAGCAAAGTTTCTGTCTTACATCCGAGATGTCCTGGATTCAAATCCCAGGTCGAGCCAAAATTGTTTCTTAGATTTTCTGTCATGAATTTCTCAAAAACAGCTCGGAGTTGGGAATTTGGCGGTGTTACATCCCCGTGCCTCGGAAAGCACGTTAAGCCGTTGGTCCTGCGCCTGATCTCTCTCCGGTCATATCGGATTGCCGTCTCACCGAACTTTGAGAGGGATGGAACAGTGAGTGCACCTGTGTATTGCGCTCACACTTGTGCACTATAATACTCCTGCGTTGTTGGTTGATCTCTGTTGAAATTGGCCGCCGTGGTCAAAATCGGCCAGGAGGACTATTACTATTATTAGTATGTATGTATGACAGGTACCGCTTAGATAATAGGGGAGAGGGAGAACATAATAAATCGTTGAGTCCGACAACATCGCACGCGACCGTCTTAGAGGGCAACAGACGTTGACGTGGAAGAGGTATCCCAGATGTTAGAAGGGAGGCGGGTATCACCACATGCTTCGCGCGCTTTTAAACGAAAAAGAGGGGGTATTATAAATTTGACCTTTATCTTTTTTTTGCGTGTGTCTGTCTCTGGCATTGTAGCTTCCGAACGGGTGGACCGATTGCTGTGGCTTTTGTATTCGAAAGATAATTTAATCACGGTGTTTTCTCACCTTTCTTCTAGGCTAATGTCGTTAGGGCTTTAATTTTTTTTTTACCTCAGCTGCAACTACAATGCATAAAGACATTCGTACACACGGCTCCACATCAAGTGACTAATTTTCGTTGCAAAATCACTCTTATTACGTAAGCTTAAGATACCGCAGTGATTAGCTTGATGTGTGGCCGTGCGTGCTAACTCGCCTCCCGAGAGCCTGTCATCCCGTTTTTCGGCAGGGACGGTTACGGTCTATAACTATTTTAAAGATGGCTACGAGGCACAGGTGATACGACGCCAAATAAGCAGCATAACGAGATTAAAAGTACCACTTTAACAATATTACGTCACATTCATAGAACCAATAGTTAGTGTTAAAATGAAGTTTAAAATTAGAATACACATTATCTAGATGAAAGTTCTCATAGACAACTGTACCTTACTTCATAAAAACCGCAAACAACTTAAACTAATGGGAAAATATAAAAACATAGAACCGTGCGGTCAAGGAGTGACTCATCAATGAAAATAAACAATGTGTTGTGGCCATGTTGGGGTGGAAGGGGGGGGAGGGAGTAGTTGGGTGCGGGTGTGAACCCACTTGTGCCACTTACACACTGCAAGTTTTAGTAAAAATCGCTAAAGTTATATGGCCAGCTCCTGCATCGATGCTAAAAGTAGCGTAGTGTGTAAAGGTGGACCATTAAAACAAAAATACGTCAAATACATTGATCTGACTCCGTGGTAAGAAGCTTAAGCACTGGTGTTGCAGATATCAGAATCAACAGTGGTATTACAAATAAACTTAATTAATACATATACAAACAGACATGTTCATGCACACAAATGTTTGTACGCGTGGGGATGGACCCCCGACCTGTTGGTTAATAGTCAACTTCTTGTCCATTACACCAAAGTGGTCGTCATTTGCGCCTGCATCGATGAAAATTAAAAAAAAGAAGTTGATTCCAAGGATCGTTTTCGTGGTAAAATGAAATGAATTAAACACTGATTCAATTATGTAATAAAATTATGACTGTCGAATTCAATTAATATAATTAAATTAACTATTGTAACCTACACACAAAGGATTGTCGGGAATTTAACATTCAATATTTCCGGGAACAGGTAATTAATAAAATATTACCTCTGTTAATTTCAATGCTTACTCAGGTTATTCTGAATAAAACATTTAGAGTAATATACAATAATTAATTATACATAATATTTATGTTAACAAAGGTGATTCTGAATGAAGTATTTAGTGCAATCGATTCCAATTCAGCTTTGTCTACGTAAAGAAATTCAACTTCTATTATTTCCCGAGGACCTGGCCCAGTCACAGTATAGTCTAGGAAATATTTAACGAAGGTCAACATCCACGTCCTCAATGCATTGTGCATCCACAGTGCTTTGTCCTTACCTTACGTACACAAGAGTATCAGTTTTGTACGCGAGGTGACGTCAGATCTATTCAGAACCATCGCCATACGTCATGGGGGCTTACCGTCATAATCTTCTTATAAGGAGTAGGCCGGCCGTAACGAGGTGTCAAGGAGATTAGAGATAGTAGGATGGAAATGTAGTCACGTACGCAGAAAATAATGAATCTTAACCATTAGTAATAGTCCGATGATTTCGACCACTGCGGTCAAACAGAGATCAGCCAACTACGCAGGAGATATTATAGTGCACAAGTGTGAGCGCAATACACTGGTGCACTCACTGTTCCATCACTCTCAAAGTTCGGTGAGACGGCAATGAACGGCAACAAAGCTATCCCAATAAAAAATGGCCATCCTTTGTGGCAATAGATGTCATGCAGCCGTCGGACTTCTCAGTCAAAATATGCATCGTGACACTGCAACAATCATCTGTGAAGATGCTGAAGCGTATGATGATGATGATGATGATGGCTGGATATGTTTGAGGCAAAGGACCTGTCACTAACCCGTCGGAACCCCCAGCCCCAAGCCAATGATGATGATGATGGCTGGATATAATTGAGGCAAAGGACCTGTCACTTATCCACTTAGAACCCCCAGTTCCAGGCCAATGATGACGTTGATGGTTGGATATAATTGAGGCGATATACCCGTCACTAACCCGCTTGGACCCCCAGCTCCAAGCCAATGATGATGATGATGGCTGGATATAATTGAGGTAAAGGACCCGTCACTAACCCGCTTGTAACTGGAGGAGGTCAATTATACTGTTCATAAATTGTTTTTAAGACAGTTTACGCGACTCACGGGACTACATAGCCTTTGCTGTTTGGTGACATTAAACCAAACTGAAGATGCTAGCTGGTTTGTGTACCTATAAGATAAACAGCTAAATCAATGCTGGTAGATTGATGAATCTGATTTTGACATCGATGATATGGGATGTTAAAAAAATTTGCATGATGAAATGGAAATAAGTGAGAAGGAGTTCAAACCAGTGAGGAATTAATGAAATTCGATAAGATGAAAGCTTTTATTTATATTACGTTACTATGTAAGCTATTTATTAATTATTTACTGGAACGTCGCCCACTAGTCAGAATGGGTATCATTCGATTTTATATTCTCATGAATCACAGTCAAATAGCCTCTTTTGGCTTTTTACAATTATGAAAAGAACTGATCTCAGTTTATCCAAACTAAACTTTTTCAACTGCATATCTGTAAAGTATTTCTAAGGCGACGATTAACAGGCAAAAGCGAAGAATGGTCAGCAGGGGTAGCAATCTCAGTTTATAGTTTCTACCCGTTGCCGTTCGAATTGGGACAGTGCAGGGGTGTCAATAGCCATCTGTCTGTTCCATTAGACAGAATTTTATTTCATTTTCCGTGCCTCGGTTCGCACGTTAATCCGTTGGTCCTGCGCCTGATCTCCGGTCATGTCGGATTGCCGTCTCACCGAACTTTGAGAGTGATGGAACAGTCAGTGCAACTGTGTATTGCGCTCACACTTGTGAACTATAATAATATCTAAATATCTCCTGCGTAGTTTGCTGATCTCTGTTGAGGTGGGCCGCCGTGGTCGAAATCGACCAGGAGGACTATTACCTTACTACCACTAGACAAATAAGCTGCTCAAGTTCACAGGTTAGCTAAGGGATGGTAGGTATACCCGAAATCAAATTTTGGTTTGGTTAAAAGTCATACTTCCCAATTTATTTTACAGCGCAGCCGACGTTCTGACCCTCAGTAAATGTTACAAAATAAAACGCAGTGTTGATGACGGATGTTCATAACGGCATTTAAATCCTTCCGAGTCATAAAAGAGAAAAGATAGCGAGAGTTTAAGGTTTGTAGAATGTTTCATACACATCATTCGACGACCACTTTGGTGTAATGGTCAAGAAGTTGACTATTAACCAAAAAGTTGACTATTAACCAAGAGGTCGCGGGTTCGATCCTCGGTCTATTTGTACTGGTCTGGGTGTTATTTGTATTTATTTAAGTTTATTTGTAATACCACTGTTGATTCTGATATCTGTAGCACAAGTGCTTAAGCTACTACAGAGTCGGATCAATGTATGTGATGTTGTTGTATAATTATTTATTTACTTACTATCAGAATTAAATACTAGTTTTCAAAAACACCTAAAAGAGCGCAAACTTACACTTTACATTGAAATATTCTGCCACAGTTGACGCATCACCACGGTGCATCACTGTGTGGACAGCCCTACATACTAGTCGCAACTTTTGAAGAATCATTGACCCAGTTAGTGCGCAATTAAGCCCGAAACGTGAAAACACTGTCCGTACTACGTCCCAGTATAGGTGTCAGCTAAATCAGTATGGAAGCAAAGATCAAAGGCTCGAAAATATAATTAATAATAATAATAAATATATACAACAACATCACATACATTTATCTGACTCCGTGGTAAGTATTAATAATAATAATAAATATATACAACAACATCACATACATTTATCTGACTCCGTGGTAAGTATTAATAATAATAATAAATATATACAACAACATCACATACATTTATCTGACTCCGTGGTAAGTAGCTTAAGCACTTGTGTTGTGTTACAGATATCAGAATCATCAGTGGTATTACAAATAAACTTAAATTAATATACATAACACTCAAATACAAATAAAACGCACGCACGCAGTAGCACTTGTCAACAGGGCACTTAAAGGATATCAGGTTCCAAAACTGCAAATACCCGCTTAGAGGCCCTGAGCCCTATAGCGATTTTGTTTTCCGCTCACCAGCAGAGCTGCTAATTATTATTTCGAAAGAAAGACAAGGACATAAAACAAAATTAATAGTACAAACAGATACCAAATCTACAGAATAAAAGGGGGACTACCGCGGTAAAGCTACTGCATACGCCTAGTAGTCGCACGCACACAAACACAGCGCCGAAGTCTGCCGAACTGAAATGACGTTAGACGATGTGTTAGGCTTTTGTCTGTGTATTGCTCTCACACTTGCGCACTATAATATCTCCTGCGTACTTGGCTGATCTCTGTTAATTGGCCGCCGTGGTCGAAATCGGCCAGCAGGACTATATACTTGCTTCCGTACTGTACTTGTTTATGTTCTGTGACTCCGTTCACCCTAAACGTTTTGTTGATTCAACAATCTAATAAACATTTTTATTAGAGCTGGGAGCTAGAAGCCGGCGGAAATTTGCCTATAGGAAATGTGTCTTTTGCTCGCTTGGTGACTAGACAAGTAATATGCATTTTTATTCGAGCTTACTATTAGATGCCTATTTAATTATTATGGTAGATATTATACAATGATTTTGATGCATACAAACGTCGTAATCAACCGTAGACCGTTCACTGCCCAAGATAGGCCTTCCCTCATAGTTTTCAAAGCATGAATGTAATTTTTACGTACGTAATTTCTTCAGGTCGAGCCCCATCGAGTAGCAAATACATATAAATTCTAACATAAAGAAATATATTAATAATATTAAAAGGAGTTTTACTACGAAGAACGGGGAAATCAAATTTATTTATTTAATAAAAAATATAATTAAATGTGCAAAAGTCATAAAATAGCTTTAACTATGAACTAGTACTTGGCATACAAATATTCATAAAAAAATATATCTACTTATGCACAGCGACTTTTTTCGGTCGAAATTGTTTTTTTTCTCAGTTTTATGTAGATGCGTCTCTTTTCCTTATGAGGGCAGGACAAAAACGCTCACGTGCAGCCCGCCGGCTATCACCAGCGGAAGGCTCAGCCAATGGTTCTAGAATAACCACTAAACCACTGCACCACGGTTTAATGGTTCATAGCGTGCAGTAGTTGCAGCTCTTTGGTAGTGATACCAAGTTAAACAAAAACTTAAAGAGCGATCGTTGGGATGGGTGACCATTGCGACCATATAGGTAACGACCATTTATTTACAAGCATCTTCGTGCTTCAGAGGGCACAAGGTGCTGGTCCCGGCTACTATCAATATGTATTATTTGTTTACCCTGGTCAGACTTCCTCGGGCGGCTTAATAACTTATGACAGTAAAGTTGGTCACTTGCCTTATAAGCAACCCCTCCACTGCACCGAGACCGCGTGGTAGAGTATGGCTCGTACCACCTCATACTTGAGATCCGAGGCCCAGCAGTGCCACGTGAATTTGATGAGATGAGTGATCCGAGTACACGTGGAGAAATTACGGTGAAAGGTGTTGTTTTTTTCTTAACCTCTAAAGTTGAAAAAGAGGATTATATTGCTTTAAATTTCCACTAAACGACGCCAGCGCAGGAACCAAAATATATCCAACGTAATCACCTGAAAAAGCTAAAGCTGGAAGACGCAGGACTTACAATACAACTCACAACGTGACACAGAAGATGCACCTGGAATCACAACACTGACACCAACAAAACACTCAACGCGTTTCGCCACTACACGTGGCATTCTCAGGAGATGTTGTCGCTTCAACGGACTACGAGCGACTTCGTTTAGAGGAAATTTAAAGCGAAACAATCCTCTTTTCAGCTTTAGTCATAGATTTTCGCAAAGTAACGGTCTGATTCCATCAATTCTTAACCTCTTTCGAGTTCTAGGAGGTCGGATTCAGCGACAGGAAAGTACAGTCGATGACAAAAACGCTCACGTGCCGCCCGCCGCGCGGCTATCACCAGCGTGTGGCCTTGACTCAAGTTCGAGGCCACGCCACTTTTTACTGGCCGTAATGGTCCGTACGTACGTAAGAGAAATTACGACAGTAGGTGTAGTTATAATAATAATATTTATTTAATGCACAAGTACAATATAACACAAAAATACAATTATAATAATTCAACTTTGAGCAGATTGGATTGTGCAATTTGAAGATTGAAACGCACGAAATTTTGCAGTGGTCCCCAAACTAGGCAGAGCCTGTGACTTGGGAGAACCATTATAAATATGTAAATTCCCAATGATAAAAAACTTGTAGTTACGCTTGAAATAACATTCAGTGTTTCCCTGCAATTACAACTTAGGAATTTTCAAAGCTAGAGTAAACAGGCACCTTCTAGGCGAGCTCGCTCCATCGTAGACTCAGTCTTTACATCGTTGAGCATAGTCTTGGGTCAAGAGCAAACCTATCCCAAATAAAAATAAAAAATAAAAATATGACCAGCGACGTGACATTCTTCGTCCAACAATTCAAGCGAAGGGCCTGGCTTTAACTAATCTGCTGCCCTAACTAATCCCAGGTCGAAGCAAATTGATTATATTAATTAATTAATTTTGAATTGAATTTATTTATTACTATTTCTTAATTATGTTTACTAATACTAGATGTAAGAACAATTGTTACTAACAATATTGTATCTAAAGTTATCTGAAAATAAATAATTTAAATTTATTCATGACAGCCTGCCTGCATTTTTTTTGCCTGCATTTGTTACGGTAAGACGACACTGTGAGAGAGAGAAAAAAGATGTCAGGCGCAAAGCCATATTAATACCACCAGCTTTCTACCTCCTGGCCGTTTCAAGTTATACCATGAAAGACGTGAAATCCAAACGGGCTTTCCATGGGTTCAAAACTCGGGTCGGGACAAGAGAAATAACCCCCAATAACCTCTACGAGATAATGTTTTAAACATGAGTGCAGTTTTCTCAAAAACCAACCAGAATTAGAAGCGGCTGAATTTAAATTCTTCTCTCCACAATTAAGTTGAGTTCGAAATGAACTGCTTGTTCGTTAGTCTCGGTAAAACTTGAGAACAGATTAGAATAATTTTTGTCTCAAAATAATCGTGGAAGTTCAGGCAAGGTTTAGACGGTAAAAAATCAAAAGAAACAACGGGCAGGACGACGTCTGCCAGTCCGCTAGTCTTGTATAAAGACGTAAAGGTCATGCCGTGATATCACGGCTTTCGCAAGTCAAAACGCACAGATAACTAAAAATTTACTAGCACTAATGGCCAAGCTCCGAATCCTCTGCACATCACTCAATTGTGATGTCACAGCGATTGCTTAGAAATGTGGCGGATGTCAGATATTGTGGAGTAATAGTTTGTTGGTAAACAAAGTGTTTGGTCCCCGGCGGGTGGCTCGTTCGATAAGTGGACGGCACGTGTAGAATACTCGTGACGTTTCGGGTGTCTGGGAGGACGTAAAAATGAAGATAGTTTTGCCAATAGAGCATTGGTTTCGTCAACGGAAAGAACTTTTTATATCGCTTATATAGGCATAATGACACCTATCTTAAATATTTTCAAGACCATGGCATTAAAAAACATAGACCCTGTGAAGTTAATACAATCAGTACATTTCCAAAAAGCTGTACATGCCAATTTTTAAACACACACTATTCAATAAATATTCGGACAATTAACTCCGATTTCTGATACACTATCGTGACGTCACGATTTTTTATTCTCATGCAAAATCCATGGAGGCAGATCGTTTTAACAGATAATAAAGAGTATGTCAACGATTGGTGGTGTCATCTAGCCTATTGTCCCCTTGCGAGATTGCAACTCACGTCACGACACTACACAACACTACACTACACTATACAAACACGCCTATCAGCTAGGAAATAACCATTCTGAAATCCAGTCAGACGTATATAGGCTGAACATCCTAAAATTTACCCTAAATTGAATATAGGATCTTCTTCAAAAAATAACAGAATTCAAGTTAAAAGATGTAATGGATGAATCACGCTCCCAAGAGTCCCGTGAAAGTTAGCAGAAACTAATAAGATGCAGGAAGTTCCTGTTATCCGTTCCCAAAACCTGACCTTTCAACGAAATAAAAGATTGACAATTAGAATTTTATTAGCCTCAAAACGATCTGTCCAAAGACTTCTAACTAAGACAGTCCCATTAAACAATCCAAAGACAATCTAACACGATCGTAAAAAAGAAATAGCCAACAGCGAGAGACCAGCGTAAATAAAACTCATTTTCATTTACAACTCACTAGGTGTTCGAAATTCGAATTGCTGAATCTAATTTATGAGCAACGGTTATCACTGGACGGCTGCCAACGTGTGACTGTTCATATGATAGGAAATGGGGTATACACCGAAAAAAAAAATTGAGGTCAACGACATTGGCTTTGACCGGTAGTTGGTCCAACGTTGGCGTTGAGGTAGAAAAATAGACGTGGCGTGTCTGAAGGACAGTCATTGGACTTTGTGTGATGTTATTATTCAATTACATGCTTCCGTCGAGTTCCATGAAAAAACGTAGGTCTTAGTATTCACAAATTGTTGCAGAACTAAGTGCTTTGAGCGGCCTTGTAAACAAAGGCATAAATATTCTTTTTTTAAATCTTATATTTCGAACTTCCTACGGTATGCTGTTTTCAATCCTCAACGATAAAGAGTGGTGCCATAACTTTGAACCCTATTCTGTTAGTGTGTGTGTGTCTCCACCAATCCGCACTGACACCGCGTGGTGGAGTATGGCTCGCCCCACCTCATAGATGAGGTGAGGCCTGTGCTCAGCAGTGGGACGTATATACGTACGTGTGTGTGTGTGTCTATGGCATCGTAGCCGAACGGAAGTGAACCGATTTAAAATTTTTGACGTGACAACGTCTTATAAATTGGTTTGCCGGGTGACACTTCAAGAAACTGCGTTACGCTCCGCTCACGTTCCGCGCTCACAATGAGAGCGAGTGAGAGGCACGCGTCCCTTCGACTCGGGCATGGTTAGCCCGCCTAAGAGCGAGTGAGACAGACATAAAAAGTGAAAGGCACGCGTCTCTTCCACTCGAGCACAGTTAACCCGCCTAAGAGCGAGAGAGACAGAGCGAGAGAGAGAGAGTGAGAGAGATAGGCATACACACCGGTTCATGTTATACGAATGAATATTCACATTAAAATTATTTTACCACTCAAAGTCGTAGTCACGTAAAACTTTCGCCCGTATACCGACTTTACAGGCAACCAATTTTTTTTACTCGAATTCGAAAGATAATTTCATCACGGTGGTTATAAGCTGTGGTTGGTCAAAATCCTACCGGATCCGTTAAATCTCATCAGCTGTTTATTTTGATTATTGTCGGGGGATTATTAAATTTTAGATTTTTATACTTAGATACTTGTTGAACTATTGACTTAATAATTCATCTTTGCACATTCGACTGTTCGAGTCTAAGACTCATGATGATAAACACTAATACGTAGGTGTTGATTCATAATGTGTCAATCAAAAGATCAAAAAAACTTGATCAATCAAGTATGACCAAGAGTCCAATTAAAATATTACTCAATAAAGTATGTGCAACAGCAACAAATTAGCATTAGTACGCATGTCGTTGCAGCCTTTAATTGAGGCAACACTATTGTTACGTTCTAGGGGTGTGGGATCTAGATTGAAATGCACTTCTAAACCAATGAAGTAGAGTAGGATTTATTGTACACACTTTACGTTACAACACTTAGTACACAAACACTTATATCGCACTCCAAAATCTTCTTGTCGCAGTTTTCGCTTCGATGTTTACTCGTCGCTTTCCCAAATTAAACTCTAACTCGGACGCATTCCCGGGCTCCTTATATACCGGCCGTCAAGGACTCCCGAATATTCGGTAGGTACCTACTACCCAGTACGAGACTGTTCGGGATCCTTCCAAATGCCGTCTTGCCTAGCCTATACCTTTCTCGAATGTTCGGCATCATAGTGCTATCCCTGTCTTGTGCTGTCTCTGTCACACCTTTCTGGAATGTTCTCAGTATAGCTGTCTCTCTCTAATCGTGCTATCTCTTTCACTCCTACTAAAAATTACGTCATATACTGAAGTGGGCTTCAAAGGCCCATAAGGGGTCCTGAAAACGCCTGAAAACGGGTTTTCAGGTTATGGCGTCATCTGATAGAGGGTAGCCTGAAACGGACTGAAAACATGTTTCAGGCGCCTGAAAACAACGGCAACTTGGGTGAAATTTCGATAAACTAGTATGTGTTAGAGCACTCTCTGAAACGGCCTGAAATGGTATTTCAGCCTGCTGAAAACGCCTCCAAGGCACGGAAAAACACGATCAAAGTTTTAGCACTAGCCCACCGGCGTAACACTACCCCCTCCTTAGACATGCTCGTCCCGAGCATCATTCGTTCCATGGTACTTGGCCAACCGATCCACATGAACAATCTTACAGGGGCTACGTGCGTTGCGCTGTATCCGATAAGTGACGTCGCTGATCCTTGTAACTACTTTGTACGGCCCTTCCCAACTCGGCGACAATTTCGGTGACTTTCCTTTTCGACGCATAGGGTTATGTAGCCACACGAATGATCCTTCCTCAAACCTCGTCTGGTTAGACTTCCGGTCGTATCTGGTCTTCACCTTCTCACTGGCCTGCAATCCATGTTCACGAACATGCCTGTGAACATCATCAAGCCGGTTTCGCAGTTCACTTGCATACTCCGAAACCGTCTTTGGTGCATCTGGAGGACGTCCGGTCAGAAGATCTGCAGGTAAACGTAGTTCTCTTCCAAAATTAGCACACGCAGGAGTTACGGCCGTGCTTTCATGAACTGCTGTCCGATATGCCATTAAAAAGAGCGGAATATGCCTGTCCCAATCCTTTTGATGGTTGTCAACTACTTTGGCCAAATGTCGTTCCAGAGTCTGATTGAATCTCTCAACCATTCCGTCTGACTGTGGGTGATAGGCCGTAGTCCGAGTTTTATGAATTCCCATGACTCGGCAAGTCTCCTGAAACACCAGAGACTCAAAATTTCTTCCCTGATCACTGTGGATCTCAAGAGGCACACCATACCGACAAAACACTTCAGTCACTACAGTTTCCGCTACTGTGACTGCCTCTTGATTCGGAATGGCAAATACCTCAGGCCATTTGGTGAAATAGTCCATGACCACCAGGATGTACTTGTTTCCACGGTCAGAGGTCGGGAACGGGCCTGCGACGTCTAAAGCAATTCTTTCCCAAGGCGCTCCCACGTTGTAAACTTTAAGCGCACCTCTACTGCGTGTATGTGGTCCCTTAACTGACGAACAGCTAGTACATTTCCTACACCAGTCTTCCACGTCGTCCCGACAGTTTATCCAGTAAAAACGTTGCCGAATCTTCATCAGAGTCCTTTTTACTCCTAGGTGTCCACCGGAAGCGCCGTCGTGAAAGGATCTTAAAACATCGCTAACTCTCTTTCTTGGTACAACCACTTGAAGATGAGCATCCTTTCCGTTTTCTGACTCCCATTTCCTGCACAGTACGCCATTGTGCATAACCAGACTTTCCCATTGCGCCCAGTAGCTCTTTGTCACGGTACTCATCGGAGCTACCTCACACCACCTTGGTTTGGGCGCCCCAGCGTTGATCCAATCGTAAATGGGCTTTACATCGCAATCTTCCTGTTGTGCTTCTTGCATTGCTTCATCACTCCATTCTTTGCTAACAGTGTCTGTCCTCAACATCTTCACGCAGTCCTTACCCTCTTGCCTTAAACAGTGTTTGCAATCATCAGGACAAGGTCTTCGAGAGAGGGCATCTGCGTTGCCATGTGACTTTCCACTGCGATGTTCGATGACAAAGTCATATTCCTGCAGTTGTTCGATCCAGCGTGCCACCTGACCCTCAGGGTTCTTAAACTCTAACAACCACTTTAGAGCAGCGTGGTCAGTTCTTATTCGGAACTTGCGTCCAAGCAGGTATTTACTAAAATGCTGCAGAGTTTTGATGACTGCCAGCAATTCTCTCCTAGTGACGCAGTAGTTTCTCTCCGGCTTCGATAGCGACTTGCTAAAATAGGCGATCACAACTTCCTGATCACCCTTCTTCTGTGACAAGACTCCTCCAATGCCAGTATTGCTTGCATCAGTGTCAACAACAAACTCGTTCTCTGGGTCTGGATATCCCAAAATCGGTGTTTCACAAAGTCTCTGTTTGAGGTCTGAGAAAGCTGCTGCACACTGATCATCCCAGTTGAATTGTCTTTTCTCTTCTGTCAGCTGGTGCAAAGGCTTTGCTATATCTGAGAAGTTCTTTACAAATCGTCGGTAGTACGAGCAAAGTCCCAAGAAGGCACGTACTGCTGTCTTGTCTTTCGGTGTCGGCCAGTCCTTAACTGCACTTATCTTCACAGGGTCTGTCTGGATGCCATCTGATGAAATCACATGTCCCAAGTAGTTAACCTTGCGCTTGAAGAATGAGCATTTCTTCGGACTTAGTTTTAAGTTAGCATCGCGCAACTTGGACAAAACTTGTTCCAGCTTCTTGAGGTGGTCATCAAAATCTTTGCCTACAATTATGATGTCATCCAGATACACTAGGCACGTATCACCCAGGAGACCAGCCAGTATTTGCTCTTTCAACCGCTCAAACGTTGCTGGTGCGTTGCACAATCCAAACGGCATTACATTAAACTGCCAAAGTCCTTTACCGGTTGAAAAGGCTGTTTTCTCTTTGTCCTTGTCTTTTATTTCCACTTGCCAATAGCCACTTTTCAAATCCAACGTGGAAAACCATTTCATTCCATGCAGAGTGTCCAAAGTGTCATCTATCCTAGGCAATGGATAACTGTCTTTCTTAGTCACATCGTTGAGTCGACGATAGTCTACGCAAAATCCCAGCCGTACAGCAGCCCTCACTTCAAAGTCCCGAATCCCATCTATGAATCCCTGTACTAGCGTTCCATCGATGAAAGTCGCTGCGGAACCTTGGTACGCCTTCCGGACGAGCTTCTCTATCTCAAGTGCCCACTTTTGTAACGACTCATTATGCCCCTGAGTCCTATTCTTCAGCTGAGCTCTGTAAACGTGCTCTAGGTGGCTGTCACCGAAGCGTGCCTCTAAAGCTTCAAGAAGACGGTCGTATGTCTTCTCCTTTCCTAACGCTTCCAGAACAGTGAGAGCTTCGTCCCGCAGCGCCAAACTCAGTGCCGTTTTAGCATAGTCCTTGCTCCAGCCATTCGCTTCGGCAACCATCTCGAATTGGAGCTTGTATGCGGCCCACGAAGAGGTACCATCGAATAGAGGTACCTTTAACTTTTCACCTCCTGTGGCTGGTGCACCTGATACACTGGTGGTGCTGTTGGCCACTTTGATCTCCAACTTCTGGAGGCGATTCTCCTGGCCCTCCACTTTTTCGTTCAGTCCATTGAGGCGCTTCTCGTGGTTTTCAACTTTTATTTCAACGCCCACAATTTTGTCTTGCACCTCAGCCATCTCCTTTTTCCATTCTGCAGCTACTTCGTGTACCTCACGGAGGACTTCTTTCTGGTCCCGTAGCTCTTGCTGCAAAATTCTAGCCTGTTCCTCCTGCCTTCTGGTCTGTTCCTCCTGCTGAACCCGTAGCTCTTGTTGCAGGATTTTGGCTTGTTCCTCCTGCTGAACCCGTAGCTCTCGTTGCAGGATTTTGGCTTGTTCCTCCTGCCTTCTAGCCTGTTCTTTCAGGAGGATCAGAATGGCGTTGACGTCTATCTCCGGCGTCCTTGAAGCTGGTACCGCTGTGTCTGACGTTCCGGCGGTGCCCGCAGAGTCTCCAGCAGCGGTGCGGCTTCGGGTCTGCATCCCCTCCTTCTCTTCTTCTCGCGGAGTAATCGGCATTTTCAATCCCACTTCTGACACCAAATGTTACGTTCTAGGGGTGTGGGATCTAGATTGAAATGCACTTCTAAACCAATGAAGTAGAGTAGGATTTATTGTACACACTTTACGTTACAACACTTAGTACACAAACACTTATATCGCACTCCAAAATCTTCTTGTCGCAGTTTTCGCTTCGATGTTTACTCGTCGCTTTCCCAAATTAAACTCTAACTCGGACGCATTCCCGGGCTCCTTATATACCGGCCGTCAAGGACTCCCGAATATTCGGTAGGTACCTACTACCCAGTACGAGACTGTTCGGGATCCTTCCAAATGCCGTCTTGCCTAGCCTATACCTTTCTCGAATGTTCGGCATCATAGTGCTATCCCTGTCTTGTGCTGTCTCTGTCACACCTTTCTGGAATGTTCTCAGTATAGCTGTCTCTCTCTAATCGTGCTATCTCTTTCACTCCTACTAAAAATTACGTCATATACTGAAGTGGGCTTCAAAGGCCCATAAGGGGTCCTGAAAACGCCTGAAAACGGGTTTTCAGGTTATGGCGTCATCTGATAGAGGGTGGCCTGAAACGGACTGAAAACATGTTTCAGGCGCCTGAAAACAACGGCAACTTGGGTGAAATTTCGATAAACTAGTATGTGTTAGAGCACTCTCTGAAACGGCCTGAAATGGTATTTCAGCCTGCTGAAAACGCCTCCAAGGCACGGAAAAACACGATCAAAGTTTTAGCACTAGCCCACCGGCGTAACACTATTGAAATTTGATTTATAAAAAATATAATGTGAAGTGTGAAGAGGTGCTTGTGGCGCAGTGGTTGCAGCGCTTTGGTAGTGATACCAAAAGTTAAGCAACCTACGGCGTGGTCATGTTTGGGATGGGTGACCATTCTGACCATTTAAGTGACGTCTATTTACAAGCATCTCCGTGCTTCGGAAGGCACGTTAAGCTGTTGGTCCCGGTTAATATCGATAGATATTAGTCGTTAAGCCTGGTCGGAGGCCCTCGGGCGGCTTAATAACATCTGATAGTAAGGATGGTCACTTACCTTACACACACCCCTCCACCGCACCGCACTGAGCCCGCGTGGTGGAGTATGGCTCGTACCACCTCATAGTTGAGGTGAGGCCTGTGCCCAGCAGTGGGACGTATATAGGCTGACGACATTGACGACAATGTGAAGTGTATGCTTTGTTGGCTGTCCTAAAATAAATAAACAATGCATCGAGAAGAATACAAGAGCAGTAACCACCATGACTATTTTTAGGGCTGCCATCACCTAAATTGCCGAGTCCGGATAAACACGGTAAAAACCCCTGACTGTTTGGGCGAAATGTTTTTTTTTCTGGTCACCTCTGAAAGTTAAAACAATAATATATATAATTAAAAAAATATAAAAGTTAAAAAAATAAAAACATCGTTATGATTTTTTAGTTTAGTTTTGTTAATAACAAAAAAAATACGTATTTAACACTCTTTCTGAGGTAATATGGTAACAAAAATAATTAGAAACGCTCTATATTTCTGTATCAGTCAAATTATTATATGATACTAGCAGTATGACTAACTAACTATCTATAGGTAGCACTGAGCCCGCGTGGTTGTGTAGGTGGTTACCTAGTAATACTTTATAATTTCATAATCTTATATCTATAAAAATTGATTGCTGTTCGTTAGTCTCGCTAAAACTCGAGAACGGCTGGACCGATTTGATTAATTTTAGTCTTAAAATATTCGTGGAAGATCAGGGAAGGTTTAAACGTTGTGAACATGTGGGAAAGTTGCTATAACAGGGAGCAGGACAACGTCTGCCGGGTCCACTAGTACTTTATAAATCATCAGCCTATTTACGTCCCATTGCTGGGCACAGGCCTCTCCTCAACTATGAGGCGGTCCGAGCCATACAGGCCGTCACCGGACGGCCTTCAAACTAGGTCAAATCCTGGGAAATCTGGACGGCTGTCATCAGTCCTAACTATACTTCACAAAATAATTTGGAAAACGAGTTATTGAGAACGAAATGCATGTTCAATACATACATTTAAGATGTTGCTACTCCATCTATCAGAACTGTAGATATCGATACTAATTACAACGTTTCATCATAATAAATAACTCTTCATATTGTTGTAAATAAAATCGCGCTTTTCAAGACTGGTCATCAGCTGAGCTTGTACATCAATTCATCCACAATATATCATCATAAGTAAGACCACACAGAAATCCAAAAAAACAAATTAACAATTCTCCATTAAAACAGCAGCCAAAATATTCCACTTTAGCTTCCTAGTTTCATGCATCACAAAATAGTTACAATATATAAAGGTGTGTATACATTCACTGAGTACTTCGTTACCGTATTCATAGAAACACAATCTAGGAATAATTCTTTGTATTGGAATCGAAAAGTGTTCACAGTCCCAATTGACTAGACCGTTCCGTATCTGCTGTAAAAATGACGATTGTTTAGCATGACGTTTCATGAGATACAGGCTGGTGACAGGCAGGCAGACGTACGGAAAAGTCTCAGTAATAGGATCCCGTTTTTCACCATTTGAACGGTCTCGCTCTCTCTCTGCTTGGCGACCAGTAAAATGGGTTCCTAGCCACGGTCAAGGTACAATGCAGTGTATTTTGACGATTACTTTGGTGTAATGTGGTCAATAAGTTGACTATTAACCAAGAGGTCGCGGGTTCGATCCCCGCACTGTACAAACATTTGTGCGTCTGTTTGTACTGATCTGGGAGTTATATGTATTTATTTAAGTTTATTGTAATACCAGTGTTGATTCTGATAATCTGTAACACAAGTACTGAAGCTACTTACCACGGAGTCAGATCAATGTACGTGATGTTGTTGTATATTTATTTATTGGGCATACCCCTTTATGCGAATAGTATGATTAAAACCGACTATATTTAGAAGCAACGTGGTAAATCCTATTGTACGGTATTCCTCGCTGGCTGGCACTGTTCCAGAGTCGGGAAAATATCGTTAACTTTGACGTCCTTAACGGAATTATTCGCGTTTTATCGTTTCGATAATTAACGTGCTAAATGGGCGGTATTGGTAATGTAATTTATTTTGTTGTGGTATTGTGGAACTGTTATTGTAACGGTATTTCACAATATTAAGAATAGGCTACATGACACCACCAATCGTTGACATCTCATCAGCCTATATACGTCCCACTGCTGGGCACAGGCCTCACCTCAACTAAGAGGTGGTCCAAACCATACTCCACCACGCGGGCTCAGTGCGGATTGGTGGAGTATCATTGAGATACTCGTTATTATCTGTCAAAGCGGTCTGCCTCGCCGCATTCTTTGAGATTCCGGGTTGTAATCCTCTGACGGTAAGCAATTTTCTATCTTGTCACATGTCTCAGAGTTTGTCGTAACTTCGTTGTTTATGATTTTCATAACACACGCTAAATCTTCATACTTTGGGATCAGAGTAATGTATGTGATGTTGTTCCCATATTTATTTATTACCCAGTTCAAGCCACACACTGTTTCAGAGATTTTCTGTCATGAATTTCTTAAAAACAGCTCGGAGTAGGGAAGTTGGCGGTGTTACACCCCTGTGCCTCGGAAAACACGTTAAGCCGTTGGTTCGGCGCCTGATCTCTCTCCGGTCATGCGGATTACCGTCTCACCGAACTTTTATAGTGATGGAACAGTGAGTGCACCTGTGTATTGCGTTCACACTTGGGCACTATAATATCTCCCGCGTTGGCTGATCTCTGTTGAGATTTGCCGCCGTGGTCGAAATCAGCCAGTTATTTAGCATTTGCTCATCTTGATGACGTAAGACTATTGCCAAAAAAGGTGTTGAGATTTTCCAACGAAAAACGTTATCTGGAAAACGATGACACTATCACGCTCTCATGACTCAGGTAGGCAGGTAGGACATATAGATATAAATATTTCACCATATTTACTTGTCATTGTATGAAGAGTGAACACCTTGACAGTGACATGGAGTGGTGACGAATGTTAGTCTATTTGTGTTTGGCCGGTTGTGTGAAAAGCGTTGCAAACTAGAAATTATAGAATTTATTTAGGGCCGCGTTTGAAGAGTGTGCGGCCGGGATATCGGTTTTTAAAATGATTTTTTAACCAAGGCAATTACAACTGGCTAGATGACACCACCAATCGTTGACTTTATGATCTGTCAAAACGGTCTGCTTCCATAGATTTTGTATGGGAATACACAAACTTGACGTCACGGTATTGTACCAGAAATCGGAATCAATTGACCGAATATTTATTGAATTTTTTGTGTTAAAAAATTGGTTTCTACAGCTTTTTGGAAATATACTGGTTGTATTAACTTCAAAGGGGCTATGTTTTTTAAACCATGGCGTTGAAAATACATATTTAAGATAGGTGCCATTATGCCTATTCCTCTGTCTGTGGAAAGTATAAGGAACGTACATAATTATCATGAAAATTAAGATGTACTGCATTTCAATAGACTCTCACACGACAGTTTCTAACGAAGCTAAAACAAAACGCAACAAATATTACAAGACTAACTAACTACATTAGAGTTTGAAAACACGATTGATTCAGTCAATTTACGCTTTCGTACCTTAAATTTAGATTATTACATTTAATTTCGATGTCTCACCTTATAATTCATCATGGGAAGTTACATCAGAGATCTGTTTACTAGATTACTAAAAAAAATGAATTTTCAAGTAATGATAACTGAAAATCAACTTTTCAACAAAAGTATGAGTTGTACACTTTCCACCAGAGACGCCATTTTTAAATATTATTATTCCCACACTGTGGGTAATTCTAATGAGTTGTTATTTCGGTATTTCGCGTGCAGATGTTTCGTTCTTGGCCTGGGTTCCGTAAAAACGTTCAAAGGTCACCGGGGGCATGAATGGCACTCGTAAAATGATTCACTTTACGGTTTAAGTTCTATACAAGGTCGATTGGGTTAGTGGTTAAGAAATCAGAATGACGCAATGGGCACGACCGAGTTATCGAAGAAATTTGGAGAATTGAACCAAAATAATAATAATAAATATTTCACAACAATCACACCAATTCACTAGTCCCAAATTAAGCTACGAGGCTTGTGTTATGGGTACTATACAACGGATAAACATACTTAAATACCTTTTTTTTTGTAAATCAATACATATCATACATAGAAAACACCCAAATTCTCAGATTCTCAATGCGCACAGCCAAGGAATGGAATGCGCTTCCGCCGACGGTGTTCCCTCTTTCTTATAACTTGAGCTCATTCAAAGCGAAAATAAATAGGCACCTTCTGGGTAAGCTCGCTACATCGTCGACATCTTCTTTAACTCCTAGAGGGAGAATGATGTCAAGAGCGAACCCATATTGATTAAAAAAAAAAACATGAAATTTTGTGAGCATATTGAGTATATCTGAGAATCGGCCGACATCTATTTTTTATATCCCTTAGTGATAAGGGTTGTCCACAATAATTTATATGGCAAAACAACGTTTGCCGGGTCAGCTAGTAGTATTTACAAAGGTAAGCGTCCGCATGCCCGTATCGGATACATCGCACGTACGTAACACATACAACAGCGTCCACTGATCCGCAGTTTTAATACAAGGCTAATTAAAATCGAGTTACGTGCGAACAGGGAGAGAGAGGTGGCCGCTTACCTTTTACCTATACCGGTTACAGATTTACACCTTCGGCTACGTGAAATTAAGATAACGACGCGTTGAAGATTCCAGCTATTTCATTTGTGATTTTTTTTTATTACACAACAAAGTACAAACTCAACTATGTACGAAAGGTGGACTTAACGCCGTACGGCATTTTCTACCAGTCATACCTTAGGGGTAAGTAGAAATGATTAGTGGGCGGTGCGACAAAAAAAAATAAAAGCGAAAACACAAAATTGATAATACCAATAATAATATGATACATAAAATGAAATATAAAATATACAATCTATCTTTTTTTTATTTATGGTACACATACAATTTACATTAAAAACATATTTCAATACCAACAAAAACCTATTTAGAATTAAAAGTGGTAATGAGAGCCGTTACAATTTCAAGACAATATGTAGTTCTTAAGTATATTTATACATTTAGCACTATTTTCTAAATTACTTATTTGTTCAATAATATTGCTAGGATATTCATTTAAAGTTGATGGCAGGAAATACTCCCACATTCTTTAAGCCAAACACGCAGGAGATATAATAGTGCTTTTAAGTGTATGCGAAATACATTAAATATAGTGAGACGGTCATACGACATTACAGAAGATCAGGCTTAAGCCTTAATCTTTCAACGGATTAACGTGTTTTGGGGTGTAATTCCTTTATTATTTTATTTTCAACGTCAGGGAAATGCTGTAACGCATACCCGCCAGCCGCGGGGGCAGCTAGGGGTTATGTGGGACTCCAGCCTCAGAGAGAGAGCCCGCCTACCTACTAAAAACGTGACGGTACTCTCCGGTGCCATGTGAGTCGGGGGACGTGGCAGGTTCACCGTAGGCCGAGAGGCCACAGGCATTCACCGCAAATTCATGGGGGTGTAACACCTAGCCTAGCTATTTCTGAAAAACAATTTTTAAATTTTGGCTGGACCAAGCATTTGAAACCTCTTTGCTATTGGTCAACATATTGACCCTCGATGTCTCTACATCCATACAAATATTATAAATGCGAAAGTAACTCTTGTCTGTCTGTGTGTTACTCAATAACGCCTAAACTACTGAACCGATTTGCATGAAATTTGTTATGGAGATATTTTGATACCCGAGAAAGGACATAGGCTTCTTTTTACCGCGGGAAAATGACGCATTCCAATGGGAAAATTCAAGTGGGCCGATCGCTTTTACGCCTAAATTACTAAACAGATTTTAATGAAATTTGGTAAGGAGATAGTTTGAGACTTAAGAAAGAACGTGACTTACTTTTGACCGGGGGAAAACAATAAATAATTTCCGGGGAATCTGTTCGCTTTCACTCACTAAATTACCCAAAGATTTGAATTTCAATTGGATAATAATGGTATTATGGGAAAACATCACATTCCAAAAAAACCCACCTAATGCGGACAAAGTCGCGGGTAAAAGCTTGTACATCAATAAGTCATCGCAAGGACAGCCCACGCTAGCTAGCTTTCGTTTAAGGAAAATCCTTTGCAGCCGACATAGCAACATAAAGATTAGATCATTCTCCCATCAACTTCAGCATCAGGGCGTTTGTAATTACTCTGAATTGACGAGCCACCACGCTTTCATTAACTCCAATGATTTGTTTGTGTGTGCGTATTCGTTAGCGACGATATGTAATGTACCTTTTTTGTATTCCCCGAGTCCTGGCCAAGTGTTTCGTGTAAAATTCCAAATATTAGAACGTATCACGTAATAAAGACGTAATGTTCGACGACCACTATGGTCAAGAAGTTGACTAATTACCAAGAGTTTGATCGCCGCACTTTACAAACATTTGTGTGCATGAACATGTCTGTTTGTACCGGTCTGGGTGTTATATGTATTTATTTAAGTTCATTTGTAATACCACTGTTGATTCTGACATCTGTAACACAAGTGCTTAAGCTACTTACCACGAAGTCAGATCAATGTATGTGATGTTCTTGTATATTTATTTATGACGGCAAATGCCAACATGTCGGGTCGTGAATCGCAATGCGTCGGCGTATGTCGCGGTACGTTGGCGACTGTCGATCGCTAGCAACTAAAAGGCTTGTCAACAACAACGACCAAACACTTGCATAAAGATCAGAGGCATACAAAAATAGTTTCCAAATAAAGTATGGAACTTTAAGTTTAGTTTAATGTCCATTACTTGATAAATATAAGGACATTGTAAGCTGTCAATTTATGATTGGAACTCATGACTAAATAAACAAATAAAGAAATAGAAAAAAAACATTAAATTAAATTAAGTAAAATTTTGCAAAATTATTCATAACTAAACTTTTCATAATTAAAAGTCACCTTGTATTGTATGTATCAACTTAAATTGATGATTAGTTAGTGCTACTGCTACACCTATGCGTATTATATACTGCATAGTAATGGCAATTATTGCTATTTTTTGTTAATTTAATTAGCGTGCTAATTTTCATAGCTTAGCATGCTACGCGCTATTGCTATGCTACTATGAAATTTCATCGAAATTGATAAATAGCGTTAGCGTATAATATTAAATTGCGAAATTGTGACTGTTGTATGAAACATACATTTTAGTGTTGTGACTAAGATTAGAATTAAATTTGACTTTATTAAAATGAAAACTGCACCGGTTAGATAATTCAATCAAGTCACGAAAAGAGAAACAATTTCATTCTAATAAACAGTTTAATAAACCGCACGCAAAATACGACTCTAAATGCAAGGATGCCGTATTCTTTTCTCTTTCTTTTTCGCCATTCACTCGGATAATGCCTGAAAGCCGATTATCGCCCGACAGCACGCGAACGCGAGTTTCAATTGCCTGCTAGTGCTAAGCTGCTATTAGCAGCCTGCTAAAGCAGTGCGTGCGAATCTATGAAAGCAACGACACGTCGCTGTCCGTGAATTTTAGCATTCACACAATTTAGCATCGTCAAATAATTTAATTATTGCTAACGATAAAATAGCATGCTAATTAATGATGCTAATGCTAAGTATCCCATTACTAATTGCATTCATTTTTATGGAAGAGAAGATCCTCCTAACACAAGCTTGTCGTAGCTGAAAAAGAGTTTTTAACCAATGTGATGTAACTATTTTTAAGGTGATGAAATAAATTATTTGTATATTATATTAAGTTTAGGTCTGACATTAAAATAACAGAGCAATGTATGTGTTCTCTAGTCCAGCTGTCAACGCCATTTGCAATATCTTCAACTGCAACTTATCTACTACATCTCGTGTATCGTGTTAATGGAGGAAAATGCGAATAAAGGACATAAGTAATTTTCTTTGCGGCGGTAATGTATTCGTGATGAGGTCGAGTCGACACGTAGGTCGGTTTAAATCCGGCTCGAAGGACCACTCTTTTCTAACGCGAACGTACAAGTAAAGTGTTTATAAAACTTATGGTCGATATTCTAAATGGATAAGTTGGCGGTTTTTATATCACTTCTAAGTATCTTATGATATCATAGGCTGATACGAATAAATGAGTAAAACAAGCACACATTAATCAGATCCCAGAGTAAGCAGATTAAGCACTTGTGTTTAAAAAATTAAAAAGAGAAACAAAGACGGTACCACAAACACCCAGACTCAGTGTTTCGGTGATCGAACCACGGACCTCACAAATACGGGCTCCTTGAGAACCGGGGCCTCGCCACTGCACCACGGAGGTCGTCAAATCGAATAGTACTTAACCCTTTCACCGCCAAGATTGGCTATTGCAAAAAGTCAACAACCAAACATCTTTTGCTAACTGAGTCAATAATCGTTTTTAGGGTTCCGTATCTCAAAAGAAAAAAACGGAACCCTTATAAGATCACTTTGTTGTCCGTCTGTCCGTCTGTCGAGACCGTTTTTACTAAAAACTAGACTAAAAAAAAACTTACTTATATACCTACAGGTTTGTACGGAACCCTCGGTGCGCGAGTCCAACTCGCACTTGACCGGTTTTTTTTGTTTGCAAAGCGGTAGCAGGTATATGAAAATTATGATAAAACATAAATAAATATACAACAACATCACATACATTGATCTCACTCCGTGGTAAGTAGCTTAAGCACTTGTGTTACAGATAAACTTAATAAATACATATAACTCCCAGACCAGTACAAAAAGACATGTTCATGCACACACATCTTTGTACAGTGCGGCTATCGAACCCGCGACCTCTTGGTTAATAGTCAACTTCTTGACCATTACACTAAAGTGGTCGTGATAATATAGTAGTTGCTTTTATTAAACTGTCGCCGCTGCGTCTGGTACACGCCGTGCACGACATTGATTTAACCTGGCGGTTAAAAGGTTGAACTAACTGCACCAGCCCTAAGCCCTATCATTGAGCCACTTACAATGATGTCACCCGCTGACCGCCTTGCATAACGACACAGTGCGAGCCAAAAACTAATCTATTACGAGATGGATTCGATTGTACGATTCGAGTGGGTTGCTGGTCTTAATGAAAGTGGTGGTGATCAATCGTGGGCTAGATTTTGTAACCACTATTTATCAGTTAAATAGTGGTTACAAAAATATCACAAAATATGGAAGAACTCACATTAAAGTTTTTTTCTAAATTAATTTATGGGCAATAATATCACAAAATTTTGATAGCAAGCAGTATTTTTCCGAAAACATGGATTTAAAGGCTAAATAAATAAATCGAAAACCAGAGGCCGATGCACAAACTGAATTTTATTTTTAATAGAAAGAAAGAAAACATGTTTATTTGTCGTATCATTGTATCGTTCTGTACCAATGTACAGAATGGCAATGTTTTTACGCAATAGATCACTTAATATGTATATAATTACGAAATACCTAGTTCGTAGCGGTCTCGATTCGAATTTTATCCTTTGAAATACAAGTTTTCGACAAAAAAAACTGCATAGCTGTCATAATTTTGTGATATATGACACAACTGATGAACTTAATATTGTTACAATAGCACAGCAATTGTTACAATAATACAGCAGTTATATCGTGTCAGTGTTTTTATTCTTGTCACTAGGAGAATGTAGGTAAACACTTAACTTTTAATACAACGTTTAGAAAATTATTTAAATAAAAAACATTTTCTCGTATAGGTTGCGGGAATAGCAGAATAAGTAGGCAAGTACTTGAAAGCATCAATATAGAAAGAGTATTTGGAAGAAGACGTCTTGCAGATGCAAGACGTCTTCTTCCAAATGATGATTAATGATTTAATGATGAATGATAATAGTATTTTAGCTGGAAAACACACAGCTCGACTGTGTCTGTCGAAGCGACAATATCTGCTGACGTGTAGTGGGAAACGCGTCAACAGTTTTGTTGGAGTCAATGTTGTGATTCCAGGTGCACTTTCTGTAGTACAGTTGGCAGCACATCAGGCTATCAATTTTTGTTGCAAAATCACCCGCACCACAAGCTCAGACAGAATAAGAAGCAGGGTCATTAGAGTAAAATCAAAAACCACACACATAACATCAAAAATAAAAAGACTGAAATGGAGGTGGGCAGGACATCTGTTGAGGGGGCATGATAAATGGAGCAAAATGGTGACCAGATGGTGTCCCCGAGAGGGAACAAGAAAAAGAGGCAGACCGCAGGAGTAGAGTAGCTCAAAATAGGACGGAATGGAAACGGTTGGAGGAGGCCTTTGCCGACTGGCAAACAGATCTGCAAAAAATTAAAAAGCAAGACATTTTAGTTAAGTATTAATTGTGTGAATTGTGATTGCAAGATCTGAATAAAGGGCTATATTCATTCATTCATTCATTCATTCATTCACAAGCTCAAAAGATACCGCAGTGGTTACCGTGGTGTGCTGCTGGTCACCGTACCACGGAAGTTGCACCTTTACCTTGAGTTACCTCTGAGTCCGATGCCTCTATGACACAACACGAAGTAGATATTATAACGACGTTGACATTAATAACAAATTGGCTACAAAATAATAATCTAAAAATCAATCTATTTAAAAAACCTATCTCATTAATTTCAATAATTTCAAAAACTACACTATGGACATAACTTAAAACGGACAAACTCTTCGGACAGCTAAAAATGTGACCTTTTTAGGCATAATTATAGATGCAAAATTCGACTGGAATGGACATATTATAGAAAAGGTATGCAACAAGTTAAATAGGTTTGCATATGCCTTATATAAACTTAGCAAAGTGACGAGTAGAATTACGGCACTAACTACTTACTTCGCCTATGTCGAATCAATGTTGAGATACGGGCTATTGATATGGGGAAATTCTGTTGCATATAAAAAGGCATTCAAATCTCAGAAATGATGCGTGCGCGCAATATGTAACTTGGCTCCAGATGAATCATGCCGACCTTACTTTAGGACTTTAAATATACTCCCATTGCCGTGCCTTTATGTTTGTTTACGAAGTTGCAGTTTTTACGTTCACAAACATTAACAAATTTATAAAATCTAAAGATATAACAAGAAGAAGCTACAGAGATCCTAATAGGATAATACTAGACATAGTACCTAAAACTAATCGTTTTTCAAATAATTGCTACGCGATGTGCGTTAGTATATATAACAAAATACCAAACGAACTAAAGAACCTGCCACTGAGAAAATTTAAAAACTCACTACGTCAATGGCTTCTAGAAAATACATTTTATTCTGTGGAGGAATTCCGGAGACATAAATAATAAGTAATAAAATTAATGGTAGATGCATAGATTATAATTTGATTTACAATGACAATTAAATGATATATTAATAATACTAGTTTTAAGACGCACACATTTGCATGCTGTAGTGTAACGGCTAAATAGGCATAAGTGACTCCAAATTCCATGACCAACTTTATGTAAATCCTATTTATTGCAAATAAATATTTGATTATGATTTAAACACAACACTGACACCAACAAAACACTCGACGCGTTTCGCCACTACACGCGGCATCCTCAGGAGATGTTGTAGATTCTTTTATATCATTATAAATGAAGAAATATCCCATATGAAAAATGCTTACGGTTAAGAAAGGGAAGGTGCAACTACAAAAAAAATATTTTTCGTTCTCGTCGTGTTCAGGTAATTATGTATTATTACTTTGAGCCACGGTGACGAGGCACAATTGATATTTAATGGATACGTTGCCGATATCCATCTCTTCATCTTTTCAAAGGTTTAAGCCGTGTTGTCAGAACAACATTGAAATAAAATCTTGTTCTTTTCACTGCACCCATTGCCTCCTTTCTGGATAACCTTGAAGTTGACTGGCAGAAAATGCGTTTAGCATTAAGTCCACCCTTTGTATACATTTCTTGTGCAATAAAGTTTTTAATAAATAAATAATAATAATAATAATAGTAGTCGGATCTAAAGCTAAATAAATAACATGACAATTGGTCAATTTTTACTGACAAACGCTCAATATTACCGCGTTATGGTTCTACGAATGACGAGTAACATTGTGTTTAGAGGTGAAACCGAATCGCAAACCCTTTTCGAAACAATTTACCTACGTTAAAAATTATACAATAAACCATCAATATTCATAAGGAGGATGCTCTCTAGGGTAAATTGGCTATAGCGTGATTGTAATTACGCGTTCTGCGCAAACTCATTAAACATGCGCGCACGCAGGATACCAGGCTACCCGTTATCGTTGCAAATTCGCCCTTTTCACAAGCAAATAAGCCGCTGTAGTCTTCACCTTGTACTCGTGTACAGACAACAGCGCGTCCAGCTGCTCATTTTCATTGCATAATCGCCGTTATTACAAGTGCGTAAATTGCTGTAGTGTTTATCTTGGTATGCTGTCGTGTACGAAGCCGCGCGCGCCGTGCTGTCTGCGCGGTAGTCACGTTGCGTGACGTCACTGGGCGTAGGGTTGCCAACCTCAGGTTAAAGATTATTTATTGTGCCACAATAATCATACAATTCATTTATGTGAGATACATACAAATCAATATGAACTGCAGCCGATCCGCAATACAAGTGGCTGAATTCTGGCCTGCCACGGTGTAATTGGGATGATGACACCTATCTTAAATATTGTCAAGAACATGGTGTTTAAAAAACATAGCCCCTGTGAAGTTAATACAACCAATATATTTCCAAAAAGCTGTAGAAACCAATTTTTAAACACACAAAACTTAATAAATATTCGGTCAATTGACTCCGATTTCTGATACATGACCGTGACGTCACGATCATTTATTCCCTCTACGTAATCTATGGAGGCTGGCCGTTTTGACAGATAATAAAAAGTATGTCAACGATTGGTGGTGTCATCTAGCCAATTCCTCGTGTTCCATCGACACGCTAAGAAGAAGAATAAGAATATGAAGTAATAGTAAAAAACATTGCAAGCGAACTTAGCGTAATACAATATTATTAAAAAATATGGTATTACTAAAAGTAAAAGTAGCGGCCAGTCTCAGGCTATTTAAGTGAGATAACGAGCTCTGAGTGGGTACCTTTGTGTGACAAGGGAGGATTTAGTCTTCTATTTGTCAGAGATTTGAGGGTCCATCGGCGCGGAGGTAAAGAGAACGGGAATGCACAAAATCTCTGCACCTCTTCACTGGACAATCCTATTGGTTAAAATTTCTCCGTTTCTCCGCTCTGCACCGGTGGTCAGGCATCCTAAAGCTTCGTCTGCTGGATGCCAGCTAGTCGCCTAGCGAGTCACATGCTAGAACGCTAGTCTCTAGCACCCCTTAAATGTTTATTGGAATAATCATCATTGGAAATCTAGCATTCAGGAACCGAGCAAACAGTGCGAAGAGTCAAAATGAAGACTAAAAATCTTAGTGTCAAGATACTGCCCTCCAGCGTCTGATCAGTCTATAGACCAATCACGCGAATTGTGAGAGGTGTGGGTTCAAGATCCACCTGTGGCAATCTGTTTTTTTTCTATTAGGTTTCAGAGCAATTATCAAGTTTTCTTGGGATTTATATTTATGTGCTTGAAATAAAAAGCGCTCGCAAGGGTAATTTTTGACATGCGTTCCATACAACAACAACAACATCACATACATTTATTTGACTCCGTGGTAAGTAGCTAAAACACTTGTGTTAGAGATATCACAGTCAACAGTGGTATTACAAATAAACTAAAATACATACATATTAACACACAGACCAGTACAAACTGACATGTTTATGCACACAAATGTTTGTACAATGCGAGAATCGAACCCGCATTCTCTTGGTTAATTCTTGACCATTACAACAAAATGGTCGTCGAACTTAGCTTTAATTTACTTTTTATTGGTAATACACTGATGAATTAGCAACACTGAACAAAGAATATTATATTAGTTAAAATAAGTTATAAACACTTTACTACTAAATAAAATCATCAGAAAATATAAAAATATCATCCTAGTTTTTAAGTCACAAACTCATACATAATCTAACTATTCTTATCAACAAGCACATGACCAATCATAGATACAGATTGTAAAAAAGTATCATCGCGATAACAGATATCGTGTCGATGGCGGAACAATTGCGCAAGAAAGTTGAGTTTTAATGTCAAAAGATAACCAAATTTATATCCAGCAACAACAACTGACAAGAACACATAACATCTACATACTACTTATATATCTTGACGACCACTTTGGTGTAATTGTCAAGAAGTTGACTATTAAACAAGAGGTCGCGGGTTCGATCGCCGCACTGTACAAACATTTGTGTGCATGAACATGTCTGTTTGTACTGGTCTAGGTGTTATATGTATTTATTTAAGTCCGCACTATTGATTCTGATATCTGTAACACAAGTGCTTTAGCTAATTACGGAGTCAAGCTGAAAAAGAGAATAGGCTTGTTTCCACTATGAAAGAAATATTCAAAAACTGATTTTCTCTAAAATTATTCATAATTTCAGATGCCTTTACACTAATATTTTTCTGCAGTTCTTATTATTTGATTTTAATTGGAATTCAAATGATAATTAGTCACTCAGTCGGCATTGCACGCGATGACGTCAAAGTGTGTTATTCCCATACAAGCTCTATGAAGAAAAGCGTTTTGACAGTTGATAAAAAGTACGTCAACGATTGGTGGTGTCAACTACCGTATTATTTTGCTTTAAATTTCCACTAAACGACGCCAGCGCAGGAACCAAAAAACATCCAACTGTAATCACCCGAAAAAGCTAGAACTGGAAGTCGCTGGACTTACAATATCTACAACTCACAACGTGACACAGAAGATGCACCCGGAATCACAACACTGACACCAACAAACACTTGACGCGTTTCGCCACTACACGTGGCATCCTCCGGAGATGTTTTCGCTTCGACAGACTGCGAGCGAGATATTGGTTGGTAGGTCTAGCTGCTTTTACCATGAAATCTGATGAACGTGTGAGAACATGGCCGAACTATCGTAACTGTGTGTAAGACCACAAATACAGGGTGGCGACCATAATTCGACAATTGAATTTTTGTCTATACACTTCCACGCCTAAACTACTGAACAGGTTTAGAGGAATTTTTGTACACATACAAAGTCGTCACCATTCTTGTGTATTAATTTTCATCGAAATCTGTTCTTTGTTTAGGCATGAAAGCGTAACAGACAGAAAGTCAAATGTCGTATTGTGGTCGCCACCCTGTATACAAATCAAATCAAACTTTAAAAAGTCTTAAGTTTTTTTTTGTTTAAAAAGCTGGATGCGAAAATCGGAACGAATCGTTAGGGGGTTCGGCCGTAGGTTACAGGTTGTATTTTAGGAAAAACGAAATCCTACTTATAAGAATTCACTGTCCTTATGAATTATGAACTGAATGAACTCTAATGCTATCTGATTGAAAGAAAGAAAGAAAATCAGTTTAGAAAACAATGATTGTATGATTATATGATTAAATCAGAAATCAGAGATTGAAACAAATACAGCACAATTATCGGCCTATGACAACTGGCGACCACTTTGGTGTAATGATCAAGAAGTAGAATATTAACCTAGAGGTCGCGGGTTCGATCCCCGCACTGTACTTGACAAACATTTGTGTACATGAAAATATCTGTTTGTACTGGTCTGGGTGGTATATGTATTTATTAAGTTTATTTGTAATTCCACTGTTGATTCTGATATCTGTAACACAAGTGATTTAGCTACTGACCACGGAGTTGAACAATGTATGTGATGTTGTTGTATATTTATTTATTTATATGTTCCACTGCTGGGCTTAGGCCTCACAACAACATTGTAGGTAGTAGGAGCCATACTTCACCACTATCAATATATTGATAGTTAAGCCTGATCAATGGCACTCTGGAGCCTTAGTAACATCTGACAGTACAGAACACTTACTTTACAAACAACCTCTCAAAAAAAAAAAAAAAAGGGAATCCAAAAAAAACAAACGCGTTTTTTATTCGGTATTCAACTATCCGTGCGCGAGCCTAACTTGTTTTTATCCAGTTTTATATTCTATTGCTCCATCCTTGTTTACAGTATTTTCAGCTATAGCCCAATTGTATAATATGTGTGACTAATAATACCTCCTACCTAATAATGTGTTTTTGTAAAACTCTAGCCAGTTTGTTTACTCCAGTTTATCTCGACCGCGGAAAACAACCGTCGAACACTGATAAACGGTATTCATAACGCGGGCCAAGTATTCTATACTAATATTATAATGCTGTTTGTTTGTACCCAAAGTTAAGCAACCTAAGGCGCGGTCATGTTTGGGATGGGTGACCATTCTGACCATTTAAGTGACGTCTATTTACAAGCATCTCCGTGCTTCGGAAGGCACGTTAAGCTGTTGGTCCCGGTTAATATCGACAGATATTAGTCGCTAAGCCTGGTCAGGTGCCCTCGGGCGGCTTAATAACATCTGACAGTAAGGTTGGTCACTTACCTTACAAACACCCCTCCACCAATCCGCACTGAGCCCGCGTGGTGGAGTATGGCTCGTACCACCTCATAGTTGAGGTGAGGCCTGTGCCCAGCAGTGGGACGTATATAGGCTGATGAGGTTTGTTTGTTTGAATTAAATACTTCGAAACTTCTAATGGTAAAATATTTTACAATTCGCATCCTACACTATCCTATCCCTGATGAACACGGGCTATATTTTGCTAATGTTAGGGAACCAAATCCCATGCATGCGAAACCGCTTGCGGAAAGCTAGTATTGCATACGTAGAGTAGGGTTGTCATACTCTGAATTTGAAGGGCTTGACGGATTTTGACCAACCATAGCTAAAATCCACCGTTATTAAATTATCTTTCGAATAAAAGAAACTGCTTTGAAATCGGTCCATCCGTTCGGGACCTACGATGCCACAGACATACATACACAAAAACATACATAGGAATCAAACTTATACTAACACCCCTCTTTATTTTCGAGGGAAAAAGGGCGTGAATCCTGCTCTGCGCTCAATTTATGTATTGATGTGTATTTTAAAATTAAGTTTATAGTGGTTTATTTATGTACACACCTCCCAAAACTGCACAGATTGTAAAAAAAATGTACTACTTTATTGTTAGATTTAGATTTTTAATATATTACATTAAAGCAAATTGTTATTAAATCATTTAATATAAAACCTGATATATTCCTTTATATATGTGCAAAATGTTATGTAATCTTCAGAAATAAAGAAGTTATTGATTTTTGGTCCGAAACAGACTCCGATTTTCCATAGTGCGCCGTGCGAGTACTGCCACGCACAATCGTGTCAAACTATAATCCTGAAATTTATCTGTTTTTGTTCAGGAAATTCGAAAGGTACAACTACGACACCAATATTGTGTGTTCAATAAACAGTTCACACAATTCCTCCACTCGGTTGCCAAAACAGCCCACCTACACTCAAAGCCGATGTCGGTAGTTTCGGATGTGGCTATCCCTGTCACACTTACAAGCTTAACAGTGCAAGCGAAAGCGATGGCCAGACCCAAAAATACTGACTTAATGTGTAGGTACGGCATCTGAGGTAAAAACATAGGAAAATACCGGATTACTAGCTAAATATAACGAGCTCATTATAGTCCTATGTTTTGACGGGATAAATATAATAAACTAGTGCCCTCCCGCGACTTCGTCCGCGTGGAATCCTTTTGTTTTCACATTAAAGGGATTAAAAGTAACCTATGTCCGTTTCCTGGTTCTAAGCTACGGCTCCACCAATTTTCAGCCAAATCGGTTCATCCTTTCTTGAGTTATAAAGAGTGTAACTAACACCACTTTCTTTTATATATATAAGATATAAATATACAACAACGTCACATACATTAATCTGACTCCGTGGTAAGTAGCTAAAGCACTTGTGTTATAGATATTAGAATCAACAGTGGTATTACAACACCCAGACCAGTACAAACCAGACACGTTCATGCACATAAATGTTTGTATAATGTGCGGCGATCGAACCCGCGACCTCTCGGTTAATAGTCAACTAATCTTGACCATTATACCAAAGTGGTCGTCAAATGGAATGGGATGTGGCATTCACTTTTGGAAGGTACTTTGAGATCGGAGCAAAATGTGTGACACACTGTGTCCACATTTTAAATGTGATGAGTAATCTTCATTATTTCTATATGCAAATACAAATCTAGTAACTCAATCGTCAAAGTTAAAATATTTTTTTAGATTTCCGTCACAGAACAAGGTAACTACTTACTGTGTAAGAATAGAAGGCGTAAGTAGGCGGGGCGCGAGTATAACTAACTGCGCTCTCGAAGGCGCACTTGATGAGCGTGTGCGCGTTTGGAGCGTGACACCAACTATTGACAGTTTGTATCGGCAACCAAGAGTGACATATTTGTCCAAAAAAATAAAAAACCTCGTGTAGATTCTTAAAGTAAAGCAATAAGGTTAAGTTTGCATTACTGTTTTTATGCAATAAGCACTTTTATGACCGCTACGATTAACCAATCAAAGCTCGAGGGCTCTTAGTTGTAACTTAAGGTACTGTGGCTAGCACGTCACGGTAAACACTGCGGTATCTTATGCGATTGTGATACGGGCGATTTTGCAACTAAAATGGGTGGCCTGATGTGCTAGGTACTGTACATGTGTGAGTTTGGTTACACTGGTTGATTGGTTGATCGCACCTTAGCTCCCGAACGAATGTACCGATTTCAAAGCGGTTTTCTTTATTTGAAAGATAATTTAATCACGGTGATTCTTAGCTATTATGGTCGGACAAAATCCGTCGAGCTAGGTAGGTTTGCTCGTGACCCAAGACTAAGCCCAACGAGGCAAAGACTGAGTCTACGATGGAGCGAGCTCGACTAGCAGATGCCTGTTCACTCTAGCTTTGAAAATTTCTAGGTTGTAATTGCAGGGCAACACTGAGGTTGGTAGTGAGTTTCACTCTTTAGCAGTGCGCATCAGGAATGTAGATGAGAAGCGCTTGGTTCGTATCAGTGGAACATCAACACGGTATGGTATGGAGCTTTGAAAATTTCTAGGTATTTTATTTTTTATTTTATACATTTGTGTTAATAAATTTGACAAATTTAAGGATTACTGCAAATCTCTTACTAGAGTGATACAAAATAGTATAAAAGCCGTCACCAAGGATTTTTACTGATGACGCCTGAGCACTAACTAGCAATTTTTGACATCATGCCAAAAGGAGAGTAGACTGAATGTCTGACGAATCGCACCTGAACTCGCATGATCTAAGAACTTGAATATTTAGACACCGCCCACGTACTGCCACTAGAAGTATTATTAAAGAGTTCCTTTAAGGAGATTATCTGACTGGAGAGATGACTGCCTCGTTGGTGTAGTGGTAAAGTTTCTGCCTTACACCCGAGAAGGGTTCTAATCCAAGGCGAGCCAAAAATGTTTTTGAGATTTTATGTCATGAATTTTTAATAACAGCTCGGAGTCGGTAAGTTGGCGGTGTTACACCCCCGTGCCACGGAAAGCACGTTAAGCCGTTGGTCCTGCGCCTGTTCTCTTTCCGGTCATGTCAGATAGCCGTCTCACCGAAATTTGAGAGTGAAGGAACAGTGATTGCACCTGTGTATTGCGCTCACACTTGTACACTATAATATCTCCTGCGTAGTTGGCTGATCTCTGTTGAGATTGGCCGCCATGGTCGAAATCGGCCAGAAGGACTATTAAGGCGTTTATCAGACTGAACCGCGCTCCGTCGCAAATTTTGCTTGCGTATGTAAACATAATTAGTAGAAAAGTTTAAAAGAGAGAGACGAACAATTTGAGTGATCTCCCAGGCTACCTTTGGGTAATAAAGAAATATTAATTGACATTAAAAGGAAAGAGAATATACCTAATCCAATAATTATTTGATTGATTTGGCTGAAATTTGGAATATAGATAGGTTATAACCTGGAATAACACGTTGGGTACTTTTTATCCCGTAAAACTTCAAGGTTCCTGTGGGATATGTAGAAAACGGGTTCTACGCGTGTGAAACGGCAGGGCGTAGCTAGTGTCTCTAGTAGCTAGGTACTCGAGGATATACTTTGCCTTACAAAATCAATGCTTAAAACAAAAAGGGTTAAAGGCGAATAAGGTGATAGTTTGATATCACCATGTAACATAGTTATCACCATGATGATAATGATCTATCCGACGGTTTTCGGCCATGGCGACCACTTCGACACCTAGTCGGTTTGGCGTTGATGCGCTCGTAAGTGGCTCATGTAGCCGATTTTAGCGTTAAACGTTCGCGCGCAGGGAGGGCAGGTGAGCGCGCCACTCACATAATTATAGTCAATTGCGGCGACTGGACGGGCTTTTAACTCATCGCGCTTAGCCTCGAGGTCAGCTTTACGCTGCTCCTCCAACTGGGCGATGTGCTGCCAAACCCTCCCATTGGGTGGGCTCAATATTACACTTCTTCATGTGCCGCTTAAGAACATCCTTGTATCTGAGGAGTGGTCCGCCAAGTTTTCGCATACCTAGCTCACAATGAAAGATGCGCTTCGCCACTCTTTCCTCCGCCATACGTGCAACATGCCCGCACCATCCAAGCTGCCGATGCAATAAATAAGCTTCAATGCCACCGACATTGGCGCGCCGCAGAACGTCGGTATTGCGAACCCGATCAGACCATTTAATTTTCATGATGGTACGAAGGCATTTAAGGTGGAAACGATCCAGAGTTCTTAAGTAGTGGCGATACATGCAACATGTCTCGGAGGAGTATAGAAGGTTCGGTAGCACTATCGCCATGTGATATAGTGTACCCAGGTAACGGAACTTATCAACCTGTTTCAGCACATCTTCGACGAGCTTGATGGTCAGTGACTCACGACCATGTGCCACACCAGACATGATAATATCACCATATATGGTAGGATTTTAATTGTCTAAAAAAACCTACAGCTTTGGGAGACAAATGATAAAGGTGATGGAATCAGGCGTTACTTTGCGGAAATCCATGACTAAAGCTGAAAAAGAGGATTATTTTGCTTCAAATTTCCACTAAACGACGCCAGCGCAGGAACCCAAATACATCCAATTGTAACCACTTGAAAAAACTAGAGCTGGAAGTCGCAGGACTTACAATACAACTCACAACGTGACACAGAAGCTAGAGACAAATACTACTTGAAAACATCATTAGAGGCTAAAATTCATACCTAAAATTAAGATTCATGAAATACTCATGGTTAAAGATATTTATTTCTCATAACAACAATTTACAATTCACTTACTGAGAAACATAGTTGGACACAAATGTAATAATAATATTACACAACAATCACACCAATTCTCTAGTCCCAAAGTAAGCTACGAGGCTTGTGTTATGGGAACTAGACAACGGATAAACATACTTAAATACCTTTTTTTTGTAAATAAATACATATTATACATAGAAAACACCCAGACCAGTACAAACACACATGTTCATGCACATTTATGCTTGTACTGTGCGGGGATCGAACCCGCGACCCTTGGTTTTAGAAGTCCGACATGTGGACCACTGCACCAAGCGGTCGTCAAATGTAAAAAGCCATCATTCATAATACTTAAGTTTAACGACCTACTAATTCGTAATGATGGAAAAGAGTTATTTATATATTAATGACATTTATTTTTTATTGACCAATGTTCATATTTTATTTTGTTTCATTTATAATTTGTCTTAGCTTTTTAGGTAAACATGTACTAGATATGGATGTTACTACACAGGCAAAAGCCGGATACTTCAACAATATTCAACTTCAACTAACCTTTAACAATATTCAACTAAACTTTAATACCTACTCTTCACTGCAGCCTCTTATCGTAATTGCATTGTAATAAGACACAATGCATTACACTCCGAGATAATTGCTGTGAGTTCGCGTTTCATCTGGCAAGATGTCAAGCATCTTTTCCTCGTACATTAAAAGGTAAGCGTACACAGGTCGGTGTCGTACGCATTTGACAAATACAAATGCGTTTATTTGCGTATTTTGGGTGTTACATTAAATGTCTTATAGATAAAATTATAATTGAAGGTCACTAAAATTGCAAATTTTTTATACTTATAAATTAATAAATTACAATTATGTCAGTAAAGGAAATCATCGGATTTAATAAGGATAATGGAAAACTCTTTTATCAAATTATTGCATTGTCATCGGTACTTAATACGTGTGCAAAGTTTCAAATTAATCCGATTTCTGGAAGTTGTTGAAAATTTAGTGCAAAAATTCCGTTACATACATTTATACATACATACACCCCGATCTAATAAAAGCGTGTTAATAATCTCAATAAGCCACGAATATAACTTTGTTTTAAATAAGGACCCTGTCAGCCCTCTTATACCCTCTGGCAATGCATTAAACGTATTAACTGACGACCACTTTGGTGTAATGGTCAAGAAGTTGACTATTAACCGAGAGATCGCGGGTTCGATCCCTGCACTGTACAAACATTTGTGTGCATGAAAATGTCTGTTTGTACTGGTCTGGGTGTTATATGTATTTATTTAGTTTTATTTGTAATACCATTGTTGATTCTGATATCTGTAACACAAGTGCTTAAGGTACTTACCACGTAGTCAGATCAATGTATGTAATGTTGTTGTTACCTATATTTATTTTATTTATAATTTTTCACATCGTCCGTCCGCTGTATCGGCAGCAATCGCATTGCACACGCGAGTATCAGAAATCGAATTTGCCGGGATGAGCGGGACACGTACGGTGCGTATCAGTAGATGCTGTCGTATGATTTTTTACACAAGGCAAACTAAAATCTGTTACGTGGGAACGTCCGATGCGGACGTGTGGACGCTCACCTTGAGAATATATCGGTATGCCTTTGTTTTATTTTGCCTTGTTAAGATGGATGTAACGATTCTTTGTTGAAAATAAAGCAAGATGTCAGAAATATATGTATAAACCTAATCAGAGTACAAAAAAGGAATAATAGTTTTTATATATAAGTATGCAAAAATTTATCTAGCCCAAATTTAGGGTGAACTTATTCTTTTTAAATATCAATCATATATTAGCAACAAAGTGGTAGTACAATTAACACTTACTAAAAATTAATTTTTCAAACAAACTTTAAGTAAGTCCTACTGTACTCATTTCTGTTTAGCCCTAATGTAGGACTGGTAGAGAATGCTTAATGGCGTTCAGTCCACGTTTGGGAAATTTTCATTGTGCAATAAAGCGTATAAAACATAAGTACCTAGAAGAAAAAATAGGTATAGTTTTGGTTTTAATCATTAAAAATCTGCACAAACATGTGTACAATCAAATGGTGAACTTAATGCCTAAGGCATTTCTCTACCAGTCAACCATAAGTCAAAGCAGAGAAAATTCACTCGGTGCAAATAAAATAAATTTTAAAATAGATAGAAATTTTCTGTATCACTAAAGGGTGTATGTCTGTATAACATATATTACATTTATATACTGTAAACATACACAGCTATGTTAATTTCTGATATGAATCATTGGAACTATATGGGATTCGCTCATGATATTTTATTCTATTCTCAACCTATGTATTCGTAACACCTATTCTTCATGCGTGATAGTACGCATTGTCACACGTCAAGTTAATCACTGCGGTATCTTATAATTACGTAATAAGGGTGATTTTGCAACGAAAATGAGCAGCTTGATGTGAAGCCGTGTGTACAACACAGACAGTAAATAAATACGTTGATAAAGGCACACCTTTATCAGCCACAATGCACTAAGATTGAGTATGTCCACTTTTTCTAGTGGCCCGGCCGTGGCTCTCTATTAGACCCGCCTGTTAGGCCACGTTCGTTCGCTCGTACGAGTGACAGGGATGATTAGATCCGAAACTGCGGATAACGGCTTAGAGAGTATACAAATACAATACAAACAAATAACATATATTTTACAATTATTTTTTTATTATTTAGGATAGGTTTGCTCTTGACCCAAGACTAAGTTCAACGAGGCAAAGACTGTCTACGATGGAGCGAGGTCACCTAGAAGATGCCTGTTCACTCTAGCTTTTAATACAAATAATTTACTTCATCAACTTAAAAAATAGTTACATCACATTGGTTAGAAACTCCCTTTAAGCTACGACAAGCTTGTGTTAGGATGATCTTCTCTTCCATAACGATGAATACAGTATATACCTACAGTATATACATACATAACTGGTTTGCTACTTTTGTCCCCGTCCGGAAATCGAACGCGGGACCCCAGAGATTTTAAAACCGGTGATAAATAATAAACGGCAAACTATCATTCAAGAGACTCATTCGCACCCCACTTTCTTACTTTATCGCAACCGTCATTATAGACCTTTCTTTAACAGTTCGTCATATTTATTTATTTATGTAGTGTATATTAATATATATTATGTGTATCTTTAAAAAATTATTCTTGTCTAAATTTATTGTATATGTATATTTAATACTTCATCTCGTGTCATATTATTGGTATTATTATTTTTGTGTTTTCTGTCTTATTTATTTTGTCGCACACCGCCCGCTAATCGTTTCTGCTTAGCCCAAAGGTATGACTGGTAGAGAATGCCCTACGGCGTTAAGTCCACCTTTTGTAGATAGTTTTGTAGTGCAATAAAGCTTAAATAAAATAGCTAAGTAATGGTCATACTGCTCTCATCTGGCTTATCAGCTGTGACAATTATCTAACGACGTTAGATCTACCGCCATATGCATACATCCTATGATAAGGCCGTTAGAGTTCAGATTTGAACTGTACATAGATCGCTATCAGTCCATCAATGGTTCTATGTAACATTAAATGGAGTATTTTACTTCCTTGTGTTACTATGTAGGTATAAGATACATTCATACATGAAGCTCCGATGACGGCAAATCAAGCTTAACATTGCCGTGTCTTATACCGCTGTAATAGAGCTGTTTTTGCAACCAAAAAGGGTCTGCTTGATGTACTGTCCTCTATATGTAGTACAGATGAAATCACATTAAGCTTAACACTGCAGATCTTAATATTATTGTAATAAGGGCCATCTCGCAACAATATCGTAACAGCCTGACGTGCTTTTATACTGTACAAGCTATACAACCTATGAAACTATAGATAGACAGGGAAAATTGAATGTATTGAATAATTAAATTGTCTACATACTTCTGAGGATTTTGTGATATCATGATATGTATGTATATATTAATATGTTTCTACCTATCATAGCTACAACATTTAATTTGGTGTCAATGCACTATTTTAATTACAGCAAAAATCAACTAATGATCAATCAATAAGTATGATGAACTAACAACCACTTTGGTGTAATGGTCAAGAAGTTGACAATTAAGAGGTTGCGGGTTTGATCCCCGCACTGTACAAACATTTGTCTGTTTGTACTGGTCTGGGTTTTATATGTATTTATTTAAGTTTATTTGTAATACCACTGTTGATTCTGATATCTGTAACACAAGTGCTTTAGCTACTTACCACGCAGTCAGATCAATGTATGTGAAGTTGTTGTACATTTATTTATTTCTTTATATATATATTTATTGAAAGGTCTTCATAATTTTGAGAACTGCTTATTACCAATTATTAAATATTTTTAATTGGTGGCCAAGAATATTCAAGCTAAACAGAAATTAAAACTGATTAGATTTACTTTTCATTGTACTAAAAATACTTACCAGCATATTTATTCATTTGGTATTTTACATGCTAAGCAATACCTAATTAATTTCTAGTACCCATAGTGTCTTGGTTATTCCATAATAAGCCACCATATTAATAAAAATGTGACAAACTACTTTGTGACTGGGTTACAAGCTGATCTTTATAGGTAAATTAACCTTTTTATTATTCGGAATTTACATATATTTTATTATGGTTCTCCCAAGTCCCAGGCTCTGCCTAGTCTGGATACCCCTGCAAAATTTTGTGCATTGCAATCTTCAAATTGCACAATGCAATCTGCTCTTACTTACTTATTATAATTGTATTTTGTGTTATATTGTACTTGTGAAATAAAGAAATATTATTCTTATTATAAGCTGGGTAAGATCAGACCACCAATTCAAAATGTGGAAGAAATGACATCTATCACACAGTTTCTTTATAAACTAGTATAGATGTCAATAATCCCCATCATAAAATTGAGTCCTTTATATGTACCCATATTTGCTTAGATAAAATGTATACTGTAAAGAACAAAAAACGAAAGTTATAATTATTAAAAGTTTATCTTTTCTATTGTTTTGTGAGCACATGATAGAAATGAATGGAAAATACTACAAGTCCTTTACTGAAGGGCAACCAGACTTACAAAAGAAGAGCAAGTTTCAAATACTAGAATATTAAATTACAATTGTACATTTAAAATCCGAAATAAATGCTTTTAATATTATAGTGTGAGCAATTTTTGCTTTGGCACAAACAACAGTCACATCAGGTTACCTGTTTTTGTTGCAAAATCACTCTTATTACAAGCATATAAGATGCCACAATGTAAGCATTGATGTGCTATATGTGGTAAAACAGAAATTATATGATACTGTTTTTTTTTTAAATCCTTTGTGGGTTTTAGTATTGTACTGCTAGAGGACTAAAGTCAATGGGAAAGTTGGATTTTTGCCAAGAGATTATTAGTTATTCACTAGTTATTTATTTATATTAAAAGTATGTCTTGAAAATTTTTAATAAATCAATAATATTATTGTTTGAATCAGACAGCAGTAAATGAAAATAATTTCGAATCAAGGTTGTTGTCGAAATAAATTTGATAAAATATGTTAATAGGTGTAGATATTACATGCCTAGTTTAGTTTTAATTACATATTGTGTTTGATAATTCAGTGTAGAGTAATTATTACTACAATGTAACTGCCTGTAAATTGGTGTTAGGATAAATGAGCAATAAAGTGTTGTGTTATATCAATAATTGTGTCTGATTGTAGAAATCATACCGATTATGGAAGACCTTAAATTTACATTCACATTTAAATTGATCCTAAACTTATTTAGTTTATAATAAAGGAAAGGGTTAGTTGTCATACCTTTTTATGAAAAGTCAGTTTACTCACCATCTTGCCAAGGGTTTGCAGGCTCAAAATACTGGGTCACTAGCTGGTCCTCATCAGGAAATGATACAGTACGCAATTTTTTCTTCTTTTTGCAAGACTCATTTTCACCACTGTCCCCTACAATCTCAGGGGCAGAGTCAACATAAACTTGGATTGCGCTGGTATCCGGACATGGGGTATTAATATCAGGATCGGTAGACATATCTATCGCGTAAACTGATGTCACATATTACCACAGCCGACCACATTAGCAAGGAATCTCACAGAAAAAAACACTTTTCAAAATACACCAGGAATGACACAACACACACGTATCGATATCACACACGGTAGTCTTAGCAAGGCAATCGCGCTAACACGCCGGCCATTGCATGTTTTTCACGGGGTTCGAATATTTTTCAGTATTTTTATTATTCGTTAAAATCAAAACATTCCGCACCTTTCATACACCGTTTGCCGCCATATTGGATTGAACGAGACAAAAGGAAAGTTTAAATTGGGTGCCAGTAGAGGTCGCTACTATATGGAAAGGTGTTGCCAGTGTTAAAATTAGTTACAAGAGTAAAACGGTAGCCTCTTCAGCAAGAATGGTAGTTTTTATAGTATTGCTACTACCTGATAGATGGCGCTAGTAGTTAGTTGTGTAATGCCATCTATTAACAAAGTTTAATACTAAAAAAGTTTCCAACGCTGTCAATAGATGGCTCTAAAACTGACTTTATACTTGTAGACCATAATACATTTATTCGATACTAGATGGCGTTTCTGGTAAAGTGTGTCTCTATCTAGTGTCCGGTAGAACAACTTTAATTTTTAATATATGCGACAGAATCTGTTGTATAGACTGCTATCTGGTGTCTGGTAGAGTTAATAATGAAACTTTCAAATTTTTTGATAGGTAGCGCTAACTTGTGTTAACTTTATTATATATTGAATTATAGTTTTTATTTAATGGTGATTTTCTATTCCACAGTGATTTTTTTTAAATATATTTTGGGTAACAAACAGTTTTAACATTACATAACAAAATAAGTTATTAAAATAACACATTAACCAATTACATAAATTTTGTTGAAAACATTAAAATAAGTGAAACTTCAAAATTATAAAAAGACTAGTGGACCCGGCAAACGCTTTCTTGCCCTCTGTTTTAACAATTTTCCATATTTTCTCATCGTTTAAACCTTCCCTGGACGTCCACAATTATTTCAATGCTAAAATTATTTAAATCGGTGCTGCCGTTTTCGAGTTTCAGCGTTTGGCAAGACTAACGAACAGCAATTCATTTTTATATATAAGATGACATAATGCCAAAGAAACAACTTATTAATGAGGCAAGTTATGAATTTCTTTATTAAACTTACTAAACTAAACGCAAAAATGTCAACTGACTGAAATTTAAGCTATAATAAAATTCAGTTGAATACTTTCAATTTTATCAATGTATTTCTCATAATGCGGATTCCAAACTACAGACGCATATTCTAGAATTCAGCGTACGATACTATTAAACAATAAGGGTGGAGCAACATCTACAATCCTTCCAGTCCGTAGAACAAACCCTAACATACCATATGCCTTTAAAAATATTGCACTGATATGCGATTCAAATGACAGATTACAGTCAAGGAGAACGCCAAGATCCTTTATTTCGTACACGTGATTAATTAAGTTATGATTTATATGTTTGTTTAAGTGATACGATACACCGAAACCTTATTGAGCGACAGGTCACACAAAAATGAAACCACTTCAATAGGTAACTAAATTATTTATTAAAACTCAACATCACATTATATTCATTTTATACACAATTTTGTTCTTAAATCTAAACAATGTATAGCTAACGGTACATCCTCATACATAAGGTAAAATATTGTATAACTTTAATAACACTTTGTCATGAAGTATTTCATGGCAATAATTCTATTTTTTCGCCTAAATTATTACTAGCTGGCACTTTAGCGCAATGTTTCTGCATTAACTATTTTGTAATAAGACAAATATATCTAATACATTCATTTATTACGAAATTAACAATTTGAATTATTATATTGTGAATTATTAATATTAAATTTTGTAGAGATATGGTTAAGCATAAGTGAACATGTGTGTAATATTTAGTTAATGCAGTCTCATCTAAAATAATATTTATCAAAATATCACCGTATTATCGTAACATACAATAAAATTCTGGCATAACAATATCATTTTCAGTACAAATTTACATACTTTGTTAGATGCTATTAACTGTGGTCAGCACATAAGAACACTAGAATAGTCCATCAACTATAATATGTTCGATATCCCTTAGGTTGTAGCCGGGGGAGGCCGGGGTATAGTGCACATACTATATATCTCTTTCTATACAGTCTCGCAACCAAGACTTTTTAAAAGTATAATAGTTTATCTTTCGACCACCACTTTGGTGTAAGGATCAAGAAGTTGACTACTAACCAAGAGGTCGAGGGTTCGATCCCCGCACTGTACAAGCATTTGTATGCATAAACATGTCTGTTTGTAATTGTCTGGGTGTTATACGTATTTATTTAAGTTTATTTGTAATACCACTGTTGATTCTGATATCTGTAACACAAGCGCTTAAGCTACTTACCACGGAGTCAGATCAATGTATGTGATGTAGTTGTATATCTATATTTATTTAATTTAATTACTAACGTACTCACGTGTGTGCAAAACGCGTCACGCGAGAACAACAGCACCCTGGTTCTTTCTGCGATGCCTTATAGAGACGTGAGTCTGTGTGCGTGTGGATTTGATCTTAGCGTCTTAAATTTAGGTGGGGCGTTAAAGAGATTTTTAAAATGGACATTTCATATCAGGGACTAGTATATCACGCACAAATTTGAAAATGGATCCTATATTGTCTTAATTGCTACCTCAGGTGTACCGCTGACGAAGTTGATGAAGTATTCTAGATTATAGGTTACTAAATTCTTTGAACGCTTTTAAACATTTAAAACAACTTTATTTACAAATAATATTTCGTACACTTACCAATAAAACTTTGAATATAAAGCTAAAAATATCAAAAACGAAACTGAGAAAATGATATCGTTTCTTTTCAATAACACAGTTGTATCTACTTTTCTAATTTAAGTAAAATATCTGGAGATTAATATTCGAAAACTATGTATAGCGAAACAACAATTGCAAATTGTTTCTCCTGCGTGTGTGATTTTAAGATCATAAATACTTGTTTTTTTGTAAACAGTTCATATAATGAAACATATCATAAAAAAATATGGTGTGCATTGAAGACTATTGTTTATTGTGTATGAACACACATTGTATATTGTGTATGAACATTGTCTCATAATTTTGCATAAAATCATGACAAAAATTTTCAGAATTCCAGTTAACTTCATACATTTACCTTTTAAAATGGCTGACTGACTAACTTAACACGTGTACAACTTGTAAACAGTATATTGGTACACATAGGGGCTAAGGGGTTACACATTTACCAAAAATTTTTCACACAGCATTCTGAATATAATCGGAATCTTGCTCTATACATTTTCAATGCTTTATCTTTCATTTACATATACACCACTACTTTTAAAGTGTATCTAAAAATAATTCAGTACATGCTACTGAACATTGGGGTGAGCACGAACATTATCGTAACGTATTCGTGTCGTCCAAACGTCAGAACCTGACAGTTTCCCCATACGACTTGACAAGTTAATGATAGGTACCTAAACGCTACGAATACGATACGATAGTTGTTCGTGCTCACCCCACATGTGTGTGCAGTCAAAAGACAACAAATGAATACCACGAAATTTTGCCGACAAAACCCATAAATGTTAGTTGCTTAATTTGTAAAGAAGGTCTTACTCTTTAACGCTTTACCAGATAATAGTCATCCCTTTCATTCCAGCGGCTTTGCTAGCACGAGTAACAGGGAAGGCTAGATTTAAAAATAGTTGGTTGCTTAATTTCTAAAGAGAGTCCCACTCTCGCTTTACCAGGTACCTATGGTTTTGCTAGCACGAGTGACAGGGAAGGTTAGATTTAAAAATAGTTGGTTGCTTAATTTCTAAAGAGAGTCCCACTCTTTAACGCTTTACCAGGGAATAGCCATCCAATTAATTCCTTCGGTTCTGCTAGCACGAGTGACAAGGAAGGTTACATTTGAAAATGCGAACACAGAGGAGGCCTCCTAGATCCATAATTTAGGTACAGTTTTAGGATAAAAAGTTATTATATTTTATAAAAACAAACCTTAGTTTTTCGACTACCTTAGACATTTACAAACTTTTTACTGCACACATATGTTGAGAATTATGTAATGATACCACTATTTGATTTTTAGATACATTACTTAAAAAGTAGTGGTGTACATGAAAAATATTTTTTTAAAACATGCGGAGCCAATAAATCCATGCTTCTCGTCACGCTCACACACAATGAAAGCGACTGAGATAAAAAATCCTATACAAACTCATTTAAACTACACCTACAACAAGACACGGTCAAAAAATGGACGATATTCGAACGACTTAAGAGCTAGTTCTCTTTGCGCAACATATGTATGTATATATAATTAATTTTTTGGTCTGTACGTACACGCATGTGATTTCGCCAACGTCACTTCTTCACTTTCAAATCGAGGACGCCATCTGGTGCTGAAAATATTAACAACTGATTACATAAAAAAATAATAGTTTAAAAATCTAAAAAAACACGCTTTTTTTTTAATTAAAAAAAAAGAAAAAAAAATTGAGTACAAAGTATTTATATTACAGTAGAGTAAAAAGCGTGGGATGCACTTTATGTCGTTTTCATAGTTCTCGTTTTATGGGTACCAATAGTAGAATGATTTTAATTACTAAGCACCCCACGCTTTTTACTCTACTGTTATGTTAATTCTTTGTACTCAGAAATTATTTTTTCTTTTTCAGTTAGCAATAAAAGCGTGTTTTTTTAGTTTTTTTTTCCAACCTCCTACGAAAAAGGGATTACTACTCTATTTCGAAATACGTGCCGTCGAATTACAATTCATCGCTGACAACAAGTCGATTATTTGTTTGAACGATGCGTTATACATATACTCGAATGACGTTACATCGAGGGTTCATTTCATTGAATTTCTTTCTACCAAGCAAAAAATATTTCACAACAATCACACCAATTCTCTAGTCCCAAATTAAGCTACGAGGCTTGTGTTATGGGTACTAGACAACGGATAAACATACTTAAATACTTTATTTTTGTAAATAAATACATATTATACATAGAAAACACCCAGACCAGTACAAACACACATGTTCATGCACTTGGTTTTAGAAGTCCGACCTGTGGACCACTGCACCAAGTGGTCGTCAAACTATAGTCAAGAACCACCGTTTTTAATTTATCATTGAAAATAAAATTGGTTGCCTGTAAAGTCGGTATACGCGCGAAAGTTTTACTTGACAACGACTCTGAGTGGTAAAATAATTTTAATGTGAATATTCATTCGTATAACATGAACCGGTGTGTATGCCTATCTCTCTCTCTCTCTCTCTCGCTCTGTCTCTCTCGCGCGGAACGTGAGCGGAGCAGCGTAACGCAGTTTCTTGAGGTGTCACCCGGCAAACCAATTTATAAGACGTTGTCACGTCAAAACTATACCAAGCACCCCATTATTTGTATTTATTATTTTAGTTAATAAGGATAATGGAAAACTCTTATCAAATTATTGCATTGTCATCGGTACTTGATACGTGTGCAAAGTTTCAAATTAATCCGATTTTTGGAAGTTGGTGAAAATTGAGCTCAAAGATTCCGTTACATACATACATACATACAGCCCGAGCTAATAAAAGCTTATAAAATTTATAATGCTTACAAAAAATATGCAAATAAAAAAATATATTTATGTCTTTATGATGGCTCAATGGATAAATGGAATTTTCTAATTGTCCTTTGTAAAGCAATGCCACGGAGAAGCAAATTCCTCAACGGATTTTGATGCAGATTTTTTTTTAATAGATAGAGGAAGGTTTATATGTAAAAAAATATTTAAAAAATTCAAAAACAGAGGGCAGGACAGCGTCTGCCTGCCGGATACACTAGTCTAAATCTATTAGAATTCAAAAAATACCTTCATATTCCACATACGTTATCCTCCGCGGCGCTGACTGCTTCCTCCCATGGCTTTTCCGTCTTCCCTCTTTAACCGACAGATTCAGAACCCCTGTCCCATCGTCAGATAAGACCCCATTCAACCCCCCGTCCAACACCATCGACTTAACATCCGAGCTATGGTACTCCACATCCACACTTTCAATTTTGATGTCCACAAGTGGAAAATCGACATCCGCACTTTGAAAGTTGACATCCGCACTTTGAAAGTTGACATCCGCACTTTGAAAGTTGACATCCGCACTTTGAAATTTGACATCCGCACACTCTAACTTGACTTTTGAACTTTGTAACTTCACGATCGAACTTTCTAGATTGCCATTCGCTTTCTTCGCCTTCTCTTTGATTGGAGAATAACTATCTTTATCGTCGGGTAAGAACACAGTTTTGGCGAAAATTTTCTTCTTATCATTCTTGTTGAATATGTGGTTCACACTTTTCTGTACGAGTTTGTCTATTCGACACTCGAAAACGTTTTTGTCTCCTTCTACGTCGGACTCCGGAGTGAGAGGGGGAGTGTCCTTTTCTTTGAGTAGTTGCTGTCTCTGAGATTCTGTGATTTCTATGTCGATTTGTGGCACTTCTGTCGTGTCAAGGCGGTCGCGTAGCGTCTGGAATGTATGAGACAATATGTTACTTTAGGTTTTTAGTTATTTCAATAGGAAAATCAAACGTCTTGAGGTATTGACCCCGCGTTATTTGTTTAAATCTACTCTTAACTCACAGACCCAGATGAATGTAAAAAACTCCAACAAACCAGCCCATTTTATCGTTTATCATTATCGTTGTTCGGGTACGGAATTACCTTATTAAAGAATGTCAAAGACATGCTTTAAGGTGCTTGTGGCGTAACGCTTTAGTAGTGATTACCAAAGTAAAGTAATCTTAGGCGCGTTCACGTTTGGAATGGGTGACCATTCCGACCATTAGAATGACGATTTACAAGCACCTCTGCTTCAGAAATCACGTTAAGCCGTTGGTCCTGCGCTTGATCTCTCTCCGGTTATGTCGGATTGCCATCTCACCGAACTTTGCAAGTGATGGAACAGTGATTGCACCTGTGTATTGCGCTTACACTTGTGCACTATAATATCTCCTGCGCAGTTGGCTGATATGATCTGAGATCGCCGTGGTCGAAATCGGCCAGGAGGACTATATAAGTTACACACACCTGTAGCAAGTGGTCCCGCAGCCGCTGGCACCGCTGCAGCGCGTCGTCCCGCTGCCGCGTGAGCGTCGCGCGCTCGGCCAGCGCGTCGGCGCGGCACGCCCGCACCGCGCGCAGCTCGCGCGTCAGACGACGCAGCTGCTCCATGCTGCGGCGGCGCGAGTTCTGCGACGCTAGCTGTGGTAGAATTATAATAATAATAAAACATTTTCAACACACTTGCTCATAAAGTGGTTGTAATTTCACTGCAATAAGACTTATAATGACACCTATAATCAAACTGTGACTTTTCATTGCTGTAACTCACTAGTGAGTTATATCATAAGTTAAATCTATAACTCACTTATGAGTTATAGATTTGAAAAAAGAAAACTTTAAAATTCCCATATTGTACGTGGCAGAATAGGCGCAACACCTATGCGCGTAAAAACTCATCCCTTTAGTCTGTGGCCGATCGCAATGCGCGCGCATAGGAAAACTGATTAATTTTTCCCGCCATAGCGAAACATTTTTCACAACTCGTTTTCATTGTTGAAATTATAGATATTTATTAGTTAAAATGTCTAAAAATAGAGTAAGTTACGAAGAAAATGATTTTCGAGGAGCCAAAAGGAAAATTTAGTTTAGTGCATCGATTAGTACAGTGACAATTTTTTAACGCAACAGAGACTTAAGTACGTAACGGCCTCCGATATTCGATTTTTCCTTTGATATTCAAGTTTACGCCAAAAAATTGGCAAGATAGCTAGCAAAAATGAGCCGTCAATATTAGACCATCATGCAAAAATACAAAAAAAAAACTATCCTGCCCAATAATTCTAGATTAGAACAATAGGCATAATGACGCCTATCTGAAATATTTTCAAGACCATGGCGTTTAAAAAACATTGCAACTATTAAGTTAATACAACCAGAATATTTCTAAAAAGCTGTAAAACCCAAATAATAAACACACGAAATTCAATAAATATTCGGTCAATTGACTCCGATTTCTGATACACAACCGTGACGTCACGTTTTTGAATTCCCATACAAAATCTATGGAGGCAGACCGTTTTGACAGATAAGAAAGAGTATGTCAACGTTGGTGATGTCATCTAGCCTATTCACATACGAGTACAACCAATCCTTCGCAAGTCAGCCTATGACATCACAGCTACTTGGGTAGCCGACCAAACCTCAGGGTATCGTGTGTCGACCACCGACTGCGAACACTTTTGAGTGTCAGCTTACTATTTATGGACATAGTTTGATCTCATCTGGCTTACAGCTTGTAATATTATAATTATACAGGGTGAATACGAAATCGTGTAATTCCTTTAAACGACATGTTCAGCTGCTGATATAGAACGATTCTGCAAGGGTCATTTGCCCATCAGAAATCACAAGAATAAAAATCAATTTAAGATCGCAGTAGAGAAGATGAGTGCTTACTTAATCATATGATATCATTTAATGAGAAAAAAAGTAAAAAAAAAAACTACCTATCAAACTAATTCAAAATTATTCTCAATTTATTACGCGCAGTGGACGGTTACCTTTTCAATGACCTTGGATTTCAATGCACTCGGGCGTTTGACAGGACGCGAGGTGCGGGCCGCGCGCGCAATGATTAAAACAGTCTTCAGATCTTTCTTTTTATGTGTAACTTATCGATACGACTAATGACTAGTTCCTCAGTTAAAAAAGCCACAAAAGACAAACAATACCATAAACTTGCTTGATTCCATTAATTTATCGTCAAGCTAGAGTCCCAAATTGTGTTTCGAAACAAGAAACTCATACTGAGAGGCAAGAAAGAACGTCTGTTTTTATGAAATGTGTAATTCCAGCTTGCTTAGTAAAACAATCTCTAAACATTGCTCACTTAAGCTAAACGTAAACTCCTAAATAAACCTAGCAGGAATTAAAAGCTCAGCTCGTGATAAAATAAGACTGATTGATTGAGCACGTAGGTACACCACAGACCAGTCCCTAGTCTAGTCACTGAGCACTACCTACTGTGTTGTTTACACCAAATAAACTAATCGAAAAAAAAAAACTTACATGTAGTTCCATGGAATATTCACTTACACAATCATCACCACACGTGCACGTCCTTTTGTGACATACCTTATGATAAGAAAATACAACACACAGCACTAGCTAAACAATAATGAACTAGGTATTGTTACAGTATTGTAACAACCTCTAAAACACACAAAATTTACGTCGACTGCGCAAGCGACGCGGGCTTCCGGGTGCAGTGCAATGTCAAACTACGACATCAACGACATGTTAATTAAAATTTCACTAACTGATAATCTCCATTAAACAAAACCTCAAAACGCGAGATGCAACGCGACGCGGCGACGTTCCAATCTGCACTACTGCATGCATTCACCGTACTGAACTTTCACATTTATTATTAATAACAACAACAAACCAGTAACAATTTGAGTTTATGCAAAAAATAGCAAAATTAACTCTTATTCCCTTGACATAGGATAGTTATGGACGCTTTGGCGGCGAAATGCTTTTATGACGGCACGAGTATTTGCAAGAGTATTTTTTAGGCGAAATTATGGCAAGGCAATAAAAGTGATTTCAGTTGTTTCTTATCTTACTCATTTCTTCAAACACTTGCTCACAGGCTTTTAAGTATTGCAAGGCAATAAAAGACCACTTTTATTGCCTTGCAATAAAAAATACTCTTGTACAAAGCAGCCGCCTCGACACGTGCTATCATGAAGGCATTTCGCCGCCATAGCATCCATAACTATCCTATGTCAAGAGAATAAGAGCTAGTTTTGCTATTTTTTTGCATAAACTCAAATTAAATTTAAATTGTTACTGGTTTGTTGTTGTTAACGAAGAATGCAGTAGTGCAGATTGGAACGTCGCGTTGCGTCTCGCGTTCTTAGATTTTGTTTAATGGAGATTATCAATTAGTGAAATTTTAATTAACATGTCGTAGTTTGACATTGCACTGCACCCGGAAGCCCGCGTCGCTTGCGCAGTCGACGTAAATTTTGTGTGTTTTAGAGGTTATTGCAATACTGTGACAATACCTAGTGCTTTGTGGTGTAATTTCTCTTCATAAGGTGTGTCACAAAAGGACGTGCACGTGTGGTGATGATTGTGTAAGTGAATATTCCATGGAACTACATGTAAGTTTTTTTTTTCGATTAGTTTATTTGGTGTAAACAACACAGGTAGGTAGTGCTCAATGACTAGGAACTGGTCTGTGGTGTACGAGCTCAATCATTCGATCTTATTTTATCGCGAGCTGAATCTGTTACAATAAAAGTGATTTCAGTTGTTTCTTACCCATTTATCCAAACATTTGCCGACTGGCTTTTTGCAAAAGACCTTATGGACTATGCAATAGGGTTTTTTTTTTGATATGTGAAGGTACTCTAATGTTAGTACAAATTTTGCACTTGTTTCGATCGGTTGCATAATTTATCGCGATGCCGCTCACGAATCGGGAGCTCGCAGAACTTGTGTTTGAGTACTCTCGCACTCAAAATATGAGCGAGACTAGGGAGTGGTTACGGGTTCGATACCCAGAGTCGCAAGTGCCATCTGCTCGACGAATTTTGAGAATGGTTCAAAATCTTCTCGATTTCGGCCAACTAACCGTCCCTGGCCATGCACAAGCGCGTGGCCGTGCACCTGTGTACCCTAGGGCACTTTATCGAGCCATACGCCGATTTTTTATGGCAAATCCAATGGCAAGCACACGGGAGGCGGCACGGAGGTTTAGAGTCAGTCAGGGCTACGTCTGGAAGTTATTGAACTTATCGGGACAGCACCCCTACCATTTCCAGCCAGTCCAAGACCTTACCCTAGCTGATTATCCTGCCAGTGTATCGTTTTTTTAAATACGCCAAAATTATGATAAGCCTTATTTCTAAATAAGATTCAGTAGAAAATACTAAGAGTAATAGTTTGTATTTTTTTTATTGACAATTTTGATCGTCCTAAGCCGGTAAAAAGTATGAAGGGAAAGTTGGAATTCAATGTAAACAATACTAAGAAGTCGAGAAGCCCATGGTTGTAGATTAACAAGGAGACTATTCGTAATTGCGCTTATCGCAATCGAGTTGGTAGGTACCTATCATGAAACCTAATTCACTGCTTTTTTAAATTTCATTCGAATTTTTTACACATAAATTACCAAACCAAACATTTGTACAAGTAAAAAAACCTTCTAAGTATTCTTATTTTTCAGTAAAGCATTGTTTTATTACTTATTTCTTGAAATAAAACAAAAGAAATAGTAGGTTTCCAGTGAGTTCGAACCCATTGTTATTAACTGACAAAAGCCCCAATGTTATCCTCCGAGCCATAAGAACACGTGCGAAAGTGGCTAAAAATGTTCGTTATTAGCGCCTAGTTTTGTGAGTCAAATATCGGCGAGCTATCAACCATCTGGCAAAAAGATAAGATTTAAATTTGCTTGCGTATTCATTTTGGGTTGGGAGCAGACAGCCTACTCCTAAACAACGCTTCATTCGGCTCTATCCGTCCCTCTCGCACATGTCTGCAGATGAGTGCGAGTGAAGTGCCAGGTAGATCCGACAATAACGCTTTAGGGGTAGGGCCTCACTCAGGAACAAAATGAGAAATTAAAACTAACAATATCATATCAGTGACACAAACAATGGCAACGATTTATGAGCGAGTCTTTATTTCCAAATGTACGAATGTGAGTCGTGTCATCGTGTGATGTGATAGTATGTTGCAAGTGTCGAATTAGGTTAATTTATGTCAAGTGTACAACATGTGTTATGGTGGTAAGTGTTATTTAAATGCCCTATTGATTTACTTACATTGGAGTACAGTGATCGTGTACATTACTCACACATTTGTCTTATTGTGGTGTAAACAACACAGGTAGGTAGTGCTCAGTGACTAGACTAGGGACTGGTCTGTGGTGTACCTACGTGCTCAATCAATCAGTCTTATTTTATCACGAGCTGAGCTTTTAATTCCTGCTAGGTTTATTTAGGAGTTTACGTTTAGCTTAAGTGAGCAATGTTTAGAGATTGTTTTACTAAGCAAGCTGGAATTACACATTTCATTAAAACAGACGTTCTTTCTTGCCTCTCAGTATGAGTTTCTTGTTTCGAAACACAATTTGGGACTCTAGCTTGACGATAAATTAATGGCATCAAGCAAGTTTATGGTATTGTTTGTCTTTTGTGGCTTTTTAACTGAGGAACTAGTCATTAGTCGTATCGATAAGTTACACATAAAAAGAAAGATCTGAAGACTGTTTTAATCATTGCGCGCGCGGCCCGCACCTCGCGTCCTGTCAAACGCCCGAGTGCATTGAAATCCAAGGTCATTGAAAAGGTAACCGTCCACTGCGCGTAATAAATTGAGAATAATTTTGAATTAGTTTGATAGGTAGTTTTTTTTTTTACTTTTTTTTCTCATTAAATGATATCATATGATTAAGTAAGCACTCATCTTCTCTACTGCGATCTTAAATTGATTTTTATTCTTGTGATTTCTGATGGGCAAATGACCCTTGGAGAATCGTTCTATATAAGCAACTGAACATGTCGTTTAAAGGAATTACACGATTTCGTATTCACCCTGTATATTTGAATAGTTTAACAGTATTTCAATGAAGTTCTGGATCACTGCCCTAACTAACCCAAAGTCGGAGCAAATTTATTATGTAAATTAATTAATGTTGAATTGGTTTATCCATTATTATTTCATATTTTCGACTACAAATCTAAATCTAATTTAGATACAAATCTAAGTTTTTACTAATATTAGACGTAATAACAATGTTTCTAACAATATTATTATTATCTTGCAGCTTATATTATTTTAATGGTTTAACAGTCTTTTAATTCGTGAAACTACGAATACTGCTTACCCGAAGGTTGTCTGCTAGAGATCGCTCCAAGCGATAAGACCGCCTAAATTGTACATCTTTGTCTGTAATTTTGTTGTGTTGTATAATAAAGAGTCTTTTATCTATCTACGAGTAAACTTAGACAACGAAAAAAGTGGGGTGAGCACGAACGAACATTATCGTAACGTATCGTGTCGTCCAAACAACAAAAACTGACATTTTCCACATACAAATTGACAAGTTAACGATAGGTAAACGCTACGAATACGTTACGACAGTTGTTCATGCTCACCCCACAGTGAAGAGTAGGGCGTCCCAAAAAATTGAGCTGTCTTGGGACCTTGGAATGTTGCGTCCAAACGACAAAAACTGACATTTTACCCATACAAATTGACAAGTCAACGATTGGTAAACGCTACGAATACGTTACGATAGTTGTGCTCACCCCACAAGGTGACAAAATATATATCGGCAAACCTATCGACAAAGACGTTCGTGGAAATAGCCCGACGTCGCTAGCAACATGCTTACCCCGGTTCTTGAACCATCTCCGCAGCCTCTTGATGAAGGCGAGAACCTTATCGCACAACTGGAGCGCGTGCACCCGCTGCGTATGCTTCTTCATCCGCATCCCCCCACATCCACCACCGTCATGCAGGTTCATCGGAACGCTGATACCAGATACCGTAACCCTTAACATTTCGTTCGTATCTTCGGGTCCAGTCGTGCTTGTAAAAGAGACAGGGATGGCTACATCCGAAACTACGGACAATGGCTTCGTGAATACTACCACCCCTGTGATAGGCGGTGTTTTACAAAAACACACCTCATACGGTTCTTAATCTGTCTCGTCTGTACGAGACAGATTAAGAACCGTATGAGGTTTAACCTGTGTTACACCTGGGCGGTGTTATACAAAAACACACCATGTATAAAACCTCACCCGGTTCTTAATCCGTCTCGTACAAGTTAAACCTGGGCGGTGTTTTACAAAAACACATCCTGTATAAAACCTCGACCGGTTCTTAATCCGTCTGTACAGGTTTTCATCACACAGCTAAAGGAAGAGAACCTGCTTCAAGAGGATTAGCAATACAAAATATACACTAGGTGTAACATTCCACGGCCCCAAGACAGCTCAGTTTTTAGGGACAACCTTTTTTTTATCGCAGGAAAACTTTTTAAGAGCCATAACCGAGACCGGGACTCCCCGCGTCCTAGAATGGACGCGGCTTCGCTCCGGGGAAAATCCGGATACATGAACGTGACGTCACGGAATCGGAGTCAATTGACCGAATATTCATTGGATTTTGTGTGTTGAAAAATTGGTTTCTACAGCATTTTGGAAATATATTGGTTGTCTTAACTTCATAGGGGCTATGTTTTTTAAACGCCATGGTCTTGAAAATATTTAAGATAGGTGTCATCATGACAATTGCCCACTCCCTCCGCCCTTTGCACCACCAATTAGACCCAAGTATCGTCTACCTAGAGCGCAGATAACAGTCAGCGTTCTGCTTATACGACGCAACTTATCCACGAAGGTGGAACTCACCCGGTTCTTTATCCGTCTCCGCAGCCCCTTCAGGAAGGCGAGATCCTCATCACACAACTGGAGCGCGTGCACCCGCTGCGTGTACTTAGTCGTCGGCAGCCCGGCCACCTCCTCCACCGTCATGCTGATACCTCGGGCTGTAAAGAGGGAGAGATTTTGACGACCGCTTGGTGAAGTGGTCCACAGGTCAGACTTCTAAAACCAAGGGTCGCGGGTTCGATTCCCGCACTGTACAAACATAAGTGTGCATGAACATGTGTGTTTGTACTGGTCTGGGTGTTTTCCATGTATAATATGTATTTATTTACAAGAAAAAATGTATTTAAGTATGTTTATCTGTTGTCTAGTACCCATAACACAAGCCTCGTAGCTTAGTTTGGGACTAGAGAATTGGTGTGATTGTTGTGAAATATTTATATTTTATTTATTTATTTACTAAATAAAGGGGTGTAATAAGTTTGACTCCTATTGTGTTTGTATGTGTCTGTACGTGGCATTGTAGGTACCAAATGATTAGACTAATTTCAGTGTTTTTTTTGTTAAAAATATTTTTTTATCACCTTAACAAATGTTATGGTGGTTCTAAGTTATGACTGGTACTTAAATTTGCAGAGAAACTAAATATATAGCTAGATAATTTTATTCTTCACATATGTATTTAAATTGTCCATAATTTACCTGTAGTTTTCAACATAATATTTACTGTTATTGTTTGTCACAAGTGTTGTGTTCACCTATAATAGGTATACATATAAGATTTGAAAATGACAATGAAAATGTTATTTATTTAAAAACACACATATTAGTTTACAATATTTGATCTGCTCTCATATAAGGTTTCCCTGTGCTACGAGAGTCAGGCTCCTCCTCAAACGCTTAATAAGTAATTTTATTTATTTATTTAGTGTGTGTGTGTACGTGCGTGCGTGCGTGCGTGCGTGTGTGTGTGTGTAAATACTAAGGTTTCAATTTAAGATGAGCAATGTGTATATATATATATGTATATGTATACTGTTATGTGTTCCTTTTTTAAATAAATAAATAATAATAAAAATAATATGAGTTATAACAAGTTTTGAAAAAAAAAACCATTGCTTAGAACTTAGGTGTATGTTGTTTGTTAGTCATTGATGTTTGTAAAATGACAAACAAATACATAGGTACAACATTTTGCATTAAATTCTAAAAAATATCAATATTATTATTATTACATTAAAAAAATACTGTTGTTTAGAAATTAAGGCATTTTAAGTCAGTCATTGTTTTGATACATGATAACAAATTCACATAAACACATTATAGGTACCTATTATAATCTAGTTAATTTTAGTGTCTATGTTTTAGGGTGAGCTATGCAGCCAACTCTACTTTTATTACCAAGTTACCAAACTTGTTAGAACTACACTACAGTAGGTAGCTAAGTACCAATGACTAATAACCACAACTCACAATGTAGATCATAAAAACGTAAAAGTATTTTGTAATAACTCACAAGCTATCAAAAGCGTAAACAATAATCGAATAATTACTTCACACGCGAATTCTACGTCATATTACAAAATACCTGTTGCTTCCAAGAAATCGAGAGTCAAATTTCAAACTTTTATAATAGCACCCAGATAACGTACCGTCCAGTATTTCTTGATCCAAATGATAGGAAGCTGCGTTCTTCGCATTATCGTCCATTCTTCATATTTGAAAAGTTATTAAAAATGGATTTAAAAATATATTTCCTGTTGAATTCTTATCACAAACACGATAGGTTAGATTTGTTGAACTGTCAATGTCAAATCAGTGAGCTGTCATATTGCGCAATATACTGCGAGTCTGTTTACGCATTTGCCTGTACTTAAAATAAATATCTCAACATTTTTTATTCGGTTTATTTAGAAATTATCGAAGTAATATTCATAAATCTAAAAACTTTTGCATGTAATATTTGATTCCTTTCCTAAGAAAATCTTTAAGCCGGTTGTTTTTTCAAAAATTTAAAGACCATAACACAAGTAAAAATACTTGCAATGCTGTATGCCCTGGGTAAGCCCCAAGGTAAGCCATTGAATGTGGATTGAATTAAATTAAAAAAAAAATTTGACAAGCAGGCAGCGAAAACGCGAACGAATTTTTGTTTCTTTGTTTTTTGCCGGCGTTGTATTGTTTTACGATAATACAAGGATTTATTTTTGTAAGTATTTCTCATATGAAAAACAATATTAATCATTGATTATGAATTGATAAAAATATAACCCCATGTGGATTCGAAGAAAGTATTTGAAAAAAACCGTTTTAGCCTCTGCAATTTAGCGTTATAGTTATATTTCGATAATAAAAAGCTTCTGCATTCGTCCAAAGCATAATTTGCTTAGTGTAGGTTCATATTACTGAAGCCTGGTATTATTTAAAAAAAGTGGGCAACGGTTTTAGAATGCCTCAAGTCTTTTGTCCTAACTTCAAAAACTGGTTTCCTCTTCCAAATTAAATTGTAACACGACACAGAACCTATTAAAGCTTATAAAAATAAAAGCTTTTAATAAACCTAAGCAAATTGGCTAATTAAAATTGATGATTATATAAAAGACAAAGATATATGGAAATGTTTAAATGCAAACAATTACAATTATTGTAAATCAATTTTGAAAAGAGGTCATGAGAATAGTGACTGAGTTTCTTGCGCCGCTTCTTCTCAGCACTGGCCCAAATTGTACCGAAGCGGTGGTAGGGTTAATTTATATGTTGGGATGTGTAAAAGTGCTAGTTCTTAGCCTACTTACAGAAATAAATGAATTTTATTATTTTTATTTATTTATTGCTCTTGTTCAAATGGTTGACATATTTTCTATCTGTCTATGTAATATCACCTGTTGGTGGTTAAGTCTTGCAGGAATATGTTTCCTTAGCTTTAAAATGGGCTAGTAATCTTGTACATATTTCCTATTTACATTTTCCACATGTCCTTGTACTTGTAATGCATCATGCTTATTACCTTAAGCAAATAAATAATAAAAAACTTAGAAAAATAACTAAATTGTTGATGTAAAGTTGATGAAGCATTTCAAATATGTGAACCTTTTTCAAATCCAACTCCATACTTTTTGTATCATTTCTCTATCCTTACTTACAATATTGAAGCCACAATGGCATTTGATCATCTGAAATCCTTTTTTGACAGAACCATGACATCTCGCGGTAGGTACAGCAATACAAATGAGTGGGATCTCATGAAGGAAGAATTCAACAGCTCAACATACGACCCTCAGTATCCTGACGAGGATGCAAGGTAAGGTTTCCAAACACTTCAACTGCTTATGAACCTTTCTAGAGTCTTATTTTAGTCAATAGGATTTTTTTTTTGTTTAGCTGGGCTTTTCCTCACTAAGTACTTGTTGACATAGACTTGTGGTCGTTTTTATCTATTAATTAAAGCTTTTTTGCACAACAAAACTATGTACAAAAGGTGGACTAAATTGTTTCTGAGATTTTCTGTCTTACACCATCGTGCCTCGGAAAGCACGTTAAGCCGTTGGTCCTGCGCCTGAGCTCTCACCGGTCATGTTGGATTGCCGTCTCACCGAACTTTGAGAGTGAAGGAACAGTGAGTGCACCTGTGTATTGCGCTCACACTTGTGCACTATATATCTCCTGATCTCTGTTGAGATTGGCCGCCATGGTCGAAATCGGCCAGGAGGACTATTATGTGAACAAGCACTGAGCGGCTTGATTGAGTACCTAAGCCATCATTTCAATATCTTAATAAATAGGTCCTTATTGAATAGGTCATTGAGCTGTAAAATTATTAATAACTGTATGCCAGACACATCACTGGATCAAATTGTAAATAGTATACGAAACAGCTCTTTCAATTCAAACTCGATTATTGTATTAATGTTAGGGAACAGTCAAAACGTTAGAAAAGAAAAATATTATAAAGAATTGGACCATTTTGACAAATTTAAATGTCAAAAAAATTATCCTCTGTTCCCTACCATTTTCAAAATATTATACAGTAACACAAAATAACAGTATTCATATGCTGAATACTTTATTATTTAATCTATCTCAGCACCACAGTGACAAATTTGAGTTTTTTGACACGAATAAATTCATTAATAATTCATTTTCTTTGACTGGCAGCTCTTTACACTTGCCTATTAAATTTAAAAAACGAATAGCTACTCTGTTCGCTTATAACATTAATTGTATTTTAAACTCAACCAAATCACATGGTTGTCAACATATTAGTAATAGTACTGTTCGAATCAAACAACTTCAGATGGTTTTTTAAAAATTGATATATTTCACACTTCACAAATCACTTTTATATCTACTGAACAGTCAACATAAATTGGTCTCAATCGGACAGTTTCCTCGTGACAACCGTCTTGTTCGAATACTCGAAACAGAATGCCTGTGCCACGGTCCGGCCGCTACGACGTGCCCTCCCCACCACGCCATCTCATAGAAGGGGTAGCCGTAGAGCGGGACCGTGGCACTTCGATAGTCAAGTACAGTACTTTTAAATATCAATTATGATTTTAATAGAATACAATTTCTGGGGCTAGAAAAATAAATTAAGATTTATAAACATACCGTCGAAAATAATTATTAATAACATTAGATTTTAAGCATAGAATAGTAAGATTTGTAACAGCTCGGCCATCCTTTACTAAGCAAGTCCCCTTGCTCATGTAAATATGAAGCGAAAAAAAATGGTTGCCTGTAAAGTCGGTTTTACGGGCAAAGATTTTTACGTGACACCGATCATGTTTGAGTGGGAGAGAGACGCAAGGCATTCGCCGGTCCGGCGGGCCTCTCTCTCGTTCGGTGACTCATCGTAACAGACGTGAGCGGGCGTTACTCTTTTTCATGAGTGACTCCGAGCCACAACCTAATTTCAGACGTTGTTACGTCAAAAAATAGAAAATAATAATCACTATGCTATAGTACAGTAACAATTAGTGGTAATGGTGTCTTTATCATTACTAACCAAACATATGTCATTCTTATTACTTTTTCAATTTTCATCATCATTGCTATTTATTGCTAAATTAATGGAAAAGTTTAACCAAGGTTGAATATTATCTATCTATTGCAACAATTGCTTCGTAACGATAGTTTTTTTTATTAAGAGGAGTATCCTTAACGAGTAATTCATTATTTGGGTGTAATTTAACAATTCGATACGGGCCCTAAAATTTCGCTACCAACTTTTTCGATAAGCCATTTTTTGTTGATCATCCGTTCAATGCGAACTAACTCTATTAAACCTAGCTTTATCTTTTTCCAGTTCTTTAGGATGTCAATAACTTTCTCGGACTCAGGATTGGCAAGAATAGTTTTGATCGATTGAATCTCGACATCTGCTAACTGTACAATGCTAATTCAGTCTTCTATCGAAACACGATTTTAAACTTTCGCGTTGCATTTTAACACTAACTACTGGTTATTGGATATAAACGCGATCTATTTAAATGAGTTTTAGGTATTTTCTTTCGAAAAATGTAGTACGTCTAAGACAACAGTTCTTGGTTTAGCGGGACTTACTGGATTTCAGATCAACGCGACTACGTGGGCCATACGTGTTCCCGGCCTATATTCGATACACCAGTAAATACACTCTGAAACGTACCGACAAAGCTATAACAGCCAATGTTTCAAGCTCGCAAGACTGCATCTTTTACTCATCTTATGTGGTCTTTCGGTTATAGAATGATACTGCCTGCTACGCCAATTTTGCTGGCGTCAGTATGCACTTCTGTGCTTAGAGATGGGTCATAAAACTTTTGTCTGTGGTGCTACTCGTACTATTCGTGGGTTTACTGTTTGACTGGAGATTAGGACATGATGTTATTTCATGACCTATTCTGTGACAGCCACTGCAATTCTATAAAGGTTTAGGACAGAGAAAGCTAGGGTGACCCTCCCAAACCACAATTAAAACATTTAATGGGAGGCCTATTTGCATTAGAAGACTTTCCATTAGACATAGTTGCGATAACACTGTGTGATTGTCGATTATCCTTCGTTTTATCAGAACTCGAGCTTTCCCTAGGAATACCCACCTTGACTGTTTTTAAATACTTAAGAACTTGTTCAGGCAGCTCAAACTGTGCGGCTTGAGCCCCTAAGCGTATACCCCTATCCTCTATACCGTGCAAGATGCAGTCATCAGCTTGCCTACCTTTTATGTTACAACGGTTTAGTAAATTTAGTTTGGTGTAAAAATATTGTTCTGGTGGCTCCCCAAACCGAGCTTTTAAAGCTAGCATATCCGTTAATAGATCTGCGTAATTTTCCCGACACGGAAACGAATCTAAGAGCTTAGCCTTCCATTCAGGCCACGTATAACGAACGCTAGGTAAACTTTGATACCATAGTTTAGCAAGGCCTGTAAGCTTTGGTAACGCGTAATGAATTACCTCCCGTTCGTCCCAATCATAAATTTCTGCGCATTCTTCAACCTTGGTCAACCAATTTACTATGTTTTGGGTTTTTGATAGAGGGTCAAATTTGGGAACAACATTATTACCTACAGTAAGTTTATGGTTACTAGTCTTAGCTATATATTTGAGTGCGTCGACAAATTGGTGAAGCATTTCATCACTATTTCGGGAAGAGATATTAGGATTTTCGTACCTTACACGCCGAACAGGTGGGGGCGAATCATCTCGCCAGGCACAATATGAAGGCTCCTGAAGTCTTCTCGAAGATGTTCTTGGTTCCGAGGTTCGGCTCCGTAATCGCTTCCTTGTTCTGCAACCATCGTTTTCAGTCGAAGATTATCGGTCACAGGCATATCTGATAAAAGAGCGTCGCTCAAGCTCATCGCTCAATTGGCCCGTGCTGATACGTCGCAAAGTAGATTGATGTTGCTCTAGCTCGCCATCAAGTCTACCTTTTTCTTTGATATGTCGGGAGTGTCGCTCTAGCTCACCACTCCGGTGACTCGATACAGAGCGTCGCTCAAGCTCATCGCTCAATTGGCCCGTGCTGATATGTCGCAAAGTAGATTGATGTTGCTCTAGCTCGCCATCAAGTCTACTTTTTTCTTTGATATGTCGGGAGTGTCGCTCTAGCTCACCACTCCTGTGTTTCGATACAGAGCGTCGCTCAAGCTCATCGCTCATACGTGTTGGTGACTGACTTCGCTCTAGCTCATCGTCATTGTAACAAGATCGAGAACGCCTCCCTTTCTTTTTGCTCTGATTGCTGGTTCTCATCTGAGAGAGAAGCAACTGTTGTCGAAGGGTCAGTTCTTCATCATCATGGTTTGGAATCGGGAGGACTGGGGAAAAAGAGCTGTCATGCGACATTTATTTTTCATGGCGCTCGTTCTCATCCATTCTGAAACTCAAAAAAATTGTCTTAGTCTTGCATGTATGTATCCATTCTACTTCTTTTTTGTCAGTTGTATGATTGAAAACTTAGCTCTAGCAAAGGCAAGGAATAGAGGGACTCTCAACTTCACTAAGTAAGCTGTAGTAGGCTGTACTTCGTTTGATTATGATATTTCAATTAGAAACATGGCAATAAAATAAAAGCATGAAGAAATAAATAAAATTAAAATAGAACAAAACCATAACCCAATCGCCCGTACACTTACTAAATAGATACTTTCCAACACAGGGACCACATAGTCATTGTGTTAGCAAGTTAAAGTCATCACTTTTTATCTCCATAGAGCAGCCATGGCAAGCTTCAAAGCAGCGACCACAAAATATCTGTTGAAAGATCCAGCCTGCCAACATGATTTCGCCTCGATACTCGCCATAACAGATATCCGTTCCAAAAACAGGCACCCGATTGTGATTGTATCAGGAAATTACTAGTCGGCGCCTTCCATCTCCATAGAGTAGCCATGGCACGATTAAAAAAAACGTCGACCGTGATATAATTTATAAGCTTCAAGCACGCCAAGATTTAGTGCCTCAATCTACGAGTAACACTATTTACATTCCCAGAGAGTAGCCCTGGCAGAATGAAACCGTGTCAGATCTGAGCACCAAAATCGTGTCTAGATCTAGATGTATGCAATGCGCTATATCATGAATTAGGTTTTTAAAAACAAAGGTAAAAAAATATATCTTTAGGTACTATAAAAAAATCACTTGTTAGTCCCATAGAGTAGCCATGGCAAAATAACAAGCGATAAGCAATTAATTTGACGCACTATAATTAGACCGAAAAACCGCACTCCTAACGGCATACCCAACACACCCAGAGAGTAGCCCTGACAAAGTGTTGGATGGCCATCGGTTTAAAAAAAATTGCAATTAGGTAATTACTGTGGGTCCTATGCATGTATAAAAATTAAAAGTATTACTAACATGGGCGTAGATCGAGAGTTATTATCGTCTAACCCTCGTTATCCCACTTCTGAAGTTGTTCGAATCAAACAACTTCAGATGGTTTTTTAAAAATTGATATATTTCACACTTCACAAATCACTTTTATATCTACTGAACAGTCAACATAAATTGGTCTCAATCGGACAGTTTCCTCGTGACAACCGTCTTGTTCGAATACTCGAAACAGAATGCCTGTGCCACGGTCCGGCCGCTACGACGTGCCCTCCCCACCACGCCATCTCATAGGAGGGGTAGCCGTAGAGCGGGACCGTGGCACTTCGATAGTCAAGTACAGTACTTTTAAATATCAATTATGATTTTAATAAAATACAATTTCTGGGGCTAGAAAAATAAATTAAGATTTATAAACATACCGTCGAAAATAATTATTAATAACATTAGATTTTAAGCATAGAATAGTAAGATTTGTAACAGTACTAATTTAGATATTATTAACTTGACAACCTCTGACACTTTAAACTAAGGGGGAAGACAAAGGCTGGGTCTAGTTTTATTGTTGTACATCAAAACATACAAGGCCTAGCTGGCAAAGAATTAGAATTATCATTAGTTTTGCAAGATTTTAACGCCCATGTCATGTGTGTGACAGAGCACTGGTATAGATTATGAATTAATGTTAAGTATTGACAATTATAAGGTCGGTAGTTCGTTCCAAGGGAGACTACAACTAGAGGTGTGTCACTTATTCTATTGAAAAATCAATTTAACTGTAAAGAACGAAAAAATATTGTATCTAGATTATATCTAGATATTGAGCGAACTATTGAACTTGCGTGTGTTGAACTAGATCAATATATTGTCATAAACGTATATAGCCCCCAGACGCTAATTACCAACTTTTTGAAGACACTATGGATAAGGTCTTATCAAAAGTCTCAAAATCAAAAAAGAATTTAGTAGTATGCGGTGATTTTAAATATTAAAAAAAACACAAATTTCTTTGAGATTTCTTAATCTCTTTGAATCGTATAACCCAAATAATGTTTTTGAAGAACCTACCAGAGTGACTCCAACAACGGCTACTTGCATAGATAATATTTTTTGTGATGTCAAAATAACAAATAAATCTATTTTACAATGTCTAAGCTCCGACCATAGAGGACAAAAGGTCACATTTCCGTCTGGTCCAGCCTTGAGCGTAGATATAGTTTATAGACCAGTCACTGCAAACAGGATAAATAGATTTAAGGATAGGATTTTTGATGGTGTGAATACATTAATTCCAACCAGTAGTAGTAACGTAGACAACTCATACGAAGATCTTTTTAACTTAATTAAAAGCGAATTCGCATCAATTTTTACAAAAAAAAGGTTAAGTCTAATCGGTTTACAAGTAAGTTTAATGAATGGGCTACACCAGGTATTTATAAAAGCAGGAACAAGTTATATGATCTGTATAGTATTAGAGAACATTCTCAGGACCCACATATTATAGAATCTTCTTCTTCTTCTTCCTCCGTGCCTATGTCCCATGTCTTTTGGGTTTGGCCCTCCTAATCTTATTACGCCATCAGGTCTTAATTGCGTCATATCCGGGTGTAGTCCCATCGTCTTCATGTCCTTTTGTACTGTTCTAGTCCAGGTTGTCGGGGGTCTACCGCGTCTTCGTTTGGGCTCCTCAATGTCCATCACCATGCTAGTCATGTGTTCCTTATCACAGCGCATGACGTGACCGTACCAGCGAAGCCGGTTCTCAGCAAGCTTATCGGCTATTTTTGCTACTTTAAATGTTCCCCGGATGTGCTCATTCCTAACTTTATCCATCAAAGTTACTCCCCCGGACCATCTCAGCATTCTCATTTCGGTCGTATGGAGTTTCTGCTCATCAGACTTACGCATTGGCCAACATTCTGATCCGTAGAGTTGGGCCGGTCTTATTGCCCTTTTGTACACATTGCCTTTAATCTCTACAGGCATTCTGGCATCGCAAACAACTCCGGTTAGGGCTCTCCATTTTAACCATCCGCTGTTGATTTAGTTCTCTATGTCTTTCTCCACAGATGCTTCGGATGTAATCACCGAGCCCAAGTATTTAAATTGATTGACGGCTTTTAGAGGCACGTTATCGATGCAGGGTGGTTGCGTTGGGGCAGACGATCCCGACAAGTTGCAGTGCATATATTCTGTTTTGGTTCTGCTTATTCTAAGGCCTCTACTTTCTAGTGCGGCGCACCAGACATTTAGGTCGTGCTGTAACTCCTGTGGTGTTTCGGCTATTAATACTATGTCATCTGCATACAGTAGTGTCCATGGGGCGGGTTTCTGTATGTTTTTAGTTACGTAATCCATGACGATATTGAATAGTAGGGGGCTTAGTGTTGAACCTTGATGGACACCACATATTATAGAATACTAGTGGCCGCCCGCGACTTCGTCCGCGTGGAAAGCCTTTATCTTAAATTTTTTTTATGAATTGTAGCCTATATGTTATTCTGATGTATAACCTATATTGTGGTAAAGTTTCATTCAAATCCATTCAGTAGTTTTTACGTGAAAGAGTAACAAACATCCATACATACAAACTTTCGCCTTTATAATAGTAGTAGGATGTTGAAAAATATTAAAAATCTTTAAAAAAGTTTGTGCCTAAGCAAAGACGAATCATTTTCGTAGGATAGTTTCAGGTTCAAAAAATAAAGCCAAAGCTACCTGGAATATCATAAACAAAGAAACCGGTAAAGATAAAACAAAAGATCGTTCATATTCATTAAAAGACGGAGGTAAACTAGTTAAATCTGATGCAAAAGTAGCTAATATTTTTGAAAAGTTCTTTGCTAATTTAGCACCATCTACTACTAAAGAACTTAACTCTTCTGCAGAACTGTCTGAATCCATTCTCAAATCCAATATTGATGAGTGTGATTCACCACTATACTTTAGATACGTTAGCACCGATGTAATTATTATAGCATTCAATGAAATAAATATGAAAAAAAACCGAGGATCTTTGGGGAATATCCGTATGTATCATTAAAACTATTATTCAATTCATAGCACCTCTTTTAGCGATCATTTTTAACAAATGTATTGATGAAGGAAAATTCCCAAATTTAATGAAATTTAGTAAAATAATACCGTTATTTAAATCTGGTGATAAAAATAACCCCTCAAATTTTCGACCAATATCAATCTTACCGGTTCTAAGTAAAATTTTTGAAAAGATTATATTCAATCAGCTACTATTTCACTTCACATCAAACAATTTATTGCATAATAAACAATTTGGTTTTACAAAGGGTCGCAGTACTGCTGATGCTGGAGTTGCTCTGTTGAAACATATATTTGATGCCTATGATAGTAAGCATGATGCTATAGGATTTTTTTGTGACGTCTCTAAAGCGTTTGATTGTGTTGACAATGAGACCCTGTTGAGAAAACTACGTCATTATGGTGTATCAACTGATGCATGTAACTTATTTAATTCATATCTCACTGAGAGAACACAAAAGGTTTCTATCAGTGGAGCAGAGTCTCCTGGAGCACCTCTCACTATGGGAGTGCCCCAAGTTCGATATTGGGACCGTTACTGTTTCTGATATATATTAATGACCTTCCATACTTTGTCGACGGTGCTTGTGAGATAGTGTTATTTGCTGATGATACTTCACTACTTTTTAAAACTCCAAGGGGTAAAGAATCGTTTGACGATGTAAATGGTACTCTCTCGCAAGTACTTCATTGGTTCACCGTTAACAATTTATTGCTTAACGCGACTAAAACTAAATGCATTAAGTTTACAATGCCCAATGTCCGACAAGTTCCATCAAGAGTTGTTGTTAAGGATGAACAACTAGTTACTTCAAATACCGCAACTTTTTTGGGAATTACTTTGGATGATAAGCTCCAGTGGGGTCCTCATATCATGACCTTATCAAAGAGACTAAGCTCCGCTGCATACGCTGTAAGAAAGATAAGGTTTCTGACTGATGTTGAAACGGCAAGACTAGTTTATTTTAGTTATTTTCACAGTATCATGTCATACGGCATCTTACTATGAGGCTCAGCTGCAGATATAGAAACAATTTTCGTATTGCAGAAACGAGCCGCGCGGGCTATTTATAAACTTAAGTCAAATGAAACACTTAGGGAATTGTTTAAAGAAGTTAAAATACTTACAGTTTACTCGCAATACATTTACGAAAACCTAATTTACGTTCGAAAAAACTTACACTTATTTCCTAAAAACTAGCGATTTGCATAACTTCAACACAAAAAAAATAGGCTTGCCGTTCCACATTTTAGGCTTCATAAAGTTGGTCACTCATTTATGGGTAGATGTATATCATTTTTTAATAAATTACCTGAAAATTTAATTTCATTGCCTTAAGATAAATTTAAAACAGTTGTAAAAGATGTATTAATGTCGAAAGGATATTATAGAATTGATGATTATATAAATGACAAAGATATATGGAAATGTTTAAATGCAAACGATTACAATTATTGTAAATCAATTTTGAAAAGAGGCAATGACAATAGTGACTAAGTTTCTTGCGCCGCTTCTCCTCGGCACTGGCCCAAATTGTCCCGAAGCGGTGGTAGGGTTAACTTATATGTTGGGACGTGTAAAAGTGCTAGTTGTTAGCCTAATTACAGAAATAAATTGATTTATGATTTTTAAGATATGCTCCTGGTTATTGGAAGACAACCCATTCAGTTCATCACCATTAAATGTTTTTAAACAATTCCCAGTGGTGGCGTCCAACTGGACCACTGCAGACTCTACATCCGGAACATTCCGAAGGCCCTCAACGACGAGGGCCTGCGCACTGCCTTCTCGAAGTACGGTACACTGCAGGAGGTGTTTGTGAGCCGTGACCCAATGAAGAAGTACGCTTTGGTGCGGTATGAGACACCGGGGTAAGGGCTGTTTCCTTGGTTTAGTTGATTCTTTCCGACTAAATTCAAAACTTATCTATTCAATTTGAGACACATATGGCATTCTTAAATGTGTATTATTAGAAAATATCGCTATATGTATATTATTTGTGTAAGAGTATTTCTTTCCTACCAGCCTGTGTTGTGGTGCTAAGGCCTTAAATATGATGGAGGTACCTTTTAAAATTCTAACCTTCCGAAGCCTTCTGAATCAAACATGTCTTAGTTGGAACCAAAAGATAAAAGAATATATAAGATAAGACAATAAAATATAGGCTTGTTTCTACTATGAAATAAATATTCAAAAACTGATTTTCTATAAAATAATTCATAATTTCAGATCCATCATTAATATTGTCCTGCAGTTCATAAAATTAGATTTTTAATTGAAACACAATCGATCAATAGTCACTCAGTCGGCATTGCACGTGATGACGTCAAAGTGTGTTATTCCCATACAAAGTCCTCAGAGAAAAGCGTTTTGACAGTTGATAAAAAGTATGTTAACAATTGCTGGTGTCAACTACTCTATTATTGAAAGTGCTGAGAAGAAAACGTCGCTAAATACAAAATCATCTAGTTTATAGCTATCAACTTAACTTCACTCATTTCATTCTCTGGGAGCTCTTCGCGTCTTAGGTGTGTCGTGCGAGAATTTGATATGGTCGATTCGAAATCATTTATTTATTTAAAACTTTATTGCACAAGAAATGTACAAAGGGTGGACTTAATGCTAAAAGCATTTTCTGCCAGTCAACCTCAAGGTCATGCAGAAAGAAATCATTGACACTGGTTAAGGTGAGTCACTAAAATCAATTTTGTTGCAGAGAAGCGAAGTTGGCAATGATGAAACTGAACAATACAGACCCCTTGAAACTCAACATTACCATAGCTCATAAGGTAAGGAAAAGAAAACCGATATGTTAGTACCACCTACTAACTTCAAGTCTCTTTTATGTTATTATTTTCATTGATCTGCTTAAAATGGTTTAAAAGAATGCTGCAATCATAAAATTCACAAATCTTTTACCTTGAAAGATATAGCGTTGAAAATAAATAGTTTTTAATAGCTACGTTTTACCTAAAAATAAAACGTTTAACATACTTTATTCCAAGCTTATAGCATATATAATGAGAGCAGCGTATCCGGTTCCCGTCGATTCTAGTACTTTTCTTGACTAGTCTGGTCACGAGATCCGCCAACGGCTACAACACGCCACGATGCGACACTAGCGCCACCACAGGCACCTCATAGGAATGCTCTATTGTTTTGACAATGCGTTTAAGGTCACCAGGCAGGAATAAAAGTAGGCTTTGAATAAGGCAAGTATGTTTAATAAACGTTTTATTTTCAGGTAAAACGTCGCTATTAAACATTACTGTACGGATATTCAAAGCCTATTTAGTAAGATAAGCGAAGCCATTTCACCAAAATTATACAATTATTGTAATTGATTGTATGAACGGGTACCTACCTGCATGGTTACAAAGATGCATGACCTAATGACCGCTTTGTCAAGTTAAAGTTCTCGAACGCATAAAAACCATGTGTTCTTCTATGCGTTTATTGACTGTCTGGGTGTTTATAGCACATTTAATCAGTATGATGAATAAGGTGATGAGTTGTACGTAGGTAGTGCTATGAAATTACCAAGAAGAACGTATATTCGCTGTCTAAAGGTTGTAAAAAAATAAGACCCGTTATTCCTTGAAGTAGATAATAAGGAACAAACTTTATTATTAATTGCTTTCATTCGATTTTATTAAACTTTGTCCTCCTTACTATCCAGTGTCTCGTCGTGATGATTCTTTATTACGTAACCAGACCCATTAATTCTGAAAAATGTGTATAAGCCTAACGGATGCATATTAGAGCTTACCGGTGATCAAATTTGAGGTAGATTGCAAAAATAAACTCTTTTGCAAAAAAAACGGGCACTTTAGATTTTTTCCTCTACTTTAATGAAGAAGAACAAGAAATAGGTTTTAATTTGACGATGTATTGGCATGTTATTTGAAGCATCCTGGCATGATTCTTTACGTTCCAAATTTAAAATTTGAAATTAATAAAAGAAAAATAATGATTATTGTGGATTATTCTAAAATTGCTTTACTAATGGCGCGAATTGCTGAAACGATTTTTAACTGATTACGATATTTTAAAACTTTTTGGATATTTTCTGCAAATTAAACAATTTAATCTTTATTTTTACATTAAATACCACTTTTTGATATGAGTGATAAAGCGATAAGGGCCGGTAAAATTATAGCCCTACTTGAAGAAGGTTGTTCGCAAACTTGCGTGTCTCAGCGGCTAAATGTGAGTCGTTCAACTGTCCAGAGGACTTGGCAACGGTATCAAGAGACCGGTTCGGTCAAAAGAAGACCCGGTTCGGGAAGAAAACGATGCACAGAACCAAGAGATGACCGCTTTTTGGTGAGTCAGGCGTTGCGGAATCGTAAGGCGTCAAGTGTGGACCTGAAGAAGAGCCTTGAAGAAGTAAGAGGAGTAGAAGTTAGCTTGTGGACGGTCAGGAGGAGGCTTTTGGCTGCCAATATCAGGAGTTACCGCCCAGCTCGGGGCCCTAAATTACTCCGTGAGCACCGTGTTGCTCGACTTCAGTTTGCTCGGAACTGTGCTTCATGGACTCTGGAGGACTGGAATAAAGTATTGTTTTCTGATGAAGCTAGAATCTCTTTGTGTGGAGAGGACCGACGCCGGCGAGTGCTGCGAAGACCACGGGAACGCTATGCGGAAGTGTGTTTCGAAGAAATCACTCCTTATGGCGGAGGCTCCGTTATGTTTTGGGCAGCAATTAATTCGACGGAGCGTACGGAGTTAGTTTTCATAGAAAATGGAACATTAAATGCACATCGGTACATAACGGAAGTCCTAATTCCATATGCACAACCCACATTGATTGCACTTGGGGAAGATTCCATTTTTATGGACGACAATGCTCGCTCGCACCGTTCTGGCGACGTGGAAGCGTACATGCAAGAAGTTGGGATCCGTCGTTTAGATTGGCCAGCTCGAAGTCCTGACCTCAATCCAATTGAGCATGTCTGGGATGTTCTAAAGAGACGTGTAAGATCAGTGCAACCTGCTCCACAAAACAAGAGGAGGCACATTCGGTATTAGGTTTTTACATTTGTAACTTTATTTAATTAAAAAAAGTAAAAAAAAATCTTATCTTTATTGCCGACCACTTCTTATTGTTTGGGCGTGTACATCGGTTTTAAAGAATCCATCGTTTTTTTTTTCTTTTAGTTGCCCGAACTCACTTCACGCGCATTAATTTACACGATTATAAGTATACAGACTACGTCAAAGAAATAAATTTCATTTAATTAACTCAAATCGACCTTAGAACGTAAATTTCCTTAGGTGCCCGTTTTTTTTGCAAAAGAGTGTATATACTTCCTTCCTTTTTATTCCTTTCCTTCCTTCCGTTCCTTCTTATTCTTATCTCAAAAACAACGTCTAAACTTAATTTAATTTTGCTAATATTTCCTCAACATTCACAATGAAATATTGTGAAAGTGCTAGCGTTACAACCTATAGGGAGCGAAGCTCACCAGTGCGACCGTCACGGCCGGAAACTTATTTTACTTAAACGCCTATGAGAAAACTATCGAATATTCAGGCGTATCACGTGACCAGACTGTTCATGAAAAATACTAGAATCTACTAGAACCGGATACGCCGCTCTCATTATATAGGCTTTGAATAACGGTACTGTACAAACTGTTTAATAAATAGTTTTTAATAAAACAGTCAAGGAGCGATTTGTCGAATAAATTCCCCGCCAATAAACATATCATAACTTGTGTAGAACAAAAACGCAAGTTCAAGAGATAATCACGCCAACGGCCCGAGGCGGAGCGCCCGAGAAGACCGCGACAATGCCAGCGTCAGTAGCAGGGATAGGAGTTTAAGGTAATAATTAATTTCCAAAATTGTAATTATTTACGCTTTTTATGTTGGACTTCAAAGTTCTAGTGCCTTTGCATACACAAATCGTATAGAAAAAAAAACAAACATTTCACCAATCATAGCGACTTTTGCTGTAGAGCGCAATAATTGAACCAATCACGGTTGAGCTTGAAACTTTTGATTTATCTAATTGGTTAATGAGCCGGGAATTTTTCTGCAAGTTTGCATTTATCTGGAGGGAGAATCAAGATGGTGGTTATTTTGTTGTGATCTTCAAACTTTTTGCAAATCGGGAAAAGTTTTGTGACTGAAAAAACGATTATATTCGGATAAATCGTTGTTTATTTATTGTTTAGTTATTGTATTTTCGATATAACTCTAAATTATGCAATCAGACGGCGTTGACGCACTAATAATGAGCAAGTACTTTTCTTCAATGAAGAATAACGAGTGAGTTGAATTGAATCTTTGTTTGAAATTAACGCACGATAAACACTTTTTAGAAGTCTCTATCTCAGTGCGGTCTTTCTTTGTCCGTTTAGTTTGGTATGTATATGACTTAAGATGTCCCGCTTCCTACATCGAGATAAGTTTAGTTACAAGAAAATAATACCTACCTACTTTGTGTCAGACGGGCTGTTATGTTACAACATTGTCAGATGAATGTAAGAAGTGTCTATTTCTCTGTAAACACGAGTTCACGACAGTTTTTCGACAATTAATTTCTCTAAGTTAGTTGTTTTCATTCCTGTAGTTGGTTATATAAGGGTATTTTAATTTTAAAAAATTGTGGGTAGGTATTGTTTGGTTACGTATCCTACGTGTTCGTGCGTGTTTGACCACACATTTTGAATAAAACCTACAGTAATGTTAAGGTTACTACTTCACACTTATTTACCCTTTCACTCATAGTATATAGCTACGCGCTGTGCCTGTGTGTGATCGTAACCAAGAGTTTTACTATCGAGAATTCGAGAAATCTATAACAATTACTCCTCTGAAATTTTCAATTAAAATTCTTCTCTGATTACTACTCTGGTAGTAGTCATCACTGGATTCGTGGTAAAACTGTACATTAAGGGATGCGGGGTAGGGGGGAGGGGGGTGGGGGGAAGGGGAGGGGGGGAAGTGGGGTACCCCGTGATACCCTCCCCTCTTGAAGCAAGCTCTTGGTTTCTGCAATATTTATGATTGAAGTTTGAGGTTATGACTGTACTAAAAGGGTAAAACCGTACATTAAAGGACGCGAGGAAGGGGGGGAGGGGGTGAGGGGGAGGGGTGGGGGGAAGTGGGTTACCCCCCCTCTTGAAGCAAGCTCTTGGTTTCTGAAATATTTATGATTGAAGTTTGAGGTTATGACTGTAATAAAAAGTGTTAAAATTTAGTTTTAGATCATCTAATTAAGGAGTGGGGGGAAAGGGGGATAGAGAGGGGGAAGTTTTACTCCTTGGGGGGGGGGGAGGGAAAAGTGGGTAGTGGAGAGTGAAGACTTGCCTATTCCCTACAAAATTGCTTATCCCCTTTCAGGAGTATAATAAAAAGATTACTGTTGTCTGTTAAAAAAAAAATAACCACGAAATTCAAGGCTCACGCTCCGCTGCGCTTCGCGCTCGCCTTAAATTTCTAACCTATCACAAGACCTACAGGACTTTGGCAAACTGGAGCCTTCCGACAAAATGGCGTCGTTGAGTTTCGTTCTTGCACAGTAGAAACACGATATTTCATTTTATAATTTAATTTAATTATTAATCTTTTCAATAAATTACACGTAAATACATAACATTTTACATGTAAAATGTATTTGCAACATAAATATCCCAAAAAGACCCCAAAAATTGTGTCCAAATTGACTGTGTAGAATCAACTTTCACGTAACGAAACGCAACTGTCAGATCGTATAGTTTTTTTAAGGTTGGTAGTCAGTCATGGTGACGTAAAATAGTCGAATTTTGATCTAATTTTGCGATTTTTAATAATTTATTTCTCGAAAACTACAAGGTTGCTTCAAAAAACGACTTCACCAAAAGACTTCTTGCATCAAGCTTCATACAGACTCACGCCGAGAACCCCCGAGAACACCCGAGAAGCGTGAATGTGATCGCTTTCTTGCCGTCTCGTTCTCGCGCTCGCCTGTTCTCCGATCGGTGTCGGTATTTTCAAAGGGTTCCTCGGGCGAGACACGCGAACGGTATCACATTCTTGTTCGGTCTCAGTGCGACCGTGGCATTGAGAGTGTGTCGTCGTGTTTGGAAGTTGGGTGTATTGTGCCACGTCAGTGTCGTCAGTGCTATAAAAAGTGTAATTCAGTGCTATAAAATGTGGAGTAACGAATTAGAATTAAAGTTTATAGAACTTTTTCATTCAGAGCCTATTTTATGGGATGCAAAACATAGACACTACAAAGACAAAAGTCTGAATCATGACGCATGGAATCGGCTTGCAGAGCTAATGGAAATACCAGTACCAGAATTGAAAAAGAAGAAGGAATCTCTTTTTGCTAGTTACCGCAAATATAGAAAGATGGTTAAAGATTCATGTAAATCAGGTGCTGGGGAAGATGAGGTTTACAAACCAGTATGGTTTGCGTATGGTGCTCTTGATTTGTTTCTGGGTGATGGCCTTACTCCGAGGACACAAATAAATACGACATCAAATGTAAGTAAGAAGTTTTTAATAAACCTTTTTACATTTCTTTGAATCATAAATAAACAAAAACTCTAAATTAACCTCAAATTGGAAAAATAGGTTTTGAACTCTTCACGCACTTGCTTAGCACTAGCAGCTCCTCGGCGTGCTATTGGTGGCAAATTTCGAATAGCATTAGTACTTGTAATTTGTGCACGCCATGAACCAGATCGAATTAGGTTGTCATTATTGTCGTAAACGTCAACTGTGCCTTGTGGAGAATATATTTGTGAAGAAGTATTGCTGTTCATTAAATAATTATGTAATAATATACAAGTCATGGTAATAACAGAAGCTTTCTCAGGGCTCAGCTCGATTGGCCTTTTAAATATTTGAAATCGTGATGCCAAAATTCCAAATGTGTTTTCCACAATCACGCGTGACCCAGATAGTTTTTTATTAAATATACGTTCCGGGCTGTTCCTGTCATGATTTCCAGGATAAGGTTTCATGATGTTCATGTGCAGTGCAAATGCACCGTCTCCCAAAAACACATATGGTATATCAATATTTGAGCCTGGCAGTGGACGCGGTGCTGGTAAATTAAGAGTATTGCTAGAAATCATGTCCCATAAATAACACAGTATTTCGAAAAATTCCACCATCACTGATTCTACCTTGACCACCAATATTGGCAAAAATAAATCTATATTTGCTATCGACTAGTGCCATGAGCACAATGCTAAAATATTTTTTATAGTTGCAATATTCAGAGCCCGAATTAGGTGGACATATCAGAGCAATATGTTTGCCATCTATTGCTCCGATAGCCCTAGGAAATTTAGATCTGAATCCTTTTTCAATTTCCAACCATTCTTCTGCAGATGATGGAATCTGAAAAAAAAAACTCGGTTATGCATATCCTTAATTAAATTGATTTTATTGTTTTTTTTCAGACTGAACAAGTACAAGACCAGCACCAGCAGCAACAACCAGGTACAAGTGGCAATGAAGAGGGAACCATAAGAAATGAAACAAGAACACTACAGACTGGTCGTCCTAGGTCGCAACTTCAGTGTGAGGTGAAAGAGGCTGGGAAGCAAGTGAAGGAAGCAATAAATCTTTTTCAGGAAAGCATTAGAAAAAGAGACTCTCAAGCCCTAGCAGACGACTGTGAAATATATGCAATGGGGTTAGCGAAGAAATTGCGAGCTTTCACTGAAGAAGAAAGACTGGAAATTATGTATCATATCGATGGCATGATTATTAATCGCCGCCGCGCCAAGAACCCAGAAAGATTTTTAACGACTCCACCATTATTTACTCCACCTTCTCGACCTTCATCTACCATGTCATGCCATTCCGAACCGCTGTTACGCAACGTAGGCCATCGACAGAATACCCGTATAGTATATTCTGAACCACCGCAAATTCATATCCCAGAAGAACAAAATATATACCACATGTATCCTGAATCACCACAAAATGATATAACACAAAATACAGATGCGCAAACTGAACCAAATGTGCGTATAATTTCAGACGAGCTGTTGGAAGATAGTCAGCTGTCCACCATTATTTCTAAAGCCTACAAGTATGCATAATTTTTGCTTGTGATACTGATTTCATACTGATTGATGACATTTTGTGATGTGATTATTCTGATTAAGCTAAAGTACCTAATAAATATTTTGATTAAAACTCACCTGTATTTGTTTTTCCAATACTTGATTTAGTGCTGCACATACTTCAGGAATAATTGTTGAAATCAATTGAGGCGACACTTTAAATAAAAAATGAAGGCTTTGAAAGCTATCTCCGGTGGCCAAGTATCTTAATGTTATTGCAAGACGAATTCGGGCTGGTACTGCCATTCGTAGTTGTGTATCTTGTTTGGTAATTAATGGAGAAATCTTGTTTAGCAAAATGTCAAAATCAACATTTGACATTCGTGTAAACTTTTTAAATTCTCCACTTGCTTCAGCAACTAGTTCATCCAATTGAATATGCATGCTTAAACTGAAACAGAAGATAACAAGTAAGTAGACGTTTATAGAATAAAACACAATATTTCATATTAAATAAAAAAATAAGATTAAATGTACTTACTTCGTTCTATTCCTATGAATTTGCGTCATCCACCATCGCCTGGGTCTTGTTTTCTTCTTAATTTGATTTCTAATTTTAGTATTCACAAGATTATAATATGCTAATGCACACAAAACCAAAGCCGCTGCACTGTCGTCCATTCCGGATAACGATCGAGAATGCGAATGAGAAGGTCGCTGGAGTGTAGATGCCTTCTCGGTTCTCGTGCAATTTCTCGGCAAGACTTCTCGGCGAGACTTCTCGCGTGAGTCTGTATGTGCTATCATGTAGTTTCTGACAAAAAATTACGAACCGCCAGACCAGCGTCCCTTAAAGTACAGTTTATCCGGATTCGTCGTCATATTACTTGCAAGACTCACATAACACTGTTGATTGTAGGTCTCCCCCATACAGGTCCATCTTGCAATTATGATAAGGTCTTCAGTTCATGGAAGCCCTATGATGCCATTTATCATGTGGTTTCCAACTAGATCTTTCTTTTACCCTCAACTTTTATCCATCAGTTCAGACGTTAAGAAAGAAAGAAAAATATTTTATCTATATATATAAAAATGAAACCCGTTTTTCTTGGTCACAGCATCACACGTGAATGGCTTTACCGGTTTCACTAATTCTTTTTTTGTTGTATTTGTTATTATTAGGAGAAGGTTCTTACGGAAAAAAATATTAAGAAAATCTCTCAGAAATATTGAAAAATATACATTTAATTTTGCATATTTTAAAACAACCCGCTTAACTAATGTCAATGTCATTCGATGACATTGTTCAATCATTGCAACGTTAAGGCGGTACGAAGTTCGCCGGGTCAGCTAGTTTGGTATAAAATTACATAGAGAACAATGAAAATAGAATATTATTAACAAAACCAAATTGGATCCCACCACTCAGCTTAAATCATTTATTTTTTTTAATTCTATATCTGTTGGCCAACATGGAATAATATGACTTATTTTTAACAGACTTCAAATAAGGAGGGTCTCAATTTGACCATATTTTACTTATTTATTGTTACCATAATACTTAATGGTTTGTTACATTTGGTATTGTACCTAAAATAATTATTTTTTTAAAATAAATACTTAATTAAAAACAAATATTAGGCTGCCTTAACATTTGGGCGTCAGCTTGGAGGCATTTTGATGCCATGAAAGTGGATACCATTTAGTATGGATGGATGTATCAGCAGTGCTACTCTAGCAGGCCTTAAGTCACCTAAATGTGAAAGTACTTTAATTTCACTATTTGATATGATTCCGAGTTAGGTGATAAGTGGAAGTAAGTGTTAAATTATGTTAATTTTGCAGGCAACAAGAGGATTTGATCAACGGTGATGAAATGGAAGAGGCTACACTGCCACCTTTAGATAGTGATATGGTAAGATTATAAACCTTTTTAAAAATAATAACATTTCAAACTAAAATTTAAATTTTGAACAAAAACTTGAACTAGGATTACCACTAACTTGGATTATTTACAGCACCTAATGGTTTTCTAGAACTTTTTCTGTTTTAACAAATATGCCTGGTTTCAAAGCATCTGTGGGCATACTTTGGAACATTTCATATGTGATTTCCAGTCTGGACAGCATGATACATCCGAAAACATAAACAGCACAGCTTACAAAGTTTGATGTCAGAAACTTGCTTCAATTATAGGCTGTCACTGTGTATTAATCTTAAGGTATTAATCACTACATCTTCTCATGTCCGCAGGACCCGGAGACCAAGATGAAGGACATCCAGCTGGAGCTGCAGCGGCTGCAGGTGCAGGAGCAGACTGTTCTACTCAAGAAGCAGCTGTTGCAGCTGGAGGCAGCTAAGAAGAAGAATGTCGTGGTATGTAGATGTCTTTCTTTGTTAGTGTTGTGTGTGTTTACCCTTGGGACACACACACACCAAGGTGAAGGACATCCAGCTGGAGCTGCAGCTGCTGCAGGTGCAGGAGCAGACTGTGTTGTTCAAGAAACAGCTGTTGCAGCTGGAGGCGGCTAAGAAGAAGAGTGTTGTGGTATGTAGATATCTGTCTCTTAGTTGTGTGTGTTCACCCTTGGGGGACACACACCAAGGTGAAGGACATCCAGCTGGAGCTGCAGCTGCTGCAGGTGCAGGAGCAGACTGTGCTGCTCAAGAAGCAGCTGTTGCAGCTGGAGGCGGCAAAAAGAAGAGTATTGTATGGTAATTTTGTCTATGGTGCTTTCAGTCAATGTGTTTCTAGTCTATGCTATTTTTAGTCTATGGTGTTTATTGTCCATGGTGTTTTAGTCTACAGTGTTTCTTGTCTATGGTGTTTCTAGTCTATGGTGTTATTAATCTATGATTTTATAATCTATGTTGTTTCTTGTACATATTGTTTCTAGTTTATTGTGTTTCTAGTCTATGGCGTTTTCAGTCTATAGTGTTTTTAGTCTATGGTGTTTTTGTCTATGGTGTTTCTTGACTTTGGTGTTTTTGGTCTATGGTGTTTTTAGTCTATGGTTTTTCTAGTTTATGGTGTTTCATGTCTATGGTGTTTCATGTATATGGTGTTTCTAGTCTATTGTATTTCTAGTCTAAGGTGTTTCTAGTCTATGGTGTTTTTAATCTATGATTTTATCATCTATGATGTTTCTAGTACTTAGCGTTTCTAGTTTATTGTGTTTCTAGTCTATGGTGTTTTTAGTCTAAGGTGTCTGTTGGCTATGCTGTTTCTTGTCTTTGGTGTTTCTAGTCCATGGTGTTCTAGTCTGTGGTGTTTCTTGTCTATGGTGTATCTAGTCTATTGTGTTTCTAGTCTATAGTATTTCTAGTCTAAGGTGTTTTAGTGTATAGTGTTATTGTCTATGGTGTTTCATGTCTATGGTGTTTCTAGTCTATGGTGTTTCTAGTCTATGGTGTTTCATGTATATGGTGTTTCTAGTCTATTGTATTTCTAGTCTAAGGTGTTTCTAGTCTATGGTGTTTTTAATCTATGATTTTATCATCTATGATGTTTCTAGTACTTAGCGTTTCTAGTTTATTGTGTTTCTAGTCTATGGTGTTTTTAGTCTAAGGTGTCTGTTGGCTATGCTGTTTCTAGTCTATAGTATTTCTAGTCTAAGGTGTTTTAGTGTATAGTGTTATTGTCTATGATGTTTCATGTCTATGGTGTTTCTAGTCTATGGTGTTTCTAGTCTATGGTGTTTCTAGTCTATGGTTTATCTAGTCTATGGTGTTTCTTGTCTATGGTGATTTTGGTGTAAGATGTTTTTGTCTATGGTGTTTCTAGTCTTTGATGTCTTTTGTCTATGGTGTCTGTTGTTTATGGTGTTTCTAGTTACTGAAGTTTCTAGGCTATGGTGTTTCTTATCTATGCGTTTCTAGTCTATGGTGTTTCTAGTTTTTAGTGTTTCTATTATATGGTGTTACTAGTCTATGGTGTTTGTGCCTATGGTGTTTTAGTCTATGGTGTTCCATGTCTATGGTGTTTCTAGTCTATGATGTTTCTAGTCTATGATGTTACTAGTCGATGGTGTTTCTAGTCTATGGTGTTTCTAGTCTTTGGTGTCTTTTGTCTATGATGTCTGTTGTCTATGGTGTTTCTAGTTACTGAAGTTTCTAGGCTATGGTGTTTCTTATCTATGCGTTTCTAGTCTATGGTGTTTCTAGTTTTTAGTGTTTCTATTATATGGTGTTACTAGTCTATGGTGTTTGTGCCTATGGTGTTTTAGTCTATGGTGTTCCATGTCTATAGTGTTTCTAGTCTATGATGTTTCTAGTCTATGATGTTTCTAGTCGATGGTGTTTCTAGTCTATGGTGTTTCTAGTCTAAGGTGTTTCTAGTGTATGGTAATTTTTTCTATGGTGCTTTCAGTCAATAGTGTCTGTTGTCTATGGTGTTTCTAGTCTATGCTATTTTTAGTCTATGGTGTTTCTAGTCCATGGTGTTTTGGTCTATGGTGTTTCTAGTCTATGGTGTTTTTAATTTAAGATTTTATAATCTATGATGTTATAGCGTTTCTAGTTTATAGAGTTTCTAGTCTATGGCGTTTTTGGTCTATGGTGTTTCTTGTCTATGGTGTTTTTGGTCTATGGTGTTTCTTGTCTATGGTGTTTCTAGTCTATGGTGTTTTTAGTCTAAGGTGTCTGTTGGCTATGCTGTTTCTTGTCTTTGGTGTTTCTAGTCCATGGTGTTCTAGTCTGTGGTGTTTCTTGTCTATGGTGTATCTAGTCTATTGTGTTTCTAGTCTATAGTATTTCTAGTCTAAGGTGTTTTAGTGTATAGTGTTATTGTCTATGGTGTTTCATGTCTATGGTGTTTCTAGTCTATGGTGTTTCTAGTCTATGGTGTTTCATGTATATGGTGTTTCTAGTCTATTGTATTTCTAGTCTAAGGTGTTTCTAGTCTATGGTGTTTTTAATCTATGATTTTATCATCTATGATGTTTCTAGTACTTAGCGTTTCTAGTTTATTGTGTTTCTAGTCTATGGTGTTTTTAGTCTAAGGTGTCTGTTGGCTATGCTGTTTCTTGTCTTTGGTGTTTCTAGTCCATGGTGTTCTAGTCTGTGGTGTTTCTTGTCTATGGTGTATCTAGTCTATTGTGTTTCTAGTCTATAGTATTTCTAGTCTAAGGTGTTTTAGTGTATAGTGTTATTGTCTATGATGTTTCATGTCTATGGTGTTTCTAGTCTATGGTGTTTCTAGTCTATGGTGTTTCTAGTCTATGGTTTATCTAGTCTATGGTGTTTCTTGTCTATGGTGATTTTGGTGTAAGATGTTTTTGTCTATGGTGTTTCTAGTCTTTGATGTCTTTTGTCTATGGTGTCTGTTGTTTATGGTGTTTCTAGTTACTGAAGTTTCTAGGCTATGGTGTTTCTTATCTATGCGTTTCTAGTCTATGGTGTTTCTAGTTTTTAGTGTTTCTATTATATGGTGTTACTAGTCTATGGTGTTTGTGCCTATGGTGTTTTAGTCTATGGTGTTCCATGTCTATGGTGTTTCTAGTCTATGATGTTTCTAGTCTATGATGTTACTAGTCGATGGTGTTTCTAGTCTATGGTGTTTCTAGTCTTTGGTGTCTTTTGTCTATGATGTCTGTTGTCTATGGTGTTTCTAGTTACTGAAGTTTCTAGGCTATGGTGTTTCTTATCTATGCGTTTCTAGTCTATGGTGTTTCTAGTTTTTAGTGTTTCTATTATATGGTGTTACTAGTCTATGGTGTTTGTGCCTATGGTGTTTTAGTCTATGGTGTTCCATGTCTATAGTGTTTCTAGTCTATGATGTTTCTAGTCTATGATGTTTCTAGTCGATGGTGTTTCTAGTCTATGGTGTTTCTAGTCTAAGGTGTTTCTAGTGTATGGTAATTTTTTCTATGGTGCTTTCAGTCAATAGTGTCTGTTGTCTATGGTGTTTCTAGTCTATGCTATTTTTAGTCTATGGTGTTTCTAGTCCATGGTGTTTTGGTCTATGGTGTTTCTAGTCTATGGTGTTTTTAATTTAAGATTTTATAATCTATGATGTTATAGCGTTTCTAGTTTATAGAGTTTCTAGTCTATGGCGTTTTTGGTCTATGGTGTTTCTTGTCTATGGTGTTTTTGGTCTATGGTGTTTCTTGTCTATGGTGTTTCTAGTCTATGGTGTTTCTAGTCTATGGTGTTTCTAGTATATGCTGTTTTTAATCTATGATTTTATAATCTATGTTGTTTCTAGTAAATAGCGTTTCTAGTTTAGTGTTTCTAGTCTATGGTGTTTTTAGTCTATGGTGTTTTTAGTCTATGGTGTTTTTAGTCTATTGTGTTTCTTGACTATGGTGTTTTAGGACTATGGTGTTTTAGTCTATGGTGTTTCTAGTCTATGGTGTTTTTATCTATGCGTTTCTAGTCTATGGTGTTTCAAGTCCATGGTGTTTTTAGTCTATAGTGTTTCTTATCCATGTCTATGGTTTTTTAGTCTATGGTGTTTCTTGACTATGGTGTTTTTGGTCTATGGTGTTTTAAGTCTATGGTGTTTTTAGTCTATGGTGTTTCTCGTCTATGGTGTTTTTATCTATGCGTTTCTAGTCTATGGTGTTTCAAGTCCATGGTGTTTTAAGTCTATAGTGTTTCTTGTCTATGGTGTTCCATGTCTATGGTGTTTCTAGTCTATGATGTTTCTAGTCTAAGGTGTTTCTAGTGTATGGTAATTTTGTCTATGGTGCTTTCAGTCAATAGTGTCTGTTGTCTATGGTGTTTCTAGTCTATGCTATTTTTAGTCTATGGTGTTTCTTTTCCATGGTGTTTTAGTCTACAGTGTTTCTTGTGTATGGTGTTTCTAGTTTATGGTGTTTCTAGTCTATGGTGTTTTTAATCCATGATTTTATAATCTTTGATGTTTCTTGTACATAGCGTTTCTAGTCTATTGTGTTTCTAGTCTATGGTGTTTTTAGTCTATGGTGTTTCTTGACTATGGTGTTTTTGGTCTCTGGTATTTCTTGTTTATAGCGTTTCTAGTCTATGGTATTTCTAGTCTAAGGTGTTTCTAGTGTATGGTGTTTTTGTCTATGGTGTTTTTAGTCTATAGTGTTTCAAGTCTATGGAGTCTGTTGGCTATGGTGTTTCTTGTCTATGGTATTTTTAGTCTATGGTGTTTTTGGTCTTTGGTGTTTCTAGTCCATGGTGTTTTTAGTCTTTAGTGTTTCTTGTCTATGGTGTTTCGTGTCTATGGTGTTTCTAGTCTATAGTGTTTCTTGTCTATGGTGTTCCATGTCTATGGTGTTTCTAGTCTATGGTGTTTCTAGTCTGTGGTGTTATGATATCTGTCTCTTAGTTGTGTGTGTTTACCCTTGGGACACACACACCAAGGTGAAGGATATCCAGCTGGAGCTGCAGTGGCTGCAGGTGCAGGAGCAGACGGTGCTGCAAAAGAAGCAGCTGTTGCAGCTGGAGGCGGCTATGAAGAAGAGTTTCGTGGTATGTAGATGTCTGTCTCTTTGTTAGTGTTGTGTGTGTTTACCCTTTGGACACACACCCCAAGGTGAAGCACATCCAGCTGGAGCTGCAGCTGCTGCAGGTGCAGGAGCAGACGGTGCTGCTCAAGAAGTAGCTTTTGGAGCTACAGACAACTAAGAAGAAGAGTGTTGTAGTATGTATATGTTTGTCTCTTAGTAAGTGTTTGATGTGTTTACCTCTCTGACACTATTATAAATTATGGAGACAAGGTAAATCCTGTATTAAGTGGGTAAAGTCCTTGTAATATGGGAATCGGAAATAACGAAGGTACCGCAAACACCCAGACCTGTGACAACATTGTCTCCGTCGCGGGATCAAACCTGACACCTCATCTATTGGCGGCACTTTGAAATTGGTGCTCACGCCACTACACCACGGAACTGTCACGCTCAATGTAATTCATATCAAGTATATGATTTTAAATTATTGTCTTGTTTCAGTTGAACCAATCTTCCCCATCGAACCGTTGCATTCTACCTGACGGCAGGATCGTAGTCCGTAACGTAAACGATAGGTAAGACTCATATTTACTTTAGTTATTAACTTTGACGACAACTTTGGTCTAGTAGTCTGTTGGGTGAGCAGGAACTTTATCGTAACGTAATCGTATAGTCCAAACGTCAGAAACAGACAGTTTCCCTATACAAATTGACAAGTCAACGATAGGTAAACGCTACTGTAGTTGTTTGTGCTCACCCCACTGAGGTCCGGACTGCAAAACCGGCTGTTGCAGGTTCGAATCCTGCTAGGGGCAAATGTTTGTGTGATGAGCACGAGCATTTGAACATGAGTCATGCGTGTTTGTTTATAAATGTATTTAAGTATTTATCTCTGTTATTTTAGTCACCATAGCACAAGCTAACGCTAAGTTTGGGGCTAGTAGGTAATTGGTGTGTTTGTTGAGACAATTTTAGTAATTAAGTTTGACGACAGCTTTGGTCTAGTAGGCTGTGGTCCGGACTACAAAACCGGCTATTGCAGGTTCGAATCCTGCTGGGGGCAAATGTTTGTGTGATGAGCACGAGCATCGTACATGAGTTGTGGGTGTTTATAAATTTGTATTTAAGTATTTGTCTCTGTTATTTTAGTCACCATAGCACAAGCTAACGCTCAGTTTGGGGCTAGGTAATTTGTGTGTTTGTTGAGACAATTAATTTATTTTTCACTTCTCATGCTCGAAAAAGTACTACTTTATGCAGGATCTAGGCGACATAAAGTTGAATTTTATGCACTTGTGCATAAAAGTAGCTTTTTAAATGTGTCTACACTAAGGCAGTGACCATTTAGCCCATACAGCCAAAAACAATTAATTGTACATGGATAAAACTTGCTAATTTATAATATTTCCTTACCTATTTGCATTTTTGATTTATAATAAGATAATACGAAAAAGAAACTAAATATCAAAACGTGTTTACCACAAAAAAAAACATTATTCCAAAATAATTTAAGAATAGGCTGTATATTTTTTTTCTTTGCCCGAAAATTATGCAGGAAAATTAAAAAAGTAAAGTAGCGGGAAAGAAGCCGTGAACTTTTCGTATTGAATTTTCTCAAATTATTGTTTTATTTTCTCGCAATCGAAGTGAAAAGCAGAGTTTACAACTCGTGCACAAATCATTTTTATCCTCGACTTCATCATCTGCCCTCGCCCTGCGGGCTCGGGCATATAACGATCTCGGATAAAAATGACTTGCTTTATGCTCTCGTTGTAAAATCTACTATTTCACTTCTCATGCTCGAAAAAGTACTACTTTATGCAGGGTCTAGGCGACATAAAGTTGAATTTTATGCACTTGTGCATAAAAGTAGCTTTTTAAATGTGTCTACACTAAGGCAGTGACCATTTAGCCCATACAGCCAAAAACAATTAATTGTACATGGATAAAACTTGCTAATTTATAATATTTCCTTCCCTATTTGCATTTTTGATTTATAATAAGATAATACGAAAAAGAAACTAAATATCAAAACGTGTTTACCACAAAAAAAAACATTATTCCAAAATAATTTAAGAATAGGCTGTATATTTTTTTTCTTTGCCCGAAAATTATGCAGGAAAATTAAAAAAAGTAAAGTAGCGGGAAAGAAGCCGTGAACTTTTCGTATTGAATTTTCTCAAATTATTGTTTTATTTTCTCGCAATCGAAGTGAAAAGCAGAGTTTACAACTCGTGCACAAATCATTTTTATCCGAGATCGTTATATGCCCGAGCCCGCAGGGCGAGGGCAGATGATGAAGTCGAGGACTTGCTTTGTGCACGAGACTTGCTTTATGCACTCGTTGTAAAATCTACTATTAATGATACAAAATGTAGGATGCCTTTTTTACTACAGTCAATAGTATTCACTTCTGATTGTTTTACCTGATTTAGGAAGAGAGCTCATATGACATTAACATTATTCTTGTTGCATAAATTTTTATTTTTTGTTAGAATGCTTAGTATTTATTTTATTTTGATTTCGATCATATTTTTCTCTTAGAATTCGAAAAGGAAAATCAGTTTCTTGGTAAGTTTGGTTTGAATGTTCAGCTTTAACTGTGGATTTTGCACAAAGTGAAAAAATAATAAACTAAAAATATGCACTTAGTTCTTCTGTTTTACTATTTTAACAATAAAATCCATTTATATTTGTAAATAGACTTACAAGGAGCACTTTTACACGTCCCAACATATAAATTAACCCTACCACCGCTTTGGGACAATTTGGGCCAGTGCTGAGAAGAAGCGGCGCAAGAAACTTAGTCACTATTGTCATTGCCTCTTTTCAAATTTGATTTACAATAATTGTAATTATTTCCATATATCTTTGTCATTTATACAATAGGCTTGTTTCCACTATGAAAGAAATATTAAAAAACTGATTTTCTCTAAAATAATTCATAATTTCAGATGCCTTTACTCTAATATTTTTCTGCAGTTCGTATTATTTGTCACTCAGTCGGCATTGCACGCGGTGACGTCAAAGTGTGTTATTCCCATACAAGCTCTATGAAGAAAAGCGTTTTGACAGTTGATAAAAAGTACGTCAACGATTGGTGGTGTCAACTACCGTATTATCGATTTTATAATATCCTTTCGACATTAATACTCCTTTTACAACTGTTTTAAATTTATCTTAAGGCAATGAAATAAATGTTAAGGTAATTTATTAAAAAATGATATACATCTACCCATAAATGTGTACACTAGCTGTTTTAAAGGCTCATGTCAGGGGGTTTTTAAAATTTAAAATTTTTACCTTTACATTCAAATCAAATAAAAAAAAAACTGGTTATGCACATTCAAATACAGTTTTTTCGGCCATACGGTAAGTTTTTTTTTACAATTACTAAGGTAACTAAGTAATCTTTTCCAGGAGCTTGGAATCTCGTGACGTTGAGGGCAGCTTCGCGGCCGGCGCAGGCGATTCTGTAAGTATTTTTATTTTTTTGCAACTGTTTTTGAGTTTGTTCGGCAGAACATTTTCCTTGTTTGCCAAGTGTTTCTATTTTTTCATTACATATTATTTTATTTTATTACGTTTCTCATCTCATCTCATCAGCCTATATAAGTCCCACTGCTGGGCACAGGCCTCACTTCAGTTATAAGGATTATCACGTTTATTTATTTATTATGTCTTTTCTCCCCCTAGACATTTCTCCCCCTGTGGAGCGCATTCAGAATGTATTGTAGCTTGTACCGTATCTGCTTCCTTTTGGTTTGTACTAAGTTTATATATAATTTTTTGTGGTCTCCATACACGGAACGCTAAGACGTTCTTTAAATCGTTTGCTATATAGAATTTAATTGCGGAAATCGTTAACAATTCCATTCGACATATGTCTTTAGGTACCATTTGTCGAAACATTAAGTATTTTTTTAATGAAGTTGTTACTAGATTGTTTGTTACTATCAATAGCCGTGTATGGAGCGATTTATTCCCATGCTATGCAAGCCCTTTATTCTACCAAAGGCATTTCTTTCCGCTATATTAAGGGCTAATTTTTCAATGGTCACATAAATAGTTAAATGTAAGCTGAACAAATTTAAGATGACATTCGGTTTGAACTTCTGCCTGACTAAGTTTGACATTTCCAATCAGCCATAATGATAATTTATCGGACTGTAAGCTAGAGCTTAATGGAGCTTAAATGACAAATAGATTTGTCTATTGAAAAATCGGCCCTAAATTATATTTACAGCAGTTTATATATTTGACCGGTTTCCTGACAACCACTCAATAATTATAATTATTTGAGTTTGTATTTAAAAGTATAACTAAACCTAGCAGGTTTCCGATATATTTAGATCTTCTATTGATAATGATGTCATTATTTATGGATAATGTTGGTGGCAGGATGCCGGCTTATTATACAATCAACTTAACCCATACACAAATCATACATACACCATAGAACTGTGTTCATGATGAAAACGGAAAGCAGAGTGGTTCTTTTTTTACGATACTGTGATATGATATGTGAACTCGATCTTTAGGTATGCTTTAAATCCTTTGCTTTTCATTTTTCTTGTGCACGTGATTTTGGATTTTTAGGGAAAGGTGGTATGCTTGGATAATAAAATATGGTTGGGTCCACCAACACAACCGTCGATGGCCCAGTCAAAACGCCAGTGATAATTTTAGGCAGTTTAAAGACTTATGTGTTTACGAGGATATGATTTAAGGACTGTGGATCTGCGCTATGGAGTCCTTCATGAATCCAAAACTCGAATTTCAAGTTTCCCTCTATTCCAAATTCAAAAAACAATCTCATGGTTTGGGCTGCATGCTCGCTTCTGGCTTAAACGGACTAGGCAAAATTCACCCACCATCGACGGTCGTCAGCATCACGTCATGAAACCGAGATCCTTCTTCGCAGAACGAGAGAGATACTGTCTGCACCTGTAAATCCAAAGCAAAGCACAGCTGGGATCAACACGGCAGTTCCGAAGGAAGTTCCACGCCATCCACCTGCGTACTATGCTCCGAAGAAAGCAGAAGGGATAGACATAACCAAGCTAAGTCCGTAGCCAGTAAATACACTGCGATAAGCAGAAAATCTGACTACTCTAGTAGATTTGATAAAACAACAGATTTGAGTAGAAAGTCTGTAGCTAGTAAAAACACCGATGTAAAATCTGAGTTCAGTAAAACGTCTGTTAGCAAAAGATCTGATGTCACCAGTAAGAAGTTGGATGTAGCTCACAAGAGAGGGAAGAGTGAGATGACGTGCGATTTAAAATATAGCGACTTTTATAGCGACAGCGAGGACGAAGCTGATGAAACAAATCGACTTATTCAACTAAGGAATTGTGATTACATGGATATCGTAGGAGACGCTCTAAAAGTAGTCATCGCTTTAGCTGGATACCCGAAATCAAAGATGCGCCTGCGACAGATGCAGTTGTTTCAAAGGTGTCTCACTGACGTCATCGATATGCAACTGAAAAACGGTCTCTTGAAACGGGTACCGGCCTTTCTGGATTATTATCTGAATAGAGGAGCGATTGTTTGCATTTGCAAGGACGTTGACACCAGAGATTGGATGGTCAGAATATCACCAGGTTTGCAAGAAAGAATGTGTACCAATTTGATCCTATTGAAAGCTAAAGTCAAACGGCTGTGTCTTGCTGTGCTTAAAATACCTCAAACTAGTTGGCCGACGACTGCTCAGGACGCGTTCAAACTATTACAATACTTCAATCCGACGCTTAAAACTGAGCAATGGAAGATCTACGCACAAAAGTGCGTTGACAACGTTGAATGCACGTCTTTCCTTATCGATCGAGTTTCAGGTGAAATCATTCGAGGTCCCACATTCAAAAACGTGATCGACTACAATCAAACGGAATTTGAGCTCACTGGATACACAGAGATATACTACGAATGTCTGCTGTCTGACCTTGAAGATATATGCAGTGTTGCGTCCAGAGTGAAGCTTTTGGAAGAGATTCGTTCCGAAGAAGCCACGCCACGGAACAACGATGAAGACAAAGTTAAGACCGAATCAGGAAATAAAGAAGATCAAATTATTCATGATGTTGAAGAAAGATACGGAAGTGATTCCGACGCTGAAACAATTGCTGATGATATTGATTGCAAAAATAGCAAGAATGTAAAGAATGAATTCGAAAATACAATCCGTAACGAAATATTGAACAAATTGAAAGATGTCAAGTACATCAGTGAAAAAGATGAAGTTATAGTGTGGTCGGACGAGACCAATAACTACAATAGTGACAATGAAGCTGAGAAAGAAGAAGTTACTGAAGGTGACAATAATAACGTGACTGCCACGTCCGCTGTAGCAGTTTCTGACAAGACAGAGTCTATAATAGAAAGTAATGATTACCTCATCAGTAGAAGTAGTAATTTAAACATTGATAGCAATAGAGGGATAGCCTATCACCGTCGCACCAACTATTTACACGTTGAAAACGAACTCAAAGTTGCCATAACGCTAGAGGGATACCCACAAAACAAATTAGAAGGTACTCACATTAGGAGACTGAAGCATCTGTTCAAGGAATATTTGCACAAAGACATGAAAATGCAAAGATTTACGAATCTAATCATTCCGAAATTCCAAGACATTTACTTGTCCAATGGAGCTGTGATATACATTTGTGATAGCTTAGAAACTAAAGATTACTTGACTGAGGTTTTACCCAAGTTTATTAACTCCACCGGCTTGAAATTAATTTTTAGAGATATTAAGAATTTAGTTAGGTATACAAGAGTAGTTCTGCGTTTACCCAAAGAGCACGCACATGTAGAATCTGTGGAGATACTGTTGAAATTGCAAGCGAAATATCCAGGTTTAAAGCCAGACTGCTGGAAATACTATTCAGACGTTGCTGGCAAGCAGAAACGTCAGTTCGGTGTAGACCCTGAATCGTTAGACGTGATCAAAAGCCCGGACTTTGATCCCACTTACGAAGGAGAGAAGCTAAGTTTTAGAATTATTGACAGGCAAAAAAGAGACGTAAGTTTTGAAGATCATTCCAATAGGGAAGATATGCTTGAAGATAGCGAAGGTAAACATTTGAGAGATAAAGTGCTTAAACTCATGTACGCGCCCATCGATCCTGAAATCACAAACACACCGTTGACTCGCATAAGAACTAATCACTATTCAGATCTGATCGCTGACGATTTTAAACTATACGTTGGACCAAGTAACTATCCAGAGCAGCGCATAGATGAAGCTCTATTCCATTCTATCAAGCGAACTTTTGAAAACATTGTCTGTGATGGATTTGAGAAGGGAGTTTTTGATGAAGATAGCCCAAGTTCTGTTCCTAAGTTCCACGACATGTATTTGTTTGACGGTGTGATATTTATCATCTGTCAAAACATGAATTCTAGAAAATGGATGGAGCAATCCATTAGCGACGTGAACACAAGACTTCACATCAATTTGAAATCAACTGAATTCCGTGGTGCTGTCGGCATCATCAGTATGGTTTTAAAGACTGATAAAGACACAGATGAAGTCATAGCAGCTTTGCAGAAACAGAATCCAAGACTGCGCACCAAATATTGGAGGAAAATCAGCACTATTCGCTCTAAGACAAAACTAGACGTTGTTTTGCAAATAGATAAACTGTCTGCTCAAGTTATAACGAGCAATGATTTTAATAAATACATTGACGGCAATCCCGTACAATTTAAACTGGGACATCTACAATCTTTACTCAAACCGAAAGCAAGCCTTGAAGAACTTACTAAGATGTATAACAAAAAGATCTCACATGACTCTGAAAGAGCCAATAAACCCAAATCAAAGTCGAAAGAAAAGAGCATTGAAGAATTGAAGTCTGATATCAAGAAGAAGTATCCAGATTTGAAAATCGACCAATGGGATGTGATATCTCAAAGCGAAACTTTTAACATGAAAGTATGTAACTACGAAATCGACGAAGCATCGTCCAAAATCGTTGAAAAGGCTGAACCTATAGCCAATAAACCGGACTCTTCTAATGTTTACAGTAATTTACCGTCTCCGACCGAAACGACTCATTTGGGTCGCAAGAAGGTTGTTATAAAAATCCCTTCGAGACTTCTTCCCGATAATAAGGACGACTTGAACATGGTCTTTGATTTATTAGAAGATAATAACCCGGGTTTGAACACGGAATTATGGAAAGTGCACACTGATTCTTCTTACCCCGGTAATGGTAGATTTTCACTTATTATAGATAGACAGAGCGCGTCAGTGATTCAAGGTAGGAGCTTTAACCCAAATGTTGGCGGAGAAAAGCTTAAGTTCTTCTTTTAGGGACCTCGTACCGTTTGTATAAGTTGAAAGTTTTAGATAGGGCTTAGATATAGTTTGACTTTATATACAGCATGTGTGAGATTGTCACTTCGTATGTGACACCATTTGTATGCAGAATTGATTGTGTTTTTTTTGCATTCGACAAAAAAGACATCCGGCAACATTGACAATGTTTAGTATGGCAACAGTCCACAATAGCGATTGCAAAGAGACAGCTTACCGCTGTGCTACGTGGGCGGAAAACGCGACAAGAGTGACGCGTCGCGACAATGTCAAATTTATAAATAAAAATGTTTTCGATTCCGAGCAATTTGAAGCTCGTGGTATGGTTAGTAAATGACAAAAATCTTAAACGCTATCAAATATTATTAGATTATAAATTTAAGTTTAAATTAATACCAAATTGAAGGCAAAAATAACATGAAAATAATATAAAATTAAAATTAAAATCACAAATCAAAATTAAAATACAGAAATTACAGACACAATTGAAATTCCAATAAATTAATTACCCTACGGACCAGACACAGGTAGGTGAGGTACCGATCAGCCAGAATCTTGAGGATTCCGTTGCCACTGGCACGCAATCTGCTAATCAGGGATACTGTCTTTTTACGAATGATGGCATGGATGTCATTTATAATAGTGTCCAACGTGATGAAGCGCAAATTGTCATTGTCACAATTATTGGTCGCGTCGCGTCTCGTCCCTTTGTCGCGTTGGTCGCACTTTTCGCGTTGCGCTTTTGGAGAATAACTCGCTTGTAAGAAACTTGCTCGTAATCCTGCATTGTGAAATGTTGCCATACATTGCTATTTTATTGTTTCCTGATTATTATCTTAATATGATGCATTTATTTTGAAAAATGACGTAAAAAATAAATTATCGGTAAAATCCATTTTACTTTTTAATAATTTACATTTGAAAAACATTACATTCCCGGATATGATATGAATTAATTAATTTTTAGATTTAATTTACATTAATTTTAGGGTAAGTATTTTTTATCGTAGAACGTGCCTTTTCTAGTTTGTAATTTGTTTTTGTTATTATTACGCAGTACAATGTTTGTTTGCTCTCTTTCTGTGTGTATTTGGTTTATGTTTTAAATAAATAAAATTTGATAAGAATTTATTGTTTAATTGTTGTTATAGTTGTTATGAGCTTTCAAAACTGACCAAAAACTGTTCAGTTTAGATACAAATAGTTAGCTCTCTGCTTTCATCATGATCCGAAAAAAGACTGCCGCAAGGGTACAATATGTTTGGCAATTTTTTTCACGACAGATCTGACAGAGTAATGAAGGGTTAAAACTTCGTCTTTGTCGTTGGTTACTAATGGCCAATCTTATGCTTATCTTATTTTCATAGTGGCAACACTGCAACACAGTACACATAACACTGATATGCATTTCAACAGAATATATATTCTAGAAAACATTTATATCTGTGCTTCTGGTTGAATGCTTCTCTACTATCGAAATGCTTATAAATAATGAGTTGTTTTACTTATATGTTTCATTTAGAATGCAACTGTTTTCATAAAATTTAAATGTTTTTTATGACTGCGTAGGTACATAAATCGGTGACTTCTTCTTCTTCGTCCTCCGTGCCTATGTCCCATGTCTTTTGGGGTCGGCCCTCCTAATCTTATTACGCCATTCAGGTCTTAAGCGTCATGTCCGGGTGTAGTCCCATCGTCTTTATGGTGACTATTTAATTCAAACGTATAATCTTTTCAAAGTAGAAATGCCTCTTAATTAAAATTATAAAAGTATGAACAAAACCTGTCATATTGTATTTCAAATGGTATGTGCTTTAAAAAAGTATATCTTGTACTAGCGGATCCCGCAGACATTGTCCTGCCCATTGCTTTATTTTTTTTCTATTCAACTTATTTAGAAAAATTGTTGCCAGTTTTTTTCGCTTTACTATATTATCTGGTACTCTTTTTCGCTATTTCATTGCATTCGACTTATCTTAAATTTCAATCTGGTCGAAGCCAAGTCGTAGAAGTTAACCCAACCACAACAAAATTACCCACATAACTCAATCACACGACCACAATTGGACAGCTAACAATTCCCGGGCTACAGCGCGTTGCGTCGAACGCGTGCGTGACATGCGGTGCGCCGGCAGACTCGTACTGCGCGCGGTGCGGCCTCACCCCGTACTGCTCTGCTGTATGTCAGCGGCGCGACTGGGCCGAGAGACACCGCACCGTGTGCCATAATCTAGCCAAGTAAGTGTGCAGTAGTCAGATAGGTAAGTGTGCAGTAGTAAGATAGGTAAGTGTGCAGTAGTAAGGTAGGTAAGTGTGCAGTAGCAAGCTAGGTAAGTAGTACTGCGCGCGGTGTGTCAGTGGCGCGACTGGGCCGAGAGACACCGCACCGTGTGCCATAATCTAGCCAAGTAAGTGTGCAGTAGTAAGATAGGTAATTAGTACTGCGCGCGGTGCGGCCTCACCCCGTACTGCTCCGCCGTGTGTCAGCGGCGCGACTGGGCCGAGAGACACCGCACCGTGTGCCATAATCTAGCCAAGTAAGTGTGCAGTAGTAAGATAGGTAAGTGTGCAGTAGTAAGATAGGTAAGTGTGCAGTAGCAAACTAGGTAAGTAGTACTGCGCGCGGTGCGGCCTCACCCCGTACTGCTCCGCCGTATGTCAGCGGCGCGACTGGGCCGAGAGACACCGCACCGTGTGCCATAATCTAGCCAAGTAAGTGTGCAGTAGTCAGATAGGTAAGTGTGCAGTAGCAAGCTAGGTAAGTAGTACTGCGCGCGGTGTGTCAGCGGCGTGACTGGGCCGAGAGACCACTATCCGTGTGCCATAATCTAGCAAAGTGTGCAGTAGTAAGCTAGGTAAGTGTGCAGTAGCAAGCCAGGTAAGTAGTAATGCGCGCGGTGCGGCCTCACCCCGTACTGCTCCGCCGTGTGTCAGCGGCGCGACTGGGCCGAGAGATTAGTAAGAGAGAGTAACTTAGTAAGTGGAAAGCGAATACATTGTGCTATGTTACAAAATAGACCGGTGAAAAGCACGACCGGGCAAAGAAATATGGCGCTGTATGCCATCTTCTCTTTCTCAAGCCAGTTATTTATCTGCAAAATGTATTATTTCGAAGGAGCTTCTGTTAAGATGAGAACTTCATCCCCCATTTCCTGAGCAGTTTCTTAATCACAATGTGACATGATATTACTGAAGTGAAACGAGCTTAAAGCAGAGAAATCTCAGAAATCCATTTTTGTCGTTTTCTTTTCATCATTCTTTGTAAATATTATTTATTTTCATCAATTGGTTTTTTAATTATTTTTTTTTCCAAAATACAGGTTGTCCTCAAAATCTGAGGCGGTTGAACCGGCAGAGGAAAAAGAAGTATTGTAGGTTGCGTTCATTTATATGCATGTTTCCCCGCATGATTAACCTTTTTTAATTATTTAATTAACCTATGTCATTCCACTGCTTAAAAAAGGTACAGTTCTTGCATTTCACGAAGGCGAGTAGTCTTTATTTGTTTTTAAACGTGTACATGCATAATGCAATAGTGTGCGTGTATGACGACGCGGTCAGTCGCGAGCGCGCTGTCGCTCAGGTTAGTTGTGTTTATTGTTTCCGGACGCTAATTGCCGTGAAGTACTGTCAGCATGTCAAAGCGCAAAGTTATCCATAGCGAGGTAAATATTTTTTTTCTAGTTTTGACATTAAATAAAAATGATTATTTTTTAATTTAAGTAATAGTTTAGTTTTGACTTTTGATACTTATTCAATTGTATATTTTATTGTTTTTAGGGTCGAGCAATCATTGCTAAAGTCTTTCACTTTCTAAAAGATGAATATAATTTTATGAAAGCAAATAACACTGATGGATGTGACCTAAGTCCATTAGCAAACATATTAGAACGAACTGCCCAAGCAACAGGCGTCAGTGAACGCACAGTAAGTAGGATTTTAAAAGAAGAGAAAGAGTTGCCATCTTCATCAACCAAGTTTACTTCACCCATGAAAAAGCGACGAAAAAGAGACGGTAAATTTAATTTAGATAATATGAATCGAGAAATTATTCGAACTACAATTCAAAATTTTCATATAGAACACAATGAACTTCCAACTTTGGCAAAACTTCAGTCAGCATTAAGAGAAAAAATTGGTTTTGACGGATGTTTGAGCACATTACGTTCGTTGCTTATAAAAATGGGCTACGAATGGAACAAAATTGAAAACAATCGTAAATCTTTACAAGAAAGGCATGAAATACAATTGTGGAGATTTAATTTTTTGAAAAAAATTCATGAATACCGTGAAGAAGGCCGTCCCATTATATATACAGACGAAACATATGTGCTAACTTCGCACGTACGTCAAAACACGTGGAATTTAAAAAAACTAGATACTAAGACAAAAGACAAGTCATTTTTAAAAAAATTGAGTACCGGTGCTCGTTTTATTATAGTGCATGCGGGTAGCAGTAGTGGATTTATTAAAGATGCTTCGTTAATATACAAAGCATCATCCACAACTGGAGACTATCACTCAAATATGAATTTCAATAATTATAGCAAATGGCTGAATGAAAAGCTGCTGCCAAATTTACCAGATAAATCTGTTATAGTGATGGACAACGCATCCTACCATAATACTCGAAGTAGTAGTATACCTACGTCAAATTCGCGCAAGAGCGACATGCAAAAGTGGCTGACGGAACACGGTATTCCTTTCAATGCACTGTCCCGCAATGTAGAATTGTATGATTTAATAATCAGAAATAAGCAGCGTTTTATTTCATATAGAATTGACGAGATAATAAAAAGCAAAGGTTTCGAAATACTACGACTGCCACCATATCACCCCGAATTAAATGCCATTGAAAACATCTGGGGTATTCTGAAAAATAAGATTGCCTCGAAAAATATTGGTCAAAATATGACAGAAGTTCAAAATTTAATAGCTGAAGGTTTAAACAGTATCGATAACAACATCTGGCTTAATACATGCAAGCATGTCGAAAAAATTGAAAAGGAGTATATGAAATATTTTGATTATGACTTTGAATTTGTAATTAATGTGGGTGAATCAAGTGATAGCAGCACGACTGACTTTGAAACTAACGAAAGCAACAGTTTTTCCGAAGAAGATTAAGGCGACACATTTTTCACATACGTAAAAATAGATAGAAATTTGTTATTAAATAGTTCCAGCCTAGCCTTATTTTCATAATTTTGCCATATCTTGAGTTCAATTGTATATCCTTATTTAAGTCTTATGTTTCGCTTAAATTAAAACTTAAACCCAAATGTAGAAGAACATAATTTTATTTTAATACATTCCCTTATTTATTATTTATTTTAAATAATAAACATTTTAGTTTAAAAGTTTTGTTGTTTTATTTTATTATCAATTGAACATACAAAAATATTGGTATTATTTTTATGCTAACCATACCCGCTTTCGTTTTCACGCACACATCGACACATATACGGACACATATTTACCACAAGTAAATTCTGCTCGACTTCGTGATTTGAAAGAACTATATTTTAATTGTAAGCTACGTTCGAGAAGGTTGTTATGGTAACGAACTGCTTTTACTGAAAAGTCGACTGGTCTTAAAATAACAAATTAATATTTCGCTGGGATTTGGGTAGGGTTTTTCATTTATTTTTTTGAAGGGAAACTAGCATCTCCATTAAGATTTAGCTAGTACATAAGTATATCGTAAAGAATGCACAGCATAATATATACTTTTTCTCAGAACCCTGCCCCCTGCTGCTCCGCTCCGTCGCCCGCGCTCGCCGAAGAGAAATGATAACGCTGGATCTGATAAAGGGGTGAAGGTGAGACAAAATACTCATTACAAATAATTAATAAATAATAATAATAAAAAATTAATTTGTAAGCGAAATATAAATTCGTCAAAATATTGCACTATTATGATCTATATATATACAGGGTGTAAAAAAAACCTTAAAGAAGCCGTCAACCACGCGTTCAGTACATCATACCAAATCGTATGAAAAATAAATTTTGGCTGGGAAACAACTTTTATTTTTTGACATCAAAAAAAATAATTTAATTGTAACCCGCAATGTACAGCGCCCACGCGGAAAAGTCACCGCGGGGCGTGTTGCTTTACGCCGCCGCGACGCAGTTCGGTTCGAGTGTACGCTGTTAATTGCGGAGTGTGCCATTTAAAGGCTTTTTATGAAAGAACTAGTGAAAATTTGTATCATGTATCTTTGGTTAAAAGTTCAGTTATAACGGACAGAAGTCATCCATTTTTTTTCAAACTTTAACCTTCAATATCTCCGTAACCGTTAACTTCCCAGGTATGGTGTAAAGGAAAAAAATGATCGTAACAATTGGTAGAATATGTGGTATTCGGCTTCGTTAAGGTTTTTTTTACACCGTGTATATAAAAATGAAACCCGTTTTCCTTGGTCACGGCATCACGCGTGAATGGCTGGTCCGATTTCACTAATTCTTTTTTTGTTGTAATTTGTTATTATTAGGAGAAGGTTCTTACGGAAAAAAATATTAAGAAAATCTCTCAGAAATATTGAAAAATATACATTTAATTTTGCATATTTTAAAAAACGCGCGTAACTAATGTCAATGTCATTCGATGACATTGTTCAATCATCGCAACGCTAAGGCGGTACGAAGTTCGCCGGGTCAGCTAGTTTTATATATATATATATATAAATGAAACCCGTTTTCCTTGGTCACGGCATCACGCGTGAATGGCTGGACCGATTTCACTAATTCTTTTTTTGTTGTATTTGTGATTATTAGGAGAAGGTTCTTATCTTACGGAAAAAAATATTAAGAAAATCTCTCAGAAATATTGAAAAATGTACATTTAATTTTGCATATTTTAAAAAACGCGCGTAACTAATGTCAATGTCATTCGATGACATTGTTCAATCATTGCAAGGCTCAGGCGGTACGAAGTTCGCCGGGTCAGCTAGTAATAAATAAAAGTTTTAAAAAACTAAAAAGAACACGCTCTTATTGGCTAACTAATAAAGAGAAAATAATTTCTGAGTACAAATAATTTATATTACAGTAGAGTAAAAAGCGTGGGGTGCACTTTATGTCGTTTTCAAAGTTCTCTTTTTATGGTTGCCAATAATATGATTTTAATATATACTATACGAAGCACCCCACTATTTTTTTAATTAATAAGGATAATGGAAAACTCTTATCACATTATTGCATTGTCATCGGTACTTACGTGTGCAAAGTTTCAAATTAATCGGAGTTCAAAATTCCGTTACAAACAAACAGCCCGAGCTAATAAAAGCGTGTTATAAACAACATAATTCAGGACTCTGCAGTTAGGTCTGAAATCACAATTGACCGAGCTGTGTGTAGATAATATGCTTATTATTATATAATCTTTACAGTACCCTCAACCCTCAACCACCCTCAACAACTCGACCACTCCGAACCAAAACAAGCCAGCCTTCAATCACGGGCCCCGCAACTTCACCAGGCCTGCGGGGGACAACAGGCCAGGCCAGGACAAGCCTAAGACAGACAGATCCCAGGGAGACAGGTTAGACTTTTAACCCTAGCACAGATTACTAAATGTTACTACGTAACAGATAAATCACTCCATAGAAAAATTTCGATACCTACAGCGTTAATAGACTTCTTTTTCTGCCGCGTACAAAAATGCACCTACAGCTCTGAGTATAAAGTCACTATTGCTTCACAGCTGCGCGAGACCACGTGACGTGAGACCGAACGAGAATCGAACTAGGGTTGACATTTTCGGTAAAACTATTTCAACCACATCATAATGCTCATAATGAAAACTATTTGAAGTTAATGATTCTTTTTATCTACATTTCATTTTATTTTTCTTATTCCTAAATTTTCTAACAAAAATACCTAGGTACTTACTATTTTCATACAATACAATAAAAAAAAAACTATGATTTCGCAAATTGATCATTAGTAGAATCTGTCATTTGTGGAATCTGTCGTTTGTAGATTATAAGTAGGTAGGTACATTTCGAGAATCGGTCAATTTTATTGTCAACTACGTAGGTACCTACCTACCTACCACCACGTCGAGTAGGTAGGTAGGTAGGTAGGTACGCACAGTTCGTAGGTGGTGCGCAGCCCATAAAAGTAGACTAATAGGTATAATAGGTACTTAGGTATTATTTCGATAAAGTAACTGACCTATGTTTCACAGTAGGTATTACATTTTAATTCAATAAAGCCGAACCCCAATTTACCTGATTGATACCTGACTGATCCAATTTACCTACGTAGGTACCACCTACTAATTTGTTTATTTTTATACTTTGTAAATAAATTACTAACTTACCGGGTAATAATTACATTTTCTTCATTCGCTGGTAGACTAAAAAAAGAAAGCGTTTTATTTCTCTTAGTATTCGACCTACACCCATCAACAGCACATAAATTTCCACCACCAGAAGTCATTTTTCTTAAATAAAGCTAACGTTTAACAAGCACAGATTACTTATTTGGTTCGTATGAAAACTAAATTGATCGTAAGCGTAACACGAATAATTATAGTGCGTCGTGAGCGCGTCCGACGGTTGTTGGCAGCCCACTGAATTCGCACCGACGTCGGTGCGGGCGAGAGAAGGCTATTACCGCGCGCAAGTACATGGAGTGAGAGAGGCCGGACCCTTGGCTATGTTTGCAGTAATATAACAGTTTAACAGTATAGAACTAGCCTTAGCTTGGAGAAATATAAGTGTATCGGTATTATAAATATACAACATCACATATATTGATTTGACTCCGTGGTAAGTAGCTTAAGCACTTGTGTTACAGATATCAGAATCAACAGTGGTATTACAAATAAACTTAAATAAATACATATAACACCCACACCAGTACAAACAGACATGTTCATGCACACAAATGTTTGTATAGTACGACGGACGATCATTTTTGTGTAATGGTCAAGAAGTTGACTATTAACCAAGAGGTTGCGGGTTCAATCCCCGATCTACAAATACAAACATTTGTGTGCATGAACATGTCGGTTTGTACTGGTCTGGGTGTATATATATTTATTTAAGTTTATTTATTTATTTAACACAAGTGCTTAAGCTGCTGGGTGTATAATTATTTATTTAACACTAGTGCTTAAGCTACTTACCGCGGAGTCAGATCAATGTATGTGTTGATCAATGATGCTGTTGTATATTTATACAGAGCAGGGATCGAAACCGTGACCTCCTGGTTAATAGTCAACTTCTTGACCTTTGCACTAAAGTGGTCGTCGTAAAGCCTGCTAAGTTACCTACCTCTAGACGGAAAAGCAATTCAAAGTACCCATCCCCGAGACTAGGTGAGACATGAAGGTTCCACACCATCTTGTCGGACTAAAGAATAATAGTTAAATCTCTGCGTTAAAAAAGGCGCATCTTACATTTTTTTGCTGTTATTTCGTGACAGTGGGAAACTATGATATATTTTGGTCCGCAGATAATGCGTAATTCAGTTAAATTTTTTTTTTTCAATTAATCAATCCGTTTTATTTGCGAATAGAATTATAAATGCATGTTGTTGTTTGCACAACATTGCAAATGCGACCGATGCTGCCATACCATATTTTACAGCCGAAGAAGTAGAAGCTGAAAATCTCCTTCAGCAAGAGGCAAGGCAGCTGCGAATATTATCCGCCTCCTAAAACCAAAATATTTATAACTTTAGAAACACTAAATAAAACTTGAAAAATGTTTTCACTCGTGGATTTAAGAAATTGTATCTATGTTTCTTAAACCTAAATAAATTATTTGTTTACCTGTAGCAGACAATTCTTGCTTGTTTTTCTTTCGACTTATAGTCTTGAGTAGTAATACTGAAAAAGAGAGAAAAGTAATTATCAGTATAAATATGTACAAAAACAAACGATATTGAACTATGTAAAATGTATTTCGATAACAACTTACAGTGTGCCAGGCATCAACCCTCTTGTGGGACAGTTTGCCGAAACGCTATTCAGCAGAGCGGCGCATTCTTTCCACAGTCGTTTCGACAAACTGCGTCCTTCTTTGGTGCGGCTGAATCGCCCCAGCGCCAGCTCTTTGTGTTCTCCAAAAATTCAATCGACGCTTCTTGCTGCTCCAGCGTCACTGCGTCCGCTGACATCTTTCTTTATTCCTTCTATATCACTTTTAACTTTACTTTAGCCATAACTTTCAACAATTTTTTAAACTTTACGCTTCAAAACATGACGATAACAGATAAAAAACGTCAAAAAGCGTGATTTTTTTTTAAAAGAGTGGCAAAGAAATTCAGAAATTTAGCTGTTTGATTTGTGTAAAAACACAGATTAAATAGCCACTAGTACAATCTAGTCTATGGTATAAAGCCAGGCTGTTGCGAGGCCGACGACGTGCCAGTGATATGCTGACGACGTTCATCTCAAAATTAGTAGAATACCGTTTTTAGACCAATGGCGTTGGCATATCAATAGCCTGGCTTCGACATAGCAAATTGAATCTCCCATTCATTATATCAGTGGGATCTTAACATAATCATTTTTTATTATTTATGTCACCGGAATTCCACTACGGAGTAAATAAATTTTCTAGTAGCCATTGTCTTAGTGAGTTTTGAATCCTTCTCAATGGCAATCTCTTTTATAAGTTCGGTATTTTTTTGAAAATTGATATTTATACAATTTTCAGTGTTAAATTAAATCTATTATTATAATAAAAATATTTATTTACGTAATCAAATACAACCTTAAAAAACAAGATAATGTAGTCTCCTATCTTAATGTAGGTACTATTTTATTTCAAAACGACTTAATCTAATTAAAAACAAATTATGTAAAAAGTTCACATGTATGCGTGCGTGCGTGCGTGTGTGTGTGTGTGTGTGTGTGTGTGTGTATGTGTGTGTGTGTGTGTGTGTGTGTGTGTGTGTGTGTGTGCGTGTGTGTGTGTGTGTGCGTGTGTGTGTGTGCGCGCGTGCGTGCTGCCTTTTTTTAGGTACAAATTTTCAGTATATTTTCAGTTTCATCATAGTCCAGACTCTTTAACATCTTTGTAACCTCTTTAACCACTGTTTTACATTCCTTTACTGTTAGTGAGTAAATCTTTAGTATTTTATTTATCGACTGTATTATCACGGCAGGTCCCAAGGCGACAGACCATTCAACAAGTCAGACAACGACAAACCCCAAGATCGAGCTGGCAACCAGAACAGATCAAACGGAGATTACAATAACAGGCCAGCGAACAGGCCTACGGGCTCGAGACCGCCGTTGAGACACGAGAGCAGCGATGAGACTGACAATTTTGACAGTAAGTGTTTCAATAGGCATGATGACACCTTTTGTAAATATTTTCAAGACCGTGTTGTTTTGAAAACATAACCTCTATGAAGCTAGTAAATACAAATTATGACCATAAAGCTGTAGAAACCAATTTTTATCAAATAAATTTATTAATTCATCTGTTATTATTAATTTATTATTCCATACTTCATATTGGTGATTATTTTCTTATATGATTTTTATAGGTAACTAGCTGACCCGGCAAACGTTGTTTTGCCATATAAATGTTAAGGGTGGACAACCCTTATCACTAAGGTGTATTAAAAATAGATGTTGGCCGATTCTCAGACCTATTCAATATGCTCACAAAATTTCATGAGAATCGGTCAAGCCGTTTCGAAAGAGTATGGCAACGAAAACTGTGACACGAGAATTTTATATATTAGATTTAATTTCATTTATTAATATTCTGAATAGTAATTTCCCAGTGTAACTATTGTGTTGATGTTATTATCTTATTTAATTTAAATTCAAAAATAATTTATTTCGGACCAAGATGAATTCATAGTATGTGTTAGTAACAAAGGAAACTTATAAAATTAGTGTTAGTAAAACATAAAAACTAAATTAGGGTGCAGACAAACTTTTTTATAATCGGAGTATAATGATTCTCCGCGACTGTTCTTAGAATGCTGTTGTGACTATCTCTCACTCTTCTGAGCAACGAAGCTGTTTTCATGTGAATAATCGCGTGGGAGCCGTCAGTGTGCGCCTGCGCAAACATCTCCGATGCACTACAATATCGTGGCAGTCTCAACAGCACTCTAAGAGCATTATTATATTGGACGCGTAGGACATCCATCGATTTTTTGGTGTCATTGACCCACAGATTGCACGTACCTAAAATACGTTAACTCGATTTGCATGCTGTGACGCTCTGTGCAGATTCTGCCACACAGAGGAGGAAACGGCCATGCATATTCTCTGCTCATGCGGCCCGCTTATGAGCAAAAGAAGTATCCATCTCGGGCGGCACATCATGCGCCCGGATGAGATAACAGAAGTCACGCTCCAAAGATTCTGGCAATTTATAGACTCAACGGGACTAAGCAGTGAACTGTAAATACAAAGGGCTGCCACAATAGATCAAACTTGGTCGAGTTGGCGATAAGAAGGCCCATAAACCCAATAATAATAATAATGCTGTGTACACTTGCCTTTGGAGCTGCAATGAAATATCTGAATATCCAACTATTTTTATGTTAAATGTTATGATTGCGTCTCTGTTATGTGTACCGAACAAAATAAAAATGAAATTGGACTGTCAGCGCTTGAGGTGCGACGACAGAAAGTTGCCGGTGTGGCCTGAGCCTATTGGGTTAAATATTTTTTAGTAGACTGGTAAGCAATGTCTATTGTTTGCTGTCCAACTAACTTGTATCTGTGAACACAGAACTTTGCTAGTTACATATTAACATCCTTACTACAATAGAATACCGCAGTGATGAGCGCTTGTTTAAATATAAGACGGCCAATTCAAAATTAACGCCAGCACTAATGTGAACCTAAAGGGTGTGAATGTGCATCATGCGTTCAAGTTGGATGGGTAATATTTAGATGAGCGTTGAACACTGCCGAATTCCTCTGCGGTTCTTACCACACTTTTTAAGTTTAAGCAATAACTAGCTAGTCTTAGCTATTTAAAATGTTCTGCACAAAAGTAACATACTCGTATCATACATGTAAATTGATGGTCTTCTTCTAGTCCTATTTTAAGCTATTCAAACTTTCCAAAACGTGGTTTTTAAATAGTATTAGGCTTAAAGTAGAACCAAATAAAGGACCTAAAAAAACTTATTACAAAATGAAGGTTATCTATTAGTCCTGCATTATGTATGGAACTAAATCGAAACCCGTGAGACCCCTAGTTTATCTACGGACTAACTCTGCTTTTGAGGTTAACTTGTATTTTGTTGTTAATCTTTTACGAAAATGGACATAAATAACGTGGATCTAATGGATTTTGGAGATTTAGCTATATTTGATACGTCTCGGCGATTTAAGAGACATCGACATCGTGTAAATCCGTTTGAACTAGATGATTTGTCATCTAACGGTAACACTTTAAATATAAATATAGATTTACCAAACGTTTTGGGCAAAAAATTGTTGTTGTGTTATGTTAAGATTTGACCCACGATTCCCGTGGAAGCCCCTTGAGCCCTGAGCTTCAAGTGGTTTGCGCATTACTCAAATAATGTTACACGGACAAGATATCAGATCTATAATATTCGATACCCTTCTTATTGACCTGACAATAATGTGTCCAATTCTATTACAGATAAGGCGGAAATATCTAAACCGTCTGAAGTGCCGAAAGCGGCTGAAATGCCGAAACCGGCTGAACAGCCGAAGCCGAAAATGAACGGAGTCAAACCGCCGGGAAGCCGCGAGTCGGTCACGCCCGCTAGGAGAGTCGTGCCTAAAAAGTAAGTTGTTTAATTAACATTTACTGACTTACCACCAAAAAATAGGGCGACACATAATAATAATAAAATTTATTTAGTTCTATAAAGGTAAATTACAATTAATTTGGGCTTAGGATCGAACTTACAGGCTAATTACTTCTACATGTACCAGTAATTTAAACTTTTATACCAACTTGATGTAATGTGACATGCAATACATGATTTGAATTTGAATTTAAAAAATATATGATCAAAAGGCTTAATGCGGATAAGGCTTGTTTACACTATGAATGAAATAGTCAAAAACTATTTTTCTCTAACATAATTTGAAACCCCTATTTCGGTAATATTTTTATACAGTATAATAGATAAATATTTACTCAGTCGGCATTGCACGCGATGACGTCAAAGTGTTATTTATTTATTTATTTAGAATAGGTTTGCTCTTGACCCGAGACTTAGCGCAACAAGGCAAAGACTGAGTCTAGGAGCGAGCTCGCCTAGAAGATGCCTTTTCACTCTAGCTTTGAAAATTCCATACAAGCTCTGGAAAAGCGTTTTTAAAGTTGATAAAAAGTATGTCGCCGATTGGTGCCGGCATCTAACATATCGTTAGCTCAGCGTTATTCTAATTTAAAAAGATAGCTGGCACATGACTAATTAATTGATAAATGCAATGCAACAGACATTCCTAGATCGTTTCTCTTACTCTTTTTTTTAAAGTCCTGTTTATGTATGCTATTATCACATAAATTGATAGCACAGACGAGAAACACGTCACCCGAACGAAGGTTAATTATCAAATTTGACTTATTTTCTATTCGACGATTTGACGACCACTTTGGTGGTAATGGTCAAGAAGTTGACTATAAACCAAGAATTCGCGGGTTCGATTCCCGCACTGTACATACATTTCTGTGCATGAACATGTCTGTTTGTACTGGTCTGGGTATTATATGTATTTATCTCTATATATATAAAATTCTCGTGTCACAAAGTTTGTTCCCGTACTCCTCCGAAACGGCTTGACTGAATCTTATGAAATTTTGTGAGCATATTGAGTAGGTCTGAGAATCGGCCATCATCTATTTTTCATACCCCTTAGTGATAAGGGTTGTCTTCAATAATTTATATGGCAAAACAACGTTTGCCGGGTCAGCTAGTTTAAGTTTATTTGTAATGCCACTGTTGATTCTGATATCTGTAACATAATGCTTATGGTACTTACCACTGACTCGGATCAATGTATCTGTGGTGTGAGCACGAACATTTATATAACGTATTCGTGTCGTGCAAACGTCAGAAACTGACAGTTTACCCATACAAATTGCCAAGTTAAAGACAGGTTAACGCTACGAATACGTTACAATAGTTGTTCGTGCTCACCCCAGTGATGTGGATGTATATTTCTGTGGCGTCTGTTTAAAACCTGTTAAGTCTTAAAACGTATTTTTTCTGTATAAGACTTTTAAGGTTCAACTTTAAATTAAAAATCAGTTAAGTAAAAAAGTCAACCACTGCTGCAGTAACTATTTATTAAACAGGTACCAGCAATAGACCAAAATATATATATTTTTTAATAACAAAATAGTACCAAACTAAACAATGACGAAAATGGAGTTATCAGGTTTCTCCCGGACACCACAGATTGATTACATTATTTATTATTCCCACAGCTACCTCATAGAACTCTTATCGCCGGGCGACACGGTACTGCTATCAGTCGAATCTCCAGCATCGGAATGTGGTACCAAAGCGAAGGGGCACGTGTGCGTGTCCGTGCACGAGCGCTACGAAGTGGACTACCAGCAGCTGTGCGAGGACTACACCGTGCGGTGCGAGGGGGACGGCACGCTGTGCAAGTGAGTTGGCTATATCTTTGACATTTAGTATTTTATGTGTCTAACATTAGGTCGGATTGTCGGTGGTTCTCTCATCAGGCGTAAAAAAGGTCGAACCAGCTTCATGGATATATTAAAAGGATTGGCTAGTGTCCAATAAGTTAAGAAGTTATCGCCCTGCGGGGCAAAAGACTCCAGATAGGTAGCTTCAAATGACTGCTGTATGTATTTGGGGTCCCTATTGAAGTGCCTTTTCTATGTGCCACTTTATAGGACTAAGTATGCTGGTAACTCTTTTTAGTCTGTTACTTGTCATAGCTATAATATTTTTTAGCTAATTGACATTTTTGCGTCAACTTTTTTTAAGGTAAAAACATATATTTCGTGACTTTTCCCAATAATTCGGTCCTGCTATCAGTCGAATCTCCAGCTGTGCTAGGATTACACCGTGCGATGCGAGGGGGACGACACGCTGTGCAAGTGAGTTGGCTATATCGGGATATTTATGTGCAAAAGCATTATGTTAAAATAAAGTTACTACGTATAAGCCGCTCCCATGGATTTTTGAAGACACGGGTGTCCACGCCTGGCAACACTTCGGTCCAACAGGCGATGCCAGCCTGGCCGCGCGGGGCGCGAGTGGTGGGGGGGGGGGGAGGGGGGGTAGCCCACGTGTCACGCCAAGCGCATTGGCTCTGGCACTTCGCTTCGAGACACGGCCGCAATACGAAACGACACTCACGCGTCGCGATTCGCCATTTTGTTGTAATCTTTTGTATTGTACCAGTAAACCCATTCTATGGAACAGTCTCTCTTTTGTCTCAAACATTAAGAAGTAATAATACTAGAAAACTAGATACATTTGGTTTAGATTCATAATGTCCACGTGATATTGTTAAGTTTGAATTAATAGGTTTGTGTTATAAGCTCTTTTGTAACCCCTACGATTAACCAATCAAAACTCGTTTGATAGTATCGTTACTTAAAGTAAATGTATGAGTTTAATTACACTTGTTCCCGTACAAATAAGCGATCATGCTAAATCTAGTTTATTAGTTTTATCTCTTAGCTTTGAGCGACTGGCGTATAGCCTGACAATTCTGGGTGTGATCCTTGGAGGGCTACAACTAGCTTTCCAAGGTATTCGCGGAAGGCGGGGTTCCGTAGTGACTGTCGTCTTGGTCGTCATCAGCTACGTCACTTGTGAAGTGATTCCGAGCTCCTCAAACGTCGTTTCTACCTTCGGCGTACTGCGTAGATAGTGGATTAGTTAATAAATAGATAAATAGTAATAATAAATAAATGGTTTCAACAAACACACCAATTACTTAGCCCCAAACTAAACGTTAGCTTGTGCTATGGTGGCTAGGATAACGGATAGAAATACTTTACACCCATGACTAATGTACAAATGCTCGTGCTCGTCATACAAACATTTGCTCCTAGCTGGAGTCGAACCCGCAACAGCCGGTTTTATAGTCTGGACCTCAGATCGATAGACCAAAGCTGTCGTCCTTTTATAATAACGTAATATGTTTATTTAGCATCTAAGTAACTCTTCGTTAATCTTATAAAAGCTTTATTGCACAACTTTCAAAAGGTGGACATAACGCCTTAGGGCATTCCCTACCAGTCATACGTAAATAACTACTTTGGTGATAGAACATTAAAGAAACGGTTGCATACCTATTGATTAGTTTGCCCGGAGATATACGACGGGAACAACATAAAAATGACCACGCCATGGTGGTCACCGGTGACCCCCAAACAATATTATTTCTATTGTGTCTAGTCTCTCGGCAGTCAAAGGCTTAAAAGAAAACTTATAAAGTATTTTATAGCTAACTTAACTTAGTATTTAAGATTTGATTTAATATGTTAGAGACTCGTGTTCCCACAGACAAACTATGTAAATAGTTTTGTTGGATTATTGTCATTTAAGTTTAAAACGTTGTTTCTTTAATAAATAAATAAATAATAATAATAAAACCTTTAGGCTAAGGCAGAAATTATTAGTGGCCGGTGCGACAAAGCTGTCGCTTTTTATACGAGCCCCGATGCAAAATAGTTCGTCTACTATGAAAAATAAGATATTATGAAATAATGTGAAGTGAATTTGGGTAAAGTAACTAAAAAAGTTAAGGAGACAGTAAACCACAATTTGAGTAACATTTCTAAGTTTATTTTAACGTATCTCAAAATCTTTCATGACCTTACATAACATAAATAAATAAATAAATATACTGAAACACATGTCGCAAAAGTATTCGTCTATCACTGGCTCTCACGCAAAATAGTTCGTCTACCACTTAGTTATGTCGCCTTTGCTTTCAATTACAGCTTTAGTGCGAAGAGGCATGGTCGCAACCAACGCTGCACACTCGTCGGTCGTAATTGACTCCCACACAGCCAAGAGTTTAGCCTTCAAGTCGCTCTTCGATCTTGATGGATTTTTGCGAAGGACTTTCTTCATTTTCCACCATAGGGTCTCAATCGGCGATAAGTCCGGGCTGTTAGATGGCCACTCGATGGTTAGGGTGCTTTTTGACAGCAGCCATGTCTTTGTTGTCCTTGCAGTATGGCAGGAAGCACCGTCTTGTTGAAAAATGAAAGAATCTTGATGTTTGAGTGACGGAATGGAGGGCAGTAGACTTTCTTTCAAAATATTTTGATATCTTGTTGCATTGATGGAACCATCCACAAACTGCATACTGCATCCCACCAACACCTTGCGCAGACATGCAGCCCCAGATCATGAGAGACGCTGGAAATTTAACTTTTCGTTTAATGCAATCAGTATGAAATGCTTCATGTTTATTTCGAACCACTTTTTTTCTTTCATCGCCGACTGTGACTTCAAATTTAGACTCGTCACTCCATATGATACTACGCCACTGATCAGAAGTCCAAAATAAGTGATCAGGAGCAAACTTAAATCACTTTTTCTTCTGTAAGGCAGTCAATAGTGGTTTTTGCTTAGCTGTGTAAAATCTGTAGCCCATTCAACACTTTTTACTTTTTAACACTTTTTTTTGCAGGTATCAACCTAAACATCTTTGTCAATCATGTCTCTCCATTGCACCGTTAGTTCTCCAGCTCGAGCACGGCGATTTATTTGACAGTTTTCTTAAGAATTCGGTTTTCTGCTTTACTTGTGATACGGGGTCGGCCAGTTTTCTTCAAGCAAAAAGTATTTTCATTCTTTTTATAGTGCTGAATGATAGACTGCACTGTAGATCTGGGCAGTGTCAAGTCCTTTGAGATTTGGTAACTTGATTTGCCCGCCTCAATCCCACAAACTATTCGCTTTCGAATTTCTTCTCCCACTGGTTTGCCACGACCCATTTTTACTTGAAAACTGAAGAAGTTCACAGAATTTTTCAGAATTTATACGATCTCACTTGTCAAAATGACTGAAGAATTACTTTTCCAAACTTAAATTTTTAAAAATAAATTTTATAAAGGGAAAAAAATATTTAACTCAATGATAGACGAACTCTTTTGCATCGATTAGCAACTAGATGAACTATTTTGCTTACGATTTGCTCAACTTAAAAGCAGGTTATCTCTTAATTTAAAAGGATGAAATAATTTATTGCTTCAACAATGAATAGTGCATAAGTAACAGAACATGAGATGGTAGAATAGTTTTTCTGTTTACGTAACTGGACAAAAATAATTAAGTTAGAAAAAATCTTTGTACACGTTTTTCGTCCTAGACGAACTATTTTGCATCGGGGCTCGTATGTCTGATCAGCATCTTATTCTTATCATGTTCGTTAATCGTATAATTTTGTTCACAGGCCGAGCTTGGGAGAAACGTTTTCATACTTGAACCCGGCTGATGGCGGCTGGTACCGCGCTCGTCTTCTCACGCCTACAAAAGCTGCGCTGGTGGATTCTGCCAAGGTATGATAATAATCGCAGATTCACCTCTCGACAACCTTGAGCCGCTTACACCAATGTTGCTGCCTGGCTACCATATGGTAGCGTTTAGGTAGTTACTTTTGATAGGCGGCCTATTACTTAGCGGTGACTCGCTTACTCGACTTACTAGTCGAGTAAGCGAGTCACCGTCTGCCGTCATTATCAAGATGAGACATTTGATATGGCAGGTGTCCCGTTGTCTCATCATAACCCATTAACTGTCCAGCAATTTCCCCTCCATAGACCCATTATAGTTCCCATCTTCTTGCAATAGTTCTTGCACCTAGCGGAAGCTGTCTTTGGTTGGGTCTTCTCAATAGTGCAGACAGAGATAGTATCTGCTTGGTGTACACATCCTCACACATTAATGTATTACTAAGAGGCCTCTTCGTGTTGGATCCATATCCCCACGTACGCCTTCCAGAAGGACAACCTTGTGCGGTGATATCCTAGAGGATGCTACAATAATAATAATAAATCTTTATTTGCTTAAAAACATGGTATTTGTAGGTGGTGCAATAATATAAGTGCACATGTTTTGCTTATGATTAGCATGCAAATTTAAATATAACACCATGTATCACTACTAGCGGTCGTCCGCGACTTCGTCCGCGTTCATGTTCGAACAAATATTAAGAGTTTTGGCCCAGTCTACTCGCCGAGTTCTTTGAAACGGTACCTCAATCATATTTTTACGCCCTAGCACCGTGACACGGGCTTGTGGGAAAGGAATGCTCTTACACAAATAATTAGAGATAATAATCAACACTCGCTTCCCACCAGCAGCTCTGCTCGCGTGGAGTTCGGTACTTTAATATATTAAGCATGTTAGTACCCTCAAACACATTTTTATGCCCTAGCTCCGCGACGCAGACCGCTGGTGTGAAAGGAATGCTTTTACACAAATAATGTATAGAGATAATAATCAACACTAGCTTCTCCTGGTGTAAAGCAGCTCCACCGGCGTGGGATTTAGTACTCTAATATATGAAACATGTTATATATTATACATGTAAACTTTCCTCTTAAATCACTCTTATCTATTAAGAAAACTGCCTTAAAATCTGTTGAGTATTTTTAAAAATCTTTGGCGCAACAGATTTAGAGTTAGGAAGCTAAAGGGAAGCGCTTCCTACCGACCGGGTTATATGGTCGGGGACCGAGGTCCGATAGATATCATCTTGATTTGTCTATATGTATTATTCTGGATCTAAATCTTGTATGCCGCGGTTCACGTGCGGTACTAGGCTAACAGCGCCATCTATCCTATGGAGCCGTATCAGCGCTTTCAGTCGTGCGCCACCGTTAGGCATGCGCGTGTGATGGCGAACGGTAGAGGTCACCAGAGATCTAAGCATACATACACACATACAGAAATAGGGACAGATGCGGGAAGCGAATATGTATTGATATTGTTTTCAGGTGGTGACAATCACAAGCACGGACAAGCTGAAACAGCTGCCGGCCGAGTACGAGAAACAGCCGGAGTTCTGCTGTCTACTCGATGCGCCTTGTGTTGAGGTAATACAGACGTTTTAATAAGTTCGTTTTTGAGCATTATAACTATCATCTATATAATGTGTACACCTAGTATGCAAATTTCAATAAATATATAAAATAATTAAAGCCAAAAGTCGTGTGTTGCTGCCAAATAATAACCTGGCCCCAAAAATCCTTAATTTTAATTTGGAGTCGGATCCAGTGTTGCTAATGTGTTTAAAATGTTGCACCAAAAATCCTTAATTTAAATTTGGAGTCGAATCTATTGTTGCTAATGTGTTTAAAAAGTTACATCAAAAATCCTTAATTTAAATTTGGAGTCGGATCCATTGTTACCAATGTGTTTAAAAATTTATCGTAATTTTTATTTTTAAAGTAACAATACTAGAATGTTGAAGTTCTGTTTGACCCGTCGTTCACTGTCATTCAAACCTCCTTCAAAAAAGGCTTCTGTTTGCATGTGTATGTCTTTGGCATCGTAGCTCCCAAACGGAGAGACCGCTTTCAGTGCGATTTGTATTTATTTATTCAAAAGATGATGTAATCACGGTGATTTCTAGCTATGGCTGGTCACAAGCCGTCCAGCCAGTGACATTTACCAACTGTTTTTATGGTTTACGTCGTAAATCGTTTAATGGATTCAATTTTTAACAGAGCTTAGTTTTCAACCGAGCTAGTGTCTTCAATACTATAGTCCCTATTATCCTATATATTCTTATCACTGAGTCAAGACAATCAAATGAGTAAATGACTAATACGACAACAGCCTTGGTCTAGTGGTCTGAGGTCAGACTACAAAACCGTCTGTCGCCGTTTCGAATCATGCCAGGGGAAAATGTTTGTGTGATGCGAGCTTTTGTATCTGAGTCATGAGTGTTATGTATTTAACTATTTCTATCCGTTATTCTAGCCACCATAGCACAAGCTAACGCTTAGTTTGGGGCTAGGTAATTGGTGTGTTTGTTGAAACAATTTATTTATTTAATACGCTCTCTTACAGGTCGGCCAAAACCTCAAATGCACGCTCGTGTCAAAGACTCCGGATGGATTCAAAGTGACGTTGGAGAACGTAGAAAGCGGTGCAGATGTTGGCGCCGGAATCGTGAGCCGCTGGAAGCCCGACGTCGAGACACCAGCGCCTGTGGTTCTACCTGCGCCAGTAGCTGGTGAGTGAGAGAGATAAATAAAATAAAATCTATCTATCTCAGTAAAAGGGGGACACTTTTACACGTCCCAACATATAAATTTAACGACCACTTTGGTGTAATGGTCACGAAGTTGACTGTTTATTAAGAGGTCGCGGGTTCGATCCCCGCACTGTACACACAAATTTACTTATTACACAAAAATGATCGTCCGTCGTCGTATACAAATATTTGTGTGCATGAACATGTCTGTTTGTACCGGTCTCGGTGTTATATGTATTTATTGAAGTTTATTTGTAATACCTCTGTTGATTCTGATATCTGTAACACAAGTGCTTTAGCTACTTACCACGGAGTCAAATCAATTTATGTGATGTTGTTGCATATTTATTTATAAATTAACCCTACCACTTCTTCGGAACAGTTAGGGCCAGTGCTGAGAAGAAGCAACGCAAGAAACTTAGTAACTATTGTCTTTACCTATTTTCAAATTTGATTTACAATAATTGTTGTATATTTGTCACTTATATAATCATCAATTATATAATAGAAAGAGAAAGGAAAATCAGCAAGTAAGACAGAGGATAGGGGCTTTGCTCTCATCTGCTGCATTATACGTCACGAGTTAACCGCGTGTACGATTAGACCTTCTGTGCCCGTTAGGTTCAGCCCACACCTGCAGCATACTGTTGCCGCGACTCGCGACTGCCAGCGATTTAACCGCGGTGATTAGTTGACACGCTGCCAATAGGCTAGATGACACCACCAATCGTTGATATACTTTTTATTTTATTTGTCAAAACGGTCTGCCTCTATAGATTTTGTATGGGAATACAAGAACGTGACGTCACTGTCATTTATCAGAAATCGGAGTCAATTGACCGAATATTTATTGAGTTTTGTGTGTTTGAAAATTGGTTTCTACGTTTAACATGGTTGTATTAACTTCATAGGGGCTAGGTTTTTTAAACGCTATGGTCTTGAAAATATTTAAGATAGGTGTCATCATGCCTATTGCGAGTCGCGACGACAGAAAGTCGCCGGTGTGTACTGAGCCTAAAGTATTTCGAGACATCTGCGCCTTAAGGTGTGCACGCAGTGCCGAACAGTGAGTAAAAGGGAGAAAGCTATATTCTTTACTTGAGAAAGGACAAAGTGAAGTGTTTAATGAATTTTCTCTCCCAAAAAAGTTGGTCTAAAGAAATACCGATTGACCCGCCGCGGCTATGTGTGGTGTCTCGCTATTGTGTATTGTTTTCTATTACTAATATAGCTTGTCAGATTATTTTACTAACAAAATGAATCTGCATTGTCTGATCTCTTAATAGTAGTTTATGCAACTGATACATAATGAGGGGCCTTAAAACACGAGTGTGGTTTTATGAAACGAGCGTCAGCGAGTTTCATAATAGCATCACACGAGTTTTTTAAGGCCTAATTATGTACAGTTGCATACACTACTTTATCTACACACATATCATATTTTAACTTTTCACAATATTTTCGTCACAGCGAAAAACCAACAAACGAATGAATGACAACAGTAATGGCGGGTAATTCAATCCTCCGTCACGACGATTTTTTTTTATATCATAGACAAACGAATGAAGTCCCTATCCTCATGTCACTCGTGATCATATGTCGTGCGATTTGGATTAAAAAACATACTGAATACGGTAGTTGACACCACCAATCGTTGACGTACTTTTTATCAACTGTCAAAACGCTTTTCTTCATAGAGTTTGTATGGGAATAACACACTTTGACGTCATCGCGTGCAATGCCGACTGAGTGACTAATTATCATTTGAATTCCAATTAAAAATCAAATAATACGACCTGCAGAAAAATATTAGTGTAAAGGCATCTGAAATTATGAATTATTTTAGAGAAAATCAGTTTTTGAATATTTCTTTCATAGTGGAAACAAGCCTATTTGACGTTTCATATCGATAACTGCTTTAATATCAATGGATACTAGAATAGAGACCTACTTTAGTTTTGACAGCTGTTCCAAATTTAAAGTCATAACCTTACAGAAATTGATACTGTTATAACATTACAGTACAGATTTTACCTACTGCCACAGATAAGAAAGTTCTCATAGTAAAATTGGTTGTAGTAATGCTGGTCATTTCCTACGGTTTCTGAACGCATTTTAGAGCACTAATGATATGTCCGTAGATAAAATAAAATAAAAAATATATAAACAAAAACTTCTGCAAATCGTATGACAACTGATTTTGCTGTACAGTAGAATCCCGATTATCCGGACTCGCTGACGGATTTAGCGGCTGCTTGAAATTTTACCACGCAACTAGACAGACATAACAACATAATATTACAATGTCATTCATTATATTTGACCACATATATAATTGTTTTTTATATCGTTTTGTCTATACGACGTAGGTACATTAAGTCCAACTCATCATAAATCATCATTACAAATTTAAACAAATATTGTCTGATTTGACTAGAAATCGATTATCCGGATTTTTGATTACTCGAACTACTTGCTTTAATTGATTCGGATAATCGGAATTATACTGTACTACCGTACCGTGTCGATGTTCCACTGATACGAACCAAGCGGTTCTCTACATCTACATTCCTGATGCACACTGCAAAAGAGTGGAACTTACTACCTGCGTCAGTGTTTCCCATCAATTAAAACCTAGGAATCTTCAAAGCTAGAGTGAACAGGCATCTTCTAGGTGAGCTCGCTCTATCGTAGACTCAGTCTTTGCCTTGTTGGGCTTAGTCTTAAGTCAAGAGCAAACCTATCCCAAAAAAAACTACCCTGTAATATACTAACGTAACGTTTCTTGTTCACAGCCCAGCCCCTCATTTTGGAAGTGCCACGCCCAGACGTGGTCGACAACTCCACAGTACTACTGGTAGACGCGACTGCCTTGGACCGCGCGTTTGTACGACCGAGCGACGCCGCGGCGCAGAGGCAGTATGACACTGTGCTTGAAGATGTCGTGCTATATGGACGAAGTGGTAAGTCGTATGAATATAGACCTTTTCTCGTTAGAATAGTGTGTTTGGCTGAAGTCACGTCCCAGGGGCAGTACCGGAAGTCCACGTAGACGTGGTCGACAACTCCACAGTACTATTGGTAGACAAAACTGCCTCGATGGTGTGGTGGTAAAGTAAAAGTTTCTGCCTAACATCCGAGAGGTCGAGCCAAAATTGTTTCTGAGATTTTCTGTCATGAATTTCTCAAAAACAGCTCGGTGTCTGGAAGTGTACGGTGTCACACCCCCGTGCCTCGGTGCGCACGTTAAGCCGTTGGTCCTGCGGCTGATCTCTCTCCGGTCATGTCGGATTGCCGTCTCACCGAACTTGGAGAGTGAAGGAACAGTGAGTGCACCTGTGTATTGCGCTAATATCTCCTGCGTAGTTGGCTGTTTTCTGTTGAGATTGGCCGCCGTGCTCGAAATCGGCCAGGAGGGACTATTATTACAATTGGTAGATGCTACGGCCTTGGACCGTTTGTACGACCGAGCGACGCCGCGGCGCAGAGGCAGTATGACACTGTGCTTGAAGATGTCGTGCTGTATGGACGAAGTGGTAAGTCGTACGAATAATGATCTTGTTCTCATTAGAATTTATATAAAATAGTGGACTGTAATTAAAAGGTGCTGTAATTCTTTTTTAAGGATTGCAGAGTCTTTAACACTAGAGTACACGCGCAGGTTACATATGTAGCCCAGGGTATTTGTTATGTTATGATATTTGTTATTTAACTTTTAGTCTCTAGCTAAGCTCCAATTGGATGTTGGTTGATACATTCAGTGTGGCATGAGCGGTTGACAATGGTGCAGATGCGCAAAATAACCATTTAAAGTTTTTGGGCTACGTATGTAGCCCGCGCGTGCACTGGCTAAACTTTTGAGTAGCGGATTATTTATTTTAATTGAAGTAAGTTTCAATATTTTCTTGTTAATTTTTGTATCCTATATTATATCTAAATACTGTTAACTTACTGTTTGTTGATATTTCATTTAAATATTGCTAAATATAGATCGCAGAATAAAAGAAAACGTATAGATGAGACCGCACAAGAAAAATTTGCTCAAAATGCTACAGAAGCTATCATCATCAAATTTAAATTTGCCCTTAAATAAAAAAAGAATCACAAAAAATAAATGTTAAATTAAGACACAAATTAATTGATCTGAAATAATAAAAAAAAAACTTGTGATTTTTCAAGAAGTCTACAATTTTGTTAATATTTTTAAATTTTTAAAAGAAAACTTTTTTTCATTAAAAATGTTTACTTATTAATTGCCAGTCATAATAAATAATAAATGATTGTAATTAAAAAATAACGATACTATTTCAGTTTATTTTATTTGAATATTAAATGGGCTACAAGCATAGCCCGCGCGAGCACTCGTGAACCTTTTAGAGGCGCGTGTACTCTAGTGTTAATTTAACAAGACTGTCACAATTTATGCATGATTATTAGTTCAGAAGTTCATATTTATATTATAAATTGAGTGACATTTGATTTAACCCATCACTTTTAGTTTTCCCCGACCTGAGGGTCTATACCGAAAAACAAAAACCCTCGATACGATTATTGTTTTTTGACACACGTCGTATATGTACGACAGCACGTAAGGTTCAAAAAACCTTGGCATCTGATGCGCATGTAATAATAAGCGCGACGAATTCGTACCTTCATGTGCTGTCGTCCGTACAATTTATTGTTTTGCTAAATTTAGTTTTTCGGTATAGGCCCTTTGTTCGTCTTAGAACCGCATCGAAACTATGTAAATAAATAAATACGTTATCATCACATATTTATCTAGTTGTTAACACATGTATCTCCTTGTTACAGCAACCCCCCTAAAAGAGCCGCCTCAGAAAGGCCAAGTTGTGATCGCCAAGTTTGAGGGCCTCCCCTACAGGGCGATGTGCAAACGCACCAATGTCAAGATGAACAAATACCAGCTGGAGTATATTGAGTTTGGTGAGTTATGTTCTTAAACCGCTACGAATAAGAGTGGGTTATAAGTTTGACCCCTATAGGTAATGGAATCAGGCCTATCAGGCGATACTTTGCGGAAATTCAGGACTAAAGCTGAAAAAGAGAATTATTTTGCTTTAAATTTCTACTAAACTACGCCAGCGCAGGAACCCAAACACATCCAACTGTAGACTAGAGTCGCAGGACTTACAATACAACTTACAACGTGGCACAGAAGATGCACCTGGTTGAAACACAACACTGACACCAACAAAACACTCGACGCGTTTCGCCACTACACGTGGCATCCTCGGAGATGTTGTCGCTTCGACAGATTACGAGCTCTAGTTTTTTCAAGTTACAGTAGTTTGGGTACCTGCGCTGGCGTCGTTTAGTGGCAATTTAAAGCAAAATAATTCTCGTTTTTAGCTTTTGACCCCCTATGTCTGTGTTTTTGTGTTGTTGTTGTGTGACTGTCTTGGCATCATAGGTCTCGAACGGGTGGACTTTGGATTCGAAAGATAAGTGTTTTTGTGTTATTGTTGTGTGACTGTCTTGGCATCATAGGTCTCGAACGGGTGGACTTTGGATTCGAAAGATAATAATTCAATCCAGGTTGTTCTTGGCTGTAGCTGTCCAGCTGTTTAAGCTTATTAGCTGTTTTCCCGGCTCATTCGGGGGATTTTTAACTGAAAAGATAGTTTTTTAACTTACCTCGTAGGCCATATAGACATGATTAGATTATGGATTTTCATGGAATTATGTGGGATACGGCTGAGAAATGAAACGCAAGATGTAGATACTTAGATTTGTATTTAAATGGAAGAGTTTGAGAGTGACGTAGCAAGTGGTTTTTGGTTTTGACTATGAGAGAAAAGTTGTGTGTGGGAAGCGAAAAAGTGTAGTTACCTATTTTGTTAAGCACTGTTAAAACTGTGTTACACTAAAATAAATTAAAAAAAATAGAAAGGTGTTGGAAGTGTCTGTGAACCCTAAGAAGTAATGCCTGGCTTCCTCCAAAATGGGGAGAGGAGACGAGAGGAGATGTGTTGAGAAACGGACGGGTTATTTCCACCAAAGCCGAGAGTAGCGGAGAAGAGATTTGAGCTGTGCGTAGCGGATATGTGTGAGCTGTGAGAGCTCGATCTCAGTCAAGTGAATAGACACACAAACATCTCACGTCTCCGCTCGGCCCCGCCGCTTGCTCGCGCGCGGCACATGATTATAGCAAAATGAAACATCTATCCTCTTCGCTTGATCCATTTCCAACGAAGCTAAGCGGATAGATGTGGAAATAACGAAATCTGATTGGTTATTCAAAATACATCTCCTCTGGTCCCCTATCTTCTCCGCTTTGGTGGACCCCGGGCCTTAGGTGTGTAACGACCAATAAATATAGATTTGGTTCAATAGATTTAGAGTAAGGAAGCTAAAGGGAAGCGCTTCATACCGACCGGGTGTTATGGCCGGGGACCGGAGTCCGATAGACATCATCTTGATTTGTCTATCGATATTATTTAGAATCTAAATCTTATATGCCGCGGTTCACGTGCGGTACTAGGCTAACAACGCCATCTAGCCTATGGAGCCGTTTTAGCGTTCGCTGTCATGCTAGCCATCGTAAGGCATGCGCTTGTGATGGCGAACGGTAGAGGTCGCCACAAAGAAATTTATTAAACCCCATCTGCCGAATTCCCCTACTAGATCCTACATTATTTGTATAGAATAAGTATACAAAATTCTTCATTACTCGTCCCAATTTATTAATATGCAATTTCCAACAAACAGGCAACGTGGAAGTGACCCAGCTAGAGAACATCTACCCGTGCCCCCCGAACCTGGATCTTTCTGCCGTTCCAGCGCAAGTCAGCCTGGTCACGCTTCAGTGCAAATGCACAGCGCCACTCACAATGCCCGCGTTGCAGTATTTGGAGAAATTGAAGGATGGCGCCGTGGAACTGACGCTGGTAAGTTGGGAGGTGGGAAGATGGAAAATTTGATGGTGGGGAGATTGTATAATGGGGTAATTTGAAAAGATTTGGATGCTAATGTTGACTATTTTACATTGCAAATGGTGCAGTTTTTGACTAATTATGCGACAAATGTTGTCAGCAACGTAACTGGGTATATTCGACGTGGCGGGAAACAAAAGTTAATGCTAAATTAAGTCGCGAGTCGAGAAATACAAGCTGAAGTTGGCTCAATATCCACACGGATGGATAAATACAGAGTCATGTCGCCAGCAACGTAGACGGTCTTATTCCTGGCAGCAAAGCGTTGCTATTAAAATAAGTCGCGCGATCATGCATTAGCGATTTCAAAGTGATAAACACTAGCGGCGAAATAGCCCGTCGAATGTAATTTTAACCAAAGGCACAGCAATCATATTACATCCGGCTCGAAGGACCAAAATGTTGGGGGTTGTAATGATGTACTCCAATTTTTGATAGATGTAGTTGTATGATGTAGTTAAGTTGTATCCACGTCACGGGATGTGGTAAGTAAAAACTGTGTTCGATTCCATATAGAGTGTTTCATTACACTGAGTTGTTTAAAATAATATATCGCAAGTAAATACGTGTGGCAACGATTTTCCGCAGTGTCATTGATATGCTTGCTCGTAAACACCGTAAGGACGCTAAGAAGAATTGCTTGTAATGACACACACGCACACAGACGCATGTCTGAACAAGCCAGCTCGGCGATACTGTTACTCTCGCGTGACGCGTTTAGTAAACTAACATACACAGTTGAAGCATTGGTGCACATTTGAAAAAAAAACAACAAGGCCTAGGCTGTGCGAAAGGTGTGTAATACTGGGTCCACCACACCAGTGAATTATCGTAATTCTTTTGAGAAATAAAGTTCTTTGATTGGTTCTATGTTGTTGCTTTTCTCTAATGGCCAATAGTCTTCGTTTTCGGGCCAACTGTTCGCCCAACGCATGGTACCGGTGTTATAGTACATTATGGTACTAGTATGTAACATTGGTGATTACCGCCGAGGCGCCATTGAGACCCGAGCCGTAGGCGAGGGTCTTAAGAGAGTCGAGGACGGTAATCATCGTAATCAATACACACATGTATCATACGACGTTTTTCAACATACTTGTGAATAAAATAACACTAAAATCTCATTTTATTTAGTAGATAAAAACTTTATTTTCCGCGCGTTTATTATAGGCCTCTAAAAATCTATTTTTTTAAATCTATAACTCACTAGTGAGTTATAGCAATGAAAAAGTCACAGTTTGATTATAGGTGTCAGTAATAGTCTTAATGCAGTGAAATTACAACCACTTTATGAGCAAGTGTGTTGAAAAATGTATTTAATATCTTATTGCATACGATATTTGTCCACAGTCGCTACCCTCAGGCGCCAAGTCAGCGGCCAGCGGCAGCGCGGTCTGCCTCACGGTGGTCAAGAACAAGGAATCAGTGAACCGCAAGTTGGAAGAGATGTGCACGCCCGAGTGGAAGAAGATCGAGGAGAGGGGCGGGGATGTTGTTGGTGAGTTTGATTGTTGCGCGCGTTTGTGTGTTTCGTACCTTTATTTCTTGACTGCCTCGTTGGTGTAGTGGCAAAGTTTCTGCCTTACATCTGAGAGGTCCTGGGTTCAAATCCCAGGTCGAGCCAAATTGTTTCTGAGATTTTCTGTCATGAATTTCTTAAAAACAGCTCGAAGTCGGGAAGCGGTGTTACACCCCCGTGCCGCGGAAAGCACGTTAAGCCGTTGGTCTTGCGCCTGATCTCTCTTCGGTCATGTCGGATTGCCGTCTCACCGAACTTTGAGAGTGAGATCGAATCAGAAAGGAGGAGATACGTAGAAGAACTAAGGTAACGGACATAGCCTTGAGAATCAGTAAGCTCAAGTGGCAATGGGCAGGGCACATAGCGCGAAGAACTGATGGTCGTTGGGGCAGAAAAGTTCTGGATTGGAGACCCTTCGGCCAAAAGCGCAGCGTAGGACGTCCACCGACAAGATGGACCGACGACCTTGTAAAGATCGAAGGATCACACTGGATGCAGACCGCTTGAGATCGGTCGATGTGGGGAAGGGAAGCAGTGGACGTCCTGTGGCTGATAATGATGATGATGATAAACCCGTTTTGATGGTTAAGTTTTTTGATAGGAATACATCTTTGTCCACAGAAACGAAACCACTCCTATACGCAGACTTGGAGTGTCAAGAGCTACCGCCTGAAGGCTGCACCGTAGACGTGCTTGATATTTCCGCATTAGCAGAGGGCTCGATCTGCGCTTGCAGGCAGGGCACGCATGACATCGCGCGTCTGACTGAGCAGGTAAGATTAATAATCTCTCGTCTCTTTCTAAGGGCATTTAGATAGGTTTATGGTCAACTTTCTTTCTCTTTCTAAATCTACGGCAGCGAAAACTTGGCACGGAGAACCTAGAAAGATGTTTTTAAGTTTATTTCGACCGCCCCCTACCACTATCACTTACTAGCCAGCGACAGATGTAGCGACAGCAGTTGCAAGTTAAATGTTCTTGGTACGGGAGAGACGTTATGGTTTCTGTTAGTCCACCGCTCGACGTAGGCCTTCTCTGAATGATGAGACAGATGAAGTTCTGCATTTCTCTCTTTTGCTCTCTAACGACACCGTCACTTAGACTACCAAGATCTACCACCTGAAGGCTGCACCTTAGAAGTGCTGGATATTTCCGCTTTAGCAGAGGGCTCGATCTACGTTTACAAGCAGGGCACGCATGACATAGCGCGTCTGACTGAGGAGGTAAGATTAATGATCTTTCGTCTCTTTCTAAGGGAATCAAGATAGGTTTTTGCCCAACTTTCCATCTCTTTCTTAACCTAGGACACATTCAAGGAATTAAACATTTGAACCCGCGACAGCCGGTTTTTAGTCCATAGTTCAAACGGCTAAACTGAAGTTCTTCAGAGATAAATTCACAGGTTATTTATATCTCTAGCGCAAACATAGTCTGCTGGTACAAAAAAATATCCATTACAACCACAAATTGCTATCTTGAACCTTAATACCACTGTATAATGACGTAAAACGAATGGCAGCTTCACCAGACAGGATAATAACTCCCTTCGAAATCAATACTGGATTATTGTGTCTGTCTGTTGAGGCTTTGTTTAAAATACAAAAGAAATGCATCAGAGCCATGTGCAATGCACACCCTATAGACTCATGTAAACCACTGTTTGTTAAATTTAATTTATTGACGCTACCATGCCTATATATTTACGAAGTTGCATTGTTTGTTAAAAAACATTTTCATTTCTTTACAAAGTTTAAAGACAATCAGTTATATAGTAGACGACATCCTGTCCGTTTAGAAAGAATTGCCATAAGAATTTATAATAATTTACCAACTTTGATAACAGATCTACCTTGAAATCAATTTAAGAAAAAAATGTACCAGCTTGTATATAAATGTTTTTATTCAATTAATGAATTTGTTAGTTTATAATTTGTTCGACATTATTTTTAAACTACTGAATTTATTATTATTGTAATTAATTTGAGATTGAAATTTTATTGAATTTAATTGAATTTTAAATATAAATTGTAATTTACTGAAAATTTATATAATTGTAAACCACATATATTTGCATGTCTGACAAGACAAAACATGCTGAGCTTATACCTATTTGTGATGTCATTATTGTTACCATGTTTTGTGCAAATAAATAAATATTTCACAACAATCACACCAATCCTCTAGTCCCAAATTAAGCTACGAGGCTTGTGTTATGGGTACTAACTAGACAACGGATAAACATACTTAAATACTTTTTTTGTAAATAAATACATATTATACATAGAAAACACCCAGACCAGTATAAACACACATGTTCATGCACACATTTGCTTGTACTGTGCGGGGATCGAACCCGTGACCCTTGGTTTTTGAAAACCAACATGTAGACCTTTGCACCAAACGGTCGTCAAATAAATATTTCATTCATTCATTCATATTCTTGACTCTTGTTTATTTTGTATATCAACTCGAAAAGGCTTTGTTTGTCATTTTCGCGTCCAATTTCGAAGACTCGAGACTCTTCTTTTGTATTTCTTAATCAGTGTTTTTATAAATAGTCGTTCCTTCCTTATTCGGCAAGTTTAATTTTAATTGTGAAGTTTTATTGCTCAATCAATACGGCATTATAGATTTCTTGTTTATTTTGTATATCAACTCGGAAAGGCTCTCGTTTATCATTTTCGCGTCCAATTTCGAAGACTCGAGACTCTTCTTTTGTATCCCGTAATCCGTGTTTTTATAATTCGTCGTTCCTTCCCTATTCGGCAAGTTTAATTTTGAATTAATTTGCATAAAATTTGGTATGGAGATATTTTGATACCTGAGAAAGGACATGGCTACTTTTCACCGCGGGAAAATGACGCATTCCCATTGAATTCAAGTGCGCCGATCGCTTTTACGCCTAAACCACTGAACAGATTTAAATGAAATTTGGTATGGAGATAGTTTGAGACTCATGAAAGGACATGAGTTACTTTTGACCCCGGCAAAACAACGCTTTTCTATGGGAAAAAATACTTCTGATCTGAAATCTGATCGCTTTCACGCCTAAATTACCAAAGATTTGAATTATATTTGCATAAAATTGGTATAGTTCTTGCATTTCACGAAGGCGAGTAGTCTTTATTTGTTTTTAAACGTGTACATGCATAATGCAATAGTGTGCGTGTATGACGACGCGGTCAGTCGCGAGCGCGCTGTCGCTCAGGTTAGTTGTGTTTATTGTTTCCGGACGCTAATTGCCGTGAAGTACTGTCAGCATGTCAAAGCGCAAAGTTATCCATAGCGAGGTAAATATTTTTTTTCTAGTTTTGACATTAAATAAAAATGATTATTTTTTAATTTAAGTAATAGTTTAGTTTTGACTTTTGATACTTATTCAATTGTATATTTTATTGTTTTTAGGGTCGAGCAATCATTGCTAAAGTCTTTCACTTTCTAAAAGATGAATATAATTTTATGAAAGCAAATAACACTGATGGATGTGACCTAAGTCCATTAGCAAACATATTAGAACGAACTGCCCAAGCAACAGGCGTCAGTGAACGCACAGTAAGTAGGATTTTAAAAGAAGAGAAAGAGTTGCCATCTTCATCAACCAAGTTTACTTCACCCATGAAAAAGCGACGAAAAAGAGACGGTAAATTTAATTTAGATAATATGAATCGAGAAATTATTCGAACTACAATTCAAAATTTTCATATAGAACACAATGAACTTCCAACTTTGGCAAAACTTCAGTCAGCATTAAGAGAAAAAATTGGTTTTGACGGATGTTTGAGCACATTACGTTCGTTGCTTATAAAAATGGGCTACGAATGGAACAAAATTGAAAACAATCGTAAATCTTTACAAGAAAGGCATGAAATACAATTGTGGAGATTTAATTTTTTGAAAAAAATTCATGAATACCGTGAAGAAGGCCGTCCCATTATATATACAGACGAAACATATGTGCTAACTTCGCACGTACGTCAAAACACGTGGAATTTAAAAAAACTAGATACTAAGACAAAAGACAAGTCATTTTTAAAAAAATTGAGTACCGGTGCTCGTTTTATTATAGTGCATGCGGGTAGCAGTAGTGGATTTATTAAAGATGCTTCGTTAATATACAAAGCATCATCCACAACTGGAGACTATCACTCAAATATGAATTTCAATAATTATAGCAAATGGCTGAATGAAAAGCTGCTGCCAAATTTACCAGATAAATCTGTTATAGTGATGGACAACGCATCCTACCATAATACTCGAAGTAGTAGTATACCTACGTCAAATTCGCGCAAGAGCGACATGCAAAAGTGGCTGACGGAACACGGTATTCCTTTCAATGCACTGTCCCGCAATGTAGAATTGTATGATTTAATAATCAGAAATAAGCAGCGTTTTATTTCATATAGAATTGACGAGATAATAAAAAGCAAAGGTTTCGAAATACTACGACTGCCACCATATCACCCCGAATTAAATGCCATTGAAAACATCTGGGGTATTCTGAAAAATAAGATTGCCTCGAAAAATATTGGTCAAAATATGACAGAAGTTCAAAATTTAATAGCTGAAGGTTTAAACAGTATCGATAACAACATCTGGCTTAATACATGCAAGCATGTCGAAAAAATTGAAAAGGAGTATATGAAATATTTTGATTATGACTTTGAATTTGTAATTAATGTGGGTGAATCAAGTGATAGCAGCACGACTGACTTTGAAACTAACGAAAGCAACAGTTTTTCCGAAGAAGATTAAGGCGACACATTTTTCACATACGTAAAAATAGATAGAAATTTGTTATTAAATAGTTCCAGCCTAGCCTTATTTTCATAATTTTGCCATATCTTGAGTTCAATTGTATATCCTTATTTAAGTCTTATGTTTCGCTTAAATTAAAACTTAAACCCAAATGTAGAAGAACATAATTTTATTTTAATACATTCCCTTATTTATTATTTATTTTAAATAATAAACATTTTAGTTTAAAAGTTTTGTTGTTTTATTTTATTATCAATTGAACATACAAAAATATTGGTATTATTTTTATGCTAACCATACCCGCTTTCGTTTTCACGCACACATCGACACATATACGGACACATATTTACCACAAGTAAATTCTGCTCGACTTCGTGATTTGTAAGAACTATATTACAGGAAAACAACGAATTCCAAAGAACTAACGCGTTCGAAGTCGCGGGTAAAACCTAGTTGGTTAATAAACGTTGTAATTGACATTTTGTAGATAAGTCACGCGAAGTCTACGAAACCTGTAGGTTTCGTAGCAGACTTCGGCCGAAGAGGCCGGTAACTTTTCATAAAAATGGCGGATGTTTTGTATCGCACGTGCACGAACCTCTGAATTTCTGCCTTAATTTTGCTGTAATAGGTTTGTTTCCACTATGAAAGAAATATTCAAAAACTGATTTACTATAAAATAATACATAATTTCACATATTTTTCTGCAGTTCATAAAATTTGATTTTATAATTGAAATTTTAACCATAAATAGTCGGCATTGCACTCGATGAATTCAAAGTGTGTTATTCCTATACAAACTCTATGGAGAAAAGCGTTTTGACAGTTGATAAAAAGTACGTCAACGATTGGTGGTGTCAACTACCCTATTTTCGGTTGTAATAGAAGCTATTTTGCAATGTGGAGGTACTTTGCTTTGTCAGCGACTGCTCAGCGCGCCAGATTAAACATATTATATTTATCGTAAAATCGACTCTATTCCAAACGTATAAATTGCTGAAGTGCAAACCTTGTGTGTGGGCGTTTGTACGCACGGCCACACGTCAAGTTGAACACTGTGGCATCTTAAGCTTACGTAATAGGGCTGATTTTGCAACGAAAATGAGAAGCTTGATGTGGAGCCGTGTGTACATATGCAATCAATATTTTCTTAGGCATGCGCAGTGAGCTCCAAAATCCAGGCTCGACTTGCGTGAGATCTGTAGGTCATTCGGTCACAAGGCGAACATACAGCTACCTTCTAACTATACGTTCTGTTTAGGTTTGGTCCTGCAAGGATGATTAAACGTGGTTAGCGTGTTTGTGTGATGACTGATTTTTCGTAAACCACAAAAATAACATTTAATTTTGAACGGTTTCATTTAGAAAAGTTTATGCCGAATTTCAGTTGGATTTCACACTTACATACAATTAGGTCAATTCTGTAAATCGAATTTATTTATATAAAACTTTATTGCACAAGAAATGTACTAAAGGTGGGCTTAATGCTGAAAGCATTTTCTGCCAGTCACCTCAAACAAAAAAATTAACTAAAAAAAACACATTCAGGGGTCTCAAAACACATAAAAATATGTTTTTTGAAATTTTTGTCGTCTATTTCTCACTCAAAAATTACTGCACGGATTTGAATGAAACTTTTTTGTTGTATAGACATAGTCGTCCTCGCTTAAATATTGACTATATTTTATTTCGAAGGACTGAATATCTGACGTGAGACTTTAGCTGTCCATCTAACCGTAAGAGGTATGAATATGGCGCCTTTTATGAACAACTAGTGACCGCCCGCGACTTCGTCCGCGTGGAAAGCCTTTATCTTAAAAATTCTTTATGAATTGTAGCCTATATGTTATTCTGATGTATAAGCTATATTGTGGTAAAGTTTCATTCAAATCCATTCGATAGTTTTTACGTGAAAGAGTAACAAACATCCATACATCCGTACTTACAAACTTTCGCCTTTATAATAGTAGTAGGATTGTTTAGTCTTCCTAATGCACATTATTTTTAATTAAATGAAATTTTGAAAAATTAAACTATACCTTCTAGTCTATGACTTTAGTGATATCTCCCTCAAGCAATGTTTAAGTCCTTACAAGGACGCATGCATTTTATGCTTACGGTAGTCTTAAAACACATTTCTCATACTATAATCACATTAAAATCGTAATGGAAATAGATATATTTATTTGCGTAAATAGAGTACTATTTACATTAGATTTGTTGGTCATCTTACAATAGTACTTAAACCTATTTGGCTGTGTCAAACAGCATGCAAATTTATTAACATTGTCCAATATACATCATTTTTAGATGTCGATTTTGATGAAAAGTGAAATAAAATGACATTATTTATACCTTATATTATAATCTGAATTACCTGATTTTGACCTTAGAAAAATTGATAAAGTGTCGCTTTTCAATTACATCTAGCAACTTCGTCCGCGTTCAAATCCTAACGAATGACATGTCGGACTTCTAAAACCAAGGGTCGCGGGTTCGATCCCCGCACAGTACAAGCATAAGTGTGCATGAACATGTGTGTTTGTACTGGTCTGGGTGTTTTCTATGTATAATATGTATTTATTTACAAAAAAAGTATTTAAGTATGTTTATCCGTTGTCTAGTACCCATAACACAAGCCTCGTAGCTTAATTTGGGACTAGAGAATTGGTGTGATTGTTGAGAAATATTTATTATTTATTATAGATTTTGACCCTTAGATTTGACGCCGAGATCTTTAAAACGGTACCTTCATCATACTTTTATCATCCTACTTCATCATATTTTTAGGCCTTAGCACCGCGACACAGGCTCGTGGGAAAGGAATGTTCTTACTCAAATAATATATAATAATAATAGAGACCCGCGTCAGAGAGGATACACCCATCTATGATGGAGAAAAGTTTATCTTTAAAAATAAATAATAAAATATTTTGTTGCAAAAAGTCCAGTTTATCTACATAAAAAAATATATGTCTAAGCAAAAAGTCTCAGTAGAAAGAAAGGGATTATAGACGTCTATACCCATTTATTTATAAACTGTGTGACAGACGCCAATACTTCCATACTGTTACATAAGAGATGTAGGTAATAGTGCCTAACATATATATTTTTTTTCGATGTAGGTATAGATATAGGGTACAGTAAAGTGCGCTAATACCGACGCAACAAGTTGTCACCTGTTGATCCCCCCTTATGTAAACCGCAAGTGGATCCCACCCTAATGGGCGTCATAAGAAATAGAAGGGGCGTGGCTTTTACATGTAAAGGGGACTTGTAATATTGTTAATAATAGCACCTTGGTTACTTAGCAACAAGGGTGAGTTTGGTGTGACAGTCGTATGAGATTATCCCTCGAGATAAGAGAGCTTCCATTTTTTCAAAGTTTGGTTTTTCCTTCTCTACCGAAAATTAAATGGCTGCAGCCTATTTGCTTTGTGTCAGATATCTGTTCAAAAATAAAACTAAAAGCCCCAAATGAGATAGAAAAACAGACGGATAGGTAAGCTTAAATCAGATAAGACACCCAGGGAATTATTTAATGAATAATGTTTCTATATATTTAACATTAAAAATGCAAATTTCTATACAATGTGAAATTAGACACACTGGCGATTGCTTTTACGGTGTGTTTGTGTGTCTTGATTGTGAGCAAAGTGAGGACTCGAACCCGCACCTCTCGCAAGGCGGTCTTGCGAGAGGTGCGGGTTCGAGTCCCGCCTGTCACAGTCCGTTTTTTCTTTAAATGTGTTTTTAATTTTACATTGTTTAAAGAAGTTTAAATACTTACTGTTGACTTAATCAATATTCATTTAATCGCAATACATTTATGAAATAATATACGTCCGAAAAATTAACTTGTTCCTATTTACTTACTACTGATTAACTTATTTCCTAAAAATAGCGATTTGCATAACTTCAACACAAGATAAATAAAAAGACTTGCCGTTCCACGTTTTAGGCTTTCTAAAGTTAGTCACTTATTTATGGGTAGATGTATGTATTTTTTTATTATCTTGTAGTTATAAACCTTTTTTTTCTAAGTTGGCTAACGTTGTTATCGATTCTAAACACCTTGATATTTGCAGATGGCCGCCTACTGTGACAGCGGGATCGGCAAGGAGCCCTATCTGCCGAAGGACGAAGAGTTGTGCATCGCGAAATGCCCTCCGTGTGAGTATTTTTGAATTTTTTTTGCAGGTCATGTAAAGTTTTTGATATAGTCCGTTCTTGTCAAATTTAATATGTCATTAAAGAAAACCTTGTCATTTGGAATTGATAAGAAGTTGACTGTTAGACAAATAGCGAGGATTCGATCCCTGCACTGTACAAACATTTGTGTGCATGAACATGTCTGTTTATTTAAGTTTATTTGTAATACCACTTGATTATGATTTCTGTAACACAAGTTCTTAAGCTACTTACCACGGAGTTTGATCAATTTAGTATGTGATGTTGTTTATTATTATTAGTATTTAATGCACATACAAAAAAACAGAAATCTTAAATCTTGACGACATGGTATCTTATTGAATTCTGAAGCTCCAGTGCACAGCAGTGTCAAAAAAACTATCTACAGTTTCCTGGCATTTGTGTTTTCAATGCTCTGTTTCACTGCTTTGTTTTAACTAGACTGAATATAAATAGATAGATCAACTATTTATTGCACACCACAAAAAATACAAAAATTCAAAATACACAAAAATGTAAATTTGTCGCTAAGACCGATATCTTCCAGAGAGAACCTATACCTACACCTACCTTAAGCTGAAAAAGAGAATTATTTTGCTTTAAATTTCCACTAAACAACGCCAGTGCAGAAACCCAAATACATCCAACTGTAACCACCTGAAAAAAACTTGAGCTGGAAGTCGCAGGACTTACAATACAACTCACAATGGATTTCCGCAATGTAACGCCTGATTCCATCAACTATACCTATATCTTGTTTTTGTAAGTAAGCCATACTTGTTGCGCTGCGCCCAGTTGCTATACCCATTTTATCTCCCGCACCTGTTGCTAGACAACCCTTTACAGGCAAAGGGGAAAGGGGGGTATCCTCACCTCCAAAGCGCATATCAAATCGATAAAGCATCCCAGGCACCCGGCAAGCCCTGGATTTTAACGAGAGGGGGGGGGAGTCCTACATGTTACCGGGGGAGGGACATATATAATTTCCCGGACGATTCCAGGCGTCGGTTAGTTGCCAAGTGCGGTCTATAAAAGCATCATGTTGGTTTCATTCGTGGTTGTGTTTCACATTTTCTCTATAATATTGTTTTTCAAACCGGCTTGCGAGCTTATAAAGAGAGCTGTTAATGTACGTATAGATGGTTTTCTAGCCTAGCGCGTTTTTTTCTGTGTGTGTGGAGGTTTTTTGGCCGAGTTTGTTTGAATTTGGGCGGACGCGTGTGTGTTTGTGCTAGTGTGACGTATTGGATGATAGGGGTTATGATTGGCATCTGGTAGATAGAAAGCAAGCAAGTTTGATATTTTTCTAGCCTAGTGTTATTTTTTGTGTGGGAAGCCGGTTTTTTGGTCTTGCTTTAGTTTGGGCGGTGGTGACGTGTCGTAGATTAAAAAGTGGGTATGTGTGTGTGTGTGTGTTCGAGTGTGACATATTGTATGGTACGGGTCCTATTTGTTTTGATTGTCATTTCGGGGAATGAAAGAAAATAATTTTGATATTGCGCTTGATGACGATGATTGAAGTTTTAGCTTTTATGTCATATTTGTTTAATCTACAGATGAGGCACGTCCTGTTTAATTTTTTTAACTATAACAAATTCTTATCTGTATCTGATTAAAGGTTCTAATTAAACCTTCATCAAACCTAGGTCCTTCACAAACTAAACCTATCTATTTAAGTACAATCTGAATGTATGTCTGGATCTGAATGAAGTATATTTTTTTACATTAGCTAGAAAACCATCTCTATCCCCTTTTGTCGATTCCCACTCACAGACAATACCTCTGCCACAACTTATACTTGCAATATTCGCTGTGGCCGTTTTTGAATACGTGGCGGAATATTTTTTGACGTGCTACAACATTGTACCTCCCTGTTGCTTTTTCAAGTTTTCGGAAACTTTGGGCTTTTAAACGCTATAAATAATATGGGATACTACATACTTCGAGTCTGCGCTATGATTGGATCTGGTAAGTTCTTTGTAAGTTTTGATGTCATTATGTGACGTACTAACGTAATGTTGACAACCACTTTGGTGTTATGGTCGAGAAGTTTACTATTAACCAAGAGGTCGCGGGTTTGATCCTCGCACTGTACAAACATTTGTGTGCATGAACATGTCTGTTTGTACTGGTCTCGGTGTTATATGCATTTATTTAAGTTTATTTGTAATTTGTAACACTGTTGATTCTGATATCTGTAACACAAGTGTTTTAGCTACTTACCACAGAGTCAGATCAATGTATGTGACGTTGTTGTATATTTATTTATAACGTTGACATATGCGAATTGTGTGTCTTGATTTGTGTGTTTAAGTAAAGGCGCTGGCGAAGATTTTGGAATGATTTGCTTGTGATCCGTACATGTGACATCGCAAAAACCGAGTTTATTCATTGTAGGTACACTTACAGATTACAGTCAGACATGTTATCTGTTTATTTATTTATTTTTAGTTCTGCACAAACATGTCTACAATGGTAGACTTAATGCCGAAGGCATTCTCTACCAGTCAACCATAGGAAGCAGAGAAAATTTAGGCGGTGCACATAAAATAAAAAGAATGAACAAACACAGTAACTCAAGTTATTTACGTACTAAGAGGAATTTTTAAACATACAAACTTATTACTTGCATAAAATAAAATAAGAAAACATAGACATACATTGTAACGTATACATAATAAGGATAGTAAACATGGTAAAAACACTGTTTTCGTTCATCTGTTTTAATTATATTTATCCCATGCTTTTATATAAAACTTAAGGCAATTTATGATTTCTATAAAAACGACATGTCGACATAATGGCATTCATGTAAAATGCACGGGGGCCGATTTTATTGATGATTCAATTATTTCATCATAACTGACTTTGTTGAAACAGAAATCGAATAATCGTCAAAACGATAGCGTGTACAGACGACAGCAGATCTGCTGACTCTGCGCACTAGTGAAGCGCATTTTTTGCGCATTGTGGCAAAAAAGCAGTTGTTATGTATACGTGTTTCATATTATAAGAAAAAACGATTATCGTTTTGACGGATTTCGTGTTTTTCCTTCCGGCAACGATTTATTTTGGATATCGATGTTAAACAAAATGGTGCGCCCTGAAATGTTCTAGACGCCTGAAATTTTGACGGGGCAGCGGGGAACATCGATGCATCCTTCGTTCGGCGCAGTCGTAAATCACAACAGCATCTGTATCGATCTGTCAACCCCTGGGAAAGCTAGATTTATACCCTGCACTGAGGGGGGTAGAAGGGGGAAGGTCCCCTTGAAATGGGGGGAGGGGAGGCTCTATAATAAACTTTTTAAGATACCTGTTGCATATTGCCCACGGCTTGGGGTGTGCTTAATTATATGTGTTCCTGTTTGCTTACGCAATGTTTTTACTGTACTACGCTATAAGTATTTTACCTGTACAAAACCTTTCACCGTTCGAAACTTTTCTTTTTAATTGAGAGTCAATTGTTTTTGTTACACGTCACGGTAAACACTGCGGTATCTTTATGCGCTTGTGATGCATGCCATTTTGCAACAAAAATGGGTAGCCTGATGTGCCGGCTACTGTACAGTGACTGCCTCGTTGTGTAGTGGCAAAATTTCTGCCTTATATCCAAGAGGTATTGGGTTTGAAACCCAGGTCGAACCAAAATTGTTTCTGGGATTTTCTGTCTTGAATTTCTTAAAAACAGCTCGGAATCGGGAAGTTGGCGGTGTTACACCCCCGTGCCTCGAAAAGCTCGTTAAGCCGTTGTTCTGCGCCTGATCTCTCTTCAGTTATGTCGGATTGCCATCTCGCCGAGCTTTGAGAGTGATGGAACAGTGAGTGCACCTGTGTATTGCGCTCACACTTGTGCACTTATCTCCTGCGTAGTTGGCTGATCTCTGTTGAGATTGGCTGCCATGATCGAAATCGGCCAGGAGGACTATTATTATTACAGTGTTTAAATTTATTTTCAAGAGCATGTCTTAACAATCAATAAAGCTTTTTCAAACAACAACAAGGTTTAGATTCTAAGTCGGTACTTCGTAACTATGTGTCCATCATTCGACGCACGAGTGATAGAGATGACTACATTCGTAACTCAAGACATAAGCTTCTCGAGTAGGGTTAAGTTAGTAAGGAATAAAAATAGGAGGGAGAGGGCTCTGTGCGCAAGTCCGCAAATGCCCGAACTAGACCTACCTAGTCCGTTACCACTGAGAACACTTGTTGGGTTCTGCACGTGTCTTGGTACTAATCTAGTGCTTTTTGAGTTCATAATCATAATCATTATATTTATTGCAAATCACACGTTATGCTATGGTTTGAGTCTCATGAGTAAACTAGTACAGTGACATCCGGCTAGGGCACAGCAAATTAGTAACAAAATTAAGTTAAATTTTGTTACTAATTTGCTGTTCTAGAGTGCGATGAGAGATTTTATTGATTCCTAAACATTTGTTTCCGTAATTTGTACGGTCTAGATTCATAAAGCATCGATAAGTTTTGAGTGTTAGGTAATTTAGAATTCAATTGGGATGATGACACCTATCTTAAATATTGTAAAGAACATGGTGTTTAAAAAACATAGCCCCTATGAAGTTAATACAACGAATATAGGTATTTCAAAAAAGCTGTAGAAACCAATTTTTAAACACTCAAAACGCAATAAATATTCGGTCAATTGACTCCGATTTCTGACACATGACCGTGACGTCACAATCATTTATTACCATACGAAATCTATGGAGACAGACCGTTTTGACAGATAATAAAAAGTATGTCAACGATTGGTGGTGTCGTCTAGCCAATTACTAGTAATTAGAACTTTGATCTATCCCAGGTAATTTTAAAGACGCCATATTGGTTTTCGACATTTATTAGACGTTACATAATATTTGATATAACTTCCGCTAGTGAAATATCGCATGGCGCATGTCAAAATCGATACAGGTATCCAACAACAATCCTCAAAAATTTTCCCTTCAAACGTGGGTGTTGTACCTCTTCCCCTAAATGCACTTTGCGCATGTCCCGTGTGAAACAATTAGTTTGTTTCACATTTGTATTTATTCTCATCTGAACACCGTTCAACCATGACACTCTCCGATATTGTGACGACATATGCGCGCACTATATATTTACTTTTGATGGTCGCGTTTCTCGTTTGCTATATAATTGTGGTAGTAATTGTTTATTTGACGTATGCTTACGATATTGAAGTACTCAAAACGCCATTTGTGCAGGAACTGCGTAGTTATTTCATCTTACCGTAAGTTGTGGACGTTATGTACTGGATGTTTTGATGTGTGTGTCGTTTTATGTACGTAGCCTTTTTCTCGCTGTTTTTTAGGATTTAAATACTGTTAAGCATTTATTCAGTTGTAGTGTAAAATACCGATTATCACTACATAGTTAAAGTAAAAACGATTCCCGCGTCTGTATGTCTTTCTGTATGTAGGTACGCTTTGATCTTTAAAACTACTACGGATTTTCATGCATTTTTTTTAAATAGATAGAGTGATTCAAAAGGAAGAATTAAATTCCATGCATATAAAGCCGCTGGCAGTAAGCTAGTTTTTCTTAAAAATGATTTATTTGCTACATTTGAAGACCTAAAATAGTTTTTTTTCTGTTATGTAATATGTTCAGCTATCCACGCCCGGATATCAAAGATCAATACAGGGGAGCCGCTAGTGTTTATTATTAGATGTAATTCCCAGATTCCAGATGGGAAGGGAGGGGGAGTTTACCCCCCCCCCCTCCCCCGGAAGATACACGCATGACATAAATCACTGCATCTCTGTCAGACCTACTCAAACGCACTCTCGCTCCCCCTTACAGGATGTTAGTAGCGCTTGCAATAAATCAATACAGCCTAGGTCGAGTCTAGATATTTTCTGGGAGGGGAGGGGGGAATTCGCTTCCGTATCGGTAACCTGTGGCGCCATTGCTGCTTGCGCGTCTGGCGGTTTTGAAGTTCACTGTCGTTGAATGTTCTGTGCCGATCTTTCAATACTAAACGATTATTTTGATTTAAGCACGTTAAACCACAAAGTTGATGAAAAGAGTGACAAGTTTGTTTTAATCAGAGTGCAAGTGTCTATAATTGGATAATGTCTGGGTAACAAAAACTTAAGATAACATTTTTTTAAATATGAATTCTTTATGAATAACTTTGTTATTTAGTTTTCAGACGTAATTTATAAAGTTTAGATGCTGGATCTGTTTAATGTGCCAAATACGTTCTATAATTGGGATGATGACACCTATCTTAAATATTGTCAAGAACATGGTGTTTAAAAAACATAGCCCCTATGAAGTTAATACAACCAATATATTTCAAAAAAGTTGTAGAAACCAATTTTTAAACATACAAAACGCAATAAATATTCGGTCAATTGACTCCGATTTATGACACATGACCGTGACGTCACAATCATTTATTACCATATGAAATCTATGGGGACAGACCGTTTTGACAGATAATAAAAAGTATGTCAACGATTGGTGGTGTCGTCTAGCCAATTGTATATTTAGGTACTGAACGTGTACGAACTTCAAAAATATTTTTACCTTTTTTTCTGTTGCTTACTAGGACGGGATATCATAAATCAATACAGCTCCTCGTGGGTTTATTTTTAGATGCATGGGTTAGACCTCTCCCTCCCCAGGTCTCCCAAAAGTTCCACACGTGACAAAAATCACTGCACCCCCCTCTGGCCTATACATACGCGGTCTCCTCCCTCGCTCCCCTTGATACCTGTAGCGCTTGCAATAAATCAATACAGCCTAGGTCGAGTCTAGATGTTTCCCGGGAGGGGGGAATTCGCTTCCGTATCGCTAACCTGTGGCGCCATTGTTGCCTGCACTTGTTGCGCGTCTGATGGTTTTGAAGTTCACTGTCGTTGAGTGATCTATGCCGATCTTTCAATTAAACGGTCGAATACTAAACTATCATTTTGATTTAAGTTGATAGCTAGTGTGACATAACAATGAACAATTAATGATCTAGCCAGTGACGAAAAGAGTGACAAGTTTGTTTCAATCAGAGTGCAAGTGTCTATAATTGTATAATGTCTGTGTAATGAAATCCTTAGATGACATATTTGTTTAATATGATACTCCCATAACTTTATTTACTTTTGAAATCTTATTCATATAGCTAAGATTAAACACTCATTATAGGGCCCGTGACCGCAAGCCTAAACTGTTCTCACTTCAGGTTTACCGTAACAACACTTCATATTACAATCCAGTAGTTAGGATGTGTCGCCTCTACAATGATATATCCCAGGAATATCCAGATGGTGATATTCTGGGTTCTGATCCAAATGACTTCTACAAATTTATTCGTGGGATTCTGAAGTGATTGGTTTTATGCGTTGTACGTAGGAGACCAATTATTTTAGAAGTCCCTACTTGCTTAAGGTACTTGTTTAAGGTGCAACATTTGTAATACGCTTTTCACCACGCCAGTTAGCTCGAATACTTGTGATTTAGAATAATTTGTAACTTAACTTAAGATATTGTACTCATGTAACACATGTTTTGGTTTTCAGTTTAGTACTTAATTTTAATTTTTAAGAAATTTCACAACTCCACAACTGTAAACTGTTTTGTGTTAATAAATAAAAAAAAAAAATAAAAAAAAAAATTATTGTATCTTAAGGTACAGAACGTGTACCAACTTCAAAAATATTTTAACCTTTTTTTTTACTCACTAGGATGCGATATCATAAATCAATACAGCTCTTAGTGCGTTTATTTTTAGATGCATGTCCTAGAATTGCCGGACTTTAGAAAGGGGGTTGGTTATACGAGCCCCGATGCAAAATAGTTCGTCTAGTATGAAAAATAAGTTATTATGAAATAATGTGAAGTGAATTTGGGTAAAGTAACTAAAAAAGTTAAGGAGACAGTAAACCACAATTTGAGTAAGATTTCAAAGTTTATTTTAACGTCAAAATCTTTCATGACCTTACATAACATAAATAAATAAAAAATATACTGAAACACATGTCGCAAAAGTATTCGTCTATCACTGGCTCTCACGCAAAATAGTTCGTCTACCACTTAGTTATGTCGCCTTTGCTTTCAATTACAGCTTTAATGCGAAGAAGCATGGTCGCAACCAACGCTGCACACTCGTCGGTCATAATTGACTCCCACACAGCCAAGAGTTTAGCCTTCAAGTCGCTCTTCGATCTTGATGGATTTTTGCGAAGGACTTTCTTCATTTTCCACCATAGGGTCTCAATCGGCGATAAGTCCGGGCTGTTAGATGGCCACTCGATGGTTGGGATGCTTTTTGACAGCAGCCATGTCTTTGTTGTCCTTGCAGTATGGCAGGAAGCACCGTCTTGTTGAAAAATGAAAGAATCTTGATGTTTGAGTGATGGAATGGAGGGCAGTAGATTTTCTTTCAAAATATTTTGATATCTTGTTGCATTGAGGGAACCACAAACTGCATACTGCATCCCACCAACTACTTGAGCAGACATGCAGCCCCAGATCATGAGAGGCGCTGGAAATTTAACTTTTCGTTTAATGCAATCAGTATGAAATGCTTTATGTTTATTTCGAACCACTTTTTTTCTTTCACCGCCGACTGTGACTTCAAATTTAGACTCGTCACTCCATATGATCAGAAGTCCAATTTAAGTGATCACGAGCAAACTTCAATCTCTTTTTCTTCTGTAAGGCAGTCAATAGTGGTTTTTGCTTAGCTGTGTAAAATCCGTAGCCCATTCTTTTTAACACTCTTTTGCAGATATCAACTAAAACATCTTTGTCAATCATGTCTCTCCATTGCACCGTTAGTTCTCCAGCTCGAGCACGGCGATTTTTTTGTCAATACGGGGTTTGCCAGCTTTCTTCAAGCAAAAAGTATTTCCATTCTTTTTATACTGCTGAATGATAGATTGCACTGTAGATCTGGGCAGTGTCAAGTCTTTTGAGATTTGGTAACTTGATTTGCCCGCCTCAATCCCACAAACTATTCGCTTTCAAAGTTCTTCTCCCACTGGTTTGCCTCGACCAATTTTTACTTGAAAACTGAAGAAATTAACAGAATTTTTCAGTATTTATACGATCTCACTTGTGAAAATGACTGAAGAATTACTTTTCCAAACTTAAATTTTTAAAAATAAATTTTATAAAGAGGTTAAAATATTCATTAACTCAATATATATTAACTATATATTAACTCAATGATAGACGAACTCTTTTGCATCGTTGCCCAACTTAAAAGCAGGTTGTCTCTTAATTTAAAAGGATGAAATAGTTTATTGCTTCAACAATGAATAGTGTATAAGTAATCGAACATGAGATGGTAGAACATTTTTTCTGTTTACGTAACTGGTCAAAAATAATTAAGTTAGAAAAAATCTTTGTACACGTTTTTAGTCCTAGACGAACTGTTTTGCATCGGGGCTCGTAGCTGGAACCCCCTCCTAACCTCCCCTCCCCCCCAAGTCCCCCAAAAGTTCCACGCATGAGATAAATCACTGCATCCCTCTCTGGCCTATACGAACGCGCTCTTCTCCCTCGCTCCCCTTGATACCTGTGGCGCTGGCAATAAATCAATACAGCCTAGATCGAGTCTAGATGTTTCCCGGGAGGGGAGGGGGGAATGTGCCCTTGAATCTGTAACCTGTGGCGCCATTGTGTACTGCACTTGTTGCGTGTCTGACGGCTTTGAAGTCTACTGTCGTTGAGTGTTCTGTGACGACCACTACTTTGAATTGTTAGCGCTGAAGTATTGTGTGGTTCCGAAGATTAAGTCTTTGGATAACAATGTTGACAGCTAAAATCAGACATGATTATTGTCAATTTTATGAGTGAACGAGCCAGTGAAGATAAAGACGAACAAGTATTTACTCTGTGTGCAATTATAATTCTACTACTAATTATTCTGTATCTTAAAAGTATTTTTTTATGCTGAGCTTCGCCAAATTTTTGCGTCTTCAAGACATTGTTTTGTTTTTTCAAACAAAACACCAATATTTGTTTGCTTCTAAGGACGGGATGCGATTAATTAATACAGTTCCCCCCTGTGTCTATTTTATTACCTGGCTAGGAATCCGGGGCCCTGAAAAGGGGGTTACCATCTTCCCATCAAACCCCAACACATGCGTGGAACTAACGCATGACATAAATTATTGCATCTCTGTCTGACCCACAAACGCACTCCTCCCTCGCTCCCCCTTGATACCTGGATATACAACGTCGTTTTTATTTTCGGGTCCAACGCTTGCTCTCGTTCGCTCGCACGGTGAAGCTTGTTAAAGTGACAGGGATGGCTCCATCCGTAACTACGTACAACGGCGCGTATAGAGTAGCGCTTGCAATAAATCAATGCAGCCTAGGTCGAGTCTAGGTATTTCCGGGAGGGAGGGGGGTATTCGCTCTCGTATCTGTAAGCTGTACCACCATTGTTGACTGCACTTGTTGCGGGTCCGGCGGTTTTGAAAATCATACTGTCGTTGAGTGCGTGAGTTCTGTGACGATTTGATTGATTTAAATTTTACGCTTGATTAACTGAACTATTGTGTAAATACGACGGCTCCTGTGACAAGACTATTTACAATTATTTATCTAGATTGTGATAAAAAGATATACTAGTTGCTTGTGACAAAGAAGATTTTTTAAGTATCTGTGTCCATCATTGAAATAATGTCCGGGTAAATACATTATAACCTTACAATTTTTTTAAATAAATTCTTACATGACATTGTTATAAACAGTCGAGACCAAATTTACGATACTAATATTATCTTAAGTACTCCCGACATATATTTGGATTCTAACGGTGTATTTTGTCATACAAAAATCTTATCACATTTTTCGGCTAGTTACTAAGACAGGATAACACAAATCAATATAGCTCTTTTCCTAGAATGCTCAGGCCCTGCAAAGGGGGGTTTCTGTCCCGTCCCCCATATCCCCCGGGAAATCTACGCATGTCATAAATCAGTGCATCTCTTTCTAACACAACGAGGACATGTTGCTGCTATGGCCGCCCGGTTGTAATATTACACACGAAACTTGTTGCTCTTACACGAGTGTCCACGATAACGCTAAAAAATTTTAAAACTTTAGAAACACCTCGCTTCAATCCATTAGCTAACTGATTTGTCGTGTAAATAAAGGTTTCGTGAAAATAATTAACGCCTTGGTAAAAAGTGGATTCCCAATACTATGTTGTGGTATTTTATTTAAAATCTTGATACAAGTCATTCATCATAAAGTGAGGCTTTTACCAACTTACTTCTACTTAATGCAATTTCCCGGGCCCTGCAACGAGTATTTCTGCCCCCTCCCCCATCCCCAATATACCCTGGGACATCTACGCATGTCAAAAATCAGTGCATCTCTTTCTGTCACAGCTAAGACCTGTTGCAGCTAGGCCTGTTGCAGCGTTCGCCATATTGCTTACAACACTTGTTGCTCGTTACATGCGAGTGAAAGATAACGCTAAAAATTGTTTTCAAAATTTAGAAACACCTTGCTTCAATCCACCGTTTAACTTGTTTGTCTTGTGTATAAAGTTTTTGGTGAAAATAATTAACGCTTTGTTAAATTATGGATTCCCAATACTACGTTGTGGTATTTTATTTTAAATCGCGACACCAATCATCATCAGGTGAGCATTTACCAAACTACTTCCCTAGGCTTTATAAAAAAATATTATTTTTGGTCAATTATAGTCCTCTAATAGTTTATATTTATTGTGATAAATCGATGCAGCTCCGCTAGTGCCTATTAATAGATGCAATCCCTAGAATTGCTAAGCCCTGCAACGGAGGTTCCTCCCCCCTCCACCCATATCCCCCGGGACATCTACGCATGTCATAAATCAGTGCGTCTCTTTCTGTCACTGCTGCAGCTACACTCGGTCGCCATATTGCTTACGACACTTGTTACAGTTCTTGCATTTCACGAAGGCGAGTAGTCTTTATTTGTTTTTAAACGTGTACATGCATAATGCAATAGTGTGCGTGTATGACGACGCGGTCAGTCGCGAGCGCGCTGTCGCTCAGGTTAGTTGTGTTTATTGTTTCCGGACGCTAATTGCCGTGAAGTACTGTCAGCATGTCAAAGCGCAAAGTTATCCATAGCGAGGTAAATATTTTTTTTCTAGTTTTGACATTAAATAAAAATGATTATTTTTTAATTTAAGTAATAGTTTAGTTTTGACTTTTGATACTTATTCAATTGTATATTTTATTGTTTTTAGGGTCGAGCAATCATTGCTAAAGTCTTTCACTTTCTAAAAGATGAATATAATTTTATGAAAGCAAATAACACTGATGGATGTGACCTAAGTCCATTAGCAAACATATTAGAACGAACTGCCCAAGCAACAGGCGTCAGTGAACGCACAGTAAGTAGGATTTTAAAAGAAGAGAAAGAGTTGCCATCTTCATCAACCAAGTTTACTTCACCCATGAAAAAGCGACGAAAAAGAGACGGTAAATTTAATTTAGATAATATGAATCGAGAAATTATTCGAACTACAATTCAAAATTTTCATATAGAACACAATGAACTTCCAACTTTGGCAAAACTTCAGTCAGCATTAAGAGAAAAAATTGGTTTTGACGGATGTTTGAGCACATTACGTTCGTTGCTTATAAAAATGGGCTACGAATGGAACAAAATTGAAAACAATCGTAAATCTTTACAAGAAAGGCATGAAATACAATTGTGGAGATTTAATTTTTTGAAAAAAATTCATGAATACCGTGAAGAAGGCCGTCCCATTATATATACAGACGAAACATATGTGCTAACTTCGCACGTACGTCAAAACACGTGGAATTTAAAAAAACTAGATACTAAGACAAAAGACAAGTCATTTTTAAAAAAATTGAGTACCGGTGCTCGTTTTATTATAGTGCATGCGGGTAGCAGTAGTGGATTTATTAAAGATGCTTCGTTAATATACAAAGCATCATCCACAACTGGAGACTATCACTCAAATATGAATTTCAATAATTATAGCAAATGGCTGAATGAAAAGCTGCTGCCAAATTTACCAGATAAACCTGTTATAGTGATGGACAACGCATCCTACCATAATACTCGAAGTAGTAGTATACCTACGTCAAATTCGCGCAAGAGCGACATGCAAAAGTGGCTGACGGAACACGGTATTCCTTTCAATGCACTGTCCCGCAATGTAGAATTGTATGATTTAATAATCAGAAATAAGCAGCGTTTTATTTCATATAGAATTGACGAGATAATAAAAAGCAAAGGTTTCGAAATACTACGACTGCCACCATATCACCCCGAATTAAATGCCATTGAAAACATCTGGGGTATTCTGAAAAATAAGATTGCCTCGAAAAATATTGGTCAAAATATGACAGAAGTTCAAAATTTAATAGCTGAAGGTTTAAACAGTATCGATAACAACATCTGGCTTAATACATGCAAGCATGTCGAAAAAATTGAAAAGGAGTATATGAAATATTTTGATTATGACTTTGAATTTGTAATTAATGTGGGTGAATCAAGTGATAGCAGCACGACTGACTTTGAAACTAACGAAAGCAACAGTTTTTCCGAAGAAGATTAAGGCGACACATTTTTCACATACGTAAAAATAGATAGAAATTTGTTATTAAATAGTTCCAGCCTAGCCTTATTTTCATAATTTTGCCATATCTTGAGTTCAATTGTATATCCTTATTTAAGTATTATGTTTCGCTTAAATTAAAACTTAAACCCAAATGTAGAAGAACATAATTTTATTTTAATACATTCCCTTATTTATTATTTATTTTAAATAATAAACATTTTAGTTTAAAAGTTTTGTTGTTTTATTTTATTATCAATTGAACATACAAAAATATTGGTATTATTTTTATGCTAACCATACCCGCTTTCGTTTTCACGCACACATCGACACATATACGGACACATATTTACCACAAGTAAATTCTGCTCGACTTCGTGATTTGAAAGAACTATACTAGTTGCAAGTGTGTGGCAGATAACCTATAAAATTGTAGTCAAACTTTGCCTCAATCCACCGGTTAACTGATATGTCGTATAAAGTTTTCGGTGAAAATAATTAATGCTTTGTTAAATTATGGATTCCCAATACTACCGAGTGGTACGATGACCAGCAAATCAGGTTACCCATTGTTGTTGCAAAATCGTCCATATCACTAGCTCATGAGATGCCTCAGTGTTTATTGTGACGTGCTGTGTCGTCTGTACTTTATTTAAGATCGCGACACGTAAAGTTCTTTTTTTTATTCCTTGTGCGATGCGAATCTAAATATTTTTTCCTCTTTTAATATAAGCCCTAGGTCTCAACTACCCCCTCCGCGCACCCCTGCCTGGATGCGAGATGTGTATAGCGCATGACCAAATAAATCAATGCAGCTATCAGATCTATGGCAAACAATATCCCTCCCCCCCCCCGCTTCTGCCAGGACTACCTGTTAGGGGGGATTGTAATACCCACATCTGCCTAACTGGACAGGATGCGTGTCAAAATAAATCAATGCATCTATCAGAATCACCAACTACCCGGGGGGAAAGGGAGGACATCCCCCCTACCCTCAATGCTGTACATCAGCTTTCAGTCCTAAACAAAGTGAGTGGGGATGGTAACCCCCTCCTACCTCTTGCCTATCTGGACAGTATGCGTAAAGCGCATGTCGTAATAAATCAATGCAGCTATTAGATCCGGGCAGCAGGATACTCCCCCCCCCCTCCCCCCTCTTCTGTGTGTATTCGTAAAGCGTTAGTCTTAATAAATAACGTTACAAATTCAATCTATATTTCGAAACGAGCGCAATCTTTCTGTAGATTTAAAGTTAGGTACGAATACAGTGTCAAGCAGCTAATTGGTTCTGAGTTTCCTAACTTTTCCTTGTCAACCTTTTTCATCGCACTACAGGGAATGCGTCTCTTCTGCATCTGCATGAAAGTGATAGCTGTTTATCATTTTTCATAACGCAATATTAGCTGATGGCAAGTAACAATGTGGTCGAGAATGGATTATCCCTGTCCTAGTAACTGCTAATTTACTCTCATCTCCATAAGTTTAAGCGACATTGTATTACTAACCCATGGATTTTTGTTGTCCGATAAATAAATAAATTGAATTGAATTGAATAAGCCTTTTATCGAAAATGTTCAAATTGTTCAAATGTATAATGCTTCAGCGGACAGCGAATAAATTACTGCGTGTAACAAAAATGTATTATGATGACTTTTCAAACTATTTTGTCACTTTAATATAAGCTTTTACAATCCCATTTAGTTTTTAGGCATTTTAATTTGCCTTGTATAATACCTCCGGATCAGTGGACGCTGTTCTATTGTTTCTTATTTTATGTGAATGTGTACACTTCTGAAAAGATAGCATTAAGTGAAACCTGTTTACTTTTAAGAACTGATATTGCAAAATTGTTCATAATACACAATAAGATTTAAAACAGTGAACACTATTAGCTAATACATTTCTTATCTTCTTTGTCGACAAAAGACTTATTCCTTTTATTCTCCACAGATCCCCAATGGTTCCGCGCAGTTCTGCTAGAACACACGCCAGGATCGGCGACCGCGCGCGTGTGCTACATCGACTACGGGAACGTGGAGGAGGTGCCGGTGGAGCTGCTCCGCAAAATGCTGCCGGAGTTCGTGCGCGGGCACCCGGCGCTCGCCTCGCATCTCGAGGTTAAAGGTGAGTGTGATGCATCCCTTAGTCGCCATAGGAGCCCTAGCTAGCAGCGACCGTTCCAGGACCACTGGCAGTGTCAACTCTTAGATAATGGTATGGGCTTTTATGATGAGAAACAGGTAAGATATCCGACAGCGCGGTAACCGCGACTGCTTTCTATAGGAGTGGCGCATTTGAGTTACGACGCCAAGCAGTGCTACAGTAGGTTCGTAGCTGTTGCTACGCCTTCAGGTGTCCAGCGCTCGCCTCGCGAGTCTCCTAAAGTGTGTGCTGACAGCCCTGAGAGAGAATCAAGATGCAAAGTCCACCTTTTGATGGATGATGAATGAATGAATGACTTGTGTTGGTAGCCGTAATTCAACACAGCATGCTAAACCACGTAAGGCTAGTCTTAGCACAACCATCGACAGTGCAAAGAACGTGCCAGTAGCTAAGATATTAAACTACTACCTACACCAGTAATGCATGTCAATCCATGCCGCGAATTAATAGCTCATTGCTTAAGCCGTATCTCAATTAATTTGTGGTATGGATGTATACTTATTACATAAGGATGTAGTTGAATTGTTGCTGATCATAAATACATACATAATAGTCCTCCTGGCCGATTTCGACCACGGCGGCCAATCTCAACAGAAAACAGCCAACTACGTAGGAGATATTATAGTGCACAAGTGTGAGCGCAATACACAGGTGCACACACTGTTCCATCACTCTAAAAGTTTGGTGAGACGGCATTCCGACATGACCGGAGAGAGATCAGGCGCAGGACCTACGGCTTAACGTGCCCACCGAGGCACGGGAGTGTATCACCGCCAACTTCCCGACTCCGAGCTGTTGCAGAGAAATTTATGACAGAAAATCTCAGAAACAATTTTTGGCTCGACCCGCGATTCGAACCCAGAAACTCTCGGATGTATGGCACAAACTTTGCCACTACACCTACGATGCAGTAAATACATACATAGTTGGTGCAAAGCTCCAAATCAATCGGTTTCACAGAGCGGTCAATATCATTGAAATATACCAGCCAACTCACAAGCACCCCTTCCTTTCAGATTTCCCCAGCAACCCGACTCCAGAGCAGCTAGCGCGGGCCATCGAGCACATGAAAATCAACGACGAAGGCCGCGGCGTGCTCGCCGTCACCCAGTGCGAGAGGCAGGAGCGCGGCCTGTACGCTGTTCGCGCGCCCGACCTGCTCAGGGCTATGCGCGGGTAAAATGGTACAAGGTACGATGGCGGTCAGCGCCGCGTGAACACTTTACAACGAAAATTGTTTGCATGCACTTCGACACACACGCGGAGCAATTAGGATTGCGCGCGACGTGCAAATGATTTTCGCTTTAAAGGTGTTCAGGTGGCACTGACCGCGATAGTACATCAGGCCAGGTACCCCACACTACTACCTTAGATCCTGCCTTATCCATAGTTTAGAATGTTGTCATCCCTGTCACTCTTACTTACTTTATAAAATTTGATATATTAAGATTGTTTACTTGATTAATTAGATGTAATTTGTTAATTTCGTGAATTGATCCTGATTTATGCTAGACATAAGTGACGTGACATAGCCCAAAATATATGAGGGCATATAAACTATTATAGTATCGGAGTTTTTTCACTTCTAAATGTCACTTATCCTTGCAATTTGACTCCCCTTTGAGTATCTGCGCTCTGACTTGATTAGGATCACGGTCAGCTTAACTTAATTGGTTATGGCCCCTTAAGCGAAGATGCTTTCCGCTCAATATAAGCTCTGCTTATTAGATTTTTGTACAATTTTTCTTGAAGCAGCCCTGCCAGTGTCGCTTCGTCAATTGACTGATTTTTGTTACACGAATGATACCTAATATAGCTCGAGATACTAGACGCCAGATATGTACCTAATTCTACAAATTTATTTTAATCGGTTACTTTGCACAGTTAAATGACATTCTGCCTTGCGATTTGACAACATATGATCGCGGTCAGCTCAATTTTGTTTGTAGAATTAGGTTCTAGCAAGGCAGTACCTCTATAGTTGATGAAATCAGGCGTTACTTTGCGGAAATCCATTACTAAAGCTGAAAAGAGAATTATATTGCTTTAAATGTCCACTAAACGACGCCAGTGCAGGAACCCAAGTACATCCAACTGTAACCACTTGAAAAAAACTAGAGCTGGAAGTCGCAGGACTTACAATACAACTCACAATGTGACACAGAAGATGCACCTGGAAACACTACACTGACACCAACAAAACATTTGACGCGTGTTATCTTCAGGTGTTGTCGCTTCGACAGACCGACAGATTAGTCGCTCGTAACCTAAATCAAAATATAAATATAAATTCTCTTTTCATCTTCAGTACCTCTATTTTTGTCAATACCACCTCAGGATTGTAGTTATCTCTGTATAAACGTTGATTGAAGCGCTATTCGTTGCTAGGTTACTACTTACATTAGTTTGGCTGCAAGTCACTCACTAGAAGAAGAAGAAGAAAACATTTTTATTCAGTATCACATTTTTACCAAATAGAAAAACTCATTTAAAAATCACATACACAAGATACTGAAAGGGGGGTCACTCAGCATGTGTCGTAGCATCTCAGGAATGCCACGACGCTGGTCTTCCGTGGACACCCAGATAGAATGATAGCACTACTTTGCACAACAACAGATATATTCAAAATAGGTACTTACACTACAAGACTAGCCTCGCGTATCTCTTGTGCCGTCGCTCACATGCCGGTAAACGATGAGGGTCGCGGCGTGCTCGCTGTCATAAAGTTCTAGAACCGTAGGCAGGAACGCGGGCTGTACGCTGTTCGCGTGCCTGATCTACTCGGGGCTTTGCGCAGGTAAAGGGGGTATATCACATTATCTGCACTGGTGATTACACTCAACAGATTATAACTTTGTGTTAAAATAGTCCTCAATTTAACTGACCTAGAACTTATCGTTTGTTTAATTTAACAATGATGAATCCTATTGACTTTCCAAATGATGTACAACCGGCAGCAAAAATATACATTCTTTTTTTTAGTTATTAAATATATTATTAAGTATTCAAATAACTACTTTGACATGTTCGGAAAACTAATATTTTTCTACCCCTTTTTATATTTATCGAACACATGGTTTACAAGGTAAAACTTTCAATTTATTTACCTCATGATATATTTGCTGTCTGTGTCAATTTGATAACCAGTACGATTAGTTTGTAAGTGCTCTTTATCTGCTGATTTTTGTCGTATTTTAATTAGTCTATAATGTATTATTAAGTCGACGACATTTCAATGCAGCGGTACGTTTTGTCCTTTAAAAATACGGGTCAAGAAATTATCCATGTATTTCTTCAATTTGTCTCTAGATTAGAATACTCATGTTGAAAACCCCTGTACAAAAATTACAGTGGGGTGACGACGAACAACTATCGTAACGTATTCTTACCGTTTACCTATCGTTAAGTTGTCAATTTTTATAGAGAAACTGTCAGTTTCTAACGTTTCGACGACACGAATACGTTACGATAATGTTCGTGCTAACCTCACAGATGTCAGCACCATCAATTTACTCAAATTTGTTGTTAAATCACCATAATCACAAGTGCATAAAGATGCCGCAGTGTTTATCTAGATCTGCTGTCATCTGTAAATTACAAAATAGAAATACAGGAAGTTATAATAATCACCACGTAATTTTCTATTGTATAGAGACCTATTTTCTTTAAATAAAACGAAAGGTTTATTTTTATAAATCTGATTTATTTTGAATTAAATGGTAAGTTACATTTTTGAAGCCCAAAAACAGTACGGGTAATTTGTATGTAAGTACATATATAAGCGTCGTATGCCATTTCTAGGTAAATTACTTTACAGTACTGAGCGTCAAGTATTCTGTGTTATTGAAGTATGAAAAATGTATGTAATACGAAATATTTGATTCATGTTCTACGTCGTTAATATTACTGTATCTAAAGGTTGAGAATTCAGGCACTAAATTCAATAAAAATACATGTAAATAATACCAGGCTACAGGAAATATCTTAAATGTCAGGAAATAACTTAAATGTCACATAAAAAATAGAAAATTTATAAAAAAAGAAACAGTTATCGATGTCTAGTTTATGAACACTTAAATACAGATTGTCTTAAAATAGCATACGCTTGTCAGAGTGATATAATATCTTTAAACTTAAATGTCACATAAAAAATAGAAAATTGATTAAAAAAAAACAGTTATCGATGTCTAGTTTATGAACACTTAAATACAGATTGTCTTAAAATAGCATACGCCTGTCAGAGTGATATAATATCTTTAAACTTAAATGTCACATAAAAAATAGAAAATTGATTAAAAAAAACAGTTATCGATGTCTAGTTTGTGAACACTTAAATACAGTTGTAATAAAATAGCATACGCCTGTCTGAGTGATATAAATATATTTTTGGGAAATTGATATGTCGCAGTCATCTAGTTGAGTCCGCGATTTAATTGATTGACTAGGCCGTTCATTGAATGACGACATTCAATTGAATGACTAAAGAACAACTCGTCAAGTCGTTGAATGTAACGTTCAACGTCTTGACTGAAAGTCATTTAGCGAAGTCGTTGAATGGGATGTAGCCGACTTTGTAATGTTTGGTTAGGGTGACCATGAGTTAGCAACTTAAATATTAACCTTATACTTTAAATAAAAATATATTAATTATAAAATGTATCGTTAAATAGGATTTGTACGACTTTGTAATATGTAATAAGGATGACCATAAGTTCGCAACTTAAAAGGTTACTTTAGATACTAAAAATGAAGACGTGACATGACACATCTTATTATGATTTTATATTGTATTTCAAGCGTTAAGATAGGCAATAGTGACTATTTCTAACAACTAATTCAAGGAATCAAAGAAAAAATATATCAAAAGACTGCTTTTGTGTGCGAGCTGTTGGACGCCATATTTGTTTTGATGACTACTAGCGCCGAAGTGGGAAAAAAATGAACTAAATTTGAATCACTTGACTGATTTTACGTCCGCACTGTTCAAAGGGCTATGTTTCAATCCGCTAACTAGTTGGACGTTGAGTGACGCATGTTCAATCAACGTTCGGCCTAGTCATTCAATTGAATGTTGTCATTCAATGAACGCGCTAGTCATTCAATCAAATAGCAAATTCAACCAGATGACTGCGACAGATAATAAATAAATAAAAATAAGAACAAAACTATTCCAGTCTCTTTTAAGTAGGTATGTTTGTGTTTTAGATTACTTATACTTCTGACGGTATATCACTTTGACAGGTGAAGACAGAGCCTAATTTGATTATTAAAAACTTAAGTCAGTGTCTATATTTATCTTACGTCGTGGAAATTTTCATTGAAAAATAGTATCTAAGTTTTGTACAAATTTACGCCATTTTTTTGTGGCGATCTTACGAAAATTTCCGTAGAGGTCGCTACTATCACAGACAGTTTATCCTTTGACAAGTTATTTTCTAAACGTAACTTTATTGTAGTTATTACACCTGCCACTTTTCCTTGTCATTTGACAATACGATGACAACTAAAAATTTCATTTTAGTTGCGCAGGAGTGCTTCGACTGCAATTACGTTCACGCTCAGTTCCTTATTGTTAGTATTAGTGTAGGGTTTGTCTACGGTTTTGAGATGTGTTCAGTGATAGCGACTTGAGACGGAAAATTATAGTAAGAAACAAACCCGTTGCATGCCGTTCTAACACTGACGGTTGATATCTGTTTTATTAGTGCTTACGAAGATGTATTTGTAATGAACTTAGACTATGAATACATGTAAAGATACGTAGATGTGTACCGTCGGTGTAGAGTGCCGACGGTGCTCATTGAGGGTCCATCGGCCAGCCGCTGTATGTAGGGCGCTGACGCCGCTCCGATGTTGGGAAATTTTCATGTACGATGCTAGCTCGTACAAGAAGGATTTTTTTACATTTCTTTATAATCTAACCAATCGAATGGCTAAAAAGTTAGCGGCTAGCGCTAGCGCTGCTCTCTGACACTACAGTTATAGCACTTTTTCATGTCGTTGTCAGAATGGAAAAAATAATTAAATAATAAACCATTTATTCAGTTTCACTAAACAAAAGTTATTCTTTTAAAATCTCCATACATGGAGATGGGAGACTTCCTTTACCTTAAGTTGAAGATAATTCAGATTAATGTTCCCTTTTTACATTAAAAATATTTTCCATATAGACATCGCGTTTCGCTGCCATCTTGGCTGATATAGAGTTGATGTTTCCGGTGATGGATCATTTCTATCTAGGAAATGCTTTTTCAATCTGTTTTTCTTCAAATTCCAATCTATTTGAAAGATTAATTCCCAAACCCCAACTTTCAGAAAATGTGCCCATTAGGCTGGCTACATTTATTTTTTAAATGGCCGGACTTTTTCTTACATTTATTGCTGGTCCTTTGGACCGTAATTGGACTCAACCAAAAATTTGGTTGCTAAAGATAGGTAGGTATAAGCACCCCACCAAACCAAATAAAAAAAAAGATAAATGCACATTTAAAAATGACGCCGAACAGGCACCAGGCAGCCAGAGGTATGTCTTTTCAGAGGGTGCCTTAAGTAAGGTGCTTTATCACAAAATTTAAAAAAAAAACTTACATTTGTGTGTTTGTCATTGCCTCGAAGTACATGCCTATTTCTACATAAGATGGCTATAAGCCCGCGTCACACAATTTTCCGTCGTTATGACGTTAAATAAAGAAACGAAGTATGTTTTTCCAACGCAGTCTTATTTTCAGTTCTGCTTTCGCGTTGTAGTAGTTTAAAATTCCCACAAAATTATTGTTGATTTCACCAAGTATCTTTCCCATAGTGTTAAATAGGAAACCTATCAGTGCTCTATTAGCCTTGGGCAGCCGCAATGTAAATAATTCAGGGCGGATTTAATCTCGGTCCTAGGTTTTGTGGGACAGTTAAATTTTTTTTCAGTGACACTTTTACACGTCTCATTATTTTCTTTAGGTCCCATTTCGGGGTTGTTTTTAGTCTTCGTGAAAAGACAGCATTTTCAATTTAGATTTCCATTCGTTTTTGTTGTACAGACAAAACTTAATAGCTGTTTGCCCAATTTCACCATTTAACTATTCCAAGTTAGATGATATAATATGTGGAATTTTCGTATGCATTATTCCCCCTTTTTACCGTTTTTTTTACCCCTGTAGTGCAGTGAAGTACTAATGGTTTCAATATTCTATCTACCTTTGACGAGATAAGCGTCACTGTCATAATAAAAGCTATTCAAAGTCACAGCCGTTTCTACGTAACTGACGGTTAGGTACTTTCTTTCAAAGGTAGATTGAATATTGAAACTGGCGGTCGAAGAAAATCGATTAGTTATTACGAACATTTGATTTGTTCTACGTGGTTGGTTAGTGATATATCAATGAAGTCTACTGTTTGTGCTAGTCGCGCCCTCTGCTTTTAGTTTGGTTTGGTGATGCGCCTTTAAAATTTAAAGGAACTTTGATGTTTTAAAAAATAACGTTTCAAAACAGGCGTTGCACGCTCCAATTGTCTCCCTCATTCACCATCACGATGGCATGAGTGAGAGAGATAGAGCAACGAAAATTAGGAACACATACGTTCAATGACTATTTTGCAATGTTTTTTTCGGCTCTTTTCAGATTAGTTGATGTGTATAACACGAATTTTACATAAACACTTTGTAAGTGGTTATATGTATTATAAATATTTTTTAAGATGTCTATAAATACGTTTCCACCTGTTAAAAGGTTATTAAGCCTGCATAAGTGTAGAATTTAAGTAAAATATAGATATTTTAAGTGAACAATGATTAGTTGAGCAACATGACTTGATTTTAGTTAAAAACTGATTTAATTCATTGTTTTGTTAAGTGGAAATAATAAGTGTTATGATGACTAATCTGTTATGATTCTTGTAAATCGTAGTTTTTTTTTAATTTTTAGGTTACTTTTCTTTTTTGTCTTGTAGTCGTTTTATTCTATTAAAGTTAGACGTAACAAAATTAGGAAAGTTGAGCATTGCCTTAAAAATATTCGAAAACTTTTATTAGGATGGTATTTTCACTTTTTATACGCTATTAACCTTAACCCTCGAGTAAAGGCAAAAGTTTAAAAAAAAATTGTTCCACTCAACTTTTTTTTACGTCGGATGACAATAAAATAATTCACATTAAGGCTTACTACAAACGAAATCGGCAGTGTTGAACTCTTGTGTAAATGATATTTCGGTTTCAAGGTGTGAAACCGTTGTCCAAGTCGAGCGTTTAATATTGTCGCGCCGCGCATACATTTGATATTGTCGCGCCGTGTCACACTTGTCGCGTTTGTCGCAACAACAACACGTAGGACAAGGAATAATATCATCATTCACTTTGAATTGACAGTCTTATATTTTAACGAGCGTTCCACACTGCCGAGTTCTTTTGTAGTAAGCCTAATAATTAAGAACATTTTATTATACCTGCATTTGTTCATTTAGGTAAATTTGAAATTATCTTGTTAAGTTTAATTTAGCCAACGCGTTAAATCTTTTCCGTTGGTATACCATTATTTTGTTGATTTACATCAAAATTCTTTTGCTTAAATAAATATTTTTTATTCGATTTTTTTTTGTTTAATTTTCTTTTCAGTATGATTTTGGCGTGGCTTTCTTTCTGGTCATAGTATTAAACATCATATTTCTGAAAAACGGAATAAAATCAATCGTACATTTTAAGAAGAAAATTATTGATTCCAAAAAAACGTTTTCGCGAAACGAATCTTCTAAAATCATTACGTGAAGAATTCCTCTTGCGCTAGACTTGACGAGGGCACTACCGTGCACCTAAACATAATAAACTTTTGAACCTTATTACAAGTTTTACAATATTAAATCATGACGTTACTTAAGCGTCCTCTCCACGTTATGAAGATTAAAAGTTCCTCAGGGATAAGATTTCTGGTGATCGGACACGGGATATTTTTTATCCCGGAATTTCACTATATTACTGAACACCCCGCGGGCGAAAAATCACAAGTCTATAGTCTGGTTCGTGCTTATTTGATCTAAGCCGTAACATATAACGTCGATTCTAGCATGAATTTTTTAAAGTCATTAAAATAAAGTATTTTATGACTTATAGTCATTAAATGATAACCTTTGCTCGCTCGCTTCTAACTCATTTCCTTACGGGGGTGTAACACCACCAACTTTCCGACTCCGAGCTGAGAAATTCATTAAAGAAAATTATCATAATATCATATAATTATATTTATCCTCTTTCCCATAAAAAAGGTATTTCTTAACGAAATTTGTGTTTTTTCACGGCACGTAGTCCATATTATGAAGATTAAAGTCAACCTCCGTTCAGATCTTTAAACATAATAAGCCACTGTTGCTGATTTAGCTTCGGAGGTCGGGTTCTCCTCCCAAATCATTGCACACTTCAGGTTCTCGTCTTAAGTAACAGGTCACAATAGGTTTTATAATGCTGAATGCTCGCTTTGAGCTCAATTTTATCCACTTTGTGGATGAGCTAAGCATTTTTGCATTCGGCCTAAGCCCACGGTGTTCAGTTTTATTGTTTCATGCAGTTTTGTCTTTCGCGTGCCGTTATTATGAAGATTTGCGATGTGCGAGTTAAATGAAGTTCGTATGCATTATTGTCATACCTTTCGATACGGAACAAATTGATGAGTAACCGCACCACCTCACATTGTACTCGTAAATCTCATATGGACTCCAAAGTCCGGTCAGGTTGTTTTAACATATTGATTGAATGACTTTTACCCATTAAATAGTAGATGAATGCTCGCTCGAAGCTCATTTGTACCCAAAGCTCAAATTTACGTCATTTTCATCAATGTAATGATAATACTCGTAATGATGTGGAATCCCTTACCTAAGGCTCTTGTCCTTAATTATGGAAGTTTTCGCATTGAAGGACACTCGCTTTAAGCTTAACCATTCCCTTTGTGGATCAGCTAAGCATTTTTGCATTTGGCTTTAGTGCCTAAGGTATTTCATGAAATTAAATTTTGCGTGTCCTGTCCATAGTATGACGATTTGCGATGAATAACCACCTCTCATATTATGGACTCCAAAGTCCGGTCAGGTTGTTTTGACAAATTGAGTTAATGACTTTAAGCCATAAATAAGATGAATGCTCGCTCAAAGCTCATTGGCGAGCTGGGCATGTTCGCATTCAGTTGAAATTCACCTTATTTTCATCAACGGTAAAGATAATGATATGGAATCTCTCACCCCAGACTCTTATTCTTAATTATGCGTGTTTTCGCATTGATAGATGCTCGCTTTGAGCTCAATTTTCCCATCTGTGGATCAGCTAAGCATTTTTGCATTCCCTATGAAAAAGGTATTTCTTAACTAATTGTTGTTGCAGCGCCCAGTCCATATTATGAAGATTAAAGTAAACCCACATACGTTCAGATCTTTAATCATAATAAGCTATGGTGTGATGAGAGGTGCTCGCTTGAACTCGGTAAATGTTCGTGGTAATATCGCATTTCCGTATTCGGCTCTAAAGTCCGTTAAGCTGGATGGGTCATCAGGCGTCGTTTTCATGAAGGCATGAGGCAACTCAGCACAATGATGCTTCTTGATTTTCCGATTTCTTAAAGCCCTCGTCCATAATCGTGTGAGGTTCTATAACGCTGACTGAGTGCTCGCTTTGAGCTCAATGTAATCCATTCGTGGACGAGCTAAGCATTTTTGCATTCTTCATAAAAAGGTATTTCTAAACGAAATTGGTGTTTTTTCACAGCGCCCAGTCCATAATTAAGATTAAAGTCAACCACCTCCGTTCATACCTTTAATCATATTAAGCCACGGTTGCTGGTTTAGCTTCGGAGCTCGGGTTCTCCTCCCAAATCATTGCACACTTCAGGTTCTCGTCCTAAGTCACAGGTCACAGGAGGGTTTATAATGCTGAATGCTCGCTTTGAGCTCAATTTTATCCACTTTGTGGATGAGCTAAGCATTTTTGCATTCGGCCTAAGCCCAAGGTGTTCAGTTTTATTGTTTCATGCAGTTTTGTCTTTCGCGTCCCGTTATTATGACGGTTTGCGATGTGCGAGTTAAATAAAGTTCGTATGGATTATTGTCATACCTTTCGACACGGTACAAATTGATGAGTAACCGCACCACATCACATTTTAAGTCTCATATGGACTCCAAAGTCCGGTCAGGTTGTGTTAACATATTGAGTGAAAGACTTTTACCCATTAAATAGTAGATGAATGCTCGCTCGAAGCTCATTTGTACCCTAAGCTCACGAGGCGAGCTGGGCATGTTCGCATTCAGTTGAAATTCACCTCATTTTCATCAACGGTAAAGATAATGATATGGAATCTCTCACCTCAGACTCTGGTTCTTAATTATGCGTGTTTTCGCATTGATAGATGCTCGCTTTGAGCTCAATTTTTCATCTGTGGATCAGCTAAGCATTTTTGCATTCCCTATGAAAAAGGTATTTCTTAACTAATTGTTGTTGCAGCGCCCAGTCCATATTATGAAGATTAAAGTAAACCCACATCCGTTCAGATCTTTAATCATAATAAGCTATGGTGTGATGAGAGGTGCTCGCTCGAACTCTGTATAAGTTCGTGGTAATATCGCATTTCCGTATTCGGCTCTAAAGTCTGTTTAGCTGGATGGGTTCATCCGGCGTCTTTTTCATTATTCATATCATGACGAAATTCTTCGTTTCTCCGATAAAAGGATTCCTTGTTCGTCGATTTCGATTCAGAATGTATTCCATTTAGTCGTAGTGGACAACAGGTTACATTTTTCGCTTTAAGCTTATTGGAGGGTTCAATACACAGGGGTGTGGAAGTAGCGTTTGTGTGACGATGGTATTCCATGGTGGATGTTCTTATTTTTAGTACTGCGGAAGGCTTGCTTAGAGCTCACTCACTTCTGGTATGGTGCTTAGCATTTTTATATTCGGTTGTGTGTAACTAGCATAGGTATAACCTGAATTTGCCATTTTAAAACACGAGAACTCAGCACAATGATGCTTCTTGATTCTCAGATTTCTTAAGCCCTCGTCCATAATCGTGTGAGGTTCTATAACGCTGACTGAGTGCTCGCTTTGAGCTCAATGTAATCCATTCGTGGACGAGCTAAGCATTTTTGCATTCTTCATAAAAAGGTATTTCTTAAACAAATTGGTGTTTTTTCACAGCGCCTAGTACATATTATGAAGATTAAAGTCAACCACCTCCGTTCATATCTTTAATCATAATAAGATGCTGATTTAGCTTCGGAGCTCGGGTTCTCCTCCTAAATCATTGCACAGGTTCTCGTTTTCTCTTCTTAAGTCACACGGTTCTCGTCTTAAGTCACAGGTCACAGGAGGTTTTATAATGCTGAATGCTCGCTTTGAGCTCAATTTTATCCACTTTGTGGATGAGCTAAGCATTTTTGCATTTGGCCTAAGCCCAAGGTGTTCAGTTTTATTGTTTCATGTAGTTTTGTCTTTCGCGTCCCGTAATTATGACGATTTGAGATGTGAAAGTTAAATAAAGTTCGAATGGATTATTGTCATACCTTTCGACACGGTACAAATTGATGAGTAACCGCACCACATCACATTGTAAGTTTCATATGGACTCCAAAGTCCAGTCAGGTTGTTTTAACATATTGAGTGAATGACTTTTACCCATTAAATAGTAGATGAATGCTCGCTCGAAGCTCATTTGTACCCTAAGCTCACGGGGCGAGCTGGGCATGTTCGCATTCAGTTTAAATTTACGTCATTTTCATTTCAACGGTTATTATAATGATATGGAATCTCTTGTAATCGTTTTCGCATTGATAGATGCTCGCTTTGAGCTCAATCATCCCCTGAGTGGATCAGCTAAGCATTTTTACCTTCGGCTTCAATGCCTAAGGTAGTTCATGAAATTGAATATTTCGTGTCCTATCCATATTATGACGATTTGCCTTGTGCGTGTATGAGAGGGCTGGTCTCCAGAGCCTTGTGTTTATATGAAAGGTTTGTCGAATTTGGTTTGATTTAATAGTTTTGATCGTAGTTTTTGTCCAGGTAGTTCGTCTAGCACAGGCTCTTGTCCGAAATGATGGGAGCTTTCGCTTTGGTGAATGCTCGCTTTAAACTCAATTATCCAATATGTGGATGAGCTAAGCATTTTTGCATTCGCCTTTAGTACTGTATTTTTCAAGATGTTCCATGAAATTGATTATTTCAGTATTTCGTGTCCCATCAGGGTCAGCTTACTGAGCCTTGTATAACTGTCAAAGGTTTGTAAAGTGTCAAATTGAGCGTTGAGCGTATGATATCGCTTTAAGCCTTTTTTCTGTATGTTCTATTTACCGATGGTATCCCATTTTGGACTTTAATCCTCAAGGATTTTCCCATTTAATCCTATCAAGGAGGACCTAAGCATTTTTGCATTCAGCTGTTGAGGTATTTCGTTAAATTGACCATTTCCTACAGTTAAGTCAATTTTGCCCTATTCATATTATGACGATTTGCTATGTGCGAGTTTGAGGAGGTTAGTGTCCAGAGCCTGGTATAAATTTCAAAGGTCACGCAGAAAAGCATTTCTGTGGCCTCAAGATTTTGCGTCAGTCTCCACTTTATTTATCTTTGTCTCCTTTTGTGTGATTCTTATATATTTGTAGAGTCATCCACTCGGGTTCTGGTGATCAGTTTCTCTATGTCGGTAGTTATATTAATCAATACCGCCGAATGCTCGCTTTGAGCTCATTTAATCCTATCAAGGAGGAGCTAAGCATTTTTGCATTCAACTGCTGATAATAGGCAATTTTTTGTATTTGACGAGGGCACTACCGTGCGCCTAAATATAGTTAACTTTTCCACCTCATTACAAGTTTTACAACATTAAAACATGACGGGGTTGATGTAACTACAGCGTCCTGTCTACGTTATAAAGATTAAAGTTCCTCAGGGATATGATTTCTGGTGATCGGACACGGGATAGTTTTTATCCCGGAATTCCACTAAGAGTATATTCCTGAATACCCCGCGGGCGAAAAATCACAAGTCTGTATAGTTCGGTTCGTGCTTATTTAATCTAACCCTTAACATATAACGTCGATTCTAGCATGAATTTTTTGAAGTCATTAAAATAAAGTATTTTATGACTTATAGTTATTAAACGATAACCTTTGCTCGCTCGCTTCTAACTCATTTCAACAGACTCTTACGGGGGTGTAACACCACCAACTTTCCGACTACGAGCTGTTTCTGAGAAATTAATTAAAGAAAATTATCATAATATCGTATAATTAATTATAATTGTCCTCTTTGTGGATGAGCTAAGCATTTTTGCATTTCCCAATAAAAAAGTTATTTCTTAACGAAATTGGTGTTTTTTACAGCGCCCAGTCCATATTATGAAGATTAAAGTCAACCTCCGTTCAGATCTTTAAACTTAATAAGCCACTGTTGCTGATTTAGCTTCGCAGCTCGGGTTCTCCTCCCAAATCATTGCACACTTCAGGTTCTCGTCCTAAGTCACAGGTCACAGGAGGGTTTATAATGCTGAATGCTCGCTTTGAGCTCAATTTTATCCACTTTGTGGATGAGCTTAGCATTTTTGCATTCGTCCTGAGCCCAAGATGTTCAGTTTTATTGTTACATGCAGTTTTGTCTTTCGCGTGCCGTTATTATGAGGGTTTGCGATATGCGAGTTAAATAAAGTTCGTGTGGATTATTGTCGTACCTTTCGACACGGTACAAATTGATTAGTAACCGCACCACCTCACATTGTAAATCTCATATGGACTCTGAAATCCGGTCAGGTTGTATTAACATATTGAGTGAATGAATTTTACCCATCAAATAGTAGATGAATGCTCGCTCGAAGCTCAATTGTACCCTAAGCTGACGGGGCGAGCTGTGCATGTTCGCATTCAGTTTAAATTCACGTCATTTTCATCAACGGTAATGATAATGATGTGAAATCTCTTACCTCAGGTTTTTGCCTATAGAGCTCAATCATCCCCTGAGTGGATCAGCTAAGCATTTTTGCCTTCGGCTTTAATGCCTAAGGTAGTTCATGAAATTTAATATTTCGTGTAGTCTTTCGTGTCCTATCCATATTACGACGATTTGCGATGTGCGAGGATGAGAGGGCTGGTCTCCAGAGCCTTGTGTGTATGTCAAAGGTTTGTCGAATTTTGCTTTGATTATATATTTTTGATCGTAGTTTTTGTCCAGATCTTAGGGTTGGATCTAGACTGGGCACGTGTAGTCTACATTCTTTATCAATTCATTATTTATGTAGTGATGTCGTGCACTACTGTACGCACAATGTTCGTTTCGCATGGACGACGATGACCATGTCGAGAATAATATCGATTTGATTCTTTTAGCTCAGACTCTTGTCTGAAATGATGGGAGCTTTCGCTTAGGTGAATGCTCGCTTTAACCTCAATTATCCAATATGTGGATGAGCTAAGCACAGGGTCAGCTTGCTGTGCGTTGTATAACTGTCAAAGGTATTTCAATTGTCAAATTGAGCGTTGAGCGTATGATATCGCTTCAAGCCATTTTTTCTGTATGGTGTATTTACCGATGGTATCCCATTTTGGACCTCTCCATGCGGCTGAATGCTCGCTTTGAGCTCATTTAAGGCATTTGAACAGGCTCTTGCCCTTAGTTATGAGAGTTTTCGCATTGATAGATGCTCGCTTTGAGCTCAATTATTCCATCCGTGGATCAGCTAAGCATTTTTGCATTCTTCATAAAAAGGCATTTCTTAACGAAATTGCACAGCGCCCAGTCCATATTATGAAGATAAAGTCGACCACTTCCGTTCCGATCTATAAACATAATAAGCCACTGTTGCTGATTTAGCTTCGGAGGTCGGGTTCTCCTCCCAAATCATTGCACACTTCAGGTTCTCGTCTTAAGTAACAGGTCACAATAGGTTTTATAATGCTGAATGCTCGCTTTGAGCTCAATTTTATCCACTTTGTGGATGAGCTAAGCATTTGTCTTTCGCGCGTTATTATGAAGATTTGCGATGTGCGAGTTAAATTAAATTTACGTCATTTTCATCAACGGTAATGATAATACTCGTAATGATGTGGAATCCCTTACCTAAGGCTCTTGTCCTTAATTATGGAAGTTTTCGCATTGAAGGACACTCGCTTTAAGCTTAACCATTCCCTTTGTGGATCAGCTAAGCATTTTTGCCTTTGGCTTTAGTGCCTAAGGTATTTCATGAAATAAAATTTTGCGTGTCCTGTCCATAGTATGACGATTTGCGATGAATAACCACCTCTCATATTATGGACTCCAAAGTCCGGTCAGGTTGTTTTGACAAATTGAGTTAATGACTTTAAGCCATAAATAAGATGAATGCTCGCTCAAAGCTCATTGGCGAGCTGGGCATGTTCGCATTCAGTTGAAATTCATCTTATTTTCATCAACGGTAAAGATAATGATATGGAATCTCTCACCCCAGACTCTTGTTCTTAATTATGCGTGTTTTCGCATTGATAGATGCTAGCTTTGAGCTCAATTTTCCCATCAGTGGATCAGCTAAGCATTTTTGCATTCCCTATGAAAAAGGTATTTCTTAACTAATTGTTGTTGCAGCGCCCAGTCCATATTATGAAGATTAAAGTAAACCCACATCCGTTCAGATCTTTAATCATAATAAGCTATGGTGTGATGAGAGGTGCTCGCTCGAACTCTGTAAATGTTCGTGGTAATATCGCATTTCTGTATTCGGCTCTAAAGTCCGTTAAGCTGGATGGGTCATCAGGCGTCTTTTTCATGAAGGCATGAGGCAACTCAGCACAATGATGCTTCTTGATTTTCCGATTTCTTAAAGCCCTCGTCCATAATCTTGTGAGGTTCTATAACGCTGAATGAGTGCTCGCTTTGAGCTCAATGTAATCCATTCGTGGACGAGCTAAGCATTTTTGCATTCTTCATAAAAAGGTATTTCTTAACGAAATTGGTGTTTTTTCACAGCGCCCAGTCCATAATGAAGATTAAAGTCAACCACCTTCGTTCATACCTTTAATCATATTAAGCCACGGTTGCTGGTTTAGCTTCGGAGCTCGGGTTCTCCTCCCAAATCATTGCACACTTCAGGTTCTCGTCTTAAGTCACAGGAGGTTTTATAATGCTGAATGCTCGCTTTGAGCTCAATTTTATCCACTTTGCGGATGAGCTAAGCATTTTTGCATTCGGCCTAAGCCCAAGGTGTTCAGTTTTATTGTTTCATGCAGTTTTGTCTTTCGCGTCCCGTTATTATGACGGTTTGCGATGTGCGAGTTAAATAAAGTTCGTATGGATTATTTTCATACCTTTCGACACGGTACAAATTGATGAGTAACCGCACCACATCACATTGTAAGTCTCATATGGACTCCAAAGTCCGGTCAGGTTGTGTTAACATATTGAGTGAAAGACTTTTACCCATTAAATAGTAGATGAATGCTCGCTCGAAGCTCATTTGTACCCTAAGCTCACGAGGCGAGCTGGGCATGTTCGCATTCAGTTGAAATTCACCTCATTTTCATCAACGGTAAAGATAATGATATGGAATCTCTCACCTCAGACTCTGGTTCTTAATTATGCGTATTTTCGCATTGATAGATGCTCGCTTTGAGCTCAATTTTTCATCTGTGGATCAGCTAAGCATTTTTGCATTCCCTATGAAAAAGGTATTTCTTAACTAATTGTTGTTGCAGCGCCCAGTCCATATTATGAAGATTAAAGTAAACCCACATCCGTTCAGATCTTTAATCATAATAAGCTATGGTGTGATGAGAGGTGCTCGCTCGAACTCTGTAAATGTTCGTGGTAATATCGCATTTCTGTATTCGGCTCTAAAGTCCGTTAAGCTGGATGGGTCATCAGGCGTCTTTTTCATGAAGGCATGAGGCAACTCAGCACAATGATGCTTCTTGATTTTCCGATTTCTTAAAGCCCTCGTCCATAATCTTGTGAGGTTCTATAACGCTGAATGAGTGCTCGCTTTGAGCTCATTGTAATCCATTCGTGGACGAGCTAAGCATTTTTGCATTCTTCATAAAAAGGTATTTCTTAACGAAATTGGTGTTTTTTCACAGCGCCCAGTCCATAATGAAGATTAAAGTCAACCACCTCCGTTCATACCTTTAATCATATTAAGCCACGGTTGCTGGTTTAGCTTCGGAGCTCGGGTTCTCCTCCCAAATCATTGCACACTTCAGGTTCTCGTCTTAAGTCACAGGTCACAGGAGGTTTTATAATGCTGAATGCTCGCTTTGAGCTCAATTTTATCCACTTTGTGGATGAGCTAAGCATTTTTGCATTCGGCCTAAGCCCACGGTGTTCATTTTTATTGTTTCATGCAGTTTTGTCTTTCGCGTGCCGTTATTATGACGGTTTGCGATGTGCGAGTTAAATAAAGTTCGTATGGATTGTCATTCCTTTCGACACGGTACAAATTGATGAGTAACCGCACCACCTCACATTGTAAGTCCCATATGGACTCCAAAGTCCGGTCAGGTTGTATTACCATATGGAGTGAACGACTTTTACCCATTAAATAGTAGATGAATGCTCGCTCGAAGCTCATTTGTTCCCTAAGCTCACGGGGCGAGCTGGGCATGTTCGCATTCAGTTGAAATTCACCTCATTTTCATCAACGGTAATAATAATGATGTGAAATCTCTTACCTCAGGTTTTTGCCCTTAGAGCTCAATCATCCCCTCTGTGGATCAGCTAAGCATTTTTGCCTTCGGCTTTAATGTCTAAGGTAGTTCATGAAATTGAATATTTCGTGTAGTCTTTCGTGTCCTATCCATATTATGACGATTTGCGATGTGCGAGGATGAGAGGGCTGGTCTCCAGAGCCTTGTGTATATCAAAGGTTTGTCGAATTTTGCTTTGATTATGTATTTTTGATCGTAGTTTTCGTCCAGATCTTAGGGATGGATCTAGACTGGGCACGTGTAGTCTACATTCATTATCAATTCATTATTTATGTAGTGATGTCGTGCACTACTGTACGCACAATGTTAGTCTCGCATGGATGCCGATGACCATTTCGAGAATAATATAGATTTGATTCTTCTAGCTCAGGCTCTTATCCGAAATGATGAGAGCTTTCGCTTAGGTGAAGGCTCGCTTTAAGCTCAATTATCCAATATGTGGATGACCTAAGCATTTTTGCATTTGGCCTAAGCCCAAGGTGTTCAGTTTTATTGTTTCATGCAGTTTTATCTTTCGCGTCCCGTAATTAGGACGATTTGCGATGTGCGAGTTAAATAAAGTTCGAATGGATTATTGTCATACCTTTCGACAGGGTGCAAATTGATGAGTAACCGCACCACATCACATTGTAAGTCTCATATGGACTCCAAAATCCGGTCAGGTTGTTTTAACATATTGAGTGAATGACTTTTACCCATTTAATAGTAGATGAATGCTCGCTCGAAGCTCATTTGTACCCTAAGCTCACGGGGCGAGCTGGGCATGTTCGCATTCAGTTTAAATTTATGTCATTTTCATTTCAACGGTTGTTATAATGATAGGGAATCTCTTGTAATCGTTTTCGCATTGATAGATGCTCGCTTTGAGCTCAATCATCCCCTGAGTGGATCAGCTAAGCATTTTTGCCTTCGGCTTTAATGCCTAAGGTAGTTCATGAAATTGAATATTTCGTGTCCTATCCATATTATGACGATTTGCCTTGTGCGTGTATGAGAGGGCTGGTCTCCAGAGCCTTGTGTTTATATGAAAGGTTTGTCGAATTTTGCTTTGATTTAATAGTTTTGATCGTAGTTTTTGTCCAGATCTTAGGATGGAGCTAAGCATTTTTGCATTCGGCTTTAGTACCGTGTTTTTGAGATGTTCCATGAAATTGATTATTTCAGTCTTTCGTGTCCCATCAGGGTCAGCTTGCTGAGCGTTGTATTACTGTCAAAGGTTTGTCAATTGTCAAATTGAGCGTTGAAAGTATGATATCGCTTTAAGCCTTTTTTTCTGTATGTTCTATTTACCGATGGTATCCCATTTTGGACCTCTCGATGCGGCTGAATGCTCGCTTTGAGCTCATTTAATACTATCATGGGAGCTAAGCATTTTCGCATTTAGCTGTTGAGGTATTCCATGTAATTGACCATTTTCTACGGTTAAGTCAATCTTGTCCTATTCATATTCTGACGATTTGCTATGTGCGAGTTTGAGGAGGTTAGTATCCAGAGCCTGGTATAAATGTCATAGGTCACACGGAAAAGCATTTTATGTGGCCTCAATATTTTGCGTCAGTCTCCACTTTATTTATCATTGTCTTCTTTTTAGTGATTCTTATATGTATATTTGTAGAGTCTACTCGGGTTCTGGTGATGAGTTCCTCTATGTCGTTAGTTATATTAATCAATACCGCTCAACGGGTTCTCCTCCCAAATCATTGCACACTTCAGGTTCTCGTCCTAAATCATGTAAGGTTTTATAATGCTGAATGCTCGCTTTGGGTTCAGATTTATTATATCATGCAATTTAGTCTTTCGCGTGCCGTTATTATGACGGTTTGCGATGTGCGAGTTAAATGAAGTTCGTATGGATTATTGTCGTACCTTTCGACATGGTACAAATTGATGAGTAACCGCACCACCTCACATTGTAAGTCTCATATGGACTCCAAAGTCCGGTCAGGTTCTTATCACATATTGAGTGAATGACTTTTTCCCATTTAATAGTAGATGAATGAGCATTCATCTCCATGAAATTGATTATTTCAGTCTTTCGTGTCCCATCAGGGTCAGCTTGCTGAGCCTTGTATAACTGTCAAAGGTTTGTAAATTGTCAAATTGAGCGTTGAGCGTATGAAATCGCTTTAAGCCTTTTTTCTGTATGTTCTATTTACCGATGATATCCCATTTTGGACTTTAATCCTCAAGGATTTTCCCATTTAATCCTATCAAGGAGGACCTAAGCATTTTTGCATTCAGCTGTTGAGGTATTTCGTTAAATTGACCATTTCCTACAGTTAAGTCAATTTTGCCCTATTCATATTATGACGATTTGCTATGTGCGAGTTTGAGGAGGTTAGTTTCCAGAGCCTGGTATAAATTTCAAAGGTCACGCAGAAAAGCATTTCTGTGGCCTCAAGATTTTGCGTCTCCACTTTATTTATCTTTGTCTCCTTTTGTGTGATTCTTATATATTTGTAGAGTCATCCACTCGGGTTCTGGTCATCAGTTCCTCTATGACGGTAGTTATATTAATCAATACCGCCGAATGCTCGCTTTGAGCTCATTTAATTCTATCAAGGAGGAGCTAAGCATTTTCGCATTCAACTGCTGATAATAGGCAATTTTTTGTATTTGACGAGGGCACTACCGTGCGCCTAAATATAGTTAACTTTTCCACCTCATGACAAGTTTTACAACATTAAAACATGACGGGGTTGATGTAACTACAGCGTCCTGTCTACGTTATAAAGATTAAAGTTCCTCAGGGATATGATTTCTGGTGATCGGACACGGGATAGTTTTTATCCCGGAATTCCACTAAGAGTATATTCCTGAATACCCCGCGGGCGAAAAATCACAAGTCTGTATAGTTCGGTTCGTGCTTATTTAATCTAACCCTTAACATATAACGTCAATTCTAGCATGAATTTTTTGAAGTCATTAAAATAAAGTATTTTATGACTTATAGTTATTAAACGATAACCTTTGCTCGCTCGCTTCTAACTCATTTCAACACACTCTTACGGGGGCGTAACACCACCAACTTTCCGACTCCGAGCTGTTTCTGAGAAATTAATTAAAGAAAATTATCATAATATCGTATAATTAATTATAATTGTCCTCTTTATGGATGAGCTAAGCATTTTTGCATTTCCCAATAAAAAAAGTTATTTCTTAACGAAATTGGTGTTTTTTCACAGCGCCCAGTCCATATTATGAAGATTAAAGTCAACCTCCGTTCAGATCTTTAAACTTAATAAGCCACTGTTCCTGATTTAGCTTCGGAGCTCGGGTTCTCCTCCCAAATCATTGCACACTTCAGGTTCTCGTCCTAAGTCACAGGTCACAGGAGGGTTTATAATGCTGAATGCTCGCTTTGAGCTCAATTTTATCCACTTTGTGGATGAGCTTAGCATTTTTGCATTCGTCCTGAGCCCAAGATGTTCAGTTTTATTGTTACATGCAGTTTTGTCTTTCGCGTGCCGTTATTATGAGGGTTTGCGATATGCGAGTTAAATAAAGTTCGTGTGGATTATTGTCGTACCTTTCGACACGGTACAAATTGATGAGTAACCGCACCACCTCACATTGTAAATCTCATATGGATTCTGAAATCCGGTCAGGTTGTATTAACATATTGAGTGAATGACTTTTACCCATCAAATAGTAGATGAATGCTCGCTCGAAGCTCAATTGTACCCTAAGCTGACGGGGCGAGCTGGGCATGTTCGCATTCAGTTTAAATTCACGTCATTTTCATCAACGGTAATGATAATGATGTGAAATCTCTTACCTCAGGTTTTTGCCCATAGAGCTCAATCATCCCCTGAGTGGATCAGCTAAGCATTTTTGCCTTCGGCTTTAATGCCTAAGGTAGTTCATGAAATTTAATATTTCGTGTAGTCTTTCGTGTCCTATCCATATTACGACGATTTGCGATGTGTGAGGATGAGAGGGCTGGTCTCCAGAGCCTTGTGTGTATGTCAAAGGTTTGTCGAATTTTGCTTTGATTATATATTTTTGATCGTAGTTTTTGTCCAGATCTTAGGGTTGGATCTAGACTGGGCACGTGTAGTCTACATTCTTTATCAATTCATTACTCGTATTTATGTAGTGATGTCGTGCACTACTGTACGCACAATGTTCGTTTCGCATGGACGACGATGACCATGTCGAGAATAATATCGATTTGATTCTTCTAGCTCAGACTCTTGTCTGAAATGATGGGAGCTTTCGCTTAGGTGAATGCTCGCTTTAAGCTCAATTATCCAATATGTGGATGAGCTAAGCACAGGGTCAGCTTGCTGTGCGTTGGATAACGGTCAAAGGTATTTCAATTGTCAAATTGAGCGTTGAGCGTATGATATCGCTTCAAGCCATTTTTTCTGTATGTTGTATTTACCGATGGTATCCCATTTTGGACCTCTCCATGCGGCTGAATGCTCGCTTTGAGCTCATTTAAGGCATTTGAACAGGCTCTTGCCCTTAGTTATGAGAGTTTTCGCATTGATAGATGCTCGCTTTGAGCTCAATTATTCCATCCGTGGATCAGCTAAGCATTTTTGCATTCTTCATAAAAAGGCATTTCTTAACGAAATTGGTGTTTATGCACAGCGCCCAGTCCATATTATGAAGATAAAGTCGACCACTTCCGTTCCGATCTATAAACATAATAAGCCACGGTTGCTGATTTAGCTTCGGAGGTCGGGTTCTCCTCCCAAATCATTGCACACTTCAGGTTCTCGTCTTAAGTCACGGGTCACAATAGGTTTTATAATGCTGAATGCTCGCTTTGAGCTCAATTTTATCCACTTTGTGGATGAGCTAAGCATTTTTGCATTCGGCCTAAGCCCAAGGTGTTCAGTTTTATTGTTTCATGCAGTTTTGTCTTTCGCGTAAATAAAGTTCGTATGGATTATTGTCATACCTTTCGACACGGTACAAATTGATGAGTAACCGCACACGCACGATGAGTAACAAGTTGTATTAACATATTGAGTGAATGACTTTTACCCATTTAATAGTAGATGAATGCTCGCTCGAAGCTCATTTGTTCCCAAAGCTCACGGGGCGAGCTGGGCATGTTCGCATTCAGTTAAAATTTTAGTCATTTTCATCAACGGTAATGATAATGATGTGGGATCTGTTACCTTAGGCGGTTGTCCTTAGTTATGGGAGTTTTCGCAATGTTAGATGCTCGCTTTGAGCTCAATTTTCCCATCTGTGGATCAGCTAACCATTTTTGCATTCCCTATGAAAAAAGTATTTCTTAACTAATTGTTGTTGCAGCGCCCAGTCCATATTATGAAGATTAAAGTAAACCCACATCCGTTCAGATCTTTAATCATAATAAGCTATGGTGTGATAAGAGGTGCTCGCTCGAACTCGGTAAATGTTCGTGGTAATATCGCATTTCCGTATTCGGCTCTAAAGTCCATTAAGCTGGATGGGTTCGTCCGGAGTCTTTTTCATTATTCATATCACGACGGAATTCTTCGTTGCTCCGATAAAAGGAATTCCTTGTTCGTCGATTTCGATTCAGAATGTATTCCATTTAGTCGTAGTAGACAATAGGTTAAATTTTTCGCTTTAAGCTTATTGGAGGGTCCAATACACAGGGGTGTGGAAGTAGCGTTTGTGTAACGATGGTATTCCATGGTGGATGTTCTTATTTTCAGTACTGCGGAAGGCTTGCTTAGAGCTCACTCACTTCTGGTATGGTGCTTAGCATTTTTATATTCGGCTGTGTAACTAACATAGGTATAACTTGAATTGACCATTTTAAAACACGGGAACTCAGCACAATGATGCTTCTTGATTTTCAGATTTCTTAAAGCCCTCGTCCATAATCGTGTGAGGTTCTATAACGCTGACTGAGTGCTCGCTTTGAGCTCAATGTAATCCATTCGTGGACGAGCTAAGCATTTTTGCATTCTTCATAAGAATGCATTTGCATTTCCCATAAAAAAGGTATTTCTTAACGAAATTGGTGTTTTTTCACAGCGCCCAGTCCAAATTATGAAGACTTAAGTCAACCAATTCCGTTCATATCTTTAAACATAATAATCCACGGTTGCTAATCAGGAGGAGAACCCGAGCTCCGAAGCTAAATCTAGCTTCGGAGCTCGGGTTCTCCTCCCAAATCATTGCACACTTCAGGTTCTCGTCTTAAGTCACAGGTTGCAGTAGGTTATATAATGCTGAATGCTCGCTTTGGCCTCAATTTTATCCACTTTGAGGATGAGCTAAGCATTTTTGCATTCGGCCTAAGCCCAAGGTGTTCAGTTTTATAGTTTCATGCAGTTTTGTCTTTCGCGTCCCGTTATTATGACGATTTGCGATGTGCGAGTTAATTAAAGTGCGTATGGATTATTGTCATACCTTTCGACAGGGTACAAATTGATGAGTAACCGCACCACCTCACATTGTAAGTCTTACTAGGGCGGTTTGATAAGTCCATGACTTTGAAAAGAAAAACATATATTTTGTGTACAAAAACATTTTATTTTTCTACATACTCTCCTTTCAACTCTACACTCTTTTTCCAGCGATGCTCCAATCTCTTCAACCCATCCAAAAAATACTTTTTGTCAAAGCCTGCAAAATAGGCCTCGGTTGCAGCTATCACCTCTTCATTGGATGAAAATCTTTGCCCAGCAAGCCATTTCTTCATGTTTGGGAAGAGAAAGAAGTCACAGGGGGCTAAATCTGGTGAATATGGAGGGTGCGGCAATAATTCGTATCCTAATTTGACAAGTTTTGAAGTCGCGACTGCAGACGAGTGGGCCGGAGCATTATCCTGATGAAATAGAACTTTTTTCTTTGCTAGATGCGGTCGTTTCTTCATCAACTCTTCATTAAATCTTTCCAGCAATGCAGCATAGTAAGCACCGGTTATTGTCTTGCCTTTCTCCAAGAAATCGATGAAAATAACCCCTTGACTGTCCCAAAATACTGTTGCCATCACTTTACCAGCCGAACATACCGTTTTTGCCTTCTTTGGTGCACGTTCGCCGGTAGTAGTCCACTGCTTTGACTGTTGTTTAGTCTCTGGCGTATAATGGTGGACCCACGTTTCATCCACGGTTACGTACCGACGCAAAAATTCACTTGGATTGCGATTATACATAGCCAGACATGCCTCAGAAGTAGTCACGCGTTTTCGCTTTTGGTCGACTGTCAGTAAGCGCGGCACCCATCTTGCAGAAAGTTTTTTCATTCCCAAAATATCGTGCAAAATATGAAAAACTCGTTCAGTTGAGATGTGCACAGCCTCAGCTAACTCGCGTATCTTTACTCGACGGTCAGCCAAAACAATATCGTGGATTTTGTTAACAATGTCCTCAGTGGTTACCTCAATCGGCCTTCCTGGGCGCTCGGCATCATTGGTTGTAATACGTCCACAACGAAACTCAGTAAACCATTTATGTACCATTCCATGAGACGGCGCTGAATCCCCGTAATATTTTTTCAACTTGTCTTCGGTCTGCTTAATGGTTTTCCCGCGTAAAAAATAGTGTTTAATCAAGACTCGAAACTCGGATTTCTCCATTTTCGAAGAACACCTTCACAGCCGCCAAACTTCTTTTGTTATTAAATATTGTTTTCGCGCCATATTTGAAAATAGAATTATTTTAGGTTCGCAAAAATATTACTTTTAAGAAAATATCATTAAAAATAAAAAAAGTTTCTATTCAGCCTGAAAGTCATGGAGTTATCAAAACGCCCTCGTATATGGACTCCAAAGTCCGGTCAAGTTCTTTTTACATATTGAGTTAATGACTTTTACTCATTTAATAGTAGATGAATGCTCGCTCGAAGCTCATTTTTACCCTTAACTTACGGGGCGAGCTGGGCATGTTCGCATTCAGTTAAAATTTTAGTCATTTTCATCAACGGTAATGATAATGATATGGAATCTGTTACCTCAGGCTTTTGCTCTTAGAGCTCAATCATCCCGTCTGTGGATCAACTAAGCAATTTTGCCTTCGGCTTTAATGCCTAAGGTAGTTCATGAGATTTAATATTTCGTGTAATCTTTCGTGTCCTATCCATATAATCACGATTTGCGATGTGCGAGGATGAGAGGGCTGGTCTCCTTGTGTGTATATCAAAGTTTTGTCGAATTTTGCTTTGATTTAATATGTCTCCTCGTAGTTTTTGTCCAGATCTCAGGGTTGGATCTAGACTGGGCACGTGTCGTCTACATTCTTTATCAATTCATTATTTATGTAGTGATGTCGTGCACTACTGTACGCACAATGTCAGTCTCGCATGGACGCCGATGACCATGTCGAGAATAATATCGATTTGATTCTTCTAGCTCAGGCTCTTGTCCGAAATGATGAGAGCTTTCGCCATGGTGAATGCTAGCTTTAATCTCAATTATTCAATTTGTGGAGCTAAGCATTTTTGCATTCGGCTTTAGTACCGTGTTTTTAAGATGTTCCATGAAATTGATTATTTAAGTCTTTCGTGTCCTGTGTTCGTGTCCCATCAGGGTCAGCTTGCTGAGCGTTGTATAACTGTCAAAGGTTTGTCAATTGTCAAATTGAGCTTTGAGCGTATGGGCTTAAAGCGGTATCCGCTTTAAGCCTTTTGTTCTGTATGTTCTATTTACCGATGGTATCCCATTTTGGACCTCTCGATGCGGCTGAATGCTCGCTTTGGGCTCATTTAATACTATCATTGGAGCTAAGCATTTTCGCATTTAGCTGTTGAGGTATTCCTGTTTGAGGTTTAAGTCAATCTTGTCCTATTCATATTATGACGATTTGCTATGTGCGAGTTTGAGGAGGTTAGTTTCCAGAGCCTGGTATAAATGTCAAAGGTCACGCGGAAAAGCATTTTATGTGGCCTCAAGATTTTGCGTCAGTCTCCACTTTATTTATCTTTGTCTTCTTTTTAGTGATTTTTATATGTATATTTGTAGAGTCTACTCGGGTTCTGGTGATGAGTTCCTCTATGTCGTTAGTAATATTAATCAATACCGCTCAACGGGTTCTCGTCCTAAATCATAAAAGGTTTTATAATGCTGAATGCTCGCTTTGAGCTTAATTTATCCACCTTGTAGATGAGCTAAGCTTTTTTGCATTCGGCCTGAGCGCACGGTGTTCAGTTTTATTGTTACATGCAGTTTTGTCTTTCGCGTGCCGTTATTATGACGGTTTGCGATGTGCGAGTTAAATAAAGATCGTATGGATTATTGTCATACCTACACACACGGTTTCGACACGGTACAAATTGATGAGTAACCGCACCACATCACATTGTAAGTCCCATATGGACTCCAAAGTCCGGTCAGGTTGTTTTAACATATTGAGTGAATGACTTTTACCCATTAAATTGTAGATGAATGCTCGCTCGAAGCTCATTTGTACCCTAAGCTCACGGGGCGAGCTGGGCATGTTCGCATTCAGTTTCAATTCACGTCATTTTCATCAACGGTAATGATGATGATATGGAATCTCACACCTCAGACTCTTGTTCTTAATTATGCGTGTTTTCGCATTGATAGATGCTCGCTTTGAGCTCAATTTTCCAATTTGTGGATCAGCTAAGCATTTTTGCATTCCCTATGAAAAAGGTATTTCTTAACTAAATTGTTGTTGCAGCGCAAGTCTATATTATGAAGATTATAGTCAACCCACATCCGTTCAGATATTTAATCATATAAAGCTATGGTGTCTGTGATGAGGGGTGTTCGCTCGAACTCTGTGTAAGTTCGAGGGAATTGCGCATTAATGCATTCTCCAGTCCGTTTAGCTGGATGGGTTCATCCGGAGTCTTTTTAAGTATTTATATCATGACGGAATTCTTTGTTTCTCCGTTAAAGGAATTCCTTGTTCGACGATTTCGATTCAGAATGTATTCTATTCTATTAAGTCGTAACGGACATCTGGTTGAATTTCCGCTCTGAGCTTATTGGGGGGTCCAATACACGGGGGTGTGGAAGCAGCATTTCTGTGACGATGGTATTCCATGGTGGGAGCTCTTATTTTTAGTACTGCGGAAGGCTTGCTTAGAGCTCACTCACTTCTGGTATGGTGCTTAGCATTTTCATGTTCGGCTGTGTTTCTAATATCGGGTTAAAACACGGAACACGGGAACTCAGCACAATGATGCTTCTTGATTTATAGATTTCTTAAGCCCTCGTCCATAATCGTGTGAGGTTCTATAACGCTGACTGAGTGCTCGCTTTGAGCTCATTTAATCCACTCGTGGATGAGCTAAGCATTTTCGCATTCGGCGTTTGAACCTTTATAAAAATAGCATGAGAAGATATTTAGCCTCTAGGCTGTTTACTTTTTAACCGGCCTTTTTGAAGAAAGGTGCATTCGCTGTCCTCTCCAAATTATGTTCACAATTCACCATGTTCACAATGCTTCTAGAGCTATTTGCGAATATTTATCTGCTGGACGTTTTAATGCTACTATATCTTTTTGTTCAGCGAGAAATATATCTTCTGAATGCACGCTATAATGTGATGCCAATTCGAGTCTAAGTCAGACTAGGACTGCAAGAATTCTAAGACATCCAGATGTGTTGGTCTCTCGTTGAGGATTGACGACAAGATTTCTCAATGTCCTTTCGCGTTTTGAGCCTCAGATTGAGGACAAGGCATTAATGTTTGCCATGGGAGTTAAGTGTCATTTAATCTTTAAAAACTTTTGAAGATTCTTGGCTGTGGTGTAGCACTAAGCTCTTAGTGAACCTAGTTCTTGCACTGCTGGCTTCACCATTTTTCCTGGTCGGCTTTAATGGATTCCAATGACATAAGTATTCTAAGAAAGTTCTAGTAATGAGTCACACACACACGAACCTAGTTTGCATACTGCTGACTTCACCATTTTTCCTAAGCTTTAATGGATTACAAAGACATAATATGTCGTATTCTAAGAAAGTTCTAGTAATGAGTCAGACACACACACTACTGAGCCCAGTAGCCCACTGCTGATTTAACCATTTTTCTTAGTCAGCGTTTAGGGATTCCCTGGACAAATTCTAAAGAAGTTCTTGTGAAGAGTAGCACTATTGAGTACAGTTGCCCGCCCACTGATGACTTTTCCAAATTTCCTAGTCGGCTTTTATGGATTCTCTGAACTTTCATATTCTAAGGAAGTTCTAGTGAAGAGGAAGTTTTCACCTTTTAACATGCATAGATTGGAATTGTGAGTGAGTAAGTTAAAGTTTATTTGCAAGAATAGAATTTCATTACAGGCGTTGAATTTTAAAATTCTAGTCCAATAACATGGTGTGCTTAAATAAATTTATAGCGCGTAAGCTCGTTAAGTGCCTATGTCGCTGTGTAAACAAGGCGCTAGGTAACATACATTTGTAGCTATTTCACCCAAAAAGGCTTCGGAAGGCTTTGGGATAATAGCACACCACAAGAATATCTATAATGGCATACTTAGTTATTAGTATATTTTTACAAGCTTTTATTTAGTTTCACCTGCAATTAAATTTCTCAATTCACTTGCAATTTAAATTTCTCCTACTTCCTAATGTCTGATTGAGCTGAAATGTACCTCTTCATTTAGTTTGGATGACAATGCACAATTTTTGAATAAAACCTTGTTCGGAAAAACCTTTTTCTTTGCTTATTAATTGTTTATTTGTCAAAACACTAGGAATAGAAAAAAAGCTTTTAAAGACATTACAGTTAGAGACATATCACTAACTATCGCATTGAGTTTTTGAATACTTCACAATGTGAATATAGCTCTTTTAAATACCCGGTGGGAGGGTTCTAGTAACCCGTCTGGGTGGGTACCACCCTCTTGCCTATTACTGACAAAGAACCTCATCCTTTTCAGCATCCAAAATGAGTTTATCGCGTATCCCGTCACAGCTGACTTCCTTGAGGCCTTGAGGTCGACAGAGACAGGCAATAAGCTAAGGCTGGATGTGCAAAGTGTGTTGGTTTTTTTGGCTGTAGGGCAAGAGAGCCAGAGAAATTACTGGTTAAGAGGCATTCCAGCTTAGACCTCAATAGTGGGGATAGACCATCTTTTTCCCATTTATCATTTTGTGGGTAGATTCTATCTAGCTCCCACTCTTTTGGGATTTTCCATCCTAATCCCGATGAGGACAGTCCATCTTTGTCCTTATGAGCAAAGATAATGGATTCACTTTCTTTGGGTATGAGTAAGAGAATCAATTATCTTTGGAATAAAATGACATCTGGTGGAGGCATTTCATCAAGTTTCCACTCTTTTTAGACTTTCCATTTCAGTCCGATAGTTGGAGGACTTTCCACCTAAGCCCTTTCGATAGAGGACAGCCTATCGTTGTCCGTATGCGGTAGGAACGTAACATCTAGTTCCTACTGATTTTTGGACTTTACCATCTTAATCCAAGAACTAAGGACTGACCATCTTAGTCCTTTTTAGCCGACTTCCTTGAGCTCAACAGAGACTGGACACAAGCTAAGACTGGATGAGTAAAGTGTGTGGGTTGTTTTGGCTGTAGGACAAGAGAGCCAGTGAAATTACTGGTTTAGAGGCATTCCAACTTAGACCTCTAAAGTGGGGATATACCACCTCATTCCCATTTACGGACTTTTAAGGGTGCCTGTCCATCGGCGCGGAGCGAGGATGCGGAGCGGAGAAACGGGAAAATATTAACCAATAGGATTGTCCACTGAAGAGGAGCGCAGAGTTTGTGCAATCCTAGTGGTTAGTATTTCTTCGTTTCTCCGCTCCCTAGGACCACATTTGAGGCCTCTTTACCTCAGTTCATCAGGTACGGAGGATTCATCTTGTGGGGACATGTCATCTAGCTTCCACTCTTTTGGGATTTTCAATCTTAATCCTGATGAGGACAGTCCATCTGTGTCCTATTGAGCAAAGAAAATGGAATCACTATCTTTGAAACTCAATTATCTTTAGAATGAGGAACTTGACATCGGGTGGAGACATTCCATCGAGTTTCCACTCTTTCTGGACTTTCCACCTAAGTACATTTAATATTTGATATTTAATAGACCACAGTATATCGTGTCCGTTTGAGGTAGGGAGGGACACACCATCTAGTTCTTGCTTATTTTTGGACTAACCCTATTACTTCAAGAATTAAGGCGAAACATCTGAGTCCTTTACATCAGTCTTGGATGGAAGGAACTTCTGAGTACTTTTGATGAAGGACAGTCCATCTTTGTCCGAATGAGGTAGGACCATACCATCTAGTTCCTACTGGTTTAGGGACTTAAGTCCAAGAATTAAGGACTAAACCCTTTTCTACAGGAGACTCTCCATCCAAGTCGAGGATTTTCCACCTAAATCCCTTTGATAGGGAACAATCATGAGGTATATCCATGTTTAGAATTCCTTGTCTTGTTTAAATATTATTTTTGTTGTTCTTTTTTTGTTGATTGGAACTTTTTTGTGAAATTATATTCTTAGAACATACCACCTACTTGCTATTACTTTTGGGACGTTCTAAGTCTAAGAATCAAGGACTTAACATCTAAATCCTTTTTACAAAGGGGCTTTCCAACCAAGCCCTTGATAAGATCTCTTGAATCAGTTTCTAGAACATCGTTCCAGTAACATTTTGTCGATTGAATGTAACTTCTGTGTCTGGTGATGCGCGGCACCAATCACAATAGTTGATTCACTTGACAAGGTTTGACTATATTGGAAGAAACTGATAAGTCAAGAGGACTGCGTAAGGTACTCTCTGCTTTAGTGGTATGTACACCTCTACTAAAGCAAGATTCTTCGAAGCTAGTTCAAGTGCAATGCCTGTTGGGGTCTTCGATAGTCAAATTCTCTCACTTAAAGAGGCTCGAGGGTGACAGAATTAAACTTACTTTACGATGTTAGAGTCGTCTCTCTCTCTTTTTCTCCGGCTAAGGCTGAGGGAGAGAGATAGCTGAAAAAGCAAAGCATCGTGTTTAGGAAAGGATCTACATGGTTATCGAATTTCTTAGTAGGCCGTGGGCTAGAATCGCTTTAAAGAAGTTAGATGTACCGTTCCTTTTTCTCAAGGTAGGCTGATTTTTCTCATCGAAAACATGCAAAATTGTTGTTTGTTCTGGCGATATTCCGTCAATGGGTTGACTTTTCTCTCAGGGCTCTTCGGAGTTGCCTTATTGGTGGTTATTCACAGGACTTTTAGCAGTCTAGCTATTTCTTGAGTGGAAGATCAGCGTATCATGAGGTCAAGTCTTGAAGTGTCAAAAACTTGAATCGCATTGCTTTGTGTTTGAGGGCTCACGCAAAGTAAGACGGCTCAGAACTCAGATGCAGGACAACTCCCAACTGCTAATGAAATCCCAGAATAGTAATGGAATGGTGAGATTTTGGCAGGGGGCTCTGGCCAATATCGATCCATTTTACTATTCTTGAGTGAATTCAAGCTGATTGTAGCTCTGAGTGATTTATGGCTGGTCTCAATATTTTATCTACCTTTGACTGAAATACAAATAACTGTCAGTTTCATAACAATGGCTATAACTACAGATAGCTTTTAGTATGGAAGTGACAGTTATCTTACTTTTATTTAAAGGTAGATAGTATATTGAAACCAGTCGTTAAATTTATGATAGTTAACAGAATCATAGACCCATTTGGATCTCTCCAAAACAGGTAAGACGAGGGAAATGGTGTGTTTTAAGCTCATTACAGGCTCTGAGATTATGATACAGACATTTCTTTGTCCTACTTTTAATTTGGGGAACCTTACTATATGCACTGACTGAAAACGCACAACTTGTCACATCAACTAATCCCGAAGTATAATTTCAGCGGGTATCCGAATTTTTGCGTCTCTTTCACTCATAATAGCTAACTAGTGAGTGAAAGAGAACAAAGATACAAACACCTCCTAAGAGACATTCGCTTCAATCTTTATACCGAGATTATTTTTTCGAATAAACGGAGCTCGATTATTCGATAAAGATAATCATGTCAATCCATCGGTACTGGTGCCGGTGATGTATACAATAAGGAGCTCGGAATTGTATACAAATCGGTTCCACGAAATTTGGCGTCATTCGAAATCAAATCAGCAACTGTTTAATCTTGTGTCTACTAGGCTATAGTTTACAAGAATATAAAGTTGTTGATTCGTTTTTGAACGATTCAAAATAAAGTAGAAAAGGATTACGTTGGTATTTTCATATTTATTTTTTGGAAAATCCTTTTTTATATTACCTACAAGGAAAAAAGCCACTTTTTGTTTTTTAACAAAATTTTAACCTGAGTTTATTGTCCAAAAGTAGTAATTACTAAAAGTGAGGTGGAAAAAGTAATTTCTCTGTAGGTTTCTGGTGCTTTTGATTCTAAATGTCTTTCTTACTTGCTGATTATGGGGGCCAAGTGAGAATGTTTAGGGCCGGAAGCACCCCGCCACTTACGGAGTTTGGACACGGTAGTAGTTCATACTATTGCACGGAAGTTGTATTTTTGGATATAATGCTTTTTTTCCTATTTGAAGCTGCTTAAATTTTACAGGCTTAAGTTTAAGCGGTTTTGGAGATGGGCGCTTTATATTTACTTTTATTTTGATATTATTTTACATATCAATTTTAAGAAAAAATGATTTGTACATTTTAATTTTTTTGACATTAATATTATGATTATGTATTTGACTGATTTTTACATGTAAATATTAATATTTTGTGTTGAATTGCGATAAAACTATAAATATGTACAAAGGAACTATTAAATAAGTTTGTATATGCATAAATGGGTCTAAATAGAACAATAAAATAAAAATTGTTGTCTCATTTATTTCCTCCTTAGCGACAGTGTAAATGATTGAAGGTTAGTTTTATATCAGTTATTTATTTATCAAAAGCCTTCATACCTATAACTCACGTTTAAGATTTGATCACAATATATTTTTTGAAATTAAATAAGGTTTGGGTTCGTGTAATCTCGTACCTACTCCCTCATCTAGGTTCATATGTACGTCAATACTTTTCAAAAGATAAAAACAGGCGAACTCTGTTAATTTGGTCATTTATATAAATCTTATCGGTGCTTGACCTTGATTTTGCCCGTATACCTTTCATCGTTGAAGTTTTCGTACATCAATTCCGGTGTCTCCGGCCTCTCAGCGAGTGCTCTTTGGAATTTCTGCAAGATATTCTGTTTCTCTAAAAATAGTTTGTCTTTTTTTGAATTCTTAGAAATAGCAGCTAGAGTAGTGCTCACCCAAGCTTCGTAGTAAGGTTTCGTATGTCTGTTGATGCAGGAAGGTGCCCACTTAGCTACCTCAGTAGGAGGAGATCGCATTTTGGCTGATAAATCCGGTGACGTAACGAGACGTTTCGTTTTATTCATCTTTTTTCTGTCATTTTTGGTTTCCCTCTCTTTCACACTGTCCCCACTCATCTTAGATTTGACCTTCTTAACTGACACCATCTCTGAGGACCTCAAGTTCTTCGGATGCCGTAGCTCGTTTGGAATTTTGATAAGAACTGTAGGCTTGTTCTTCTTCTGATCTACAAATGTCACAGCCTTGTATATTTTGGAGTTGTCGTTCTTTGAGGATATCGTCCGGATTATTGGCTTTCTTTGGACTGTCTCTTTACGCTCTGGCTTCACGAAGTTAAGTGTAGTCACTGACTGTTTGTGTTCCTTGGATTCCTCTTTCGTATCATTCAACTTTCTAATTCGATCTTGTGTTTCGTTTTTGGTCAAATTTGTTACCACTGGTGGATTTTTCGGCTTCAAAGTGTACTTCTCTCTGATTTTTCGGTTCTCACTGGGTATAGTCCTTATGATATCTGTGGATAGTTTTTTTACACTTTCTCTCGATTTCAGATGTTCAATATTCTTAGTTTCGTCTGTCTTGATTGTAACATTAAGCTTAGGTTTCTCTTTGCGATCAGTGTCTGCTTTATCGACAGGTTGAGGTACATAAGTGTTAGAATTAGCAGGTTTATTTGTTTGTTTATCAGTCTTTTTCAAGTCTCCTCTATCTGCGATGGCTTTATGAATTATTTCGACGGCTTTCTTGGACGATTTTTTAAGGTCACCCCTATCTGGTGGTAGTTTAGCATTATTTATGTCATCAGTTACGTTTTTTGCTTCTTTATCCGCTCTTTTCAAGTCTCCTCTGTCTGTGATAACTTTAGATACGATTTCAACTATTTTTTTTGTAGTTTTTTTAAGATCTTCTTTTTCCAGCGGTACCTTAGCATCATGAGTGTCGTCAGCAGCTTTCTTTTGTGGTTTATCACCTTTTTCCAAGTCAAGTCGGTCTGGTAGTACCTTAGAAACGTTTGCATCAATTTCCACTTTCTTACCTGATTTGTCTACCTTTCGCAAATTGCCTCCATCTTTTTTCTCCTGTTTCCTGTCTACGTGATCTGTTTGCTTTGAATTTTTCTTATCCATGCCAAATAATAAATTCACTGAAAATTTTAAACTAGTTTGAATGACACCAAGTCAATGCCAACCCGTGTCAACCTCATTGATTTGTTTTTTATTTTTCTTTGTCTATACCAACACAAAACGACAGAGGTTTATATAACTGCCTGGTGATGATGGTGATGCCTAGTGGATATTCATTTGGATGTAACCTAATGGAATAGAAACCCACAAGATCATGAGGCGTTTAGGTAAACTAATATGTTTTAAATTTCACTTCCCGTTGTACACTGCTAGGTTATAGGTAGGTAGATACTAGATACTTCTTTTTTATTTCGCCTATATCATCCCACTGCTGGGCAAAAGCCTCAAGATAGATACTAGATTCTTCTAAGCAAAGTAGAATAGGAAAGATTTGTTTATTGCACTGAGTGTATGAATTTTTAAAATAAATTCAGTAGTTCTCGAGTTTATTCATTAGAAACAAACATTGAGCAAATGCAAATATTTTCTATATTATATATAAATCATAATTATTTGGAAAATGTTTAGGTCCTGTTTTTTAACCCCCGACGAAAAAAAGGGGTGTTATAAGTATTTATTATTATTTATTTACTTAAATTTGCATACTAGGTGTATTTACATTATAAAGATGGTAGTTATAATGCTTAAAAAAACGAACTTATTGACCTAGTTACCAAGAAGGTGTGGCAAGTTTTACCCTTATGTTGTTTGTATGTGTTTGTGTGTTTTTTTGGGAGTCTGTCTATGGCATCGTAGCTCCCGAATAGATGGGCCAATTTCAGTGAGGTTTCTTTTATTCGAAATATATTTTTATCACTGTGGTTCTTAGCTATGGCTGGTCAAAATCCGTCCAGCCGTTGAAGCTCACCAGCTGTTTTCGTGGCTCATTCGGCGCGTTTTAACTGGAAAATTATCACTGCTATATCTCTAGGTGTACCTTACCTAGTTTCAATGTCCAGAGAAATGATACTTAAGTAGAAACTCAAACAATATTTTCTTGGCATGTAGCCACAAACAACGTGTCACACTGTCATTTTCCATCATTCACAAAAATCACAAAACTTTCGGCAAATCCCAAAGAAAAATTATGTAACAAAAAATAGCACAATTTTTTTTTAATTACTGTACGTCCGTTAAAGACTTAGCTCACTATGGAGACTAAGTCTAGCGTGGTAAAATCGAAGTCTTCTAACAGTGCTAAAACGAATTTGTCGGCTGAACATCGGGACAACAAGAAAAGTAGGAGCAATGCTGAGTTTCAGCCGTTCTTGGTGAAGAAACGTGGAGTATACGTTGAGAAGAAACCAGCAAAGATGGGCATTGAAGAACCAGGTGAGCCCATAGATCTCACTGAGATCTAGACAGGTAGACAAAGAGAGAGACTAGGTAGGTAGAAAGTCAGGTACCCTTACTGAGGTAGAGAGAATACCTTTCCACCTCTGTTCCTCTTCTTAAGTGCAATACCAGTTATAACCTTCCTCAGTTTCTTCACTCCGCTGTGCTGGACACGCAACCTTATGTAGGCTATCCTCTGGTGGAAGAACTGATAAAAGCAATCAAAGCTTTAGGTATGGCGAAAAGATGGACTGGCAACCTTGTAAAAATCACAGGGTAATACTAACAGTTCGACTTGGAAATTTGTGTAAAAAGCCAATTTTCAAGTCTTGTGACTGATTATGTGTTATGATGGTGATGATGATCTATGCAAACGCGATTGAATAAATCAAGCTATAGACGAGTAAAGACCATCTGTCTACCTCAGTTGTCTACCATAAAAAAACCTTAACCCTTCTCATTTCAGCTAAAAACCAAGTTCCCGAAAAACCTATAAAAGCACCGCCAAGACCACGTGCTGGTCAGAAGAAATTCCTTGACTCAGTTTTAACAATCCTGTCAAAATCTACCACTGGAACCCAGTACCCTGATACTGAAGGAATCAAGAGGAAAATTAGGAAACGAAGTGCAAAGAATCCAGAAATAGGCGTCAACGATGACGTAAAGAATGTACCTAAAAGAAGACCAAAGAAGAAACCTACATACAGATCGAAAGCACTAAATGGTGAAGTTGACAAATCAACACAAGAACAGATTCTGGTACTCCAATCACGCAAGGAAATGGTCCAAACGCCCTCAATATATTCGGAGAATGATTCATTCAATTGGTCCAACTTACCCAGTTTGGTAAAGAAAAAAGAACCAGAAGATGACAACAACAAGGAGAATGTTCAAATAGTGGTCAATGAGTTGGCAAGAGAAATCATGGAGGGTAGAAAGAGCAGGAAAGAGAGAAGAGTCAGAATTGATGAGCCTGCAACTCTAGTGGGTTCCACATCAATCAAAGAACCGAAAAAAGAAACTACAGAGAAAGATAAAAGACTGTACAACTTCTTTGTCGATCTGCTAGAAACGACGATTAGCGTCTACAACGTTAAGGCGGAGTATGATAAGACAGCGAACCCTCCTAGCGAAGAGAGTTCCAGCAAAATCCCGCTAGAGATCGAAGAGTCCGTTGCCAATAAGCTAAACATAAGAACCACTAACTCAGAGAAGAGAGAAGACCCCCCAAAACAGTTCTTCTGCTTGAAAGATCTAGAACATACACCAGGATACTCCTCGGCGTCGACTCGAGAAGAATCTCCTGTTAGAGTACCAAGACGGAAGAAGTACAAAGCTGAATCGTTTTCGTTCTTAAGAAAACCGATTGCTAGAAAGAAGTTGCAGAGCAAAAGCGTGGCAGAGACCAAAAGACCGTTCTCAAGGAAGGAAAAGAAGAAGACATTGTTGAATCTATTCAAAGAACAGCTGAGAATGGACGACGACGCTTTTGAAGAGCCGCAAAACCTGTACGAAGCGTTAAAAGTGATCGCTCAGAACAAACGCCGATGTCAGAAGACCATCCATTTCGAAGACACGTTGAAGAAGAAATACAAAGACACAGGTTTCCCAGAATGCATGTTCAAGAGACGCAAAGTGATATCTCCAAGCACTAAATCTACGAAAATCAAAAAGCCATTGTACGAGCCTTCAATCGGTGGGAGGTATTCTGAAATCAGCAGGGACGATCTGAAAATGAGAAATAGAACAGAGTATATTTCTGATTTCGATGAGTCATGTCACTCCTTAGAAGTGTATGGATATGATTACGAAAATGCAGTATCGAGAGTCTCAACGAACAGAGATAGGCAGTTAGTCTTCACTTATCATTCAACGCCGTCTGGGAGTGTGAATGGACTCGGTTCCAAAGACTATTTGGACTTTGAAGAAAGTGATAACATGTTTTTCAATGAATATCACAGTAATTATTATTGAATTGATGGCGTGGGCAATAAATTTGAAAAAAAAGCGCAACACAAAAATTAAGGTAAACATTTTTGGGAATAAATAATTTTGCAAACACTTTCAATATTTTATTGGTATCATAGGTCAGTTATAATAAATTAATAAGTATTCTGACTAGTGTTATGTCGTGTTTAGATATAGGCCGTCAACTTTGTACGCGTTATACCTGAGGTACTAAGGCGTTGTCCTACGGGGGTGATCTGTGTACGTGAGTGACGCAACGCAACAAGTGCGACGCGATGCGCGCCATACTCTTGTCAATGTCAATCACGTTTCGTCAGGTAGGACACTGTCATAAAAGTACGTACATAGATTTGTTTTATCGCGTTGCGTTGCACACGTAGTACAACGCCTTGGTCCTCTCCAAGCCGTGTCTGTAGTTGTGGATGTAACCATATCTTTGTCACCCTTACTTGTTTTACCGTGCGAGCGAACGGGCTGGGTAGACCTTGAAATACGAACGAAACGTTCCATAACGTTACTCCTACTACGATACGTCTCGTTCTTCTATTCAACTTTCACCATTCACTCGCTCGCACCGACAAAGTAGCACGAGTAACAGAGACAGCAAAACTTGAAACTACGATCATCTTTCAGAGTAGATTCTCGTCCCTGTTTAACGCAAACGGTCAATGAAAGTGAATTCTTGGCTAACATTCAAGTTCCGTGTGTGTAGTTTAAATGTTAATGACATAACGTAACGTATTGTAGCAATGCCAAAAAACGTGCGTGCCAAACTTTGAGTTATTAAACCTGGGAATAGTAGGAAATTCACTGGTCATCGCAAAAGACGATATAGGCTACCTGAATAATTTGCAATATTGCTCTACAAAACAACACGTCAGAATCAGTAAGCTCAAGTGGCAACGGGCAGGGCACATAGCGCGAAGAACTGATGGCCGTTGGGGCAGAAAAGTTCTGTATTAGAGACCCTTCGACCAAAAGCGCAACGTAGGACGTCCACCGACAAGATGGACGATACCTTTTAAAGAGCGTAGGATCACACGGGATGCAGACCGCTTGTGATCGGTCGACGTGGAAAACTGTGGGGAAGGCTTATGTTCAGCAGTTGACGTCCTTTGGCTGATAATGATGATGATGAACACGTCAATCCCGAAGAATGCAAACAACACCTGCGTATTTTATCGGTACGGAGCCGAATTCGCCTTGCGAAGGTTAATGAGCCATGATGACTTTCGTGTAAAATGAAATAGTAGTAATAATGAAATAATATCACCTCGCACATCCAGTTCTTTAAGGTCATAAATGTCAAAAAATCTAAAAATTTTTTTTTTTTTTTTTTTACGAGTATGATTTTGTTCCAATTGCTGTGGAGACGGCTGGGCCCTGGGGTGATGAGGCACGCGAGCTATTCAAAGAGTTGGGACGACGTTTGAGGGATAAGGGTAACGATCCCCGCTCTGGGTCTTGGTTGGTTCAACAGGTTTCCATAGCTATTCAACGTGGTAATGCTGCTAGCATAATGGGAACCTTTGGATCAGGCGGGGCGCAGAGTGGGAATCTATTGTGGTAGTGACAAAGTGTGTAGCGGCTTTTAAAATGTTTATAAGTTATGACTATTTGTGTAAAAATTTACGACGCTTGTTAAAAAAAAAAAAATCTAAAATTGAGTTAACCATTCCACAGGTTTCCTTTTTATATGAATCTGTTGAATGCTTAAAGATCGTTTTTTTTTTAATTTATGACTTTAAAGTATATGAAGCGAGTCCTGATGAAAATGAAAAAAGTTTATTTCAAACATGTAATAAAACGTACAATGCATAGTGGTTGGGACCAAGGCTTAAGAAACTTTATTCTCATTAACAATTACATTGTTAATTCACTTATTGAGAAAAATTCATTACACTTAAAAGTGACAACAATAGCAGTAGTACAAGCACACTTATGATAAAAAAATTAAGCTTAAAAAATAAAAAGTAGGTAGTTTTATATTTACTAATAGTCGGTGGAATGGACAATGCATGCAACAGAAACATCATCGCTTGTTTGTTTACTACACCAAGCAACCACAACATAAAGAGTAAGAATATACTGGATGCGGCATGGATTTAATATATATTTTTTTATTTAATTTTTATTTATTTAAGTAATTGATTAATGAAACCAACCTTTTTAAACATATAAATGCTTGTGTCAGGAGGTCCCGCTCTCTCTTAGTGGTAGGTACATATATGTTTTTATATGCTGCTTTTAAATTGTATATTAAACAAGTGAAATAAAGTAGTTAACAGTGTGTTACAATTTAATAATATTTTTGCCTGATGGTATGTTTCGATGTGGCAGAGGATGGATAATGTCTGTTTAATAGCATCATATTCACTCTTTTCTTGTTATAATTTAAGGAGAACACTACCTACTAATTCTATAGTAAACTCTGTGCTCTACAACCGTCCAGAAATCGAATCTGCATTCAACAAACCACTATAGCCCATTAAAAATGTGGAAAAAGCAAAAGAACAGAGTGCGGTCAGAATTGGAGCAAGGATTACTAAATATTACATTTCATTCGTAACATACGCTACATGTAACGAATGAAATGTAATATTGATGTTCAAAAATAGTATGTAAATTTAAAAAATATGTGTCAAGCGTTTCACGTGCGTAAATGGTCTATAGAGTGTGGTGTAGTACTATGTATATGTAGATATAAGTAATATGTTTAATCCTATGTATAAAACCTCATGTTAGTAGCACAATAAACCAGTGTAATCTCAACTGCCGTTTGTTTCACTTGCCTCCTCAAGTAGCATCCTTTCATGGCGACCCTGCCAATCGAGGCTGGGCTGCGCTCCAAATAAGGACCGAGTACCTAAAGTTCAATCAACCAAGATGCGTTACATCTGTGAAATTATCGGTGCGCTGTCGACGTGTGGCAATCAAATTATTAATAATGGGTTCAACTAAGTCCAAAGAAGAAGTGATTATCGCCCAGGCGGCTGGCGTTGGTCAAAATGCAGCAGAGGTACAGCAGCAGCAAAGACACGATACTACCAACTACATTCTGATCGTGATTTGCACGGTGTTGTTAATTGGCGCATTGTATATGGCATACAAAATAGCCAAAAAATGCAACGATGAGCAAATACGACGGCGGCTGGACGACGAGCGACTGATGCGATATTCCAGTATTTTGCGGCGACACCAACTAAAAACTGATAACGTGGAGTGTGTCACAGTGAAGTGAGTGCGGTACGTTAATAGTTTACGTTAAAGTGCGGGATAAGCGAGCAATACGGCGATATCATGGTATAAAGAACACTTATTTATTTAATCGCATTTAACCACATTTAAATAACCAGTAGAAATAAGCATAATTATTATCTTGCTTAAGAAAATGTATATTGTATATTTTAATAATTACGTATGGTAGTTTTGTTATGGCAGAGGAATTGGCTCTATTCAAATGATAGTCAAGTGGCTAAATCAATGATAGTTAGATAGATAAGCAAAATAAGTAGCGAATTTATTAATTTTTATTCAGAAATTATCTCTTTGTGTTCTTCAAGCATTATTGAGGAAGAAGTATTTTTAAACCCTTTAACCATGGCTGAAGACACTTTTGATTTACGAATTGCTTTAAGCCTATTCCCTGTCATGACCGATAATGAGGATAACACAAAACAATTGATTGAGAGTATCGAGTACTACGACTCTGTGTTGACTAAGCCAGGCTGTAAAAGTAAACTAATTTCATTTGTTTTGAAAAGTAGATTATCGCAACAGGCAAAATTAAAATTATTACCTAAGTATGATACAGTTGATGAGCTTATAAAGGACATGCGCAAATATCTATTGCCAAGAAAAAGTCACACTGCTTTACAAACAAAGTTACGACAGTGTCGGCAAAATAATAAATCTATTCAAGTCTTCGGTAAGGAAATTTCTGAACTGTTTGTAGACTTGACTATCTCGCAGGCTGATGGAAATTCAGAAAGTTACAATATTTTACGTCCCTTAAATGAAAAACAAGCAATAAAGAGATTTGCTGACGGGCTGCGAGATCGTCGTCTTAGTACAGTCATTTCTGCACGTAATTATACTTCTTTGACAGAGGCGATCCAGGGGGCGCAGGATGAGGAAGTGCATTCCACTTCAACAGAAATTATTGGTACGTACAAACTCAATAACAGGTTCTATAGAGGAAACAGGACCAAGCGAGGTCAGTTCAGAGGGTGCAGTTTCACCAATGGTCCCCGAGGGCGTGGACATCAGACTTTCCGGGGTGCACCCGGTCAGCGGTCTCAACGTCCGTTTTACACAAGGAGTAACCATCGAGGATACGGTTTTCAAGGCAGAGGAAGACCCGGGAATAATCGAGGTAATTATTCTCATAACATGAATTACATGGTAACATCTCAACACGAAACGCCACCTGTTCTAGGACGTTCACCTGTGACAGAACATTCACCCGATCCAAATACGGATTCGCTGAATCACTTTTTTCGAGTCTAATTACATATTGACTTGCAACAGTTTAAATAAAGTGTCATTCACCATTGACAATTATGAACATGAATTACTCATTGACACGGGAGCTTCGGTTTCAGCAATAAAATACGAGTGCGTAGAACGATTACAAATACCATACCATAAAGAGAGCGTTAGTATCAAAGGCGTCGGAGGAAATATATTTACAGAAGGCTTTATTTATTTAACTTTAAATTACAATAATATCACATTTCCACACAAATTTCTAATTTTCAAGAACTTTCCATGTCAAACAGATGGTATTTTAGGTCAAGATTTTCTTACAAACTACAGAGCGGTTTTAAATTTTGAAGTAAATACGTTGAGATTAACTAACACAAATGACGAAACAGTAACATTAACTTTTGATTATTTATTACCTTCTTCAAATGCATACTTAATAATTCCAGCACGATGCGAATCAACGCATTACATTAGTTCACAAATAACGGATGATTGCGTAATCGATTCTCAAGAATTATGTGAAGGAGTTTTCTTAGCCAATTCATTAGCAAGGCCAAGTAATGGAAAAATTGCAATCAGAATACTTAACACAAGAGAAACGGACGTTATTCTTAATTATTTTCAGGTCAATGTTAGTAAACTAAATGATTACTTTATATGTCAGTTTGAAAAACCTAATATCAATGCAGCTAGAATTAAAACATTATTTTCCATGTTAAACTTAAAAAACTTAAACTTAGAAGAGCAAAAATCAATTGAAAAAATTTGTGCCAAATTCCCAGACATTTTCCACTTGCCAGGAGATAAATTATCAACAACGTCAGTCTATGAACAATCTATCGAATTAAAACCATTTAGTAGCCCAGTGTATACGAAACCTTATCGCTTACCACATGCGCATAAGGCAGAAATAGATAAACAAATCGAGAACATGTTAGAGTCCGGTATTATTGAAGAATCAAGGAGTGCATGGTCTAGTCCCTTATTATTGGTACCAAAAAAGGTTGATACCGGTAAAGAGAAAAAATGGCGCGTTGTCATCGACTATCGAAAGTTAAATAATCAAATACAAGATGATAAATTCCCTTTACCAAATATTACAGACATTTTAGATTCATTATCAGGAGCAGTTTATTTTACACATTTAGATTTGTATCAAGGATTTTATCAAACAAAACTACATAAAGACAGTAGACCATATACAGCCTTCACAACTGGAAAAAACCAGTACCAAATGACTAGAATGCCAATGGGTTTGAAATCTAGTCCAAATAGCTTCAGTAGAATGATGACAATAGCCATGTCTGGTCTGAATTATGAAAAATGTCTAGTGTACCAGGACGATTTAATTTGCTTTGGAAGAAATTTGAGCTCCCATAATCAAAACTTAATGGATATTTTTACTAGATTACGTAGCGCTAATTTAAAATTAAACCCACCAAAATGCCAATTTTTACAAAAAGAAGTTCTTTATTTAGGACACATTATATCGAAAGACGGTATTCAACCCGATACCAATAAAATTAAGGTACTTAACAACTACCCGAGACCAAAAACTATTGACGAAATTAAACGCTTCGTAGCATTTGCCAATTATTATAGAAAATTCGTACCAAACTTTGCGGAAATAGCAATCCCCTTAAATAGGATGTGTTGTAAAAATATGTCATATCATTGGACCGACGAGTGCGAAAACGCATTCCAAGTTTTAAAATCAGCATTAGTACAACCTCCCGTATTACAGTATCCCGATTTTTCAGAAGGAAACGAATTTATTTTACAAACTGACGCGTCGGGAAAAGCTATCGGCTCAGTTTTATGCAACAACGATGGTCGACCTGTGGCTTACGCTAGTCGAAGTCTAAATAAGGCGGAAATAAATTACCCTACCATTGAAAAAGAACTATTAGCAATAGTATGGAGTGTAAAGTACTTTCGACCTTATCTTTATGGCAGACGGTTTAAGATACAGACCGACCATAGACCACTTATCTACTTATTTGGTATGCGTGACCCATCTAGTAGATTGTTAAAATTTAGATTGCAGTTAGAAGAATACAATTTTACTATAGAGTACTTAAAAGGAAAACAAAATTCAGCGGCGGATGCATTATCTCGGATCAGTATTACAACAGATGAATTAAAAAGTATGAATGAGCACTTGAGCATCAACGTTATGACGCGAGCGCAATATCGTAATTTGCAATGTAATGAAAACGTAAATACGAGTACAAATGATTTGGTCGATAATATTGACACTAGCTCGAGGCCTGATCAACCGAGAGTTGTGGAAATAATTAAAAAACCAAATCATTTCACCGAAATCTCTATATTAAATAAAAAGATCAAAGACAATTTACTTAAAACCGGCATTTTTACGAAAAAATATAAATATTTCATTTATGTCCCAATAAAGTCCATAATATACTTAGATACAACCACCCGATCATCAATGACGCGAGACGGATTGGTGAGGGAGTTGTCAAAAATATGTAAAGAATTTAATATAGAACACGTGTGCATAATAAGAAACGAATCTAATAAAGAGTTTTTAGCGGGACTAATAGAAGAAATACAGAAATGTGACAAGTGGTCCGGACCACGCATTTGTGTAGTAAGTAATAAACAACGGATAGATGACATTGACAATAGGCGAGTAATATTAAACGACTTTCACCTCTTGCCCACGAGTGGCCACGCGGGCATTAGGCGGATGACGAATAATATTAAAAAATATTACTTTTGGCCTAGTATGCAAAAAGATATTACCGAATATGTTTCTAAGTGCGAACAATGCCAGAAACAAAAATACTCAATACCAACTAAACAGCCCATGATAGTAACAAGTACAGCTAACTCAGCGTTCGAGAAGATATTTTTAGATATAGTCGGACCGCTACCGAAAGATGAGCAAAGCAATAGTTATATTCTCACATTGCAATGCGAACTCACGAAGTTTACGGAAGCGTATCCATTACAAAATAAAGACACGGTAAGTGTAGCTCGAGCCTTTGTTGACAATTTTATTTTGAGATTTGGCATACCTCGAGAAATCGCAACTGATCGAGGAACCGAATTTTTATCAAGAACCATGAAGGAAGTATGCCAACTCTTAAAAATAAATCAACTTACTTCAACAGCCTACCACCACGAGAGCATAGGCGCGTTGGAGAACTCACATAAGACTATGAGTGCGTATTTAAGAATTAATTGCGAAAACAAAATGAGTCATTGGAGCAGCTGGATACCATATTGGTGCTTTTCCTATAACAATACGGTACACACGGAAACCAAATATACTCCACATGAGCTTGTGTTTGGTAAGAAATGTGTTTTACCCAGTAACCTTAGTGGTAAAGTAGTGGACCCTTTATACGCTCATGACAATTATGCACTTGAACTGAAGTACAGGCTACAACTTGCTCAGCAAGATGCTCGCCATAATCTACTTAATAGTAAATATAATCGTACTAGTAAATATAATGATCATGTAAATCCAATTAGTTATAAGACAGGTAATTATGTTTTAATAAGAAACCCATCAGAAAATAAAATGGATCCAATATATCTTGGACCATATTTAATATTAGAAGATTTAAATTGTAATGTTAAGATTTTAAAAGATGGTAAAGAGTATATCATACATAAGAACCGTACTAAACTATTTAAAAACTAAAACTTGTTATAATCATGAATGTAATACTTTTGAAAAACAAAAAAAAAACATCTATTTAAATTTGTTTTTTTTTTTTTTTCTGGAAAAGGGGAGATGTGGTGTAGTACTATGTATATGTAGATATAAGTAATATGTTTAATCCTATGTATAAAACCTCATGTTAGTAGCACAATAAACCAGTGTAATCTCAACTGCCGTTTGTTTCACTTGCCTCCTCAAGTAGCATCCTTTCAAGAGGCTCGAGTCTGTCCATTTATTAGTTTATTTAAGTTCTGCACAAACATGTGTACAAAGGTGGATTTAATGCCGAAGGTATTCTCTACCAGTCAACCATAGGGCCAAGCAGAGAAAACGACCATGAGGATTTAGCTTTCAACTGAAATCAAACTAATGTTCAAACGATGCATTTTTTATTTGCGAAGCGTTTGTATAACAATAGGGAATATGCATAAAATTTGAAATGGCCTAAAATATTTTTTTCTTGAATACTTATTATCGTAATATTATAATGAAAAGATTTTTTTTTTATTTACTTATCATTTAAACCCCTAAAATAATATTCAAAAAGTGCAAAATAAGGGAGTGAAATTCAAACTTCCAAAACGCGCCACCATAGGTCGAACGAAATGTGACGTCATCTGACACGACATTGTATTGTAAAAATTACGAAGTAACTGAAAAGTCCACAGTAAACACTAAGGTAAACAACGACTGGACGTGTCATGTGACGTCACGCAAAGCGCGCGCAAAATGGCGGCGTTTGAACTGCTTAAATATTTTAAGAGTTTTAAATTTCATTTTTAAAAATATCTAGAGTATTTTGAAGCCCATTAGTATTTTTTTCTATGTTATAAAATAGTAAACTATTAATTTAAGACAAAAAAGAAAAACATGAATATTCCCTATTATTAAAACACAATTTAATCCAAAAAATAACAGCATTAGAATACCTTTCAAGTCACAATGCGTTTCAGTTACATCTTCTCGTTGTATAAACTGTTGGTCAATTTAAAGAAAATTTAGTAGGTGGTAGGCCAGTAGGTCAATTTAGGTGCCTCATCTCATCAGCCTATACACTCCCACTGCTGAGCACAGACCTCACCTCAACTATGAGGTAGTACAAGCCATACCACAGATTACTAAATAGTTACTACGTGCCATACTCCACCACGCGGGCTCAGTGCGGTCAAGTGGAGGGGTTGTTTGTAAGGTAAGTGACCAACTTAACTGTCAGATGTTATATCTCCGACCGAACGGCTCGATCGGGCTTAACGAGCCTTCCAAAGCACGAAGATGCTTTGAAATACGTCACTTATATGGTTGGAGTGGTCACCCATCCCAAACATGACCGCGCCGTAGGTTGCTTAACTTTGTTAATCACAACCAAAGCGTTGCCACCACTGCGCCACAAGCACCTTGTATACGTAATATGTAAGTAGGTAGGTATCAAAACCAATGGCCGTTGGGGTGAAAATGTTCTCGAATGGCGACCGCGTCGACCGAGACGATCTGGTGAAAGTCACAAAGGTGCTGCTGGGCTTATGCTCAGCGTGGGCGTAGCAAGGCTGATATGATAATGCTAATTGGTAAGTACATACTTGGGCTACTAATTATTCGTTAGTAGTATTTCTATAACCAAAGTTTCAAGGAGGTTTTAAAGCATTTATGAAACGCACTGTCTCATTAAAAAAATACGCTTTCAGCTACAAAAAATAATTTAAATATTGCTATAGTGTCATATTTATTTACATAATGTTATCAAATATACATTTTCTTTTGAATGAATGAGTGAAGTAGGTAATTATACTAATTATCTAAGTAAGTTTTATACAGAGAGGCCTAATCCACAACCCAACTGAATTCAAGGCTACAACCTTTTTTTACATATAATGTATCGCTTGGATGTATTAAGGTAGGTTGGGATAGTGGTTTTTGATTCTTTTTTTAAATTATATCTTAAACATGTTACCAAAAAACGAAACAAGTTGTATAACCTCTACTAAGTTTTACAATTTAAAGGCAAGGCTTTTGATCATTCATGTTTATGATACCAAGAGTGAACAATTACAATTTTATGCTTTAAAACTAAAGCTAATGCATATATTACCTATATTATATAAGCCCTCACAATTTTATCTAAGATCACATAAGAAGGTCACCTTTCACAACATTTAGGTCAATGTTATATGAAATGTTAACTACTATCACTCGTTCTAAGATAAATCTATACATATAATAAAGCTGAAGAGGGGAAAAATGTCTGTACTTGGGAGATATTTAAAAAATGGCTTACTTAGGGAATCGACTACAGAAAACAGTCCGCTACTTTATAGAATTTTTGTCTGTTTATTTGTAAGCGCATTACCTGAAAATGGCGTAATAGATTTAAATAAAGTCATTACCAATCAACAATAAGAATTAGAAAAATAATACAATTTGTTTTGAAGATCTATATCTGAGGTCAAACCCCAGCAGCCTAGCTTAATTGTAAGAGTTATGAATATGACGCCATAGAAAAAATTGTTCAACATGACGAGCACTTTCGTTCCCATAAAAAAACGAAGATCAGGAGTACCTGAAGATGTATAAATGCTATAAAATAGATATTAATGTAGGTACTTTTGAAAAAATATAGAATTAGCACAGCATACAAAAACCAAAATCTGCCTGCGCGGGCTATGTTCACCTTTGAACAGCTTAGCTAACCAAATCCATTATCCACAAAGGAGGACAATCGAAAATTATGCAGAACTAAGTTTAAAAATTTCAAGGCTAGGCTGCTCCCAAAAATTAAACTAGTTACGCCCATGTATACTACAAAATAGAGGATTTCCTAAATTTTAATGTGTGTCTATGTTATTATTGTAATGATTTACCCAAACAAACTTAAAATAAAAGAATACTAAATGAGACCCATTTTTTTATTATACTTAGTACCATAATGTCTTTAAAAAGATGATTCTCATGTTTACATTCATTCTTTATATGTAATTTTATTATTTCTCTCGTTAAATGAATTAGCAACACTGGATTGTCAAATTGTATGAAATTTTTGTTCTTCTTTTATTATCTACACAGATAAATACAAGCATCATCATACAATTGAAACAAACGTGCATAGTAAAATACAAGTGCTTTTTATCTTTTTATGTAAGACTGAATATATTTTTGTTTCAGCCCAAATTATTTGGATTCAATTAAAGGAATCACACCAAAAAGTTGTTTTTTTTACTATTATATAGGGTCATTTCGCCTGTTCGCGTCCATTTAGTGCAGTTGGCAAGTTTGACGACGATAATAAAAATGCCTCAGCACTCATTTCTATGACAAATTTGTGTAATGTATTCATTATATATTCTATTTTAAGATTAACTTTCAGTTGTATTAGAAACCTCTTGCGTTTTCTTTTTAAATAGACAAATTTCAGAATTAGGCGTTATACCCATTTTGCGTCCACAAAATCCAAATTGCGTCCACCCGTGGACCATTTAGCGTCCAGCAGCTTAGAAAAGGAATATAGGGGTGATATTGTTAAGAATTAATAAAGATATATTGTATTTGAATAATTTCTTTATTTAAGAATATACTTAATTATTAAAAATCAACATTAACATTCTTTATAATTCACTTTAAAAAATAAATCAACATTATCATACTTTAGAATTCACTTTAAAAAATAAAAACAAGTCTTCTCAACATTGGTTTAAGTCACTTAAAATTAGGCAAATAATTATTGCAACTTGAAGAATAAACAGTAATCAGTTCTGTTAATTTTACCCTAAAATCACAAGGAATGCTAAACATCCGCCTTGATTATAATAAGTTTTTGGCCATATATATTTTGGTCTAATCATACAACTAAAAGAATTGTTGAATCAATAAATTATCAGAGAAGATATGATTATTATAGACTTAGGAATTAAATTAATTACACAGGTCACATTCAAAAAACTTATCTTTAGCCTGTAAATAACTTAATCCTAAAAGTCGCGTGCATTTCAGATGATACCATCTAATACACTTGTCACAGCCTATGTTTTTCTCATCGTCGTCTTCTACATCTGAAATTAATACATCGTCACATTTAGAACATGTCACTCGCTGCAAAGTTGGTAAATTTTCTTTCTCAAATTCCTCATTGACCGTTTCCTGTGTGACTTCTATCTTCTTGTTTCGTTTTGGAGCAATTTTACGAACCGTTTGAGAATTTTTCTTAGTTTTTTTCTGTTTTTGTTTTTCTACTCGTTCTAACTTTCTTTTTCGTATTGCTTCCTTCTTTTCATTCTTGGTTTGCTCTTTATCTTCATAATACTTTCTCCATGCAGCAGAAGATATGGATGCTGGAGTTCTTTGATTCTTTTTTCGTATTTCGTTAGAAATTTCAGGTAGCATCAAGTGGTCTTTAAATGGATCAGAGGTTTTCTTTTGTGTTGCTGCCGAAGCTGGTTGTACTAGAGATTCTGTAGGTAAAAAGGATGGTAGGGATGTTGATGATGAAGTCAGCGGTAGTTCTGGAGTTAGTTGCTTGATGAGAGTTTCTTTTTCAACATTTAATATGGTTGGTGTTGATTCAGTATTTTCTAACGGTAGAATTAGAACGTCGTCTAAGGACACCACAGAGTCGACGTCGAGGTAACTGCCAGAAAGATGTAACGTTGAAAGGGACAAGTCAGGGACCGAATAGTTTTTGTTGGCGTCAGGAGTTGAATAATTATCTGTATAAACTGGGATTTTATCGTAGTCAATCTCAGACAATGCTACAGTTCTATTGCTGGCAGTTTGAACTTGTACAGTAGGATTGAAGTTAGCTCCATCATTTTTGGTTTCGGCGTCTTCTTGAAATGAAGAGATTGTGATTTCTTGAGTTGCATCCAATTCGCAATCAATATGACTAGAAATAGTACAATTTTTTTCTATTGAAAGTTCCATATGTGACGGCTCAGATTCAGTTTCGATAGAAATCTCCGCAAATCCTACTTCTGCAGGGAGAGACTTTTTTAGCTTATTTACTTCTTTCGTTATAGTTCTAACGTCAATATTTTTTTCTTTTAGTGTCGACTTCAGGTGTTTCAAAACTTTTTTAAAACTTTTAATGTCCGAGTGGGTAACAACTTTTGACTGTTGATCAACGGCCTGAACATTTTCCAAAGTGTTTTTTACACATTTAGTATAATCTGGACTATTAGCATCGAATGGATAAAGACCACATCGCCTAAATCCATTTTTGATGTTTTCGGGCATGTTAGGATGTTTCAATGCATCATTTAGCAATGTGCAAAAGTTTGTTTTTGTGACGGCAGAGTTCAAATTTTCGGGTTTTGATAGGAATGCGCGGACTGTAGATTTCCAATATGTCTTTACCGGTGCAAATACGCTAACGTCAGCTGGCTGTAGAATATGGGTGGTGTTGGGCGGAAGGGCATACAATATAATTTCCAGTTGTTCACACATCTCACTTAACATTAAAGACATATGCGATTTATGCCCATCTACCAGCAAAAGCACTGGTTTTTTTATGTTATTTGCCGCTACCCATTTGTTAAAGTCATTGGTGATGTATTCAAAGAATACATCTCCTCTCATCCAACCTGACTCCGATCTGCCTAAGCACCATTCTGGAGGCATACTATTCACTACAGCTCTTGGTGGTCTAATATATGGAAACACGATACAAGGTGGACACATATCTCCATTCGCATTAAATGTTAATAATACCGTTATATTTTCTTTTTCATTACTTGGCTTTATTTGGTATAAGTTTTTGAACCCTCTTGGACCTAAAACTTTTCCTGTCTTTGGACAAAGAGCAAAACCACTTTCATCTCCGTTAAAAATTCTTCTCGGGTCACTCAAAATATCTTTTTGGTGTATACTGTCCAAATATTCATCTAGTTCTCTAAACCACAATCTGATTGACTGTTCTGTCACTTGGGCTCTAGCTTTATTAATACCCTCTGCATTTTTAAGTGTGATTTCTTTATTTCTGGCCAAAAATTTTTCAAACCATTTTTGACCTGGACGATCATCTTTGAAATTATTTTTAAACTCTCCGTCTCGAATTATTTTTTGAACAGTATCCAACAATTCTTGCTTTTTCACTGGAAATCCACATTTCGAAATGTTAAGAAGCCATTCAACTACTTTTTTTTCACCATCTACTCCTAGCGCCGGTTCTGGTCCTGGTTTTTTTAGTCCATCGGGTCTGCGCCCACTGATTTTGTCCAATATTGTGGTCTTGGGAATAGCATATTCTTTGCATATTTGTCTTATCGATTTATTCTTCTCTCGAATTTCATTTAACGCTTTCTTTAAATCTTCTTCTGTGTATGTTCTCTTTTCATTCTTCTTTCTTGTATCCGAAGAACTCATCTTAAATGAAAAAAAAATGAATGAAATTACTCATATCAATTGATAATTTAATTATAACCACATACCTATATATCTTAATAAAAAAATGTACATTAATACAGTACAATAAGTAACAGTACGTTTGAAATATTTTTTATAAGCAAGTAGTTAACAAAAACAGTGGACGCAATTTGGTTTATTATTATAGGGGATAGGTAAAGTTTGCGTCCATTATGGACGCAAAGTGGAAGTTTTGTAAAATTCGATGTAGTAATTCGCGTCCACCTTATTTTATTCGTTAAATATGAAAAACATTACCAAATTCATAATAAACATTAAACCTTTTTTCATCATTAAAGTATAGAAATAGCTATGTATCCTAAAATTCACATAAAACAATATAAAACTTACCATCAAACACGCCGCCGCACACTAATTTTTATCTAAACATGCAGCGCGTGCGCGCTTCCTTGTTGATCGGCCGAGACTAACTATTTTTTCTAAACAGGATTGGTTGGACGCACAGAACTTTTGTCTATGTGTGCGTGCCTCTTATACATTGACGTATTAACAGTAATGACTTTTCGTTTTATTGGTGTGTTAGTTGACTTGTTTTCGAGGATTTTTAAAAGGAGATCGTCAAAATGGGCGCGAACTGGGCGATGGACGCGAGCAGGCGAAATGACCCTAATGCTGGATGCTGCATTCTCTAAAATTGATTTGCTAAGCACTAAATATAAATTAGAAAAACTACAATTTGTACTATGAAATATAAGTCAGTTATAAGGTAAAGAAATATAGTGTCTTATTTTAGTTACAAGTACATGAATATTACACAAATGTGACTTGATTATTTGCACTGAGCTTGGTATATTTTTGGTACCACCTTAAAAAAACAAAGTTTTGTTAAACCCAAACACATAAATATGCTTGTATTAAAATTATATGTTATTTATGGTCCAACAAAAATGAGTTTGATGAGGAGCTGTGTACCAGGATTTGCCTTTAAATGAATTTTATTTGCAAAACCATTGCATGCATTAAATGTAATGTAAGCAGTGACTGAAAATTTAAGTAAATAACTTACTAAAAAATTAAAATTATTCCAACCCAGTGAAATTCTTAGTGCCATATAAAGCTATGAAAATCTTTTTCAAATAAATTCATTTAAATTGAATTACAATTTTTTACAGCTTTTAATTTTTTTTCTTTTTTTATTAAAATAGCTCCTAAAAATTATTTTTTCATCAGTATGAAATGATTATTCATTGATTTTCAGTACTTTTACCTTTTGTATGTCTGCATATGGTAGCATTGCACTTGATGCAGTTCTTTTAAAATTATGTTGAAACGTAAGAACAGCAATCTTCTTTGGCATGGCTACTATAACTGTGTGTCCGTCCTCAATTTCCATGACGTCAACTTGGATTATTGGACACATGCTTAGTACTGGACAGTCATATCGTTCCATAAAGTTATACTGTTTGACAGGTTGAGCGTTGAACAAATCAAATTCACCTGAAGAATATGGAGCATAGTAGATCCGAAGGACTCCCCAGTTCGAACCAACAAAGTAGACATCTCCATACGATCGGACAGTCACGATATCTCTTAAAGGACCTTCAGGAACCGAATGATTGAATACATACATCCATTGAAAATATATCCTCCAGTCGAGACGTTCCAAAAAGTTATATTCCCTCAGTTGATGCAACAAATTGGAGTCAGCTCCCAAAGAACAGTTGAATACAAACTTGTCCCCATTTACAGTGTAAATATTCCTTTCAAACGTCAACACATGAAGTCTGTCTGTGTAACCCAAGCACATAACACCATCTTCGCTCCGTTTTATGAACTTGCTAGTGATGCCGTCAACTTCCAAGTGACAAACATAGATTTCATCCTTCAAGTTTACAAAGTAAATATCTTTGTCAATTAATAGGAATGTTTTGATGTTGTCAAATGTTACATTGGTCTCGCAGCAAGGGTTGTGTATTACTTTCCTGATAACATAAAGTTGGAGGTGAAAGCTCAGAATTCCAATTGTTGTCTGGTTTTCTGTGTACCGTAAGTAGTCACCGGTAATGGCACAGCGTTTTGACTTTTCTAGTGTGTCCATATTGTAGTAAACAATTGATCCTCGTTTATGCACGCCTAAGAGGCCGTCTTGGAGGATTTCAAAGTTTTTTATTTCTTCGTTGACATTGGCAGCCGACGCAAACTCATCTCTGGTCTCTCTAGCGGAATCTAGTCGAGGCCAAAGGGACAGGGAGCGATAGAGGTAGTACCAAAGCATGTCAGACTTGGCCTTTTGACGAGCAATCAAATACACCCTACCAAAATCGAAGCTACAGTGTTTTTTCCAGAGCGCATCGCTTCTGAGAAGACCATCAATTATACTTTTGAAGCGCTGACACACTTGGCGAGATTTTGTAAGCTCTTTCGCTGGTAGGAACGTGAAGATGTATAATAAAAGTTCGGTAGGAAGTGCGGTAATGGGACTCATCGTGTTCTCACCGGTGGCAACCCAACTTATGTAGTTTTGGTACTGGTTGTTGTAAGCCGTGTCCAGCCACCGTCGGTAGTTTACGTATTGGTAATGCTGTGTGCAGTTTATGCCGCACAGCTCAAACAGATCTCATAATATACATCGTCGCTTTGTGCGACGGTTTACGATCCAGTCCGGTAAAAGTAGTACACAATTTGACATTACTGCGTAAATTCACAAAATATTAAGAAAAACAAACATCCAACCTTGACCGAAACAAAATACAGACTATGAAAAAAAAGTTTTGACACTAGAGAGAGAGTCTAGAGAAGCTTCTCGATATTATTCAATTAAAAGCAATTCAATTAAAATCAATGTACTACTCGAATTATCAAGTTTTACACTCTTTTTAAATAAAATATTTTCCCATGACACCAATACAATACTTTTCATAAGCTAAGGAGTAAGAACACAATGCTTTTCAAATAAATGGAGTGGAATCAAAGTCTACAGTTCACGTGTATATCTCTGATAGATTAAATTCGTATATTCCTATTTTATGAGTCTATAGGTGTAAAGCGGCCTTAAAAGCAATTTGAAAACTATATCTCTAGTCTATGGTTAATTGTCAGAACTCAAAACTGTCGAGTTTATACAAGTTTTTCAACTTTAACTCGACACTGGCACTACTGGCAGGCGCACTCTGCGCAAGTTTGCCAAGAAAAAAAAAGTTTTCAACGAACCGAATACAAATCGAAACGTAAACAATCAACAAATAAAACAACTGAAGACATTTCACGAATTTTGCACCATGTCTGCATTAAAAAGCTTACGTGATGTGAGCATAAACTTTGAAAGTGATTTGAAGCAAATTTCCGCTGAGCTTTTCTCGGCTAAAGTGGGAGAAAACTTTGAAGATAACATTGCCAAAAAACTACGGGATTTGTCGTTGTTTACATCAAAACTGAGGCTTCTACGGGCCAAAACGTTAACTAGTGAGTATTTCTTACGTGTTACTTTACTAAAAACGATTAGTCGACTCGTTTTTCTTTGAGAAAATTATAAAATGTTGCATTGTTGGAAATAGGTTAAAACTGGCTAAGGTACCAGTTTAAAAGCACAAAATGGAGCGATTTTTGCAGTTTTCTCAATGATTTGTTGCTGTGAGCCATAATAAAATGCAATTTAACATGCTGGTATACGTAAAAAAATATATGGCATTGATGTTCTTTGCTATATATGTGAATGGACTAAGTAAAATCCATGTGTTTGTGTTTATAATGCATAAAAAATTGCCACAATGACTGGTGCTATGAACTAGGCATTACTCTGAATCCATCAGTGTGAAAGTATCAGCTTTCACCACTTTAATATTATTATTTTATTTATAACAATGTTTTTAGCATAATTCATGCCAATTTGCTTACAATGCCAAATTAAAACACAATTGATAAATAAACAAGTTTAAAAAATAATTTTTAACTAGACAATCGCTTGCAAGAAGTTATGGGTTAATTAATTAAATACTTTGTTTGGCACGCACAATGGCCCAATCGTGAGGCTAAGTGCGGAAAAAAGCCCTGCAAAACTAACTAACTACTTTGTTTGTTTTGTAAAGTTGTGGGTTTTGTACTGTGGCAGATTAAAATTTTTCTTCAAATTTGTTTTAATTTCACATTAAGTAACCATCACTACATCTTATTCCAGATGAACCCCAACCGAACCCATCATTGAATGAACATACAACTCTCAAAGAGTATGAAGATACAGCTACGTCAAAAGTGCTGGAGCAGCAGATAGTCAAGTTCCTGACTCAATCGCATGCAGTCAAAGCTCTCATCACTACTCCTAGTAGGAAACTAGATCCTGAAATGGTTGAGCGGAAAGAGTTAGTATCCAAAATATTTGTATGTAACATGCGCAATGTGCATCTTGGTTGTGTGCAATTTATTAAAAATGCTGTTTTGTAAATGCCCAACATTCTGTTTTGTACAATTTAGCAGGTTGGATCACTGATTTATGTAATTTGCCTTAATTTTATGGTGGCATTCTTCTATAAAAGAGGATTATTTTGCTTTAAATTTCCACTAAATTATGCCTGCGCACATGCACCTGGAATCACAACACTCACATCTTCTGTGTCACGTAAGTTGTAGGTATTGTAAGTCCTGGAACTTGGAAGTTGCAGCTAGAGCTGGAGCTCTAGCTTTTAAGGTGATTACAGTCGGATGTATTTTGGTTCCTGCACTGAAGTTGTTTAGTGAAAATTTAAAGTGAAATAATCCTCTCTTTCAGCTTTAGTCATGGATTTTTGCAAAGTAACACTTGATTTCATCAACTATGCAAATTTCTCTACAATGTGTAACAAACACACTTATAGAAAAGTGGCAGTCCATTTTTCTTTTAGTTTGTTTAAATTTGGCATTCTTCTATCTCATGTGACTGTTGTCACACATTCCAGCTTGAGTCAAAACTAAATGTACAGTGGTCAACACATCAGGCTACCTATTTTTGTTACAAAATCGCCCGTATCACAAACGCATAAGTTACCGCAGTGTTAACCGTCACATGCTGTCAACCACTGTACTCGTATATGCAAAATCTCGACAAACCATCAAATATAATAATAGTCCTCTTTGCCAATCTCAATAGAGCTCAGCCAACTACGCAGGAGATATTATGCACAAGTGTGAGCGCAATACACAGGTGCACTTACTGTTCCATGACTCTCAAAGTTCGGTGAGACGGCAATCCGACATGACCGGAGAGAGATCGGGCGCAGGACCAACGGCTTAACGTGCGCACCGAGGCACGGGGCTGTAACACCGCCAACTTCCCGACTCCGAGCTGGTTTTGAGAAATTCATGACAGAAAATCTCAGAAACAATTTAGGCTCGACCTAGAATTCGAACCCAGGACCTCTCGGATGTAAGGCGGAAACTTTGCCACTACACCAACGAGGCAGTTAATCATCATCAAGTTGTGCATTAAAATACACTTGGGGAGGGGTGAAACTAAATAAAATAAAAAAATACTATTCGCAGGAAAATCATCACCAGCCTAGCAGAGTTCCGTCAAAAAGAGTGCCAGCTCCGTCACCTGCAAACTCTGCTCGCCGAGAAGGAGTCACAACTGACAGCTGTCAGGACCCAGTGGGACACTGAACTGGGACAGCTGAGGGAGATGCGGGACGGGGTGGATAGGACAGTTGAAGTTGAGATGGGACCGTTGTATGGGTATGTATTGTTAGTTTATTATAATTTGCCCATCTATGATCCTGATTTAGGCCCAGAGCACACTTAGCCATAACAAATCTTAGATTCACGATTTTAGTTTCAAAGCATCTACCACCATACAACTTTTTTGAGGCGACGAATGTCGGCGACGCAAGTGTATGAGCCTCGACGAATGTGGTATCCGTTTTACCACATTCGTCACAGAAGACATTTCTGTAAAAATCATAAATTTTTTTTTTCAAACTTTAACCATCAATACCTCAGTAACCGTTAACTTCCCAGGCATGGTTTAAAGGATAAAAATGATCGTAACAATTGGTAGAATATGTGGTATTCGGCTTCGGTAAGGTTTTTTTTACACCCTGTACCTATACCCAACTTCTTGACATAGTGAAACCATGCTGCCATCTACATCACCATCTGTATAATGCCCTCGTGTATCAAATAAATGATTTGAATTTGAATTTGTGTGCCTCCAGAAAACTCCGCCTACTCGTCGATAAGCTGGAACTGATGCGTTGGCTGGTCTCGAAGCTGGCTACGTGCCGGGCGGGGGGGTACGACTGGCTGGCTGACCCGCACAGGAGGCTGGGTGCGCTCAATATGGCAAGGCAGCCACATACAGTCGAACAGTTCTTGGAGAGCTGATCAGTAATTTTTTGAAAGCGGAGAAGGGAGGAGACGAGAGATGTGTTTCGATTAACCAATCAGATTGATCTCCAGTGATGTACAAGGCTCGAGGCTCCGAGTCCTTTTGCCGAGAGCTCAGAGTCGTTTACAGGGCTCGCCTCATTTATATGAAGCTCGATCGATGACTTTGAAGTCTTTTTTAGAGTTCGAGCCTTTTTCGGTGGTCGCCTGTAAAAGAGCTCAAACCTTCAAAAGCGCTCAAGCCTTTTTGAGAGCTCGAGCCTTTTCGAAAGCTAGAGCCTTTTTGAGAGCTCGAGCCTTTTTTTGAGAGCTCGAGCCTTTTTGAAAGCGTTATAAAGCGTTTTACGGTGATATGAAAGTCATATACATAAACTTGAGCTTTTATTGAAGGCTTGCGTTCATTTTAAGACTCGAGCTCTTCTCACGACTCGAGCGCTTTTGAAGCTTTGAGCTCTTTTGAAGGCTCGAGCTCTTTTGAAGGCTCGAGCTCTTTTGAAGGCTCGAGCTCTTTCGAAGGTTCGAGCTCTTTTGAAGGCTCGAACTCTTTTGAAGGCTCGAGGCATGGCTCAGAGAGCTTGCAGGCGAGGCTAAGCTCGGGGCAACGAGCCCACCGAGCTCACTGAGCCTTGCCATTTCGCCTTCAGGCTTCAAAAATAGGGCTCGACGCTTCGAGTCTTGTACATCACTAACTCCTCTACGCTTGATGCATTTCCATCGAAGCTAAGCGGAAAGATGTGGAATTTTGTAAGGATGTTCAAATAGTGACAGAGTTTCTTGCGCAGCTTCTCGGCACCAGCCCACAAATTGTCACGAAGCTGTGGTAGGGTTTTATGGGATGTGTAAAGGCCCCTGTTTTACAGAAATAAATGACTTTAATAACTTTTTTGTAATGGAAATTACTAAATCTGATTGGTTATTCAAAACACATCTCCTCTCTTTTCCGCTTTGGTGGAAACCGGGCTGTAGATTTAAGGCAAACCAAAAAGTGGAACATACGGTACTACTTAATAAAATTGTGCAAAATGTTTGAAAATCTTTAATTTCGGACCATAAATCCAAAAGTAACAAACGTTCGCCTTTATAGAAAAATCTGTAACCTTTTATAGCTTTTAGTATGTAACTGACAACTTTTCAACTTTAAAATATAGGGGGTGCTTGGTATAATATATTAGGTCCTTACATATGAAATTGGCGTTTTGTCGTACTGGCCACTTTGATCACAAATTTTTCCTATTTGGTTAGGAATTCGAAATTCAAATTTATACAGCTATTTCCACATGTAGTTGTGTTTCGTAAACCGTCATTCATTTGTTTTTTTACTTATCTTTTTTCTGTTTGCATCGCTCAATTTACAAAATGGAAAATTTGAAATATCGCGTTATTTACGAGTACGAGTTCCACCGTGGCACCAGTGCTGCGGAAACGGCTCGAAGGGTTAATGATGTGTATGGCGGTTGTGTCGCAAAAGAAAACACAGTGCGTTTTTGGTTCCAACGTTTTCGTTCTGGAAATTTCGACCTGCAAAACAAGCCCCGTGGACGGCCGGAGACCCAAGTTGATAATGAAGAATTGAAGGCTATTGTGGAAGCGGATCCATCGCAAACCACGTCCGAGTTAGCTGCAGGCTTTGGCGTTAGTGATAAAACTGTTTTAATCCACTTGAAGCAAATTGGGAAGATTAAAAAACTTGAAAGGTGGGTTCCTCACGAATTGAGTGAAGCAAACCGGCAAACGCGCGTCAACTGCTGCGTTACATTACTTGACCGGCACAATAACGAAGGGATTTTAAATCGAATCATTACCTGTGATGAAAAGTGGATTCTCTACGATAATCGGAAGCGCTCATCGCAATGGCTGGACCCTGGCAAGCCAGCCAAAGCCTGCTCCAAGCGAAAATTGACCAATAAAAAGTTACTTGTAAGCGTTTGGTGGACTAGCGCCGGTGTCGTTCATTACAGTTTTCTCAAATCTGGCCAGACGATTACGGCAGATATCTATTGTCAGCAATTGCAAACCATGATGGAAAAGCTAGTTGCTAAACAACCAAGGCTGGTCAATCGCTCTACGCCACTGCTGCTTCACGACAACGCTAGACCACACACTGCACAACAGACGGCTAGCAAATTAGAAGAACTTCAATTGGAATCTCTAAGGCATCCACCGTACTCCCCGGACCTTGCTCCAACAGATTACCATTTTTTTCGAAATTTGGATAACTTCTTGCAAGGGAAAAAGTTCAACTCAGATGGGGCAGTCCAAGTCGCCTTCAAAGATTTTATTGATTCCCGTTCGAATGGTTTTTTTAGTAAAGGGATCAATGAACTACCTATGAGATGGCAAAAGTGCATAGATTACAATGGCTCATACTTTGATTAAATAAATATGCTATATAAAAAAATTTCGACTTTTTGTTCCTCCCATACAAAACGCCAATTTCATAGGTAAGGACCTAATATATTAAAATCATTTTATTATTGGCACCTATAAAACGAGAACTATGAAAACGACATAAAGTGCACCCCACGCCTTTAACTCTATTGTAGGTAATATAAATTCTTTGTACTCAAAAATTATTTTCTCTTTTTTATTTAGCAATAAAAGCGTAGTTTTTTTAACTGTTATTTTTAAGTAGACGATTGTAAGGACGTACTATATCTTAGTTTGTTTGGTTTGTATCTATGGCCGCGCAAAACTGTTAAGCCGCGCCTCTATTCTGTTGCAAATATGTTATGACGTTCGAAAACACGCCACTGTGGACCCGGCTTAAGAAATACTAATGGAATATGTACGCATGGCTACACATCAAGCTAGACACTGCGGTATCTTATGCGGACGTAATAAGGGTGATTTTGTAACGAGCATGAGCAGCTTGATGTGAAGCGTGTGTACACGTTTTTACTTGTGTGGTTTATTTTAATAATGATATGTACACTCCTTCGGTTGAATATGATCAGGCGATGATAATAAGTGTAAAATGTAATGATTGGAAAGTATTTATTTTGTCATATTTTTTTACATTAGGTACCTTCCTATCCTACTGACATCAACGTCTGACATACGTCTTGTGGAGAGAGTTATCTTCATTTATATTAGAGATGGGCCGAGTACTCGGTTAGTACTCGGCACTCGGCGTACGCGGTGTTTTTTTAACACTCGTACTCGGCCAAATAACTCGGTTCAAGTGACGAGTACTCGGTTATGTAAATTTGATAAACAGCATGTCTGGAATAAGTTTGCTAGTGGCCAACTGGAGGAATTAAAGTATGTACCTAAATGACCACTTCCTTAAGTCAATGAACAAGTCCCCCCAATCTGGCGTTTGTCAATTCCTGTTGGTTAATTATAGGACAGCCAGGCGAACCGAAGAACTGTATGTAGTTCAGGAATATATCATAAAATCAAATACATTATGTGTTGATTAGTGAAGTCATGATTTATTAATTCAAAATTACAGTGAGTTACTCTGATTAAACGTCTGATTTGACCTCAAATTAAACCGAGTGACTCGGCCGAGTACTCGGTACTACTCGGCAAGCTTTAAACCGAGAAATACTCGGTACTCGGTAAAACCACTACTCAGCCCATCTCTAATTTATATTAAATCTAATATTTCTTGAAGTAAGAGCAAAACAAAGAAACAACGGGCAAGATAACGTCTGCGGGGTCCACTAGTCACTAGTCATTATAAATGCGAAAGTTTCTTTGTTCGGATGTTTGTTCGTCAATCACGCTGCAACTACTGAACGGATTTTGATAAAACTACAGAAAGGCTATGAGCTGATATGGGTGATAGGATACTTTTTATATTGAACAAATGCTCCCTTGGGATTAAACAGGAAGGAGGAAAAATCCAACGATTGCGCGGACGAAATAATTAATGTTTATATCGTAATATTATGACATTGTGATGATAATATTGTAATTCGCAATTTGATAAGATTGTAAAATATTTGCATGCTATTTCTTATAGCTGGAAAAGCTGAGTACTTAATCATTTATAACCTACAAATTTACAGAAATGTACCTACCAATATTCATTTCATTTCATTATTGCTTAGTAAGATGATGTTCTCGAAATGAATCTTACTCCCCCGGCCATACAACGCTCTCTATCCAATTCAAATAGTTAGACACTCTAGTATAGACAGCTGGTTGGCCGGCCTTAGCGCACTTGACACCGAACGATGTGATGCCGACTATGTTGAAGATGCATTGGTTCTCCTTCGACACCACTTGGAGAGGCGAGCCGGAGTCACCCTGCGGATGGAACAGTAATTTATTAGTATTAATATAACAAAATCAGTTGTAATGTAACAAGATCCTATTTAGAAACTACCAACGCCACCTATCGGGTTGCGTCTGAACTAGTATAAGTATGGGTATACCGTTAGTATTGAAACGTCGTTTTGTCAAGATATTGCCACTACTCAACACTAGATGGCGCTGATCTCCCTTAAACGGCAGTATATTGTGGATTTTCCGGAGAATGACTATTCGGCAGTATTCTGTAAACTCCTAGTGTTCGCCTCGAAGTGTGAACAGCATCTTGGGTGAGCTAATTCCACTAGAGATCTCTCTAACTCCGTTGTCCAGCCACACGTCAGCTTTGCGCCTGCCTCTGCATGGGCGCCTCTCTCTTGGGATGGGTGACCATTCCGATCATAAAAGTGATGTCTGTTTACAAGCAAACCTTGGGTTTGGAGAAACGTTAAATTGTTGGTCCCGGTTAATATCTAAAGATATTGATCGTTAAGCATAATAACACCTGACAGTAGGGTTGGTCACTTACTTACCAAAAACACCTTCATCGCACCGCACTGAGCCCGCGTGGTGGAGTAATAATAATAATACTCCTGGCCGATTTCGACCACGGCGGCCAATCTCAACAGAGATCAGCCAACTATGCAGGAGATATTATAGTGCACAAGTGTGAGCGCAATACACAGGTGCACTCACTGTTCCATCACTCTCAAAGTTCGACGCAGGACCAACGGCTTAACGTGCTCTCTGAAGCACAGGGGTGTAGCACCGCCAAATTCCCGACTCCGTGCTGTTTTTGTGTGGTGGAATATTGCTTGTACCACCTCATAGCTGAAATGAGGCGTGTGCCCAGCAGTGGGATGTTCCTATATAAAGGCTAATGAGATAGCTACCTGACAAGTATCTTTCCCCCCGCGCAGCTCTCCCGCGCACATCTGCGACTCGCGGAACCCCTGCCACAGGCGGTTACGACTTGAGAACAGCAGCTGATCGCAGTAGTTGTTGAAGAGCGTGAGAGACACCTTCTGCAGTTCCGTGGATGTTTTTCTTGTGTCTGAAAAGGATTGATAGGTAGGTACATATACAATAATAATAATAATATTTTTTGAAATAAATCTATGTCATCCCCCTGCTGGGCAAAGGTCTCCCCTAAACTTCTCCACTGTTCCCTATTGGCGTCACGTATGCAAATCGTCACACAATGGATACCAGCAGACAGATGGATACAGCAGTAGAGGTAGACCCAAAAAAAGATGGTGTGACTATTTGACGAATTTTCGAACAGATTGGGAATAATAATAAATAAATAAATAATTTATTTTATTTTTAACTTATTCCTTATTTATACATAGTTGATTGAAGTCTCCATTTAAGCAAGTTATGCCTGTGTTTGGAGACCTCGCTCTTCCTTATCTATACATATACTCGTACATATAACAACAATAAAAACCAAAATTTAACAAAATAAAACAAAATCAGGCTTAAATCTACATAATACACTTCTAAGTGTGTGTGTGTGAGAGAGAGAGAGAGCGTGTGTGTGTGTGTGTGTGTGAGAGAGAGAAGGTGTGTGAGTGTGAGGGTATATAAGTTTCATCTTCGGTTTGGCGATGACAAGTTTGACGACAGCTTTGGTCTAGTAGTCTGAGGTCCAGACTACAAAACCGGCTGTCGCGGATTCGAATCCTGCTAGGGGCAAATGTTTGTATGATGAGCACGAGCATTTTTCCTGAGTCATGGGTGTTTAAAAATGTATTTAAGTATTTCTATCCGTTATCTTAGCCACCATAGCACAAGCTAACGCTTAGTTTGGGGCTAGGTAATTGGTGTGTTCGTTGAAACAATTTATTTATATTTATTTATCTTCGTCACTACATAAAACGAAGGTAGTTTCCCTCTTCTGTGTTCTGCACTATGGATTCTTGCGATGCTACTTTTTGACGACCACTTTGGTATAATGGTCAAGAAGTTGACTATTAACCAAGAGGTCGCGGGTTTGATCCCCGCACTGTACAAACATTTGTGTGCATGAACATGCCTGTTTGTGCTGGGCTGGGTGTTATATTATGTATGTATTTATTTAAGTTTATTTGTAATACCACTGTTGATTCTGATATCTGTAACACAAGTGCTTAAACTACTTACCACGGAGTCAGATATTTTCGAAAAACTTAGAGATCCATAAATTGTCAGTAAGCTTATACCTTGATGTGTTTGTACTTATAATTCTACAAGCGAAAGTATTATTTTAATAAGGTAGCCGACAAACGGTCAATCCCCGCTGTGAGCAAACGCCTTCAGAACACTGTTGTTACTGCCCCGAATTCGGCGTAGTAGTGAAGCTACTTTTTCACTCGTACGTAGGATGGCGCCAAAGCTATCCACCCCCGAGTACGTTAACATAGCTGATGCGCTACAAAAACGGGGCAGTTTCAACAGTGCCCTGAAGGCGATGTTGTATTAAATCCGTAGCAGCAGACAAAACAGCGCCAAAAACTGTCTCTTTACTGAAAAATCTCCAAACTTACTAAAGAAACTTTGACCATGCTAGCTCCTAATTCTTACCAGGGTCGGTGACTCCCCAGCCAGTGGCTAAGGCCATGGTGTGGTCCGCGAAGTCAGGTCGCGACCACAGGCACGCGGGCCTGATGGATGACTCGAAGGACACTTCCGAGGCCAGCTCGAGGAGGGCTATATCGTTGTATTTGCTCGGCGGCTTGTACTCGGGGTGCTTGTGGATCTGTTTGATGGGTACCTAGAATTGAAGAGGGGGAATTATTCTGTATTCTAGATTGTTGTTGGTTTCGCCAGTAGAGGAGGATGCAGACAGGGCTTTAAGATTATGTTTTCAAGGAAGTTGTTGGGATTCGCGTCAGCAACACAGGTCAACTTTGACGCTAAGTTTTCCAAAACCTTCTTCTTCGCCGTTGTACTCTTGACAGATTGGTCGTAGTCTTCATGTCTTTAGATGTGTGGTGACATCGTGCAACTAAGCTATTGAGTTTGGTTTTTGGAGATAATTGTCACTACGTGTGACCATGATTTTGTTACGATTCCCAACATGTCGTGAAACCTCGGACATTCTTCGTCATGCGACTTGTTCTGCTGTCACCAGTGATACTGATATCGCGTTTTTTGTCGCCAAATGCCACCGTTTCTATAAGCTTATAACCTTACCAACCTCTATGGGATCAGCGCCGTCCAGCACAGCGGGGTCAATGTTCTGATCGCCCAGCCGGACTACCACGGGGGCGGGGTCCCTCGCTCCAGGGTCCCTGATGCAGTGGCCTGCTGTCAGCACGAACTTGTTGCTGATGAGCGAGCCCCCGCATTTGAAGTCGTAGCCGCCGTCGAAATTTGACCAGCCTATTGCTGCCTGGAGAAGAAAGTTTAAGCCACGACATAGAATGGCTTTTCTTCTGCGGTGCTCTTGGGTAGTGAGGTGGTAAAAACCCATTTGTAAAAACTTTGGGCATCCTTATGAGGGGTAAATTATTTATAGCTAACTAGCGAACCTGGCAGACATTGTCCTGCCCGTTGTGTTTTTTCTGTTTTTTTTAATCGTTTAAACCTTCCCTGGACTTCTACAAATATTTTGAGACTAAAATTATTCAAATCGGTTCAGCCGTTCTCGAGTTTTAGCGAGACTAACGAACAGCATTTCATTTTTATATATAAGAGATTAATACTTTAGTTTTTCTAAAGTTTATGCCTCAATGCCTTGTGCATTGAGGTATAAACTTTAGCGATAGGTGTCACAACAGGTGCTCATATTCAAAAGAAAATATATTTTTTTGTCATTTGTGAATGGGCTATGGCCGGAGGACGCAGTCCTCTATCCTATTGGACACAGTGCGTACAATAGGTTAGTTGACACCACCAATCAACTTACTAAGTACTTTTATCAACTGTCAAAACGCTTTTCGCTATAGAGTTTGTATGGGAATAGCACACTTTGACGTCATTGCGTGCAATGTCGACTGAGTGACTATTTAATAATTATAAATAATACGAACTGCAGAAAAATAATAATGAAAGTAATCATAAATTATGAATTAATATAGAGAAATTCAGTTTTATAATATTTCTTTCATAGTGGAAAGAAGACAATTACGGCTGTAAGTTTAGTACGGCAAATACGGCGGTAGCTACGCCCCTGTCAAAAACATAACTTAAAAACGACTTCCAGGATCTCACTCACCATGTGAGGGAACTCCCCCTGGCTAGCCTTCTCACCTCCCACTATGAGCTGAACACCAATGTAGTCACATTTGGCGCTGGTGATCGATATCGTCTCCGGGTTGGGGAGGAGGGGGATGAAATCAACCCGCTCAACCACTTCGCGGCTGTATTCCTCGCATTCTGTAAGGGGTTGAAATATTTATTCATATTCATATTCTTTTATTTGCCAACTAAGTGTTAAATACATACATATTATAGCAGGTAAGTATTATGCTAGACAATTGCACTTTTATCTTAGTAACCTTTTCAGTTAGGGTATTGCAAAAATTATTGAAATTAATTACCGCCTGACCGCATACAAGAAACACTCGTTAAATTCGAACGTGGGGCTGTTTCTGCGAAATGGTATAAATGTGCTGCCTCGTTGGTGTAATGGCAAAGTTTCTGCCTTTCATCCGAGAGGTCCTGGGTTCGAATCCCAGGTCGAGCCAAAATGGTTCGGAGCTCGGAGTCCGGAAGTTGGCGGTGTTACATCCCCGTGCCTCGGAAAGCACGTTAAGCCGTTGGTCCTGCGCCTGATCTCTCTCCGGTCATGTCGGATTGCCGTCTCACCGAACTTTGAGAGTGATGGAACAGTGAGTGCACCTGTGTATTGCGCTCACACTTGTGCACTATAATATCTCCTGCGTAGTTGGCTGATCTCTGTTGAGACCCGTGCGGTCGCCGGCCTCCTTGGTCGAAATCGGCTTGGAGGACTATTATAAGTGCTTTTAACCATGATACCTTTCAGCCTGAATAATTAAGGAGATAGATAGACAGATTAACACTTTATTGTAAACAAAATTAGAGACAAGTTTAACAAAGAAATATGTACAATTTATGCGGTATTATCGCTTGTAGCGATCTCTTCCAGACAACCTTTGGTTAGGGGAACATTTAATTAACAGGAAGGGGGTATTTGAGCAAAATACAAATGGATAATGTAAAACACATTTTTTACGAAACAACTAAGATATATAGAACTAAACTTTAATAAATTTACATACACTCATCTAAAAAGAGAATGAGTAATAAAACTATTTTATTTTATTTTTATAAATGCATTTATATAAATTAAAAGACAAAGTTACATAACCTTATAGCTAAGCATAAGATAAGTATGTAAATAGAACTAAAATTATTTATAACTTAGGTTTAATAATAAGCTAGGGTCAAAATGAGTATCTGAGTATTTTGTCTCATTTCATGGAAATTACTTAGGTATGCAGTGCACAAGTAATTTAATAACTTAATTTAAATTGTAAATTATTAAAGAAATTTACCTCCAAAGTTAATGTAATACAACTACCCTTTTTGGGCTTCATCGCAATCGGTTTAGCATGCGCATTACTAACTTAACTATAACTATTTTCTTATCGTTTACTTCCCTGGACTTCCACAGATATTTTAAGACTAAAATTATTGAAATCGGTTCAGCCGTTCTCGAGTTTCAGTGAGACTAACAAACGAACAGCAATTCATTTTTATATACCTACATATAAAAAAGCGATTGGCCCACCTGAATTTTTCCATGGGAAGCGTGTCATTTTCCCGCGGTAAAAAGTAGCCAATCCTTTCTCGGATATCAAAATATCTCCATATCAAATTTCATGCAAATTGGTTTAGTAGTTTAGCCGTGATTGAGTAACAGACAGACAGACAGAGTTACTTTCGCATTTATTTTATTAGTATGGAGTGATTTACTCTAATATTGTTAAAATCGTAACTCACAAATCTAACTTGATCTACAAAATCGAATTCTAAATTGTGTATAAATTTTCGCCATTTCATAATCGTTGCTTTGCAGGATACGGGCTTGCCCTCCAACTCCATTCTTAGAACCATTGCGGCAAGATATGACTACCCTATAACTCGCCACCTTGCCAGGGTGTTGGTCAAAAGAAATGCCGATTGACCCGCCGCGGCTATGTGTGGTGTCTCGCTGTTGTATATTGATTTTCCTGTCACTAATATAGTTTGTAAGATTAATTTTACTAATAATAAATAATAGTTTAAGTTTAAAACTAAAAAAGCACGCTTTTATTGCTAACTAAAAAAGAGAAAATAATTTAACTAAAAGCGTGGGGTGCACTTTATGACGTTCTACTGTAATATAAATTCCGTGTTTTCATACTTCTCTTTTTATAGTTGCCAATAATATGATGTTTTTCACATACTACTATACCAAGCAACCCACGCTTTTTACTCTACTGTAATATAAATTCCGTGTACCTACTCAGAAATAATTTTCTCTTTATTAGTTAGCAATAAAAGCGTGCTTTTTTAGTTTTTTCAACTATTTTTTTTTTAGTTCATAAGGATAATGGAAAACTCTTATCAAATTATTACATTGTCATCGGTACTTAATACGTGTGCAAAGTTTCAAATTAATCCGATTTTTTGAAGTTGGTGAAAATTGAGCTCGAAAATTTCGATACATACATTCATACACCCCGATTTAATAATAATAATTTATCCAGCGTCATGGGTCACCATGGCAACAAAGCTGAGTGGGATCCAATTTGGTTCTGTGAATAATATACTATTTTCATTGTTCTCTGTGTAATACCAAATAAAATATTTTTCTTTCTTTCTTAATAAAAGTGTTTTAAAATGGACCCGCGCTGTCCGATCAAAACGTCAAATTTTAAAGTCCAGCTCTCATTGCTCCTTTCATTCCTTAGCCTTCTCACACACAGGAGGACTTGTAAATAATATCTTTAAATGCCTTTTACTCAACGACCCCGTGTCTGCCTCAAAAAGTACGTCATTTATGATTTTCTCAGCATATTTCTTCTGGTCGACGGATAGTTTTTTTAATTTCATAGCCCACAGCTGGGCTATAAGATCCTCTTCAGTTGGACTGTCAGTTTTGGAATTGTCTATGACGGTGAGTGTTCTCTTGACTTCATCATGCTCGGTACCTAAGCCCTGTTAATTGAATATGATAAATAGTTAGAATAATATGCTTATCTTATTTGTATAAACAAAAAGTTCATTCATTGAGTTATAATTACTACTTAATATTTGTTTATCTGTGTAATGGATCCCTTTTTAGATGAAACTTTGAACTAAAAATCTATATGAAGTGTATTTATCTATCATGATTTTATGTTATTTAGTGTCTGTTACTGTTGTAAGCTTTTAGAGCTTTAGCTTTTTAAGCTTCCAGCCTAAAAAGTGTTTAAGAATTATCAAAGTGTGAGTGTATTAAAATTCTTAATGTTATACTAAGCTTGTATCTTATGTGTTATGTTTAAAAATGTTGAGGATGGCCAAAATAAAACCCCGGATTTTTTTTATAACCAGCTCATCATCGTATTTATTTTACACTGTTTTTGACATATATATTTTGAATGGTAAAAAGAAGGTACAGAACAAAAGTATATAAAAGAAAACTAGAATTTCGAAATATTGTGGCCAAAAAGGATCTTGCGGTGCAGATCGCCAACATGTTCTGACACCAAAAATGTTGAGGATGGCCAAAATAAAACCCCGGATTTCCCTTATAACCAGCTCATCATCGTATTTATTTTGCACTGTTTTTGACATATATATTTTGAATGGTAAAAAAAAGGTACAAAACAAAAGTATATAAAAGAAAACTAGAATTTCGAAATATTGTGGCCAAAAAGGATCTTGCAGTGCAGGTCGCCAACATGGCCCAAATAAAGAATTTTGAAAAAGAAAAAAAAAAGAATAATAATATGTGAAACGAATGTTGAAAATGTCTTCTTTACAAGTAAGTAATTAACTCAATGCCTGATTGTTTCCAACTTTGAGAGTAATAAAATGACCAGAAATCTAAAATATTATTATCAGATCAGATACACCCGGAAATTGAATCTTGAACCTCTACCACCTACCAACACTAAAGTTCATCAACTTTGTGGGGAATCCGGGTGAGGTATTAAAGAAGAGGGGGGGGAGAACTCCTTAGCCTGTAGATAAGTGTCGGCTTTGGCGGGCCTTTTCTTAAAACTGTCACTACTGTGTTAGTTATGACTGCTTTGTTGGTGTAGTGGCAAAGTTTCTGCCTACATCCGAGAGGTCCTGGGTTCGAATCCCAGGTCGAGCCAAAATTGTTTCTGAGATTTTCTGTCATGCAACAGCTCGGAGTCGGGAAGTTGGCGATGTTACACCCCCGTGCCTCGGTGCGCACGTTGAGCCGTTGGTCCTGCGCCTTATCTCTCTCCGGTAATGTCGGATTGCCGACTCATTGAACTTTGAGAGTGAAGGAACAGTGAGTGAGTGCACCTGTGTATTGCGCTCACATTTGTGCACTATAATATCTCCTGCGCAGTTGGCTGATCTCGGTTGAGATTGGCCGCCGTGGTCGAAATCGGCCAGGAGGACTTTTATTTTTATAAGTTATGAAATTAAAATACCTAAAGATATTTATTTTGAAGAAAAAAAACTTATTTAAAGTATTTTAGGTACTACCTCATCTGCCGGATACGTTGGTATTTCTTCTGCTGTAACAATAAAATGAAAGTCACAGTTACCTAAATGAAATGATGAAAATAATTTCAAAAAAATATATTTAGTACTTATACACATCTTCTACATGGAAAGAATTTTGGAAAAATAATTTTGGCTTACCTGCAAACCTGCATGCATTTGATAATACTGATCAAAACAAAAAAGTTGAGGTAAGAAAAGGTCCGAATAACGATGTTGATATAAAGTATTTTTTTATTATCACATACATTGATCTGACTCCGTGGTAAGTAGCTTAAGCACTTGTGTTACAGATATCAGAAACAACAGTGGTATTACGAATAAACTTAAATAAATACATATAACACCCAGACAGAACAGACATGTTCAAGCACACAAATGCTTGTATAGTGCGGAGATCGAAACCGCGACCTCTTTTTTTTTCATTTATTCAGATCAACATGTAAGCTCACAGATCACTCCAAAGCGCATACATGCAACACAATACCAAATACATAATTGGAAAAATGGTCAAGGTACACAAAGAAATTTAAATATAAATACAAATTATAGTCAATAATCAAATACAAATTATAATCTCTTGGTTAATGTTAGTCAACTTCTTAACCATTTACACCAAGCGGTCGTTAAATAAAACAGTAACATACGTTTCGTTTGTTTAATTTAATGCCGGCGCCACACATTGGATATATTGGCTCCAAGTTAGAATGGTCTTGGCCCGATACTGGCCATAAGCGTAACATTGCGTCCAATAGCCAATGTCGACCCGTGATGTGTCGCTTTTAGTGCACCAACAAAGGCGAGGGGAGTGAAGAGAGGGTAACTTGGATCCAACGTCACTGTTCAATCCCTACATTGTTTGCATCAGTGCGCGCTATGCCGAGTGCGAATTGGACGTACGAACTGTGGGGTACAAATATTTTCGTAACGTATTCGTGTCGTCCAAACATCAGAAACTGACAGTTTTCTTATACGAATACGTTACGATGGTTGTTCGTGCACACCTCACTGTGGGGTAAGCACCAACATTATCGTAACGTATTCGAGTCATTCCAAATGGCAGAAACTGACACTTTCTCCATACAAATTGACAAGGTAACGACAGGTAAACGCTATGAATACGTTACGATAGTAGTTCGTGCTCACCCCACTGGTCGAATGAGCAAGAATTCGAGTTTCAATAGTATCGACAAGAAGAAGCACTGTGGAATCCAGTGAGCAAATACCACAAAAATAAAAATGTATTAGCAGATTCGTGGGAGAAGATTCGGAGAGGGATGTGCAAAGAAGGCATTACTGTTGCCGACTTAAAAAAGAAGAAAGAATGACAAGTTGAGCTGCTGTCCAACCATCCAATGCTCTTGACTAGTAAATTTGCCAAAAGGTATTCGCTAAGGTATTTGCCAAGCTTGGACCCAATTTGAATACGATGTGTGGCGCCGGCATAATTTTTTTAAAAAATTATTTTAAAAATAAAGTATTCAAACTTACTTCTCTCACTCACTCTCCTTGTGTCTGACAGCCTGTTGGAAACGCTGAAAACAGGCGGCCTGAAAAAAAAACAATAAACAAAATAAAGAGGCCATTCACTGAAATCTTTTTTAGCCATACTGGTTCTGACGAAGGATAGCAGTTTATCATGATATGAAAGAAAGTGGTGTTAGTTACATTATTTATAACTCAAGAACGGATAAACCGATTTGGCTGAAAATTGGTGGAGAGGTAGCTTAGAACCAGGAAACGGACATAAATTAAAATTCATTTCCTTCAGATAAACATTATAATGCTTTTTATCCCGTTCGACCGCGATTTCGAAAACAAAGGAATTCGCAGTCACGGGCACTAGTATAAAGAAGAAAGGTTTGATTGTTTGTTTGTTTGTTTGTTTGAAAGGCTCAGAAACTACTGGAGTACGATTCTCATGTACTCCTGCCAGGGGCCTATGTTTTTGTGATGGGCACGAGCATTAGTACCCGAGTCATGGGTGTTGTATTGTATTTAAGTACTTCTATCCGTTATTCTAGTCACCATAGGCACGACCTAACGCTTAGTTTGGGGCTAGTTAATTGGTGTGTTTGTTTCATTCGTCGAAAGCTACTTGCTACGGAGTCAGATCAAGTAAGTGATGTTGTTGTATATTTAAAAAAAAACCCGACTCCCATGGACCTGCTACGTTCCTAGTCGTCGTCAGCACTGCGAGTTGTTTACACGTGTGTGCGTGTGCGAGGGTTGTTTGTGCTCGCCCCACAGATGTGCGCTTGCGGTAAGGGTAGATGATATTTCTTAAATGAATATACAACAATATCACATACATTGATCTAACTTTGTGCTATGTAGCTTAAGCACTTGTTTTACAGATATTAGAATCAACAGTGGTATTACAAATAAACGTAAATAAATACATATAACACCCAGTCCAGTACGAACAGACATGTTCATGCGCACAAATGTTTGTACAGTGCGGGGAACGAACCCGCCTTACTACTTAGATACTTACACAGTTTGCGGTCTATCAGTGTTCAGGATGGACGATCCATCCCTACAACACACTAGTGTTGTGCCGAACGCACTGTACGTGCAGAATGTGGGACGTATGCCGTTTAGCCTGGAAAAAATCAGGTTTTTTTTTTAAGTTTAGGTACTGCTGACGTAGCACACACATCATCATATCAGCCTGTTACAGTCCACTGCTGGACATAGGCCTCCCCCAAGGAGCGCCATAGCGCACGATCTCCCGCCCTTTGCATCCACTACCAGCTGCCTTCTTCAGGTCGTCTATCCATCTAGCCAAGGGGCGTCCCACACTACGTTTACCTAAGCGTGGTCTCCATTCAAGAACCTTCCTGCTCCACCTCTCGTCGGTTCTGCGACAGACATGGCCAGCCCACTGCCACTTCAGCTTGCTACATTTTTGGACAACATCATCTACCTTAGTCTTATGTCATGTGACCTCGTTCCGGATCTTATCCCTTAATAAGATCCCCAATATAGACCTTTCCATAGCACGCTGAGTGACGTGTAGTCGGTGAGCCAGCTTGACTGTCATGTTCCACGTTTCGGCTCCGTAGGTTAAGACTGATAAGACGCATTGGTTAAACACCCGGCTTTTTAGGCACTGCACATACATACATAACTGTAACTTACATTATGTAATACGATAACAACCGATCGAACGGTTGGCGGTTGGCGCGAGCGAACTAACTTAGTCCTGTGTACGGAGGCGTCCTGAACGCACACTTCAACCCATAATAATAAATGACGTAAACAATCAATGCATCTATTTCCACCCTTACAATAGCCAGTTAGGACACTCATATTGACCCCAAGGGACGCAACAAAAGGTTGTATCAGCCTTACCACAAATCAGTTTTTTTTTACGTCAGGGAAATGCTGTTACGCATACCCACCAGCCGCGGGGGCAGCTGGGGGTTATGTGAGATTCCAGACCTCGGAGAGAGAACCCGCCTACCCACTAAAAACCTGACGGCGCCCTCCGGTGCCATGTGAGTCGGGGACTAGGCGGGTTCACTGTAGGCCGAGAGGCCACAGGCATTCACCGTGTTTTTTAGTGTTAGATCTTTGTTTTAGTAGAGTCGAAGAAAAAGTTCCCACAAATTCTTACTTAAAACTTTTGACAAATTAAAAAGGTTTTTTTATCTTGCCCGTGTCGTCCTCTTGACCGGCCAGAGAATTGATTTAAATAAATAAATTAATTGATACAAGTTTATAGTCAGAGTAAGTAGGGAACTACTTTACTCAAGTTTTTTAAATGACTAGGAATAACGATATTTTGTCCCTCCCCATAATCCCTACTATTATTTTATTATAGAAGATGGTTGGAAAACTGTTTTGGACAAGACTCAAGCTCGCTAATTTTGTGTGGATAGGAACGTAATTTAATATTTTTGAGTGATGGTACTTTACATTTATTTCAAAACTATGTAACGACAACTAACACCTCAGTCTACCTGTGACCACGGACGCTGAATAGGGGTCGAAACGTCAGGTTAAAATCAAAATGTGAATAAATCGCGAAATAATCCGTAAAAAAGTGTGTCTTTTCAGTGCTATAGTTCTTTCAAATCACGAAGTCGAGCAGAATTTACTTGTGGTAAATATGTGTCCGTATATGTGTCGATGTGTGCGTGAAAACGAAAGCGGGTATGGTTAGCATAAAAATAATACCAATATTTTTGTATGTTCAATTGATAATAAAATAAAACAACAAAACTTTTAAACTAAAATGTTTATTATTTAAAATAAATAATAAATAAGGGAATGTATTAAAATAAAATTATGTTCTTCTACATTTGGGTTTAAGTTTTAATTTAAGCGAAACATAAGACTTAAATAAGGATATACAATTGAACTCAAGATATGGCAAAATTATGAAAATAAGGCTAGGCTGGAACTATTTAATAACAAATTTCTATCTATTTTTACGTATGTGAAAAATGTGTCGCCTTAATCTTCTTCGGAAAAACTGTTGCTTTCGTTAGTTTCAAAGTCAGTCGTGCTGCTATCACTTGATTCACCCACATTAATTACAAATTCAAAGTCATAATCAAAATATTTCATATACTCCTTTTCAATTTTTTCGACATGCTTGCATGTATTAAGCCAGATGTTGTTATCGATACTGTTTAAACCTTCAGCTATTAAATTTTGAACTTCTGTCATATTTTGACCAATATTTTTCGAGGCAATCTTATTTTTCAGAATACCCCAGATGTTTTCAATGGCATTTAATTCGGGGTGATATGGTGGCAGTCGTAGTATTTCGAAACCTTTGCTTTTTATTATCTCGTCAATTCTATATGAAATAAAACGCTGCTTATTTCTGATTATTAAATCATACAATTCTACATTGCGGGACAGTGCATTGAAAGGAATACCGTGTTCTGTCAGCCACTTTTGCATGTCGCTCTTGCGCGAATTTGACGTAGGTATACTACTACTTCGAGTATTATGGTAGGATGCGTTGTCCATCACTATAACAGATTTATCTGGTAAATTTGGCAGCAGCTTTTCATTCAGCCATTTGCTATAATTATTGAAATTCATATTTGAGTGATAGTCTCCAGTTGTGGATGATGCTTTGTATATTAACGAAGCATCTTTAATAAATCCACTACTGCTACCCGCATGCACTATAATAAAACGAGCACCGGTACTCAATTTTTTTAAAAATGACTTGTCTTTTGTCTTAGTATCTAGTTTTTTTAAATTCCACGTGTTTTGACGTACGTGCGAAGTTAGCACATATGTTTCGTCTGTATATATAATGGGACGGCCTTCTTCACGGTATTCATGAATTTTTTTCAAAAAATTAAATCTCCACAATTGTATTTCATGCCTTTCTTGTAAAGATTTACGATTGTTTTCAATTTTGTTCCATTCGTAGCCCATTTTTATAAGCAACGAACGTAATGTGCTCAAACATCCGTCAAAACCAATTTTTTCTCTTAATGCTGACTGAAGTTTTGCCAAAGTTGGAAGTTCATTGTGTTCTATATGAAAATTTTGAATTGTAGTTCGAATAATTTCTCGATTCATATTATCTAAATTAAATTTACCGTCTCTTTTTCGTCGCTTTTTCATGGGTGAAGTAAACTTGGTTGATGAAGATGGCAACTCTTTCTCTTCTTTTAAAATCCTACTTACTGTGCGTTCACTGACGCCTGTTGCTTGGGCAGTTCGTTCTAATATGTTTGCTAATGGACTTAGGTCACATCCATCAGTGTTATTTGCTTTCATAAAATTATATTCATCTTTTAGAAAGTGAAAGACTTTAGCAATGATTGCTCGACCCTAAAAACAATAAAATATACAATTGAATAAGTATCAAAAGTCAAAACTAAACTATTACTTAAATTAAAAAATAATCATTTTTATTTAATGTCAAAACTAGAAAAAAAATATTTACCTCGCTATGGATAACTTTGCGCTTTGACATGCTGACAGTACTTCACGGCAATTAGCGTCCGGAAACAATAAACACAACTAACCTGAGCGACAGCGCGCTCGCGACTGACCGCGTCGTCATACACGCACACTATTGCATTATGCATGTACACGTTTAAAAACAAATAAAGACTACTCGCCTTCGTGAAATGCAAGAACTGTACTGTTCACGTAAACCGAAGAAACAAATACGAGTATTATTGCTGTACGATCAATCTTATTGTCACGTCGCGATGCTTAGGCCTGGAATGATGGTTCAGGTACAGTTGGAAAGGTCTCAGCGAGTAGACGTAGAAATTTGTTCAAACTTGTTCAATTGTTCAAACTTGTTCAACTTTTCAAACTTGTTCAATTGTTCAAACTTGTTCAATGGTTCAAACTTGTTCAATTGTTCAAATTTGTTCAATTGTTAAAACTTGTTAAATTATTCAAACTTGTTCAATTGTTCAAACTTGTTCAATTGTTCAAACTTGTCCAATTGTTCAAACTTGTTCAATTGTTCAAACATATTCATTTGTTCTAATTCTACGCGGGCGAAGCCTCTTGCCGGAAGTCAGTAACTAGGTACTTACTGATAGTCATTCCTCGCTGTATTGCAGGCTTCTGCCGGAGTGCATTTTCCAATTGTTTTCGTGTAATTTTCTACGCAGGTATCGCCAACTATTATAAAAAAGAAATATCCAGATTTTTAATTGTGTAGGGGCGAAGGAGGCACCCTTTGAACAGGTGGAGCTTTGAACATTTGACTTCTTCTACTAATGGAAAACGGATATTGCGGCTATAATTTGCATATTCTTCGTCATGATGTATTGGCACTATACAGGGTGGCGACGTCAATACGACAATTGACTTTCTGTCTACTACTGACAAGATTTGGATGAAATTTGGTACATATACAGGGTAGTGAACATTCTGTATTCTGTATGTATTCCGAACATCAACAGACCTTGTTTTAAGCGAATCGTTTTGTCTTGATCGAAATTGAATGTTCTGAAGACATACCAGAAAATACCACAGCTTGTCTACATATTTTCTCATTATAAACGATCGCATTTATGAATATAAACCACTAAGCAACATAGAAAATTATCATGAATGTAATTGTTGAAATAGGTACAAGGTTTTAAGATGGAACAAAATGAATTCATTCCAAAAGAAATAGCAATCATAAGTACCTACATAATGTAGGAATTTTAACACTTGATAAAACCACCATACCAATTTTATTGTTTAACGAAAAATAACGTTTACGAGTCTAAATATAGGCTAAAAATAGAGGAATCTCCTGGAGTGAAGGTTATCTGCCGTATATTAATCATAAAAATGCTTTACACAATTTATTATTGAATAAATGTGTATGGGTTAAAGGTATTGAAAGAGTCTTATGGATAAGAGATATGATAAATAACAAAAATTGTAATATACTCGTAATTTAGAGGATTTCTTGAATTGCATGAAATATACTCCAATTCCTCGAATCCAGATAAAAATCTGTGCACCCATTAGAGGTCAAATGATAACCACAAACATTTTTTTCAAATTATCTTTATTTTTATACTTAAATAGGCACTAAAAATACAACATGAGAGAAAAAAATAAAAAAATTGTAATTATTGTGGTATTTTAGGGGGTGTACCCATTTGAGTACACTGACCGCCTATGAGTGAAAATTTTCAAAACATTGTTTTTCGACGCAAAGTGTTTTCACGCACTTCTTACATTGCCAGCGTACTCTTGAGTGACAAAGGACACACCGCAGCGGTTTTTCAATTTTCATGGGATAGTGACCAACTCCATCTTGAGGCAGGCCTTCAACTATTGAAGCAGTTGGGCGTGATTTCCTTTGTTCACTTTGGCGTAAATAAAATCGTGCTATATGACGGAGGAACATCAGTTGATCCATAGAGTTATCGTGACTCATTACATGTAAGCGCCAGGAATTTGCAATAGTCATATCCAACATATAGGTGAACAATACCCACCACCACTTTTTGCCGTGAACTGCTATTCTATACAAAGACACAGACTGGTCTAGCTCGTCTACACCTCCCATATTTTTATTGTAACTTTGGAATAAACGGGGAATTGCAACGTCTGTCTTGTCTTTTTTTACTGGACACCATTTTTTTACAGTCCCCAGGGGTTCAATCGTGTCGTAATTAGTTGCCATTGTGCACACGCTGTTGTCTTTCCATCTCACTAGTAAAATTTCACCTTTCTTATCAAACCTGTAGTCATAAGTAGCTCGTTCCTTCTTTTTCAAATCCTGGGTGCTGGTTAGTGGGCATTTTTTAGTCCTGTTTTCTCGTATTGTCCCCGTAGCACGGTAACCAAGGCTTTTCAGTTCAAGTAACAGATCATAACGTGTAAAAAAGTTGTCAAAGAAAACTTCATGATTTGCTGGAGTACAATTCAGTGTCTTCAACAAGTTTTTGACTACACGGGAACCTAAAGGATCAGACGACTGTGACTGAGATTTTCCACAGTAAAAATCAAACGAGTAGCAGTAGCCGGTGGAACTCGCCGCAACCCAATTTTTGTACCCGAAACGTACTGGTTTCCCACGAATAAATTGTTTGGCGGGATGGTGGCCAAAGTATTTCACCATCGATTCATCAACAGATATACTGTCATGGAATACTCCCCACTGTATAAACTTCTCCATAAGTTTGTCTGCCAATGGTCGTATTTTGAACATTTTATCGTTCGACATTTCTGCCAAATCATTATTTACAAGATGCAAGTTTCTTTTTATGTCTCGAAACTTATGTCTCGACATAGCTTTACTAACTAGTTCAACGCCAATGTCAGCATCTAGAGACAAATACATTGGTTCACGAGGTAGCTTATGATATCCAGAAAGTATCAAAATCCCTAAAAACTTTTTCAAGTCACAAGGATCCAGCTGGAACTCATGTCTGTTGTGTTGGTGTTTATAGAGTGTGCTATTGGATACGATCAAATCAACTATGTCATCGTCAAACAACTTTTCAAATATTTGTATGGGATTGAGGCTTTTCAATTTTTCACAAATAATCGTTTTCTTTTCACTTACTTCAGACGTACATCGAGGAACTGAATAGTATGAAGGGGTACATTTACGCCAGGTTGGGTTCGAGTTTGGAAGAGATTGGCGGGTAGTTTCTCTTCGTTTTCTTTTCGACGCCAGAGGTTCGTCGTCGCTGTCGTCGAACAAACTGTCCTCATTTCCGCTATTATCACGGTGCATAAATACCTCGACAGTTCCAGGTACGTCTTGCGGCATGAACGCCGCCGTCATATCCTCGTCAACACCTTCCTCTTCATCAGTCAAAGCACTTGGATCCGGGGGTATAACAGCTATATCACAGTCTTCATCATCACTGAACTGCAAAACAGCTTCGATGGCCTCTTGAAGCCCCTTGAAGCTATTATGACCTGTAAATAGCTGTTTCTCCATTGTAACAAATCTGAAATAAAAATGTGATATTTTACTTATGCATGTTGTCATTGTACCCAAACGAGTACAGCGTTATTTATATGACCCTAGCTTACTCACAATAACAGTTATTTATTATTATTAGTACTGATCAATTACTCTGATATATATTTTATACAAATCAAACGTAACAAACAACTTTGATGTAGTAATTGTTGAAATAATAAATAAAACGTTGACTTACCTCCACACAGTTTTAGTTGCACAACTTCAACTGACACTTTTTATTCGAAAATGTCACAATACCCGCGAAATTCAAATAAATTCACATGAACAGTAATTTGTCAAAGTGTAAAAATGAAGTTACCTACGTAAACTTTGCTTTACGTGTGAATGGTGGGTAGGAATATCGCTGTACACAATTGGGTACAGTGACCTCTAATGGGTTAAGAAACGTATTCTGCCTAGATAAGTCGTGTCGAGAAAAAAAAAATTCCGTATCTTACGGAACTAATCTTACTTTATGCAAAGAATTAAAATACCAATAATTGTTTTTTAAACTTCTTTTATTTTCGTCTAATAGGTAACTAATTAGTGAATTCGCTTAAGGTAAAGCGAATTCACTAATTAGGTACCTATTTCATTGGAGATAATAATACTGAGAAAATGATTAATATGTAATGTAAGATTAATCGATTTATTACATACCTTCTAATCTGTTTATAAAAATCATGGTAAAAATTAGGGGACCTGGATCAAAAGTACCTAATCCACACGCCAGTTTTCATCATTTATTTTCTATTCATTCACTATTCACTTTGATGTGATGAAAAGTGAATAGTTGAATGAATAGATTAGTGATGAAAAATAGTCACCTATGTGGATTACTTTTTATCTAGGTCCCTTAATTTTAACTAGAGATGGGCCGAGTACTCGGTTAGTACTCGGTACTCGGCGTACCTACTCGGTGGTTTTTTATACTCGTACTCGGCCGAATAACTCGGTTTAACTGGCGAGTACTCGGTTATGTAAATTTAATAAGCAGCATGTCTGGAATAAGTTTGCTAGTGGCCAACTGGAGGAATTAAAGTATGTACCTAAATTACCACATACTTAAGTCAATGAACAAGCCCCTAATCTGGCGTTTGTAAAACCCTATTGGTTAATAGGACAGCCAGACTGCTGCGGATCGACAAACCGTATGTAGTTCAAGATGTATGTATCATAAAATCAAATACATAATATGTTGATTAGTGAAGTCATGATTTATTAAATCAAAATTACAGTGAGTAGGTATTGCTGGCAGCGCGTTGCGGTCATGTTTGATCTTGTTTTAGGACCTCAAATTAAACCAAGTAACTCGGCCGAGTACTCGGTACTCGGCAAGCTTTAAACTAAGTAATACTCGGCACTCGGTAAACCCACTACTAACCCATCTATAATTTTTACCTACTGCGTTGTGAATCGTAATTTTGTTCTTACAAGTTTAAAATAAGAACGCTGCCAGACGGAGCGTGGGCATTTGCTGTAAATTGATATTTCTGATTGAATATGCTTTAATTTAATATCGTATATGGTTTTATTAACTTCATTTAGATTTTACATGGTTTTAAAACCACGGTCCATAAAAATATTTACAACAGGTGTCATCATCTTTTTTTTTTATTGTTGTTAATGTCGCGGTGAATGTGTTAATTTAAAGTCAAGGTCACTAACCTCTGGTCTGGCTGTTCACAAGAGCCAATGTGGCAATGAGGAAAACCAGGTATTTCTTCGAATGCATGTCTTATTTTATATCCTTAGGTCCAACACTGAGTTTTGTTGATGTTTCTTGTAACAAAATCTGAAAAAAAAAAACCAAAAAAAATGGTAGCAAAAAGATAAAAAAAACAAAACCTGCTGTCCTATTGCACCAATAAGTAGGTACATATTTACTTAGTTGTATTAGCGAAATAAAATATAGCCTTCAAGCTTGGGAAAGCCTAAGTCTTTTATTCCTAGGCGAAATAATTAAAACCCATAGGTACCTACCTAGCCAATGTTGAGTAAATTCGTTTAAACGAACACTTTCTTATTTGGTATTTTTTGATAAAAAAAATCTTTCTAGATCCCAATAGTGCTAAGAATTCTATAACTGGTCTTAAAGATGTTGAGAATTAAAGAAGAAACATTAATAATAATGTATAATATAATATACAAAAACATCACATACATTGATCTGACACCGTGGTAAGTAGCTTAAGCACTTGTGTTACAGATATCCGAATCAACAGTGGTACTTATTACAAATTTACTTAAATAAATATAACACCCAGACCAGTACAAACAGACATGTTCATGCACACAAATGTTTGTACAGTGCGGGGATCGAACCCGCGATCTATTGGTTAATAGTCAACTTCTTAACCATTACACTAAAGTAAATTAACTCATAAATTTGCGACACTTGTATTTTTTAAGCACTTGTAAAGTTATTTCAATTCTATTGTGGTGAAGTGAGAAACACTTAAATTGACAATATCAAATAAAAATCTATATTTTGACCTCCTACAGTTCAAACTCATCAAAAATGTAAATAAAATACGAAGATCTCATCAAGGGTTATAAAATTTTATGCGCTCAATTTGGGACCATTAAAAAGAATCAAAATTGTAGGTAATTTATAATTGACTTGAAATTCCTCTTACAGTTCTATTTGTGTTCCTAAACTATTAAACTTTGTATTTTAATAGCCAATTGTAAGAATATGCATCAAAATCGGTTCAGAAACCACCATCAGCATAAAAAACATGAAATGCCTACTATTTATTTATTTAAAACTTTATTGCACAAGAAATGTACAAAGGGTGGACTTTATGCTAAAAGCATTTTGAAGTGAAAATGAAATGAGAAAAATAACGTGTTTAATAATGCAAAAATAAATTAACTTAATATAAGATATTGTGATATCATCATAATATCAATAAATAAAAGTTAATAATAAATTATATTATAATATACAAAAAATAAATATCAATACTATTCTAAGCATCAATTTATCTAAAGACTTTAGATTCTAAGGTATCTTTTTAATATACTTAGCTAGTATAATAATCAGATAAAATTAAATTTGATTAAGTCACTCTTTTTTTCACACAAAAAAATTAACAAAACAGTTTTACATGGAAAGATAACTATCATTCAAGAGACTCATTCGCACCCACATTCTTAATTTATCGCAACCGTTATTATAGATCTTTTCTAACAGTACTTCATATTTTTATTTTTATTTCATCTTTAATATTATATTTCTGTCTAATTATTGTATTTTTTTTGTGTTTTCTCTTTTATTTATTTTGACGCATCGCCCACTAATCATTTCTGCTTAGCCCAAAGGTATGACTGATAGAGAATGCCCTACGGTGTTAAGTTCACCTTTTGTTCATGGTTTTGTTGTGCAATAAAGCTTAAATGATAAATAATAAAAGATTTACAAAGTTGGCGGTCTTATCGCTATGAGCGAAATATTAATTAAGAAAATCAGTGAAAAAAAATTTATTCTTCTTCTTTTGTTTTCAATTTCCTCAATACTGTATCTATATTTTATTGGAATATAATTAGAAAGAATAAAGATAACTTATACGTAAATATAACTGTACAAGAATTAACTAAACAACTAAACTAAAAAAAACTATTAATTAAACTTTTATACCAACTTGATGTAATGTGACATGCAATAAATGATTTGAATTTGAATTTGGATTTGAATTAAGACTAAAAAACATTAACAAGAATTAAGAGAAATTAAACGTGTATACCAAATTTTAACTAAATCGTACACCGGGAAGTGGGTAAAATTTACTTTGCAAGTTTTGATCACCGACAAACACGACATACTTAAAATACATAAAAGCTTTATAAATAAATGACTCACCTGTTATTTAAAATGACAGATATTTACAAAAACACAAACATTGCGAACTTCGAACACAACAAACATGTGTGACCCTGATGTATATTCTTTACATACTGACTCAAGTTATATTTGCCGAAGGTTTGTTACAGGTGAAGCTTTAAACCAGGTATGCCTCCAATCGACTAAAAATAAAATAAAAGATCATGACCAAAAATGTATGAGCACCGTCCTCACCCACCAACAGACATCAAATTGATATCGATGTGATCGTTAGTGACCCATTTCTCGCCTAAAAGTTTTTTTTTTAAATCGATGGGACAGTTCGGAAAATTTTTAAAGTTTTTATTTTATTTTCATACATATTCAGTCCCAGTACAGACGAAACATGTATCACAAGGAATAAGTCTCACAAAGTTATTACAATTAGGTATTTATCAAGTCATTTAAAAAAATTAGAACTAAAAAACGATTAACTGCGCTATCGCTGAGCTTATTATACTGCAAAAGAATAAAGCTTATATCTCTATCAGAAGTTGTTTTCATTAACGGTACCTAAGTACCTTTCTTATCGAAACCTTAACACAAGTACTTAATTTGAAAAGCTAGGTCAGTGAGGAAATTTTAATTAACTATATTTGTATTTTAATTAATTGAATTATATACTTCAAAATAAGGAAACACCTAACAAATTTTTTATGTTACTGAAGTTTTTCACTGAAAACTATCCCATATTCAAATCAAAACTCTTTTTTTTTAAACTTTTGACTATGGACTTTTACAAAGTCCCGAGACCCCGCCAGTGCTTTTAGCCAAAAGTTTTTCTGACCAGTAACAATGTTTGACTGTAACATTCACTTATGTCTGCTGGGTTCTCTTTAAAACCAGTTTAACCATCTCCCAAGTTTATTGGACATTGCAAATCCAAGCAGGTATTTATGGTGATTTTATAAATACGCGCAACGAATTTTGTTTGTGAGAAATTTATTTGGAATTTCCATAGACAAACGGAACTTTTTTGCTATTCTGTAGTGATTTAGGACCTCTTGTAGGTTCGCTATGCCTAGTAATTATTCTCTTTTTAATTTTTTTACTTATTTTATTTTGCTGTAAGCTGAGGGATGGAACAGAATTCTGAAGTCCTTATTTTTTGCATTTGGAAAAATAGTGACTCTTGATCGGCGCATAATTGAAAGTGAAATCTACCGTAAATCAAAAAATACTATTATCACGATTAAAGAGTTTATCTCTATAATATAACATTTTCGTGTCACAATGTTCGTTCCCGTACTCCTCCGAAACGGCTTGATTAATTTTTATGAAATTTTGTGAGCATATTTTGAGTAGGTCTGAGAATCGGCCAATATCTATTTTTCATACCCCTTAGTGATAAGGGTTGTCCACAATAATTTATATGGCAAAACAACGTTTGCCGGGTCAGCTAGTAATATATAAAAAAGTACGTTATGGCACTTGAAAACTATATTTAACTATATAATTTCGTATTTTTAGCAAATGTTAAGAAATAAACGGATTTTATGTAAAAAGTTTTCGGGTTTTTCAGAAGTGAACGTCCTACTACTGAATTTGATAATAAATAACTTCAGATAAATGAAGTATGTAGAATATTAGGTATACATACCTATCTGAGTTGGTATTTATGAGTAGGTATTATTACTACTTTACCTAATTAATTACTTTACGTTTAAGAATCTAAGTGGGTGTGTAATTGATTAAAAGCGTTAAAATCGCTTAGATCCATTATTAGAAGAGGAAAATAATAGGTTTTAGCCATAAGGAAAAACCAATGGGATCTTGTCTCAGTGTGACATGTTATTTGTTAAGGAAAACTAAAATCTCCATAACTATTTCAATTCGATGTTTTTAAATAGCTTCTTAAAAAAATATTATAATTCTTAATATATATTAAAATTCTTCAAAAAATGTTATTTGTTAAGGAAAACTAAAATCTCCATAACTATTTCAATTCGATGTTTTTAAATAGCTTCTTAAAAAAATATTATAATTCTTAATATATATTAAAATTCTTCAAAAAATGTTATTTGTTAAGGAAAACTAAAATCTCCATAACTATTTCAATTCGATGTTTTTAAATAGCTTCTTAAAAAAATATTATAATTCTTAATATATATTAAAATTCTTCAAAAAGTGTGATTCCGGCCAGGATCGAACTGGCGGCCTTCTGCGTGTAAAGCAGATGTGATAACCACTACACCACGGAACCAGATACTACAATAGCTGAAATTACGCTACAGTTGATGCTAATAAGTTAGATATTGTGGAGCGGTATTGAGATAGTAGTACAAATGTATGCCAACAGATGGCGTTAAGAGTATACTTTTGCTCTAGAATGATTTATTCGTGATTAGGTGGTCACAGTTGTTTTGCAATCGATTTTGGTAGTTGAGCAAAGATAATCCCTTAACATTATCTTTGTTGTTAATATATGCGTAAAAATGTTTTTACGATTTATTAGGTGATTATTAATAAATAAATGATATTGTTGGTTCATTTACGCAAACTCTCGACATTGAAATGATACACTTTTTTACATTTTTTACAATAATTACCAATCGAGTTGAGCAATTAAAATAAATATAAAAATAAATAAATAATAGATATCTCATTGTTAAAGCTGAAAAGAAGCTATGATTTAAGTGAAGTAGTTCATACTCATTTGTGTACTTAAAAGAATGTTTTATTTTAATTACCTACCTATGTTTTATGTTGCTGTGCCCTGCTGGGTGTATACACAAATATGCTGTACTATTATTAGTCTGCTATATGTATATTTGCAATAAATATGTTAAATAAATATAAATAAATAAAATCATCAGCACTCTTCAATTAGTATAATAAATAATTTCAATCTTTTTCTATACATTTAAAAATAAATTATTTTAATCATAATCATTGCCAAGTGTACCAAAATAACTATGCAAAAACGCACATTAATTTAAGCTCAAAGGATAGTATCGTACGACTCAAAGCAAATACTTAGGGTACCAATTAAGGTAAAATTGTTACACCAAAGCTTTAATTTAGGCCTGTTATCCTTTTAGATCAGGGTCAAAGTCCCTAATTAACTGTTTAAATGCCACAGCTTACCAATTCAACATTCGGTTATCGCCTCCATAGTGTTATAGCATAGGTCAAGCAAGACACGCGATTGTTGGGACTAGCGACATTTTAGGTGCTACTGTATTCCTAAGGTACTATGCTTTAGATATTTACCTTATGGAGTGTACATTTAAGAAAATGCCGTTTTCCGCTAATATTAAGTTTCATTTTTATTTGCTTCGATTGATAGACTAATAATGGGTGCCCATAATTTGTGTGATATTAATTATTTTTGAAACAAAAAATACCCATGCTGAAATTAATTGCAATCGATTCAGTATCTGATTCTGAACAAACTACTCTGAGGATGTGCGTTTAATATGTTACACGTTGTATACGCAAAGAAAGTATGTGGGTACAAAAGGTGAACTTAACGCCGTTGGACATTCTTTACAAGTTATACCTTTGGGCTAAGCAGAAATGATTAGTGGGCGGTGCGACAAGGGAAAATAAACTCAAAATAAATGAAATAATGATTTTGGATTTATTTATTTATTAAAGCTATTTATTGCACAAGAAAAGTATGTACAAAAGGTGGCCTTAACGTAGTAAGGCATTCTCTACCATCCAAACCTTTGGGCTAAGCAGAAATGATTAGTGGACGGTGCGACAAAGGAAAATAAAACTCAAAATAAATAAAAGAGGAAACACAGATTATCTTAGGACACGTCCTAGTAATAAGGAACTGTAATATAAAGCAATAAAATCAATTTATTTTTGTAAATGAATAATAACAACGCTTTCACACGTTCCAACATATAAATTAACCCTACTGATGCTGTGCCGATATAAAACAGCGCAACGCAAAAAACTCAATCACTATTGTCATTACCTCTTTTCAAAAGAACATGACCAAAAATATATGAGCACCGTCTCTACCCACATACAGACATCAAATTGATATTGATGTGATCGTTAGTATTTGATAAAAGTTTTTGCGCCCGGCGTGCCCCAACACCTGCACGCCAGCGGATTTAATGAACTGCACCCGATCCGCAATACAAGTGGCTAAGTTCTGGGCTGCAACGATGTAATTTCTCGTGTTCCATCGACACGCTAAGAGAAGAATACCACTGTTCATTCTGATATCTGTAACACAAGTGCTTAAGCAACTTACCACGGAGTCAGTTCAATGTATGTGATGTTGTTTAATAAATAAACATAGGTACAGGGACCAGCACATCAGGCTACCCATTTTTGTTGCAAAATCACCCGTATCACAAGCACACAAGATACCGCAGTGTACCGTGACTTGCTGGCCACCGCTGTACCGTATGCTGCTGCCTCTTTATCCGTTATTCTTTTTTTAGGGTTCCGTACCTCAAAAGAAAAAAACGGAACCCTTATAAGATCACTTTGTTGTCCGTCCGTCCGTCCTACCGTCTGTCAAGACCGTTTTTCTCAGGAACGCGTGGAGGTATCAAACCGAAATTACTATATGATACTTAGGTCTACTGTCCCTGGAAGCTGTAGAAAAATCAACCTTCTAAGCCAACGCAAACAAAAGATACAGCCATTTAGGACGCAATTTTCCGCAAATTTTCGAAACTCGCAAGGGAATCAAAACCTACAGGGTACTTCCCGTAAACTTAGAATCTTGAAATTTAGGCAAATCCTTTTAAGAGCCATATAGGCCTGAGCGCCTCAGCCGTGTGTAGGACTCCCAGCGTCCTAGGAAGGACGCGGCTCAGCTCCGAGTAAAAACCTGGAGGGGGGACTGTGGCGACCTCTACCGTTCGCCATCACAAGCGCATGCCTAACGGTGGCGTACGACAGCGAGCGCTGATACGGCTCCATTGGCTAGATGGCGCTGTAAGCCTAGCACCGGCCTAGTACCGCACATGAACCGCGGCATGTAAGATTTAGCTCCAGATTAATATTGATAGACAAATCAAGATGATGTCTATCGGATCTTGGTCCCCGACCATAATACCCGGTCGGTAGGAAGCGCTTCCCTTTAGCTTCCTAACTCTAAATCTGTTGCGCCAAAGGACTACCCACCACAAGCCTGCGGTATCCCGTCCCAGTTTAGGAGGTCCTATGGGTTCCAGCTGCAGCCACACAGTCATCATAGCTCAAGTTTTAGCTTAGTTTTGGGTGGTTAAGTTCAGTTTATTATTATAACGTGCCAATTGAAGGTCTTAGGTCTAGACCTTACTTAGACTGTAATTACCAATTTGGTGTAATTGTCAAGAAGTTGACTCTCAACCAAGAGGTCGCGGGTTTTGGGCCCCGCACTGTACAAACATTTGTGTGCATGAACATGTCTGTTTGTACTGGTCTAGCAGTTATATGCATTTATTTAAGTTTATTTGTAATACCACTATTGATTCTGATATCTGTTACACAAGTGCTTGAGCAACTTACCACGGAGTCAGATCAATGTATGTGATGTTGTTGTATATTCGTATTGTTGATGTTGTATAGCTGTTCAAAGGCTCAGTGTTTAATTATTTATTAGTACGTATGTGTTATTTTAGTATGTATATGCCATTGTCAGGTACGGGTTACCTACGTTGAGTCGATGGACGTTGGTGCGAAGGACATAGTCTCGAATTACTTTTCGGCTACCCCGTTGCGTCGAATGCCCGTAGTGTCGAAAGCCCGTACGTTTTAAAAACAAACATTTTCCAAGGGCTAAATTTTGACCGACCGCTTGGTGCAGTGGTGTACATGTAAAACCAACCGGACTTCTAAAACCAAGGGTCGCGGGTTCGATCCCCGCACAGTATAAGCATATGTGTGCATGAACATGTGTGTTTGTACTGGTCTGGGTGTTTTTTGTGTATAATATGTATTTATTTACAAAAAAAGTATTTAAGTAGGTATGTTTATCCGTTGTCTAGTAGGATAACACAAGCCTCGAAGCTTAATTTGGGACTAGAGAATTGGTGTGATTGTTGTGAAATATTTATTTATTTATTTAAAAAAAATAACCTGTCTTTGGAATAAACGCATTTTTTGGGGAGGAGGGTTGGACCCCAGTCGTGTATCAGTAAAATTTCAGCACACGCGAGTTCATAGTTTTTTTGGCAAAAAAAATAGCCACGCTACGTCATTTCCACCAATGGCCTACGACTCTGCGTAGGTAGGTAATAATAATCAATTTTCTCTGAAAAATAACAGTGTGTCAAAATGGGGTCAAAAATACTTGCTCTATTTTTAACACAATGATGAATCTTTATGCAAATCTCCAAATGCGTAGACTGACACAGTTTATGTGGAATCAGTAGGGACACAATTATTAGGCTATTGAATCCACATTACAAGCTTTTATTTAGCTTTGGGTTCGTGCGCTGGCGTCGTTTAGTGGAAGTTTAAAGAATAATAATTCTCTCTTTCGGCTTTAGCCATGGCCCCTTTTTCAATTATCTTTGGCCATGGCTTTCCGCAAAGTAACGGCTGATTCCATCAAAAACGCTCGAGTCAAAACTTTATTCTGTTGAAGTTGTCGACAAAGCAGTTTAGGCAGAAATGGAAGTTAAGTTACAGATGCTAGAATAGCCCCCTTACTCTCTAAGCCGTGTCCGTAGTTCCGGATGAAGCCATCCTTGTCACTCTTACCAGCTTGCCCGTGCGAGCGAAAGAGCTGGCTAGACACGAGAATACGAACAAAATGTTAGGGAGTAGTGTTGGTAGGTACACGATATATACAAGGTGTTACAAAAAACCCGTAATAACTAAAGGGTTTTGTTGTGCCCGGAAAACTGCACAACATTCCCAAAGATATCTAGGTCAAAATCTCAAAAAAAATTGGACTTCCCATACAAAATTGCCAATCAGTGGATCGGTTAGATCGAGAGCCAAATTAAAAAAGATTTCTACCTAGGTTGCTTTGCGAAAGTTTTTCAGTTTTACGGGCACAACAACACCCTTCAGTTATTACAGTAGTTTTGTAACATCCTGTATAAGGGTCCTGTTGAGACGAGCGTCTGTGTCCATATTATTTTCAAGCATATGTTTATTACTTCTGTACTGCTTTAACTTTTTATATTCTGTGCTCTAAAGTGCTTGACATTGGGCGCCATTTTATATTTAGTTTTTTTTTTCAAATTAATTTTTAAGCCTTTTGAATTTTATTGCGTTGTGTAGGCAGTAGCTAGACGGTGATAATTATTCTTGTTCCATTCCGGACACGCACGTTTGACGTGTGTTTGTGACGTCATCGTTGCCTAGCAACGACGGTGAAGTGGTGTTAAGCGATTGTACAAAATTAAACAAAAATTTTAGCACCTTTACTCATTCATGCGCAGTGAACGACAAAAATGAAAACGTGAACACATTAAAATGGTAATTTTTATGCAAATTATTGTGAATAAAATAATTTAGCTGCATTAGAACTTAGTCATCAAAAATGAATTAGTGCTGCAATCGCATATATGCATTGATTTTGTAATGTTTAAATAAATAAAACAAACTTAGGTATTAGTTGAGTGTGTTCGTACAAATAATATTTATTCTTTTAATTATAAATAAGATCTGGGTATCGAGTACTTATAGAAAACTATTTCATACCAAGAAAAGAACCTCTTAGAACGTTGGTCAGACTTATATCACAATAAATAATATTTACAATGTTTAATTTATTTAAATTTTCCAAGAAGTTCAACTTATGAAAACATAGAGTAGAGCTACGATGGTTACTAGAGAACTTCCAAAGATGGCTGTCGCTGATGATCCTGAAACAAACAAATAAATAAATAAAATAAGTATACAACAACATCACAAACATTGATCTGACTCCGTGGTAAGTAGCTTAAGCACTTGTGTTACAGATATCAGAATCAACAGTGCTATCACAACTAAACTTAAATAAGTATAACACACAGACCAGTACAAACAGACATGATCATGCACACAAATGTTTGTACAGTGCGGGGATCAATACCGCGACCTCTTGGTTAATAGTCAACTTCTTAACCATTACAACAAAGTAGTCGTTAAAAATTTGACATTTAAAAAATTGGTTGCCTGTAAAGTCGGTATGCGGGCGAAAGTTTTACGTGACAACGACTTTGAGTGGTAAAATAATTTTAATGTGAATATTCATTCGTATAACATGAACCGGTGTGTATTCCTTTCTCTCTCACTCTCTCTCTCTCGCTCTTAGGCGGGTTAACTGTGCTCGAGTGGAAGGGACGCGTGCCTTTCACTTTTTATGTCTGTCTCACTCGCTCTTAGGCGGGCTAACCATGCCCGAGTCGAAGAGACGCGTGCCTCTCACTCGCTCTCATTGTGAGCGCGGAACGTGAGCGGAGCGTAACGAAGTTTCTTGAAGTGTCACCCGGCAAACCAATTTATAAGACGTTGTCACGTCAAAATTTGACATTTAAAAATTCAAAAGCTCTCGACATGAGCCCGGCAAAACTGTTTGAACACTAACTGTAGTGCTTCGACGGCTGGATGGAAATTGACAAGCCATAGCTAAGAACCACAGTGATAAAATTATGTTTCAAATAAAAAAGTTCAATGTTCAATCGCGCGTCCTTTACAATTATATGTTCCGGGTTCTGGTGGGACTGCCGAGGTTTTGCAGCGCGTCTGGCATGTTTGCCGACGCTCACGTCGACTGCTTCCATGCTTTAATGCGTAAAATCATTATTTCTATGCCAAAAAAGGAAAACTCGGTAGTCCTAACAGTGTTTTAAATCTTTTGGCCGTGAGATGGGATAGTAGATAGCCTTAGCTAAGTACTGGATCACTGCCCTACCTAATCAAAAGTCGAAATAAAATTTGTTAAGTTCATTAATTAATTTTGAATTGAATTGGTTTATTTATTATTATTTTCTAATTATGTTTACTCATATTAGACGTAACAACAATGTTATGTTAAATTATTAGGATTAGAATTTGAAAATCAGTCTTTCCGTTCCGTGGGGTGAGCACGGTGAGCACGAACGTATCATATTATTAGGTCCTTACATATGAAATTGGCGTTTTGTCGTACTGGCCACTTTGATCACAAATTTTTCCTATTTGGTTAGGAATTCGACAGGTTACCATTTTTTTCGAAATTTGGATAACTTCTTGCAAGGGAAAAAGTTCAACTCAGATGGGGCAGTCCAAGTCGCCTTCAAAGATTTTATTGATTCCCGTTCGAATGGTTTTTTTAGTAAAGGGATCAATGAACTACCTATGAGATGGCAAAAGTGCATAGATTACAATGGCTCATACTTTGATTAAATAAATATGCTATATAAAAAAATTTCGACTTTTTGTTCCTCCCATACAAAACGCCGATTTCATAGGTAAGGACCTAATATCATATATCACGTAACGTATTGTTACGCCGGTGGGCTAGTGCTAAAACTTTGATCGTGTTTTTCCGTGCCTTGGAGGCGTTTTCAGCAGGCTGAAATACCATTTCAGGCCGTTTCAGAGAGTGCTCTAACACATACTAGTTTATCGAAATTTCACCCAAGTTGCCGTTGTTTTCAGGCGCCTGAAACATGTTTTCAGTCCGTTTCAGGCCACCCTCTATCAGATGACGCCATAACCTGAAAACCCGTTTTCAGGCGTTTTCAGGACCCCTTATGGGCCTTTGAAGCCCACTTCAGTATATGACGTAATTTTTAGTAGGAGTGAAAGAGATAGCACGATTAGAGAGAGACAGCTATACTGAGAACATTCCAGAAAGGTGTGACAGAGACAGCACAAGACAGGGATAGCACTATGATGCCGAACATTCGAGAAAGGTATAGGCTAGGCAAGACGGCATTTGGAAGGATCCCGAACAGTCTCGTACTGGGTAGTAGGTACCTACCGAATATTCGGGAGTCCTTGACGGCCGGTATATAAGGAGCCCGGGAATGCGTCCGAGTTGGAGTTTAATTTGGGAAAGCGACGAGTAAACATCGAAGCGAAAACTGCGACAACAAGATTTTGGAGTGCGATATAAGTGTTTGTGTACTAAGTGTTGTAACGTAAAGTGTGTACAATAAATCCTACTCTACTTCATCGGTTTAGAAGTGCATTTCAATCTAGATCCCACACCCCTAGAACGTAACAGTATTATCGTAACGTATTCGTGTCGTCCAAACGTCAGAAACTGACAGTTTTTCCATACAAATTGACAATTTAACGATAGGTAAGTAAAGCTGAAAAAGATGATTATTTTGCTTTAAATTTCAACTAGACGACGCCAGCGCAGGACCCAAAATACATCCAACTGTAATCACCTGAAAAAGGTAGAGCTGGAAGTCGCAGGACTTACAATACCTACAAATCACAACGTGACACAGAAGATGCACCCGGAATCACAACACTGACACCAACAAAACACTCAAATTTTAAAGCAAAATAATCATCTTTTTCAGCTTTAGTCATGGATTTCCGCTAAGTAACGCCTGATTCCATCAACTAGATAGGTAAGTAAACGCCACGAATACGTTACGATAGATGTTCGTGCTCACTTCACAGGCGCGGCCATTGGTTGGGTTAACACACTGTCAGAAGCGTTTTGCGGCGACAGAAAGTCGCTGTGGGGTGAGCACGATCAACTGTCGTTACGTATTCGTAGCGTTTACCTATCGTTAACTTGACAATTTGTATGGGGAAACTGACAGTTTTTGATGTTTAGACGACATGAATACGTTACGAAAATATCCGTGCTCACCCCACTGGTGTGGCCTAAGGCTAACATCCCATTGTTGGGCTGTTCCCTTTCGCGCGTGGTCTAACTACTTAAACCAAGTCCAATGGACCTGCTCTTCTCCTTGTCGTCGTCACTGCGAGTTGTTTACACGTGCATGTGTATGTTGTTGTAGATGCAAGCCCATCTTGGACACCATATCTTCTTCTATTTGGCGTGGTCTAAGGCCTCATGAAGACGACGTTGGACTGGAAACGAACCGGCGCGGCGCCGAACCAAAACCGCGAGTAGGTTACCGAATGAATCTTGCGCCTTAGAGCCGGACCGGCACCGCATACTCATCGGGCCGTCTCTATAAACATGCGGTTTCAATCCGGCGCCGGTGCGGTTCCAGTTTCGTCAACATGAAGCCTTATTCTCTACTGTTTACTTACTGCAACTGCTTCGTTGGTGTAGTGGCAAAGTTTCTGCCTTACATCCGAGAGGTCCTGGGTTCAAATCCCAGGTCGAGCCAAAATTGTTTCTGAGATTTTCTGTCATGAATTTCTCAAAAAGTTGAAGATTTTTGGCTTTGGAAGTTGGCGGTGTTACACCCCCGTGCCTGGTGCGTACGTTAAGCCGTTGGTCCTGCGCCTGATCTCTCTCCGGTCATGTCGGATTGCCGTCTCACCGAAATTTGAGAGTGATGGAACAGTGAGTGCACCTGTATATTGCGCTCACACCTGTGCTCTATAATATCTCCTGCGTAGTTGGCTGATCTCTGTTGAGATTGGCCGCCGTGGTCGAAATCGGCCAGGAGGACTATTATTACTTACTGCAAGTCCCCAGCTCCTCGGAGAAGGGGTGGTAGAAGGAGCACTGACACAAGCTGTTCCGGCACTCGACCATCTCGGAGTCGGTTGCTAGGAAGCACTGGCTGCTGCGCGCGCAGGGCTCGAAAAGACCTGGGAAGAAAAAGATGTATATTTAAGAATATCAATCAGTGTTTCAACTAGGGGAATTCGGTTGATCGATCCTGATCAGCATCATAATAATAGCCGAACGACGCCTTCTGTGGGGTGAGCACGAACAACTATCGTTACGTATTCGTAGCGTTTACCTATCGTTAACTTGTCAATTTGTATAGGAAAACTGTCATTTTCTGACGTTTGGACGACACGAATACGTTACGATAATGTTCGTGCTCATCCCACTGCTGAGGATAGGCCTCCCCCAAGGATCTCCACCGCGATTGGTCCTGCGCATCCTGCATCCAGCGTATCTCGCATCCTGATCAATAGGTAGGTGTGTGTATAAAGTTGAAAATTTAAATAACCACTAAACGAAGCCAGCGTCTATCCTTAAGACACAACATCTCTTGAGAATACCATGTGTAGTGGCGGGCGAAACGCGTCGAGTGTTTTGTTGGTGTCAGTGTTGTGTTTCCAGGTGCATCTTCTGTGTCACGTTGTGAGTTGTATTGTAAGTCCTGCGACTTCCAGCTAGTTTTTTTAAGTGGTTACAGTTACATATATTTGGGTTCCTGCGCTGGCGTCGTTTAGTGGAAATTTAAAGTAAAATAATTCTCTTTTTTAGCTTTAATCATGGATTTCCGCAAAGTAACGACTGATTCCATCAACTATAGGTGTGTGTATTGACTTGAAACTATCGGTTTAGTCTATGCAATCTAGCAAAGACGCGAATTGTGTACCTACCTATCCACGCGAGAGATGTTGTCAATTACAAAATCCCGCACAGAATAAACTTATTTCCATTGCTTTTTCACGCGTCTATGCTACTTTAGGCGCAACGCATTAGACATTAATAGAGTTCTCATTTAGGAAGACCTTAGCATCATGGTTAGCATCAACCTAACCATGATGTCATTCCAATCAGAGCCATAAAGCATTCACAGCCTTAAAGCATTCACACATTATTGGAGTTCTGGATGCAACCTTCCAACCAAGGAATTTGGAAAATCTTTATACAATAGAATACTTTATGTGGCAGTTGCTGATAAAGCCAAACATCAAAAACTTAATTACCAATCATAGGATAGGACATTGTCCCTGAAGTCAGAGGCTTTTGTCTCCCTAACGTTTCGTTTGAGTCCTGGTTACTTTAATAAAGAATTTTATTATTATTATATTTTCGGTCCTAAAAGACAACTCTTAAAAAATCTTTTTGGCTCCGGTCATCAGGGAGGACCTAGCTAGCTGGTCTCTTTTGTAGGTTTGACAGGGATGGCTATATTCGAAACTGTGGGCAACAGCTTGAAGAGTAGGAGTACTGACCCTCTGAGCTATCCTGCGCTCTGAGCTATTACGTTGGAAAACTTTGGCACAGACCTGTGTCAGCCCTGAACGTCCTTCGGCAGATTATGATGAAGGAAATGGCAGAAACTTACCAGTCATAGGCCAGCACCCGTTATCTCTGAAGTGGAAGCTCGTCCCGCATTGGCAGATGTTGCTGATGCATTCAGATCCTTGGAGAACACTAGCACACTGAGCCGTCACGTTGCACGGTGCTTCGTAGCCGGTGGATTCTGTAAAAGAGTCATAAAAGTATTTTTTTTTTCTGTAAATATACCCACAGAAGGCACTTTTACACGTCGCATAAAACCCTATCACAGCTTCGGTACAGCTACAGAGGAGTATTACCTCTTTTCTCTAGGAATCTGTAGGTATAGTGGGAGTACCTAGTGATCATGGCACTGCACTTGTAACAGCGCCCAAATATCGGTAACTCAAAAACAAAACGGTACATGGTATAAGTCCCGAAAAATGAACAGAAATTAGGGCAGAGAATTATCAAGAAATCGCTTCATACTTCGAGACCACGTTTACGCAAAGTAAAGCCACTATTTTCTATTTATATGATGCTTCTTCTTAAGTCAGCTCACTAGTAACATAGTGTGGCAGCGACTCAAAATAATTAAAAAGAAACCTCTGTTCGTCACACAACTGATAAAATAGAAGAGGTACTTCTCTTCTATTCTATCAGTTGTGTATCTATTTTCTACTAAAAAAGTTCGCCTGTTTAACAAAAAAGAGTTAAGTATGGGTACTTATATTGCTTATGTCTCTTGTAGGTACTACCTTTTTAATTGTGAATACAATGACCTGAATCATGGTTACAATATTATGTAGATATACTCATAGATTACCTGGCCAGCAAGTGCTCTCGTACTCCACAAAGCTGGAGTTACATTGACATGAGCCAGTGCTGCTACACACTGTGTTCTCGATCACGCAGTCAGCGTCTATACTGCAGCCTCCACCAATACCTACGAACATTAGAATAAGGGTCAACTTTTACAAAATGAGAAAATAATCACCGTTACTAACTTTAAAAAAAAAAGTAGGAATAAGTGAGGAGAAAGAGTGAACCCCTGAGACACACCGCGGATTAAGAAGTTGTTAGTTCTGACTATTAAGAAAGAGGTGTGTTGTTTAAAAGAGTCATGACATTCAATTAAATACTTTTGTTCGTATAAATTATTTAACAAACATAACATAGTGTCTTAATAAGCCTTACACAGTTCGCAAAATCAACTAAGTGATTTTCATCAATCTTTTCGTCATTGTAACGTCATTTTAAACTAGAAATGCCCAATTTCACACACGACGCATATTATTTTTAACTTACTTGGTGCACAGTAGTCGCTGACCTGCTGGTAGCCATCTCCGCATGAGCAGAGTCCACCTACGCACTCGGTGTTAGGTGTTCCTGTACATTCAGCTGACACTTGGCAAGAGTCTCCAAGCTCTGTGGGCGAAGTAAACAAATTATGTCTATGAGGGTAGGCTATTCAACCGTCATTATTGAATTCATTAAATTGTGATCTTAGTGTGTAAGTTGTTAAAGTAGAAAAATGTTGGGCTGACGTACTTGTAAAAATAACAGGATCGGAGGGTAAATTTCATAAATCGAAATGAACTAACACCTAGTCTACCTGTGACCACGGACGCCGTGTGAAACGTCAGGTTAAAATAAAATGTAAATAAATAGCGAAATAATCCGTAAACAAAGTGTATAATTTAATCAAAAAGTAAAATTCAAATAGGTATATATTTTAAGGTAGACAGTTAAAATAAAATAAAAATGTTTATGAAACTTGTTTCTGAAAGGTCATCATTGGGTAGCAATAGTTATCATATCTATAGTTTTCTATAGAAAACTATAAACATTGAAGCCCCCATTGAAACGCAAAAATAAACTAGTCACAAAAGAAATATGAAATCAATTGTTCGGATTTGCTACAACTTACTAATAAAACGTTTCTATTGAAACACAAACAATTATTATTGTCTCGTCCAGACTAGCATGGCTAAAAGTTAATAAATTATGAAATATTATAAGTACAGCCACAGAATATTTAATCGGACACGTAATAAAACTTATTTTTATAACCACTTTTTTTTTTTTGTACATTTTAGAATGTATTAGCGACTAATCAACCATTAATAAAATAATTCATCTTTCAAAGCTGCCCCTGTTCAAAGATGCCACCTTCTCCCCTATATAAGTGTTTAATACAAATCTCTTAAAAAGTTTTTTTATTTAAAAATATATTTTTAATTTTGTTCGTCCTTAAAAGTGTCTAATATATGCTGCTTTCATTAGTACTTGATGGTAATTTTAAGATAATTTTGACGTTTGATTGAGATAAATTTTAAACGCACTGAGTTATTAAGTTAGAGGATAATAGAGAGAGAGATTTTGGTGCCATTTAATAAATATTTAACAAGTTTTCTATTTGAATGTGTGTTACAAATTTAGATGCTAAACAATAACCACCATGATATGTTAGATTTATAGTGGCTCATATAGAAGATCATCGTGGTTGAGTTGAGACACGTGGTTTAGACGGGCATCAATAGCGGCAGACTTACCTAGTAATTTAGAATGCAATACTGATTTTTTGGAGCATATGATGCTATTAAAAAGTAAGCGGTTTAATTACTAGGTACCCATAAAATATTCGTTATGGATTGAAATCATTATTGATTTGTTGATAAAGATACTCGTATGTTGGTAATAAAGATATGTAAGTTACTTTTTTAGCATTTACAATGAAAATTTCTTTACAATGTGAATTAAAACACACTTAAAAGAAAAAACGGACTGCCACATGCGGGACTCGAACCCGCACCTCTCGCAAGCCAGGCGATCGCTCTCCCAATTGAGCTATCGTGACACTTACTCATCGGTCCGAATTTCTTTTAGTGCTCCTTAGGCTGGCTGCAGGTTGAAAAGGCTCGTCTAACCTTATTATCACGAAAAAAAAACTTCCAAATCCAAAACTTACCAAGTCCAAGAGTCAGACACAGGCCACCTTCAGACACGTAGCCCTCGGGGCAGGTACAGATCCCTTGACCTTCTTCGTTCTGGACGCACTGGATCTCCAGGTCGCCTGCTAGACAGTCGCTGTCTACCTCGCACGCATCGCCAACACCTGATGGGGGAAAGAGATGGAGGATTAGTTTAGTTTGCTGCTGACAAAATGGGATGGGATTATACTCGTGCAAGTGCAAGTAGCTATTTAACATGACAAGTAGAATATTTTTCGGTCACAAATTTATAAGACCGATTTGTTATGAAGTCACATACACAATCATGGTTTTTTAATTAAACCTATCAATCAAAAAAACAACTTGCATTTTATTGAACACTTTCTATTTAATTCACAAAGTATTTTATGTAATCATATTAATATTTTTATTATTACTAAGTATGTATTTGTACTAATAAATAAAACGTAATAAATTTACAATCTCAAAACTAGATAGAAACTCAAAGTGGGCAGATGCAATTAAAACGCTGTAGGTGGGCGACATACAGCGACAGCCCTATCTCATGCTTACGTACCGCGCGGCTGTAGACCGCGGTAGGCACTTATTTCAAGGACACGGCCGAGTAACAATACGGTAGTTGACACCACCAATCGTTGACGTACTTTTTATCAACTGTCAAAACGCTTTTCTTCATAGAGCTTGTATGGGAATAACACACTTTGACGTCACCGCGTGCAATGCCGACTGAGTGACTAATTATCATTTGAATTCCAATTAAAAATCAAATAATACGAACTGCAGAAAAATATTAGTGTAAAGGCATCTGAAATTATGAATTATTTTAGAGAAAATCAGTTTTTGAATATTTCTTTCATAGTGGAAACAAGCCTATACTGTATAGATAATATTACCGTGGGTGGTTAAAGTCACTTACCAACAAAAAGCCGGCACATGCGCCTCTCAGCGTCCCACACTGTCTCCTCGGGGTCGCACTCGCAGCTTCTCAGCCCCCACTGCTGGGGCGGCCCGCAGCGGGCAAAAGCCCCAAACGTGTGACAGTTTGCGTCGGTCATGCAGGCGTCGGTGAGCATGCGGGCGGCTGAAGACAAGATTGGATTAATAAATAAATATTGAAACAAAATATTCCACAACAATCACACCAATTCTCTGGTCCCAAAGTAAGCTACGAGGCTTGTGTTATGGGTACTAGACGACGGCGACGGAGAAACATACTTAAATACTTTTTTTTGTAAATAAATACATATTATACATAGAAAACACCCAGACCAGTACAAACACACATGTTCATGCACATTTATGCTTGTACTGTGCGGGGATCGAACCCGCGACCCTTGGTTTTAGAAGTCCGACCTGTGGACCACTGCACCAAGCGGTCGTCATAATATTTGGTACATTACATTACATTTGGTACATTGGTAAAATACATATTTACAATATTTGGAATTAAGCCCAGACAGGTATCGTATGATCCACCGGGTACCTATGCTAAAGCTCCATTATAGCCGTTTCCATAAACCTTTGTTTGAAATGATACAATTTTTATACGGATTATTTTGCAATTTATTTACTTTTTTTTACCTGACATATCGGACCCTTTTCAGCGTCCGTGGTCTCAGGTAGACTAACGTGTTAGTTGTCATTACATAGTTTTGAAAAAAAAATTAAAACTACCAGCACTCAAAACAATATAGAGTTACGTTCTATCTACACAAAATGAGCTAACAGTATCATGAGGTCTTACAGTGCGGGGTCTAGCTTGAGCCTTGGCTAAAAAAGGATCCCAAGCTGGTGGAATTTCCCAACCATCTTCTCTATTAAAATTAGGGTGTCTTCTAATTTCAACGGCCTCACGGAGCATACGAGGAAGAAAACGACGTTCTCTTGCGAGGACTTTCTTTGGTTAATACACCTGCGGCTTCCAATCACCGAGACTCGCGACGACTTAGTACCTACGTAAACTCAGATTTAGATTTGACGACCACTTTGGTGTAATGGTCAAGAAGTTGACTATTAACCAAGAGGTTGCGGATCCCCGCACTGTACAAACATCTGTGTGCATGAACATGTCTGCTTGTACTGGTCTAGGTTTTATATGTACTCGTATTTATTTAAGTTTATTTGTAACACCACTGTTGATTCTGATATCTGTAACACAAGTGCTTGAACTACTTACCACGGAGTCAGATCAATGTATGTGATGTTATTGTATATTTATCTCTATTATATAAAATTATCGTGTCACAATATTCGTTCCCGTACTCCTCTGAAACGGCTTGACCGATTTTTACGAAATTTTGTAAGCATATTGAGAAGGTCTGAGAATCGGCCAACATCTATTTTTCATACCTCTTAGTGATGAGAGAAACAATTTATAAAGCAAAACAACGTTTGCCGGGTCAGTTAGTATAATATTCAGAGCGTAATAAAATTTTCCAACCTTTGACACAAGTCCTCATGTCTTCGCCGAAATAGAAGTTGGATTGACAGGTGCAAACTCCATCTCTGACCTCGGTGAAGAATCCAACGCACTGCGCTGCTGAAGTCACTGGAGACCCTAATTCTGTAAGAAAACTGAAAATTCAACAAGCAGTTCTTATGGTTCCGTATCAAATTCAAAATTATTTATTTTCGGATAACTTTACATCTATATTGTTAGTAACATTGTTCTTACGTCTAATATTAGTAAACATTTAGATTAGTTTAAACATAATTTGGAATAAATAATAAATTAACAAATTAAAATTAAATTCAAATTTAATTTATTTACATAATAAATTTGCTCCGACTTTGGGTTAGTTAGGGCAGTGATCCAATACTTCACTAAGGCACTACCCATCTCACGGCCAAAACCTTTAAGATACTGTTGGGACTACCGAGCTTTCTTTTTTGTATACAGAGTGTAAAAAAAAACCTTAACGAAGCCGAATACCACATTTTCTACCAAGTGTAACGATCATCTTTTTCCTTTACACCATACCTGGGAAGTTAACGGTTAGGTACTGAGGTATTGATGGTTAAAGTTTGAAAAAAAAAGTTGATGATATTTATAGAAATGTCTTCTGTCCGTTATAACTTAACTTTTTTCCAAAGTAACGTGATACAAATTTTCGCTAGTTCTTTCATAAAAAGCCTAAATGGCACACTTCGCAATTAACAGCGCACACTCGAACCGAACCGCGACGCGGCGGCGTATAGCAACACGCCCCGCGGTCACTTCCCCGCGTGCGCGCTATACATTGCAGGTTAGTACCTGGGAAGTTAACGGTTAGGTACTGAGGTATTGATGGTTAAAGTTTGAAAAAAAAAGTTCATGATTTTTATAGAAATGTCTTCTGTCCGTTATAACTTAACTTTTTTCCAAAAAAACGTGATCCAAATTTTCGCTAGTTCTTTCATAAAAAGCCTAAATGGCACACTTCACAATTAACAGCGCACACTCGAACCGAACCGCGACGCGGCGGCGTATAGCAACACGCCCCGCGGTCACTTCCCCGCGTGCGCGCTATACATTGCAGGTTAGAATTAATTGTTTTTATTGATGTCAAAAAATAAAAGTTGTTTCCCAGCCAAAATTTCTTTTTCATACGATTTGGTTTGATGTACTGAACGCGTGGTTGACGGCTTCGTTAAGGTTTTATTACACCCTGTAGAAATAATATTTTTACGCATTAAAGCATGAAATCAGTCTACTCGAGACTCGGTTTAGTAGCACCAGGCGCGACTAGCTCATGCTATATCTGCGTCTTATTAGTTTGTTCTACGGATTGAACTTTACTTACCAGCCAAGCAAAAGGTATTGTCCTGATTAGGATAATAACCCAAAGGACATACACAGACTCCATACTGGGAGCACACGAGTGGGTCCTCACAGGCATTGCCAGGCCCACACACTGCGCCGTACTGAGTGAAGGTGTTGAACGTTTGAGGTTCGATGCTCCTGTTGAATGATTGGGTGCCGTCGCCTGGTGCTATCTTGGAGAGGTTGGCTGAAAATGAAGTGTTAGTAGGTATTAAATTAACTGGGCAGACATAATCTATTTATTTAATACTAGCGGAGCCGGTCCTGAATTCTCTTTGCAAAGGTTGATCTTGATTTAAGAATTTTCAGAAGTATATAAAAAGCCTGAATACATCCCACGCCGTCTACAGGACCTTTTGAAGAATGAAGCGTGCCTCATGGCACTATTCAATTTTATATGTTCCACATTGGAAGAAATATAAACTACCACAGCACAACATCAACACTGAAGTCTTCTCATCTCTAATTCTAACCTTCAGCAGATAAAATACTCAAGTCCAGGCTGTATGGATGATCTCCTTTGCCTTTTCCAGAACGAAAAAAAAACAAATGCCAGTGTTCCATTGGTGGACTTTATGTCTCTAAGCGTTATGTTATTCCAGTTTTCCATGTGAGAATGCAGAGTGTGAATTATGATAGGACAAATAATTAACTTAAATTTATGTAACAAAATATGTTTCTTACCTGGAGCATTTGCGTTGAAGCACTGCAACGTGATGAGACCGCAGGCTCCACCATCAAACTGACAATCTTCGTCTATCACGCAGTCATCACCAACAGCTGGAATTTGGAGAACATGTTTTACACTTGATTCAAATCGAATTCATTTGGTGCAACTGGCTCTTTTCGATGTTGTAGATTAATTATCTAGCACAAAACAAGTCGTTTTATATATTAAGTATTTTTACGTTCACAACGCTATTTTTAAATTCGAAATAACATAACTCTTAAAAAAATCTTTGCGGCTCCGGTCATCACGGGAATTCGAACCCCCGACCTTTGCAAGTCCGGTCCAATGCTCTAGAGTATAGAGACGTAAGAGCATTGGATGGATCCAAAGACATACGAAGAGATAGAGGCACTACTAAATTGCAAATAGACGCACAACGCACACACACACAAACAAACACGCTCACACACGTACTCACTCTTAGGCACATTGTTTATTTGTAAATTAAATAAGAATAAAACATGTTACTAAACTTATTTATATCTCTTTAGGGACGAGCAGTAACTCCTGGCACAGGCTTTATCAAGCTAAAAAGGAGATACTGGTCACATCTTGTTTAAGCATATCTATGTAATAGAAAATAAATTGGTATTTTGTATTTGTACTAGAGATGGGCCGAGAAGTGGTTTTACCGAGTATACCTAGTATTACTCGGTTTAATGCTTGCCGAGTACCGAGTACTCAGCCGAGTTACTCGGTTTAATTTGAGGTCCTAAAGAAGATCAAACGTGACCGCAACGCGCTGCCAGCAATACGTGCTTACTGTAATTTTGAATTAATAAACCATGAGTTCACTAATCAACATAATATGTATTTGATTTTATGGTAATATCCCTTGAACTACATACAGTTTGTCGATTCGCAGCGGCCTGGCTGTCCTCTAATTAACCAATAGGAATTGACAAACGGGCTTGTTCATTTACTTAAGTATGTGGTCGTTTAGGTACATACTTTCATTCCTCCAGTTGACCACTAGCAAACTTATTCCAGACATGTTGTTTATTAAATTCACATAACCGAGTACTCGTCACTTAAACCGAGTTATTCGGCCGAGTACGAGTATTAAAAAAACACCAAGTACGCCGAGTACTGACCAAGTACTCAGTCCATCTCTAATTTGTACTCTTACCTAAAGCCTTCCTCCTACACTCCCCTCTCTGCCTGAAGTAGTATCCCTCAGCACACTGACAGGTGCCCTCCTCACAGCTCATGCTGAATGGGTCGTTGAGATCCCCTCGGCACTCCTGGTCGTTTGTGCAGGTCTCCCCAAGGTTGGTGGATGGCCAGCAACGGCCTAGGAAGTAATGGAAGCCGGGCTGGCAGGCGCAGTTGCCCACTGGAAGAAAGAGTTAAGATTAGATATGAAGTCATTGTCTCACTATATCTGATTATTGTCAGTTGCTTTTCCCGCAAATGTTGTATGGAATGCAAATTTTTAATTAAACGGACCTTATATCTTAACGCATTGTCTGACTATTTAACTTATAAATGACCCCTAAAAGTCGCAACTTCAACGAACTACTTTGATAGTGTTGCCACTGATCTGCCTAAAAACCTCTGCGTCTACCTGTGACCACGGACGCTGAAAAGGGTCCGAAACGTCAAGTTGAAATAAAATGTAAATGAATCGCGAAATACTCCGTGAAAAGGGTATCATTTCAATGGCTACTGTTCGCGTAAGTAAACCGAAGAAACAAATATATTAGGTTACTCTATCAAGATTATTAAATAAATATTTCATAACAATCACACCAATTCGCTAGTCCCAAATGAAGCTACGAGGCTTGTGTTATGGGTACTAGACAACGGATAAACATACTTAAATACTTTTTTTTTGTAAATAAATACATGTTACACATAGAAAATACCCAGACCAGTACAAACACACATGTTCATGCACACTTATGTTTGTACTGTGCGGGGATCGAACCCGCGACCCTTGGTTTTAGAAGTCCGACCTGTGGACCACTGCACCAAGCGGTCGTAAGTAAGTAAAGGTTCTCAATTGGCGACCGTGTGCCGCGTGACGTTTCGGGGGCAGGACCCTTAAAGGTGGACTGACGATCTGGTGAAGGTCGTGGAAAGACCAGGACAGATCGCGTTGGAAGTTCTTGGGGGAGGGCTATGCTCAGCAGTGGCCGTCGAACGGCTGATATGATGATGAAGATGATTAAGTCACTGTTTTGCTTTAGTGGTCTGCGTTTCGGACCACTAGCCCAACAAAATTCCATTGCAAAGTCAAAAGGAGCGATCGCTTTGTTTGTAAAACCTTGGAAATGCTATTTCGATTTCGTCGAGGTCATGTGACAAGTGATAAAGGCTTTCACATGACACAAATGCGTAAAAAATCAGCGTCTTTGCTCTGCAACTGCGTCAACTCCATTCATAGGACCATTGCAGGAAGATCTAACTTCCCTATAACTCGCCTCCTCGCCAGGGTGTTGGTCAAAAAAATACCGAATGACCCGCCGCGGCGATCTCTTATGTATTGTTATCTTTTCTGTTACTAATATAGCTTGTTAGATTATTTTACAAAAAAACCGGTCAAGTGCGAGTAGGACTCGCGCACCGAGGGTTCCGTACAAACCTGTAACTTTGAAATTTTCGAAATTGTCAAAAATATTTTTCAATTTTTTTTTTAATAATATGATGAAACTGAAAATTTACGGTTTTCGTAATTTTTCCTATGTCTGTACTATAAGACGTGACTTCGTACTAAATTTCAATATTCTAAGTTTACGGGAAGTACCCTGTAGGTTTTGATTCCCGTGCGAGTTTCGAAAATTTGCGGAAATTTGCGGCCTAAATGGCTGTATCTTTTGATTGCGTTGGCTTAGAAGGTTGATTTTTCTACACCTTCCAGGGACAGTAGACCTAAGTATCATATAAAAATTTCAGTTTGATACCTCCACGCGTTCCTGAGAAAAAAGGTGTTGACAGACGGACGGACGGACGGACAGACGGACAACAAAGTGATCTTATAAGGGTTCCGTTTTTTCCTTTTGAGGTACGGAACCCTAAAAAAGGACCTGGGTTGTCTGATTTCCTAAGATAAAATAAAAATAAATAAAATAAATGATTCGTTACTATGTGTGTAAAGTTCAATTAATAGTTTCTATCCAACCCATGTCCTTCCTTCATCAAAGTTGAAGATAAGCGATAAGACCTCCTAAATTGTACCTATACTTTACTTCGAAAATCCTGTATATATATTTTTTTGGTGTGCAATAAAGAGTTTTCTATCATGAAGTTGATGCTACATGCACTATGCACTTATGACCATATCATGGTAGATTTTCAGATTGACTTATGTTTTTGTTACACAAAAGTATTTTACAGGTACAACAAGCTAATTCTTTGTGTGGTTTTACTAGAGATGGGCCGAGAAGTGGTTTTACCGAGTACTCGGTCGAGTTACTCGGTTTAATTTGAAGCGCAGTTGTAATAGTTTGTCTAGTATATGTAGGCGATCCAATAGGAATCGACAAACGCCAGATTAGCGGCTTGTTCATTGACTTTCACGCACACGCACACACTCACACACATCATCATCATCATCATCACCACATCATTAACACTTGATGTTACGTGCTCTCCACAGATATGAATGTTAAATATTATGTTATATTGTTAAGTTGTATTGTATTACCTGCGAGGGTGGCCTGATGACCTGTAGAACAGGTTTGTTTGAACCTATTTCAGGCACCAGTCTTTCACAATCTAGTAATACTACGTACAATGCATATGATCCTTAATTGTAAGGATTTTTGTGAAAGAAAATAAATACAATTTATTATTATTATTATTACTTTAGTTTGTGGTCATTGAGGTACTTTAATTCCTCCAGTTGGTCACTCGCAAACTTATTCCAGACAAACTGTTTATTAAGTTTACTTAACCGAGTTATTCGGCCGAGTACGAGTATTAAGTAAACCACCGAGTAAGCCGAGTACCGAGTACTCGGTCCATCTCTAGTTTTTACTAACCATCAGTGTTGGAGCCTTCTGGTTTTCGGCACTGGAAAGCTGTGAACAGCCTGGAACATTGGAAGTCATCCACGCACGGAGACCAGTGGTATGGGGCCACTGAAAAGGAAAAGAAAATAGTTAGCTTTCTTATTCGTGTATTTGGGAGGTAAGGCTTTCTTAATTCAAGAGTCGCTGTCGGGTGAACGCACATAGATAAAAATTGTGTAATATAGCAACTCAACCTGCCGACAAACTGTTGCACAGTTTGGCAGAATAGTGCAAATGAATTGTAATATGTTACTTTTGAAAAATAAACTAAAAAAAATAAAATAACCTACTTGTACTTACTTTGTGAAAGTAAATTAAACTACTTCGTTGGTGTAGTGGCAAAGTTTCTGCCTTACATCCAAGAGGTCCTGGGTTTGAATACCAGGTCGAGCCTAAATTGTTTCTGAGATTTTCTGAGAGAAAACAGCTCGGAGTCGGGAAGTTGGCGGTGTTACACCCACGTGCCTCGGAAACCACGTTAAGATCTTTCTCCGGTCATGTCGGATTGCCATCTCATCGAATTTTGAGAGTGATGGAACAGTGAGTGCACCAGTGTTTTGCGCTCACACTTGTGCACTATAATATCTCCTGTGCAGTTGGCTGATCTCTGTTGAGATTGGCCACCGTGGTCGAAATCGGCCAGGAGGACTACTATATATGTATATTGTGAAATTAAAACACACTTCAAGAAAAAACGGACCGCCACAGGCGGGACTCGAACCCTCACCTCTCGCAAGCCGGGCGATTGCTCTACCAATGAATAAGTGTCACGGAGCTCGATTGGTAGAACAATCTGCCATCAGCCTGTTACACAATATTTATCTAGTTGCGTTAGCGATACCCGTTCAGCGATGTTCGCTCGCTTGATCATTTCTTTACAGTGCGGCATTTAAAGTGGACATATGGATACTAACAAATCATTGCTACTCTCATTGATTTGATTTGTTTTAAAAGACGAAGCGAGGTCATACCCCGTCAAAAGCGTGCTTGGTTTAAAAACTTGCTTTATCAGCCCCCATGCCATAAAGATATTTAACTGTTTATAATGAGAAAACGGTTTATAATATGTCAATCTATATATTTAATAAATTGCCAGAAAGACTGAAAGTACTCGAAGGAAATATATTTAAGAAAAAATTGATTGAAAGGTTGCAAAAAAAAGTTTTTATAGTTTAAGTGAATATTTTAATAGTACTGACTAATTTAATGACTATGGCATTTAATTTAATAACTTAATATAATCAAAATGTAAAATCTACTACTAATGTTTGCATGCCTGTACGCAGGCTGGATACACAAGACTTATTTCAAAGACCTTTGTATTCTTGCAAATAAACTATTTCTATTTCTATTGTTGTCTAGCTCAGATCACGATGATGATGTATTGTACGATAGTGTTTGTGTAGTGGCAGCAGCCGCAACTTTGAAGAGTGGCGCGAGTAATCGCTTGTCGCACTCGCACACTTGCTTATAGCTTGACTGCCTCGTTGGTGTAGCGGCAATGTTTCTGCCTTACATCCGAGAGGTCCTGGTTTCGAATCCCGGGTCGAGACAAAATTGTTTCTGAGATTTTCTGTCATGAATTTGTCAAAAACAGCTCGGAGTCGGGAACGGTAACGGTGTTACACCCCCGTGCCGTCTCATGGAACTTTGAGAGTGATGGAACAGTGAGTGTAACTGTGTATTGCACTGACACTTGTGCACTATAATATCTCCGGAGATCAGTTGGTTGATCTTTGTTGAGATTGGCCGCCGTGGTCGAAATCGGCCAGGAGGACTATTATTATTTTATTATAGCTTGACGATAAAACTATCGAAACTACACACTCGCTGCCCGATGATCGTCAACACGTTTATAGATTCTAGTTCTACTCGTTTCTCTTTCATCGTCGGCGGTTGGACCACTCCCAAACGATTAGTGTCCGACCGAAGCTTCGGCTTCGGCGTCGGCCACCTTCGGCCTAAAATCTACCTTCGGCGAAACATTCGGCTTCGGCCCAAAACCCGATCGAAGCCGAAGGTTTCGGCGAAGGTCCGAGCGACCTTCGAGATTGAACGAATTGTTACGAAAGTCATGAGGCGGCGGGGAGTCACTGTCAAAATATCACATTGCATGCATCAAAACAAGTTCGTACGTGTATTTAAACGAGTGTTTTGTGGTCTTGTCGAGTAAAACAAAGACTGATTGGTCTCATTGTTATTTGTGAATTACATAATAAAGAAACGATTATTTTTCACCTTTAGGTTTTTTACCATCACAAACTTTTATTTATTTCTAAATCTTTATGATATATCATCAACTTCTATATGAGACAGTCAATATAAACCTTCAATATTGAGGTTTTGAAATAATTTTGATATTAATTGTAGACAATATTGAACAAAATTAATTACTGAGTGCTGAGAGAATATAAACCTTCGGCTTCGCTCAAAAATAGACCTTCGGCCGGACACTACAACAGATGAAACAGGCCTTATGACAATGAGTTTACTCACAGCTAACGCAAGCGGTCCCACCCCCCACGGCCTGCGTGCCCGTGGGACATGCGCACGCGCCGGCGACACACACGCTGCCGGAGAGGGCGGTGCAGTCCGCGTCGTGCGCGCAGCTCCAGATGGCCAGCGCTGAGTGGATGTGGAGGATGCATCCTGTAACGAGAATATAGCTTGTTAAATGGGAATGATACACTTTTTTTAGAAAACTAACAGAGTACAACCCTTATAACTCCGTAGTGGCAAACGCTCCCGGCGGGATCGTTGACAGATATGCTAAAGTGCCACACACTCCCGGCGGGAGCGTTTACGACTCATTTAGTTTATATCCATATTTTGCTACTTACGTGAAACGGAATGTTGCATAAACATAGATACACTAAACGATAAACGGGGCCACACTACAAACGTCAAGTAATTGACATTTGATACTAAATTCCCACCAAAACTTCACTCACCTTGAGTGGTGTCTCGGCGCAACATCACTATATTATGAATTAAGCCTTAACTAGATTGTATTCCTAAAAGTGCTCCTAGCGTGCTTAAAATTATCATTTTTTAAGCAAATTACTTTACAATGGTGCAAATAATAGGTAGGTACATTAAATTATAAGTATAAATAAATGAATAAACAACAGTGCTTTTGCGTGGTATTTCGTTATTCATTTACATTTATTTGACGTTTGACCCTTTTCAGCGTCCGTGGTCGCAGGTAGACTAATGTGTTAGTTGTCATTACATACCAATCGTGAATCGCATGCTACGTGAGGCCATTGCAACGCGAAGACACCCTAATTTCACTATTGAAATTTAATGAATTATAATATCGCTTATCTGTAGAAGGTGGTTGGAAAATTCCACCAGCTTGGGATCCTGTTTTAGCCAAGACTCAAGCTAGACCTCAGGATACTGTCAACTCTTTTTGATTAGAGAGGAACGTAACTCAAACGTGTTAAATTTCGGTAGCACATAGCTCCAGAACGGATTCCAGTGCGGTTTTTTTATTAGTAAGATAATTTAATCACAGTGTTTCTTAGCTATAGTTGGTTAAAATCCTTCTAGCCGCTTAATTTCACCTACTCATCGCAGCCGTTCTACTTATTCATTTATTTTTTGGGAAAAATATATAACTAAATACGTAATTAAAATAACATACTCGTATAAACCAATGAAGTTTGCTGAGCTTAAATTATACACGGAGTAAAGCAATAAAAAAATTGTTAAGAAGGTTAAAATACACACATCAAAAGTGTCTAGGGATCAACATATATTTTTGCAATAACTTTTCTCCTGATTGATATTAATTAAAATTTTCTTTAAGGATTCATCAAATAAAGTGTTTTCGTTTGTCTACAGTAACGATAAACCAAGTCACCTTTGCATTAATAAAGAAATTTGCCATTTTCCTAATAAAGGGATTTTTGACATTTGAACCACTAACATTAAAGTTCGAAAAAAAGACTGAAATAACAGTTTTCTTTAAAATTTTATTGGGTAACTTAAACAATTAATATTCCGTGTTTCTACCGCGAACACTAACAACACAAGAACATCGGTTTGGCATACTCAAAATGAGTTCATCCAAATCACGCTGTGGAATGGCCGCCCATGTTCGTTGCAACAACAAAAAAAAGGTCTTCTTGCGACTGGATATTCGGCAGAGCTCTTCTCTGTAGTAGCGCCAGACGGACCAGTAGGACAGTATCGCTGCACCACACGGAGGCAAGACCGATACATTCAAATCACAACTCTAAGAGCTCCAACAATAACCGCCATGATGTTAGCCGTGAGGCTTCATCACTTATCAGGGAACATAATTAGCGACCAAACAGTCAGAAACCGCTTGCATGAAGTGAATCTTCATTCCCGAAGACCGCTAAGGGTACCACCTTAGCAATGCACAATCGTAGTATTCGATATCAATGGGCTCTTGAACACAGAAATTGGGCAGAAGAACAATGGCGTTTCGTGTGACTTTCTGATGAGTCTCGTTTTGGTATGAGACCGGATACAAGACGTATACGACACTGGAGAACCCCTGGACGCCAACAGCGATTAAAATCCTGCCAGGAAGTCCATCCTTATAGTGGTGGAACCATCATGGTATGGGCGGGTATTTGGATCGGCGGAAGAACTGAGTTGATTTGGATCAGAGGCAACCTCAACGCTCAAATTTATGCTGAGACGATTGTATCAGACGTCATCGTTCCTCTACAAGTGCAAATCGGTCCCTTATTTCAGTTAATGTATGATAATGCACGACCGCACACCGCAAGAGTTGTAAAACAGACTCTCGCCGCAGCTAACATCAATGTCATGCCCTGGCCTGCTCAGTCGCCAGACTTGAACCCGATTGAGCATGCATGGGATATGCTACAGAGAAGAGCTCTGCCGAATATGGAGGGTATCCAGTCGCAAGAAGACCTTTTTTTGTTGTTGCAACGAACATGGGCGGCCATTCCACAGCGTGATTTGGATGAACTCATTTTGAGTATGCCAAACCGATTTTCTTGTGTTGTTAGTGTTCGCGGTAGAAACACGGAATATTAATTGTTTAAGTTACCCAATAAAATTTTAAAGAAAACTGTTATTTCAGTCTTTTTTTCGAACTTTAATGTTAGTGGTTCAAATGTCAAAAATCCCTTTATTAGGAAAATGGCAAATTTCTTTATTAATGCAAAGGTGACTTGGTTTATCGTTACTGTAGACAAACGAAAACACTTTATTTGATGAATCCTTAAAGAAAATTTTAATTAATATCAATCAGGAGAAAAGTTATTGCAAAAATATATGTTGAACCCTAGACACTTTTGATGTGTGTATGTGTAACTATAAAAAATATATAAAAAGATGACACAATGCCAAAGAAATAACATAACTTATTATTGGGAAAAGTAACTTAGTTTTTTTTTCACTTAACAAAAGTTGACGAAAAAAAGTTAATTGAAAGAAAATGATTATTATAGTATGATAAGTAAGAGGAAAAAAAGAGTTACCAGCATACTTAGTCCTATAAAAAGGCACATGTAAAAGACACTGATGACGGTGCCCGTCCCGTTAAGCGGGGACACCTAATAAAAATGTTAGCTTTAAGATAAGGAGAGTCAGCGAGCAGATTGTACAGCAATTTGTAAGGAAAAAAAAATTTTCCTGGGGGGAATTTTAACAATATCATCCTTAGCTCACAAGAAGCTCCTAGAGCTTTCTCATACTCATGATTGTTTAGTTACGACTATGTGTGTAAAGTAAATTAAATTGTCACTATACTCACCAAACACCAAAAATAACTTTTCGGCAACCACCATTTTAACTGACCACCAAACACCGCGACACACGTGCGTGAAATAGTTTTTATCGAAATTCGAATAAATTATCAAAAGATTAATCGTTGTTAACTAAAGATAATTTGGTGATAATGGCGCGATAGAATTAAGATTTTTTTAGATATGCTGTTTTTTTTTTCCTAGGCTGGGTTAGAAACATATTATAATATACAACAACATCACATACGTTGATCCGACTCTGTGGTAAGTAGCTTAAGCACTTGTGTTACAGATATCAGAATCAGCAGTGGTATTACAAATAAAATTAATTAAACATTTACACCCAGACCAGTACAAACAGACATGTTCATGCACACATATGTTTTACAGTGCGGGGATCGAACCCGCGACCTCTTGGTTAATAGTCAACTTCTTAACCATTACACCAAAGGGGTCGTCATTACCACAAAACAATGAGACATTGTTTCACACTTTTCGAAATAAGTATAAGACTTTCATACGAATAACAAATAACAAATACCTTAAAAGACCAATATCAAAGTGACAGGTGGTGCGAATTGAAATGTAAGTGTGATGTCTAAAGGTAGACTTAAGAGAGTCAAAGAAATTATACACTGTCGAAAGTTCTAACGTTCTATAAAGTATAAGAAGAAAAAATATATTTAACGAAATTTTTCCATTTTATCCTAATTAACCACCATAGCACAAGCTAACGCTTAGTTTGCGGCTAGGTAATTCGTGTGTTCGTTGAAACAATTTTTATTTAATTTTTGAAAGATCCTTGCATCAAAAAAAATAACTGTCCGACGCAGATTTCGAACTTGAGTCAATCAAGGTGCAGGCCATATCGTTTTACTTTTGTTCATATTGATGGGTATTGTTTAATCAACTAGTGATTCATTCAATCGTGTAATCCACTCTTAACCATATCAGCTCTACGTTATTGAATATTATCGTCGGCTGCAGGTGTTCGGCAGACAATGATATATTTAACATTCTCAGAAACAATTTTTCTGTCCTGAATTTCTCAAAAAAAAAAAGAGCTCGGAGTCGGGAAGTTGGCGGTGTTACACCCCCGTGCCTCGGAAAGCACGTTAAGCCGTTGGTCTTTGCCGTCTCACCGAACTTTGAGAGTGATGGAACAGTGAGTGCACCTGTGTATTGCGCTCACAATTGTGCACTATAATATCTCCTGCGCAGTTGGCTGATATCTGTTGAGATTGGCCGCCGTGGTCAAAATCGGCCAGGAGGACTATTATTATTATTATGTATTATTTAACATTCTATAGTTGCGATACTGATGTGACTTACACACCTTTCACTTACTCAATAGCCTGAAATAGATTATTCTTCGCCAGAATTTGACGACCACTTTGGTGTAATGGTCAAGAAGTTGACTATTAATCAAGAGGTCGCGGTTTCGATCTCCGCACCGTACAGACATTTGTGTGCATTAACATGTCTGTTTGTACTGGTCTGGGTGATATATGTATTTATTTATGTTAATTTGTAATACCACTGTTGATTCTGATATCTGTAACACAAGTGCTTAAGCTACTTACCACGGAGTCAGATCAATGTATGTGATGTTGTTGTTGTATATTACTATAAATTTAAGAATAGCTACATTACTATGCAGAAAGCAGCTATTTTAAATACATGCTAAAAGTCAGACGTTTCCTTCAAGATGAACATAGCATTTTTTCATAATTAAAATACAGTCATTTTCAGTTACATTTCACATTATAATTTTAAAAAAAAACATACTTATTTATGGATGACTTGGTGTAGCCCGTATCTGATTCTAAACTTACCATCCAGTAAGCTAAAAAACAGATTAAAAAAAAAACATAAAAAAATAACACCTTTAATATATTCAAGGGTCAATTGTATAAATGGCTTATTGACCAAAAAATTACGACTTAAATAATCTACTTGACTGAACAGTTTATTAAATAGTCTCTAACATAAATATTGAATTTTATAATAATTGAATTTAGAATATTTTTTTACTGACATTGTTAATATTTCTTTATTTTACCCTATCATATTTGCATGCTAACAATTTTGGCAAGACATGTGCACTGTATTTATTGTAACGTACATATACAATATTTTTACGCAAATAAAGAATTACGAATAATAAATTAAATAAATACGTAAATAAGTATAACAACATCACATAAATTGATCTGACTCCGTGGTAGAATATTATAAAAGCCTAACCCTAAGCTGCCAGCAGCGGGGCAGGGCTCAAGCTACCGGCAGTTAAGGCTACAGAGAGAGAAACCTCCGGACGATGCGCGCCGTGTCCAAAAGTACTGCCTTCTGCATCTGACCCTTGACCCAACCATCCAGCGAGAGCCTCTTAGGTGTGATTATTATTATAATTATTATTTATTCGAAAGCTCATTTAATGACGGTGATTCTTGTTTAGTTTTCATGGGTCATGTTGCGTGTTTTGACGTGACAACGTCTTATAAATTGGTTTGCCGGATGACACTTCAAGAAACTGCGTTACGCTCCGCTCACGTTCCGCGCTCACAATGAGAGCGAGTGAGAGGCACGCGTCCCTTCGACTCGGGCATGGTTAGCCCGCCTAAGAGCGAGTGAGACAGTCATAAAAAGTGAAAGGCACGCGTCCCTTCCACTCGAGCACAGTTAGCCCGCCTAAGAGCGAGAGAGACAGAGCGAGAGAGAGAGAGTGAGAGAGATAGGCATACACACCGGTTCATGTTATACGAATGAATATTCACATTAAAATTATTTTACCACTCAAAGTCGTTGTCACGTAAAACTTTCGCCCGTATACCGACTTTACAGGCAACCAATTTTTTTTGAGTTGAGTTGTCAATTCTACAGTTCTGGTAACTAGATTATGCACTATCCAGTCGTAAGTTTATCAAAGATTGACAAACTATTGCCTGCAGGTGTTTCATACGTAATTATTGCTGATAACGGTTATCAATGTCACCGAGCCGATTGGTCTGAACAATGTTTAGTCAATTTATTATGATGAAACGTTAATCATTAACGATTTTTTTTTAGAAATGTGACATTTTAAAATTGGTTATTATTGGTATTTCTTCCAAAAAATAATAAAATAAAATAATTTTGTATATTATAGTAACTGTGTATTATTTGGTTGGCACATTTCACCAACATCTGTTTTTTTTTTGTTATTTGGGATAGGTTTGCTCTTGACCCAAGACTAAGCCCAACGAGGCAAAGACTAAGCCTACGATGGAGCGAGCTCGCGTAAAAGGTGGCTGTTCACTCTAGCTTTAAAAATTCTATTGCAGGGAAACACTGACGCAGGTAGAGAGTTCCACTCTTTTGCAGTGCGCATCAGGATTGTTGATGAGAAGCGCTTGGTTCGTATCAGTGGAACTACGACACGGTACGGATGGTATCCCGCGGTACATCTGGTGGTCCGATGGTAAAAGGTGGCCAGCGGAATAAGCTGGTGTAGTTCATGATCACACTCGTCGACTTATTGACACCCTACCCTACATTACAACGCAATAGGTAGGTGTAATCAAATCTTGCAAGGTAAATTTCACCTACTTCACAGTGTGCGATAGAGCCGTTTAGTTTCAAATTGAAATCATTTATTGCATGTTACATCAAGTTGTTATAAAAGTTTAAATGCTATTGGTACATGTGACGCCCTGCACAGGGCATAGCAACATATTACAATACACAATTGGATTTTATATGTAAAGTTTTTTTTCGCGTTTACAACGCTTTTTTTTTTAATTTCGAAAAGACATAACACTTAAAAAATTCTTTTCGGCTCCGGTCATCGGGGAGGAATCGACCGACCCGACCTTTGGAAGTACGGTACAGACCCACCAATGTCAACGGTGCCAAGAACGCTAGCTAACTAGTTCTTATGAGAAATAAATCAAATCTTTAAACACAAAAAAAATAAAAAAAAATAAGAAACTTTTTTTAAACAAAATGGCTAACAAATACTTTCACATCGTTCTACCCGCAAAGTTGAGGGTGGTTTTAATTGAAATTCGTAAGTTAGCTTGTATTGGGGTCCGTAAAATCGAGCACGCACGCTTGGCAAGGTCGTTCGCTCGTGTTAGTACCTATTTATTAATCTTCAATGCGGTAGGGATGGGAAAACGAAATTATCGATAAAGTATCGATAACAGCAATAATTAATAATTAAGTTAATGACATCTGACAGTAAGGTTGGTCACTTACCTTACGAAAGTAACATTAGGAAAGTAGGTATATTTTTATAGAATATATTGTAATATTTTGAATTTAATTTATTTCGTAATTACTGTTATATTTTTAATTGATTAATTTATTCTGGCCTGCACCTATCACACTGGAATTTATTCTATAAAGATATATGTATTTATGTAATATAAAAAAATTAAGCTAGCTTAGTTAGAGCATCGGACTTCCAAAGGTCGGGGGTTTGAATCCTCCCTGATGACCGGCGCCGAAAAGATTTTTTTAGGTGTTATATCTTCTCGAAATAAAAAAATAAATTCGGTCAATTCTACTGAGAAACATTAGGTAACATGTACATAACAAACAATACCGCCATTAAGTAACGATATAATTCAAATCAATCAATAAATTAAACCCCAAAAGTTTACTCTGTATGTTATTTAAGCTGAGGCAATTTAATTGGTTTATGTGTCATTTTAACTACATTTTAATACACTAACTAATAGTTAACTGTATTACTCGTATTCCCAAAAAAATCCCTTTGTCCGAATATTGTCTGGAAATGATCGCTCGCAGTTCATGTTGATTTCTTATCGTTTTGTGGGGTACAAAAGAAAATACTGTTTCAATTTTTATGTTCTATATCTATTTTCTCAGTTGTAACTCTGGTCACATCGATATAATAGTCCGCCTGGCCGTTTTCGACCACGGCGGCCAATCTCAACAGCGATCAACCATCTCACAGGAGATATTATAGTCACAAGTGTGAGCCCAATACACAGGTGCGCTCACTGTTCCCATCACTCTCGAAGTTCGGTGAGACGGCAATCCGGCATGACCGGAGAGAGATCAGGCGCAGGACCAACGTCTTAACGTGCTTTCCGAGGTACGGGGCTATAACACCACCAACTTTTCCGTTTCATTATTATGAATAATTCATATATTTACAACACATGCATTCTTATAAAAAAAAATTAGGAAACTCACTCCATACTAACTTATCACTTACGAAACGCATAACAACGCGAAGTTCGCGCCGAGCGAGTTATCTCGTTCTACCCAAGATAAGAACAAACTACGGATAAAAAGCGTAACTTTTGAAGGAGCACAGTTGTATAATAAGATACCCTCTATTATTAAAAGTGTAAGCTTGTTTCAAAACTAAACTTGCTCAACATGTTATTGAAACATGCTTATAAATCACCTTCTGTATTAGCGTATTATAGATGCGGTAAACGAGTACCTACGAAAACACAGATGACGACTGTATTATTTCTATAACTCTGTTCTCATGTAAGTGACTATGTCTTTTCTTTAATATACGTCTTTAAACCTGATTCATTACAGAAAATCTCAAAAAAAATTTTTGGTTTGACCTGATATTCGAACCCAGGACCTCTCGGATGTAAGGCAGAAACTTTGCCACTACACCAACGAGGCAGTCAAATCACATCGATATACAATTCCATCGTCATAGTACCCTCACTAGTACCTTTAGTTCGATATCGCGTGCTCCCGATATGGATCTACAGAGAACGTTCTCCGTGCGTGTAGAAAAAATAAGACCATGTAAAGGCATTGGGTTAATAAATTCTTGGTCATAAGTTATGTATCGATATTGGTGGGTTTAACATGCCTAGACGTTGTAAAAAAAATACGAAAGAAAGATTTCAGCTAGTACATATTACTTACCTGGAAGCGTAACATAGCTATTTATGAATGTTTACAGATAATGTATCAATATTAATCGTCGAATATGTTTGTGATTGTAAATCCCGAGAGCAGCTGAACCGATTTTGATATATATAAATGTTTATTTTATATATACAACAACATCACATTCATTGATCTGACTTCGTGGTAAGTAGCTTAAGCACTTGTGTTAGAGATATCAGAATCAACAGTGGTATTACAAATAAACTTAAATAAATACATATAACACCCAGACCAGTACAAACAGACGTGTTCATGCACACAAATGTTTTTACAGTGCGAGGATCGAACCCGCGACCTCTTGGTTAATTGTTAACATCTTAAACCAATACAGTCAACCTCTAGGTTAAAACTCAAACACCTGTTTTATCGACTTTTGTTGATAATTAAAAACATTTATTGTTAAAGAGCACAAATTTTTGAGTTTTTTTGCAAATAGGAATTTCAAACTAAAGAATTATGACTTTACCTATCTTATTTTTAAACTCCGACGAAAAAGTGGGTTTTTAATTGATTTTTAATTGAATTTCAATCGATAAATAGTCATTCAGTCGGCATTGCACTCGATGACGTCAATGACGTCAATATGTGTTCTTCCCATACCTACCAACTCTATGGAGAAAAGCGTTTTGTCAGTTGATAAGAAGTACGGCAACGATTGGTGGTGTAAGATATAAGTTAATCCCCTATGTCTGTCTGTCTATGGCATAGTAGCTCCCGTTCGGATTTTTTTAATCACGATGGTTCTTAGCAATGGCTCGATGCCTCGATGGTGTAGTGGCAAAGTTTCTGCCTTACATCCAAGAGGTCCTGGGTTCGAATCCCAGGTCGAGCCAAAATTATTTCCGAGATTTTCTGTCATGAATATCTCAAAAATAGCTCGGAGTCGGGAAGTAGGCGGTGTTACACCCCCGTGCTTCGGAAAGCACGTTAAGCCGTTGGTCCTGCGCCTGATCTCTCTACGGTCATGTCGGATTGCCGTCTCACCGAACTTTGAGAGTGATGGAACAGTGAGTGCACCTGTGTATTGCTCTCACACTTGTGCACTATAATATCTCCTGCGTAGTTGGCTGATCTCTGTTGAGATTGGCCGCCGTGGTCGAAATCGGCCAGGAGGACTATACTATATATAAGCTATGGCTGTTCAAAAACCGTCCAGCCGATTTACTAGCTCATTCGTAGTTTTTTTTTTCTAGAAAATTAATTTTTGAGTTAATCACGTAACATTTTTTGTTACAAACAACTATTTCAATGTAAAGAATCTATGACTTTGGTTATCTTATTTATTTTGTAACATTTTCCATTGCTTTGGTTCCAATTCATTTTAAATGCGTTTACTTGTACTGATATTTAAGCAAGGCTCTTGTTTAAATCGTTTCCATGGTTACACGGTACTTAAGTAGGTACCTACTATCTATCTTGGGGTTACGGAGGTCAGATTACGAGTACTATCTGATATAGCATGGTAGCTCGAAATTGGTATTCATAGTATTGTCGTTCCTACCTTCTTAGGTAGTGTTTTATTTTAAAAAAAAAATTGGCATCAAGACGAGTTGACGGTCGTTAAAAAAAGGAAAAAAAAACTAAATTGTATGCTTCTGAATAAAAAAATAAGCTTGCTTTTTTTTAAAGGAGTAAAATATTTTTAATTCCTCGCGCATTCTTACTGGCCAGTGTTAGTTAGCACTTAGATTTACTTCCGAAATTCTGAATTCAAATTAACAAGAAAGGGCAGGCACGCATGCCTGGAAACAAGGACGATTAAAAAATAAGAAACTCTACAAACGAATTTCTTCCCTAAAACTCATAACAATACAGTTCAGATTGTATTATTTAGAGTCGCTGCCGATAACGACGTAGCAAAAATGACTGCAATTGAATATGGATTCAAACATTTAGTAGTATGGTTGGGAATGGCTTGCACGTTTTTGAAGGAGGTTTATTTTTTCAAAGGCAAAGGAAACATTTTTCCGTGTTATGTCAAAGGTCACCAACATGAGTATACTATGCTTAGTTAGAATTTATGGAAGTATTGTAACGAAAGTTGTGACCGATAGTGTGTGACATTAAAATCTTTTAGGCTTTTACAAACAAACTCAGTAGGTACTTAACAACATGTACGTGTTACTTGAAGCAAAGATAATGGAAAAGGCATGATTGTCAATGTTTAGGAAACCTTTTTGAACTCCCCTTAATCTTCAAAAAATGGCGTTACCGGTCACTGAAGAGACGCCAAGTAACGAAAATTCTTTAAAACACACGAAATTACACATTAATTTGTTACTTATCATTCCATTCATAGGAACAATATTTCCATCATCTTTGAATCAAGTAATGGGATTTCGTAAAATTTTATTTTATTTTTTATTTTATTTATATTTCATAAATCTATCTTTACAGAAATAATTCCAAAGTGATAGGCGCAGGCCAGATTAAATGAATCAATTAAAATATACAATAATTACAAATAAATCAAATTCAAAATAAAACAATACATTCATACATTCAAACACAATAATGAAAACAAAAACAAATATTAGGACTAAGGCACACCTGCCACATACTGTCGCGCGACTCGCTAGTGCTAGCAATTTATAACCGGTTTCCATGTTATATCTACCGGTGGCTGAAAGTTATATAGAAAAAACTGTAACCTCAGACACCTTTTAGTATAAAACGGTATGTTATTTTTCTTTCAGTCATTGGTAGATAGGATATGGAGACAGGTCATTAGCCTTTGAGTTCGGTTAGCAGTCGCTAGTCGATGAAGTAATGTATGAAGTTGCGCGCTGGTGGCTTAACGTCTAGTACCTAGATATCCAGTTCTTTCTATGTCAAAACGTTTTTAAGCTATTGCATAGCTTCTATCGCGAGCTTTGTGCGCGGCGACCGAATCAAGAAATTCCGTAATCAAAAAACCTAACACATCGTCTAACGTCGTTACAGTTCGGCAGACTTCGGCACTGTGTTTGTGTGCGTGCGACTAGGCGTAAGCGTTGTAGTCTTAGAATAGCTTTACCGCGGCAGTGCCCTAGTGCCACATGTTTATTTTTTCGATTTACTCCTAAATCTGGTTGGTCAAATCCTCGATTAGTAGACTAATTCTACTGTAAATATTAACCTATTAATAGGATTGCACTAAATCTCCTTTTCAATGGACAATTAAACAAATTTATTGGTTAAAATCCAAGTTTCTCTACTCTGCGGCATCGCTACGCGCCGTTGGCAGGCAACCTTAGTGTGTTTTTTTGCGGATTTTTACAAAAAACATCACGCACATTTAGTTCTTTAAAGTCATAAATGTCAAAAAATCTAAAATTGAGGTATCCATGCCACAGGTTTCCTTTTTACGAATCTATTGAGTGCATAAAGATCGTTCTTTTTATTTTTTTTTGACATTTATGACTTTAAAGAACTAGATGTGTAAAAATATATCTGGTAGTTGTAGCAATCTATGCATATAATAAAGCTGAAGAAGGAAAAAAGGCTGTACTTGGGATATATTAAAAAAAAATGACTAAAAAAATATTTAGAATGGACTACAGAACACATTCCATTACTTTTTAGAATGTTTGGCTGACGACCGTTTGGTGCAGTGGTCTACATGTCGGACTTTAAAACCAAGGGTCGCGGGTTCGATCCCCGCACAGTACAAGCATATGTGTGCATGAACATGTGTGTTTGTACTGGTCTGGGTGTTTTCTATGTATAATATGTATTTATTTACAAAAAAAAAATTGGTTGCCTGTAAAGTCGGTATACGGGCGAAAGTTTTACGTGACAACGACTTTGAGTGGTAAAATAATTTTAATGTGAATATTCATTCGTATAACATGAACCGGTGTGTATGCCTATCTCTCTCACTCTCTCTCTCTCGCTCTGTCTCTCTCGCTCTTAGGCGGGTTAACTGTGCTCGAGTGGAAGGGACGCGTGCCTTTCACTTTTTATGTCTGTCTCACTCGCTCTTAGGCGGGCTAACCATGCCCGAGTCGAAGGGACGCGTGCCTCTCACTCGCTCTCATTGTGATCGCGGAACGTGAGCGGAGCGTAACGCAGTTTCTTGAAGTGTCACCCGGCAAACCAATTTATAAGACGTTGTCACGTCAAAAAAGTATTTAAGTATGTTTATCCGTTGCCTAGTACCCATAATACAAGCCTCGTAGCTTAATTTGGGACTAGAGAATTCGTGTGATTGTTGTGAAATATTTATTTATTTATTATTTATATGTACCTAAGCCCTAAATGTAAACGAACGATGTTCGCGGGCGTCAACTAGTAATGTTAATATTTTCACATAATTTTCGTGCAAATTCCAACGGTGTCAGAATGAGTTCTAATCGGGCTAAAAGCAAAATGGCGGTTACGGTTCTACTCTGTCACTTACAGAGTGTCTCTCTGCTAAATTAATGTTTTTTTGTATGTATTTACTACAATCTGTCGCCTTCTTTGGGACATTCAGCAGTTTATTGGGCATTGCTTAAGTTGGCGGCGGTCTAGGCATGTGACCTGTGTCCTAACTAATACTAACTGTAACTTATATACTATACTATATTGACGACCGCTTGGTGCAGTAGTCCACAGATCGGACTTCTAAAACCAAGGGTCGCGGTTTCGATCCCCGCACAGTACAAACTTATGTGTGCACAGTACCGTCTTTACCATAAGGGCACAAGGGGCCAGTGCCCAGGGGGCCTCGAAAATCTTCAGGGGGATCCTCAGGGGGCGCCGAAGGGCCGATAATTTTTCTCTATCTCTTATCTGTAATGAATTTATTAATTTGATGGGACAACGAGTCTTACAAACAATTGTCAACGAACTTAAATCCACAAAATATTACTATATTAGCGTAGATTCTACGCCTGATCTATCGCATGTTGATCAGCTCACTTTCATCGTAAGATACGTAAAAGACGGATAGCCTATTGAGAGGATTTTGCGATTTTCGCCCATGGATGGACATGATGCGCAATATATAGCAGATACTATTTTAATTTGTTTAAAAGCCTTGATATACCCATAAAAGATTGCCGTAGGCAGACCTACGATAATACGTCAAATATGTCTGGAAAGTACTCTGGCTTCCAGTCTAAAATAAAAGAAGTATGCGAATATGCAATTTACGTTCCATGTGCGACACATTCGCTTAATTTAGTGGGTGTTCAGGCTTCTGAATGGATAACTGAAGCAGTAGCATTCTTTCAATTTGTACAAAAGTTGTCAAATTTTTTCTCAGCCTCGACCAAATGCCGGAAATTTTTGACAGAGCATTTAGGTGTAAATAAAGTCCTGAAGCCTCTTTCGCGAACCAGGTGGTCAGACATGCCAATGCTATAATAAATTTGAAATAAAAAGATTTCGTAGCTCACGCCTCACTTTTTTTGAAGGATCATCAGAGGCTCTCCAGTTGAGAAGCAAGGAAAGTTTCGTGTAGATACTTTCATTCCCATAATTGACACATTAATTAAACATTTCAAAAAACGTTCGGCAGCATAGATTTAGTTTTCTTTGTCAGTTAACAATAATCGAATCTGACGATTTGACCAAAAAATGCAATGAATTTGCAGAATTTTATCATGAAGACATTCAAATGAGCTTAAAACCGAATATTTCCATTTAAGCCAATATTTAAAAACTATAGCAAAGCCCTCAGCGGATTTAAATATCTCAGCCCTACACAACCTAATAAAGACCGTTAAATTAGAAGAAACTTTTCCGAATATTGAAGTTGCTACAAGAATATTCCTTTGCCTAATGGTTACCAACTGTTGTGGGAGCGTTCATTTTTGCAGCTTCAGAGGATAAAATTAATTGCGAACATCAATGCAACATGAGCTACTAAATAATTTGTCAATTATGAATATAGAAAGTGATATTCTTCAAAAACTGAGATTAAATAATTTTAAATTAGATTTGATTGCCCACAATAAAGCAGATCACCGTAAAAATAATGTATTCCTAATTTGTTTTCTTTACATTCCAAAAGGGCCCTAAATGCTCGTGTGCCCAAGGGCCCCAGCACAGTCTAAGACGGCCTTGTGTGTGCATGATCATGTGTGTTTGTACTGGTCTGGGTGTTTTCTATGTATAATATGTATTTTTTTTTGTGCTCATCTATTAGTGACTGTGCCAGAGCGTAAGGGTGGTGAGATATTCGTTCTTTTTATGACTCTGCTAAATTAATGTTGTAAATATTTATAGAACATTTTAAGAAGAGATGATTAAGGTGTTCTATTTATGTAGGCACAAGAAACGCCAAAAAATTGGGAACTTGTAATCTTTTCACATCACCTTAGCACGTATAGTTAGGGTTACAGAGATATTAAAAACATTTGCCGTGACAACGTCTTTTAATTCGATGGAGCCGGCTGCACGCACCAAAAAAACATGACGCATGCGGCGTTACCTCGCTCTGAGGCGTTCCATTCAAGGCTTGAAGTGCAAGCGAGAGCGCGAAACGAGCCACAAAGAGGCAACGTGACAAAGACGTTGTCACGTTCAACTATCTTCAGTAAACCGACTTTACAGACAACCGATATTTTTTTTGAAAATAGTATTAGCCCTCTAATCATTTTTGATAATTTTCAATAATTTTTGCAATACCCAAACTGAAATGGTTACTAAGTTATAAGTGCAATTGTCTAGCATAAGACCTGCTATAATATGTATGTATGTAACACTTAGTTGGCAAATAAAGAATAATGTGAATAATATCCTAAACTATACATTTAAAAGAACGAATTGTCACGACATATCGACTTATTTATTACGAGTCGTCCGAATGTCTTCAAGAAAAGCCTTCAAGCCGCCTTTGATGGTTGTTAGTGCAAAAAGATGTTAAAAATTTAGATAAAGCATACAGATAAATTTTTACTTGAGTAATTCACTTCCTGAATTGTAATATTTTCATATTTATTTATTTTTTCACTGTAAAACAATCTACCACTATTTCTTTTTTTTTTTATTCCCATGCACTAAGTTACTGTATTTACTCAGACTATAAAAGTAAGCTAGAAACACTTTTTTGGGATACAATCTAGAACTTATAATTTGGATTATGACTTATTTAATAATGTGAAGTTTGTATGCTGTTTGTGTTTTTGTTTAAATAAAAAAAATAAAAAATAAATCTTAATACATGCTGTTGCATCAAAATAAACGGTGTTTCCTGTAGAGTAACCCCCGTTGGTGTAAACAAACTACGTTTAATCTTTTAGTTCGATTGAGTTTCTTCAAGGTCACAGGAAATTGAACTTCTTCGAGTAATGAGGTCAAAGGGTAGCCCTCTAACCTTATTGAGTAACACAGTGTAAGTTTTTTTCTGGTCGCCCAAAATCTATAATGATGTTTTAGGGTTCCGGACAGTTGCGGAGTTTAGTTTCCCGCGCACCGGTAGATGGCGCTGGGTGTACATTGGCTCGCGCTATTTATTAGATTTTTCGGAACTACCTATATTAAAATCTTTTCTTAATTACCAGAGTATTTGAAGTGTGTCCTTAGTGAGTGTCGAGTTAGAGTGCAGTGCCCCCTACACGGACCAAAGAGTATAAACATACCTTACTCTATTCCACAGTCATGATAAGGTAAAACAGGCATGGCATTTTCAAAACATTGCATTTAAGATGCTTGTTAACTAAATTATTTACCAAAATATCTGTAGAAACCATTAGAAATAAAATTAAATACCTTTTGAGTCAATAGGCTAGATGACACCACCAATCGTTGACATACTCTTCACATCTGTCAAAACGATCTGCCTCCATAGTTTTTGTATGGAAATAAAATAATATTAGGTCCTTACCTATGAAATTGGCGTTTTGTATGGGAGGAACAAAAAGTCGAAATTTTTTTATATAGCATATTTATTTAATCAAAGTATGAGCCATTGTAATCTATGCACTTTTGCCATCTCATAGGTAGTTCATTGATCCCTTTACTAAAAAAACCATTCGAACGGGAATCAATAAAATCTTTGAAGGCGACTTGGACTGCCCCATCTGAGTTGAACTTTTTCCCTTGCAAGAAGTTATCCAAATTTCGAAAAAAATGGTAATCTGTTGGAGCAAGGTCCGGGGAGTACGGTGGATGCCTTAGAGATTCCAATTGAAGTTCTTCTAATTTGCTAGCCGTCTGTTGTGCAGTGTGTGGTCTAGCGTTGTCGTGAAGCAGCAGTGGCGTAGAGCGATTGACCAGCCTTGGTTGTTTAGCAACTAGCTTTTCCATCATGGTTTGCAATTGCTGACAATAGATATCTGCCGTAATCGTCTGGCCAGATTTGAGAAAACTGTAATGAACGACACCGGCGCTAGTCCACCAAACGCTTACAAGTAACTTTTTATTGGTCAATTTTCGCTTGGAGCAGGCTTTGGCTGGCTTGCCAGGGTCCAGCCATTGCGATGAGCGCTTCCGATTATCGTAGAGAATCCACTTTTCATCACAGGTAATGATTCGATTTAAAATCCCTTCGTTATTGTGCCGGTCAAGTAATGTAACGCAGCAGTTGACGCGCGTTTGCCGGTTTGCTTCACTCAATTCGTGAGGAACCCACCTTTCAAGTTTTTTAATCTTCCCAATTTGCTTCAAGTGGATTAAAACAGTTTTATCACTAACGCCAAAGCCTGCAGCTAACTCGGACGTGGTTTGCGATGGATCCGCTTCCACAATAGCCTTCAATTCTTCATTATCAACTTGGGTCTCCGGCCGTCCACGGGGCTTGTTTTGCAGGTCGAAATTTCCAGAACGAAAACGTTGGAACCAAAAACGCACTGTGTTTTCTTTTGCGACACAACCGCCATACACATCATTAACCCTTCGAGCCGTTTCCGCAGCACTGGTGCCACGGTGGAACTCGTACTCGTAAATAACGCGATATTTCAAATTTTCCATTTTGTAAATTGAGCGATGCAAACAGAAAAAAGATAAGTAAAAAAACAAATGAATGACGGTTTACGAAACACAACTACATGTGGAAATAGCTGTATAAATTTGAATTTCGAATTCCTAACCAAATAGGAAAAATTTGTGATCAAAGTGGCCAGTACGACAAAACGCCAATTTCATATGTAAGGACCTAATATTAATATTTACAATAATATTTTTATAATATTTTAATTTGACGTTTTAATATAGTATCCAAAATCGAAGTCAATGACAGAATATTCATTTGATTCTATGTAAATAACAATTGGTTTCTACAACTTTTAGGAAGTAAATTAGTTTTACTAGCTTCATAGAGGTTAAAACACTGTAACACACTCGGTGTCATCATGCCTGTTGACTCCGATTTGTGACACTCAAAAATGACGTCACAAGTTAGTATTCCCATACAAAATCAATGCAGGCATCAATCGTTTTGACAGATGATAGAAGAGTGGGGCAAATGTGTTTGTTTTTCAGTTTTTACAAACAAAAAATTATAATTGTCTTTTTCAGCTTTAGCTTTAGGAAATTTCTTTCCATAATTTTTGGCTTTAGTCACGGATTTCCGCAAAGTAACGCCTGATTCCATCAACTACAAGCAAAGTGTCCAAAAAATTCCAGATGTTTTTTGGAAAGTGACGTCATAGCTATCTCATGTGGGTAAAGTATGAGTGTATAATGTATGCAATATAATATAAGTGGGATAAACTCACACTTGGCTGGTTTTTTTTAACCCATTTTCAGCAACAGAGCATGTATTTTTTAAAAGACTGACCTTTTGGCGTTAATTCGTCCCGTCAGACCGGTGGATAGCAAATTGCCCCATCGTTGCATGCAGGTAATCGAACCCCGGACAACTGGGTGTGGGCTCAGTGGCAGCGGAGAGATCGTCACGCGGGTACTTAGTAGAAAGAAGGGTTCAAAAGTCTTTTAGTATTAGTCTACTTGTGACCACGCACGCTGAAAAGGGTCCGAAACGTTAGGTTAAAATAAAATGTAACTAAATCGCGAAATTATCCGTAAAAAAATCGGTTATCTGTAAAGTCGGTTTACTGACGATAGTTGAATGTGACAACGTCTTTGTCGCTCGTTCCGAGATCTCGCTTGCATGCACTTCAAGCCTTGAATGGAACGCCTCAGAGCGAGTTAACGCCGCATGCGTCACGTTTTTTGGTGCGTGCAGCAGGCTCCATCGATTTCGTTGACGTTGTCACGTCAAAAAGTGTCTGATTTCAATGTCTGCTGTTCGCGTAAGCCGAAGAATTAAATATCTTTTACGTTTCTTTTTCAAAGGGCCCGCCTTTCCACACATATTATAGAAATAGGTTTAGACAGTGTTGCATGTCGAGCTATACTAGCAATCCTACTAATATTACAAACGCGAAAGTTTGTAAGTACATGTTTGTCACTCTTTCACGTATTAACTACGGTATGGACGACCACTTTGGTGTAAGACCAAGAGTTCGCGGGTTCGATCCCCGCACTGTACAAACATTTTTGTGCATGAATATATCTGTTTGTGCTGGTGGTACTGGACTGGGTGTTATATGTATTTATTTAAGTTTATTCGTAATACCGCTGTTGATTCTGATATCTGTAACACAAGTGCTTAAGCTACTGACGTTGTAGATAGTTGTTGTTGTTGTATAATATATTATTATAATGGATTTTTATAAATGTTTTTTTCCGAAAATATAGTTTATACACCAAAATGACACACAGGCGGCAATTAATAAAGAATTGTTAAGATAAAGAGTTTCCACGCAGATTAAGTTGCGGCCGGCCACTAGTTCGAAATGTTTGTTTTATTTAGGATACATCACTATCCTGATATTAAACCGTAATTTAAACCCGTCCAGTACTTACTTAGACTAACTTTAAGTTAAGGGGTGTTTATAAATGTTAAGTTAAACACTATGATTTGTCTAGGCTGTAAGTCAAACAGTCCACTTTTCTGGAATCGGTATCAATCACGAATTCGGTAATAAGTTTTGGAAGATATTGTTTTTAGCGATAAGACCTCCAACATTGTACAGTGTCCTCGTGGTGAACACCGCGGTAGGTATCTTATGCGCTAGTGATACTGGCGATTATGCAACAAAAATGTGTTGCCTAATGTGGTGTACCTGTGTTGTAAATGTGTCTACACTGTGTGAAATTGTTTGTAATATTTTTTTAATGTGTGCAATAAAAAAGTTCCCTGTTATGATGGTAGCTTTACAAAGACGTCTTTCAAAGTCATATTTTACTGTAAAAAGACAGCGGTTTGTTTAAAGCTGAAAAAGAGATCGCCTGATTCCACCAACTATCTATAGCGGTTTCTTTGTTTTTTTAAAGCTATTGCATAGCGATAGATAGATAGATATTTCTATCACGGGCTTTGAGGGCGGCGACCGAATCAAGAAATTCCGTAACGAAAAAACTTAACACATCGTCTAACGTCGTTTCAGTTCGGCAGACTTCGGCACTGTTTGTGTGCGTGCGGCTAGGCGTATGCGTGTAGTCTTGCAATAGCTTTACCGCGGCAGTACCCCGAGTGACACAAGCCTTTTTAGGGTTCCGTACCTCAAAAGAAAAAAACGGAACCCTTATAAGATCACTTTGTTGTCCGTCTGTCCGTCCGTCCGTCCGTCTGTCAAGACCGTTTTTCTCAGGAACGCGTGGAGGTATCAAACTGAAATTTCTATATGATACTTAGGTATACTGTCCCTGGAAGCTGTAGAAAAATCAACCTTCTAAGCCAACGCAATCAAAAGATACAGCCATTTAGGCCGCAAATTTCCGCAAATTCTCGAAACTCGCACGGGAATCAAAACCTACAGGGTACTTCCCGTAAAATTAGAATCTTGAAATTTAGTACGGAGTCACGTCTCATAGTACAGATAAAGGAAAAATTACGAAAACCGTAAATTTTCAGTTTCATCATATAAAAAAATATTTTTGAAAAATATTTTTGTCAATTTTGAAAATTTCAAAGTTACTACTCCTTATCTACAGGTTTGTACGGAACCCTCGGTGCGCGAGTCCAACTCGCACTTGACCGGTTTTTTTTTTAAATTACCGTGGAAAACGGCTATCGAAAAAGTAGCATAGCAAAAAAATATGCCATGATTTTTTTACTCCGGATCCACACATGGCGCCAACGTTGACCGAAAACCTATCTTTCAAGAAGGAGTTGATTCGTTGGTGCTTTTCTGTATGTATGTCTGGTATTTGCAGCACACTCCTAAGTGCACGTGGATAAAGTTGTTTATTTTTTATTGTGATTATGTTTGCTTATAAGAAGTTAGATTTGTTTGCTTGTAAGAAAATGACGACAGCTTTGGTCTAGTGGTCTGACGTCGACACTACAAAACCGGCTGTCGCGGGTTCGTATCCTGCTAGGGGCAAATGTTTGTGTGATAAGCACGTGCATTTGTACCTGAGTCATGGGTGTTTATAAATGTAATCCGTTATTCTAGCCACCATAGCACAAACTAACGCTTAGTTTGGGGCTAGGTACCTAATTGGTGTGTTCGTTTAAACAATTTATAATAAAAAAAAATTGGTTGCCTGTAAAGTCGGTATACGGGCGAAAGTTTTACGTGACAACGACTTTGAGTGGTAAAATAATTTTAATGTGAATATTCATTCGTATAACATGAACCGGTGTGTATGCCTATCTCTCTCACTCTCTCTCTCTCTCGCTCTTAGGCGGGTTAACTGTGCTCGAGTGGAAGGGACGCGTGCCTTTCACTTTTTATGTCTGTCTCACTCGCTCTTAGGCGGGCTAACCATGCCCGAGTCGAAGGGACGCGTGCCTCTCACTCGCTCTCATTGTGAGCGCGGAACGTGAGCGGAGCGTAACGCAGTTTCTTGAAGTGTCACCCGGCAAACCTATTTATAAGACGTTGTCACGTCAAAATACTTATAAAATATATATATATATATATATATATTTTATATTTATTTATATTTAAAAATATAATCAATGTATTCCATGGACAAAGAGAGAGCGTTTACTACCCCTATCACAAGCATAACCTGCTTAACAGGAGTTTCCCATACCAAGAATGTATAAATAAAAATAATAAATACACAACAACATCACATACATTGATCTGACTTCGTGGTAAGTAGCTAAAGCACTTGTGTTACGGATATCAGAATCAACAGTGGTATTACAAATAAACTTAAATAAATACGTATAACACCCAGACCAGTACAAACAGACATGTTCACGCAGTCACGCACACAAATGTTTGTACAGTGCGGGGACCGAACTCTCGCTCTCTTGGTTAATAGTCAACTTCTTGACCATTACACCAAAGTGGTCGTCGAATGTGTGTGCCATTTAAAATGAAGAATGTTAAGTAATTTTGATTATTAGCACTCTATATTCTCTGTCAAAAATAAAAAATACTAGAGAAAAAATTACTTCGATACGTCAATTAGTTGTAAACGCCCGATGACGGTGTGACGTCACACCACAACACGCTCGATCTAGCTCACTCAGTCCGCTAGCGATCGCGCGCCCGTGCCGTCGAAATTATAATTAAATACTTTTAAAAATGTCCAATCAAAATACCAGAAATTCATGTGTTGTGCCTAAATGTAAAAATACAACTACCAATTCGCCGGATAAGTTGTTTTTTATAGTTCCAAAGGACGTTAAAATGAGAAAAAAATGGATAAAAGCTATGAAGAGGCTACAGTAGGTTTACAGCCACCTCTGCTGGCAGCACAATCTTCGCAGGTTGCATTTAAAACTTCTTGATCCTTTTCATTGCATTCTAAACTGCAATGATAAGGTGTGGTACGCACGCGGTGTTCTGGCGTGATTCTACATTTAACCGTACATACATCACCTACTCTTTTTACTTGAACATAACCAATAGCATCATCGCCATAGTTGTCTCTCGCCGATCTGAAATAAGTTTAAAATAATAAATGGCCTTACGTATTTTGTTAGCAAAAAAAATACAAATAAAAAAATGTTTAGTACATCTGTAACGTTCAACCCACTACTTCTACATCCTAGGTACCTATACTACTTCCTTCTAATATTATAAATGCGAAAGTTTGTGAGTGTGTGTGTGTTTGTTATCTTTCACGCAAAAAATACTGAACGGATCTGGGACAAACTAGTACTTTTACTGTTTGAGTTGCATTTTTCCATTAAGACATTAGTTGGATATTTTGTTTGATAAAACAAGATTTAAAACAAATAAACTATTAAGCATGAGTAGGTAGTAGCAAGGAAAGTTTACTGACCTTTGCATTTTTATTCCTCGCATTTCGGCGGCAACGAAATTACTATTTGTTGATAAATAATGCGCAACCATTAATCCATATATTTTAGGTAGATTATCCGATTGCCCTTTTTCGAATCCTTCATCCATTTTATTAAACGAATAATAATTACTATTATTGGACTATTAACGTAATTCGCGGACGAAAACCCATCAAAATACTGCGCAAGCTATAACACCCACTACAGCTCTGCCGACTTGATACTGAGCGCACGCGGCACGGCACGTTGTGACGTGACGTCACAAGCGGTCACGTGACTATTAACTGGACTCGATGTTTTCCGAAACTTTGAATGCGTATAAAATCAAAACTACTTGGTATTTTTGACTACGACAAAAACTAGTGTATTTGTATACAAACAGGCTTTACTGAGAAACAATTTCAAGGGATTTGGCATACCTAGTAACATTCTTCATTATACTTAAATAAATCTTTAAATCTTTCTCCTTTGGCCGATAGCGTTAGTTTTTGGGACAACTGTTCACCTAAGTGTGTTCTAGAAAACTGCTATTATTGAAGACCAACCCTACCATAGTTATATTACAGTTATTTTTGCGTCAGAAAGCTTTGTTACTGTAACTGTATGTTTGTACTGTAATTGTATAATTGGGTTTGTACTTGTATATTCAATTCATGAGGTCTGCTTCGAATTAGAGGTGCGTAACTTAAAACTTTTAGAAGGTTAACTTTTAGAAGACTTAATGCCGAAGGCATTCTCTACCAGTCAACCATGGGGCCAAGCAGGGAAAAATTCAGGCGGTACACATAAAGTAAAAGGGAAGAACAAACAATGTTATGTCTTCGTTGAAAATCAGTGTGGTGGTATGCTTTCCATCTGCTGCCACGCCTAATGCCGAGCGAAGACAATATTTTTTGACGTTACAACGTCTTATAAATTGGTTTGCCGGGTGACACTTCAAGAAACTGCGTTACGCTCCGCTCACGTTCCGCGCTCACAATGAGAGCGAGTGAGAGGCACGCGTCCCTTCGACTCGGGCATGGTTAGCCCGCCTAAGAGCGAGTGAGACAGACATAAAAAGTGAAAGGCACGCGTCCCTTCCACTCGAGCACAGTTAACCCGCCTAAGAGCGAGAGAGAGAGAGTGAGAGAGATAGGCATACACACCGGTTCATGTTATACGAATGAATATTCACATTAAAATTATTTTACCACTCAAAGTCGTTGTCACGTAAAACTTTCGCCCGCATACCGACTTTACAGGCAACCAATTTTTTTATGTAATTTAATTACTAATATTAATTCTTATTATATCAAATGCATTATCAACTTGTGCCAAAATAATTTCTATGTCTACTTATTTTTAAGAAATATAGCAGCTGAAAATACGAACCGTCTAAGACTGATATCGAACTCGAATATTTATTTTTACCGGACCGTTCCGCCACCCAAACATTTGTCACTACACCAACGAGGCAGTCGAGCAGTTTTTAAGCTATCTTAACTATGGACAAATCTCGACTGCCTCGTTTACACAAACGAGGCAATGTTTCTGTCTTACATCCGAGAGGTCCTGTGTTCAACTGCCTCATTGGTGTAGTGACAGAGTTTCTGCCTTACATCCGAGAGGGCATGGGTTCGAATTCCAGGTCGAGTCAAAAATTGTTTGAGTGAATTTCAACGGAGTCCTTATTTTTATCATTACGGTACAACTTTTTGTATGTTTTTTTTTTCAAACTGAATCTATTCTATAATATTCTTCTTGGTATTGTTTTTACTTATATTGAACTTCCATTAAAATATCCTAATTAACTAAAGAGATATTCGAGATTAAATATTTAAGGTCACCGTAATGAAATTTCATTTCGGTTCATATCACTGAAATGAAATTTAATTTCGGTCAGCATGACCGGAATGATATGAAGATTAACACTACATAATTTTCTTATTTTTGAACATTTCACATCTAAAAAGATAATGATTTTTTTAAAGGAGTACATAATTTTTCATTATAAAACATTGCGTAAAACACAGCACAAAATTTGCGTTTCGGATAATCACTCGTTTCTGAGATTTTCTGTCATGAATATCTCAGAAACAGCTCGTAGTCGGGAAGCTGGCTGGCGGTGTTACACCTCCGTGGCTCGGAAAGCACGTTAAGCCGTTAGTCCTCTGCTGATCTCTCTCCGGTCATGCAGGATTGACGTCTCACGGAACTTTGAGAGTGATAGAACAGTGAGTGCACCTGTGTATTGCGCTCACACTTGTGCACTATAATATCTCCTGCGTAGTTGGCTGATCTCTGTTGAGATTAGCTGCCGAGTTCGAAATCGGCTAGGAGTACTTCTCGTATTACGATTACTATATGGACATTAGTAGCTAAGTTTGCTACTTACATTACGAAGAAGATTGAGAAATTGTCAATAGAAAACCTTCACACAACTTTTCACTAAAAACGTACAAAACAGCACTGTACAAACATTTGTGTGCATGATTTGATGCATGTCTGTTTGTACTGGTCTGGGTGTTATATGTATTCATTTAAGTTAATTTGTAATACCACTGTAAATTCTTATATCTGTAACACAAGTGCTTTAGCTACTTACCACGGAGTCAGATCAATGAATGTGATGTTGTTATATTTAAAAAAAAAGTTTAAAAAATCACCGTACTTTCCCAAAATTTGAAAGCTCCTTCTCCATCGAAATCAAATGTCACTTTTTCTATGATTTCCTCAACTATTGGCATTTGTTAACTGCTTTTCTTACGCGTAGAAAAGAGTGATACCCTTAGCAAGTAGATAATAACAAACTTCATTCGTTGATTCTTGTCAAATGAGTGGCCCGCGAAACTCTCAGAGAAAGAAAGGAAAAATACTTATTTGGCACATACTACAATACAATATGATGAAAAATAAAACTAAAACTTAGCAAAAACAAAAAAAAAGTAATAATATGACCTCATTGACTTTATTGGCGCGTTTATTCAATAGTTTTTTTTTTAAGCTCAACTGATGATTTTATTAGAAAGAAAGAAAACATGTCAAAAGCACATACACAAGGTACTGAAAAGGTGGGCCACTCAGCATGTGTCGTAGCATCTCAGAAGGCCACGACGCTGGTCTTCCGTGGACACCAGACAGAGAGAGAGCACTACTTCACATATAGGTACACTCATCAAAAGTGTCTAGGGATCAAGCATTTTTATGCGGATTTCTTGAGATTGAGATGTGGCTTTTTAATAAATTTATGATTTTATAAATTTATATGGATCCTTTTTGGTGCATTTCATAATTTGAAACAGGAACTGTCAATCAAATTCGAGTAAAAGATGAAAATCAGCTGTCAATACTTTCCCTATAAAAACATACAACGCATTGAAGACATTATTAGTGCTACTGTTTCCCTACTACTGATTAAAACCAACGTTATTATGGAGCGGCGACGTCATTTAAGCAGGGAAGAAATGCTCAGAGCCGTGGGAATGATAGAAGCTGGTTCCCGGCAACCTACTGTGGCTTTAGCTCTGAATACAAGTCAGATTGAAGATTTTAAAGAAAACTGTTATTCAGTCTTTTTTTCGAACTTTAATGTTAGTGGTTCAAATGTCAAAAATCCCTTTATTAGGAAAATGGTAAATTTCTTTATTAATGCAAAGGTGACTTGGTTTATCGTAACTGTAGACAAACGAAAACACTTTATTTGATGAATCCTTAAAGAAAATTTTAATTAATATTAATCAGGAGACAAGTTATTGCAAAAATATATGTTGATCCCTTGACACTTTTGATGGGTGTATTAGTCCATATAGCATCCTTAATAACTTTTCGAAAGGCTGTGTACATAACCGATATCGTAGAGTACATCCGCGTGAAGACCAAATACACGAGGCTCGAACGGTTGGAGTCTCGTCATAATACGAATTTCAATTCGTATGTGGTAAAGGTTCCCACCGAACAGCGGTCGACCTTCACGAAGGAAGAATTTTGGCCGACGGGTGTTGTGTATCGTCGATTTCGTGGACGGATACCCGGGTATTGTTATGTTTTATTTTAATAAGTTATAAGTATTTATGTTTTATAAGACAATGTATATTAGACTTTAAGGTATGTATGATATGGGCCATAATTTTGTTAAAATTCGTTGCCTGAAATAAAAGTTATTATTATTATTATAACCTATTGTCTTATTTATTGTACAGCTATAAGAACCTTCCTTGTAAGCAGGACGCACGACCTCAACGTGTAAAGAAATGTTACACCAGCTATACCTACCTATAATACAAGGTACCTATAAATAGTTTCGTCGTGTCGGAGTTACTTTCGGTATTATAATGGGGGGGAGGGGAGGACTACCTTACCGTCCCCCTAATATTATACACGTACATAAACAGGGTGTTCGAGAAAGTGGAAGTTAAGTTATTACATTTTCTTTGAACGTAATTACTTTGCTTAATCTTTTTGTATGATCTTTCGACGACCACTTTGGTGTAATGGTCAAGAAGTTGACTATCAACCAAGAGGTCGCGGGTTCGATCCCCGCACTCTACAGACATTTGTGTGCATGAACATATCTGTTTGTACTGGTCTGGGTGTTTAATGTATTTATTTAAGTTCATTTGTAATACCAGTGTTGATTCTGATATCTGTAACACAAGTGCTTAAGCTACTTACTACCACGGAGTCAGATCAATTTAAGTGATATTTTAAAAAAAATCTACGTACAAGTGATTTTACGGTGTTGTTTTTATGTTAGTATAATCATAGTTTTGTTACAATTTCTTTATGCAATATTGCATTAAGATTCCTGAGACCGTACGTACTCCATAACTTGTCGTTCGTATTTTCAGTTCTAGCTAGCGAGTACGCCCTCACGGTCAAGTTTGTGAAAGTGACATTGACGGCTGCATCTGTAGCGGCTTAGAGTGAGCTTACTATAGAAATATTCGGGCTTGCTATAGAAGCGAGCTGACTATAGAAATATCGGCTTGGAGAGATCTTACTATAGAAATATTCGGGCTTACTTTCGAATCGAGCTTACTATAGAAATATTCGGGCTTACTATGGAATTACCGGCTTAGAATGAGCTTACTATAGAAATAATCAACGGCTTAGAGACCAGAGCGGCTGTTCTTTGAGTATCTAACATAATAAGAACTTAAAAAGCATGTGTAACGAAGTGGCCATGTTTAAGAACAATACAAATTAAGTGCCTGTAATGTTGCAAAAGGACACTTAACAGAATGGTATAAAATACCGTCGTGTTTAACTTGAAGTGCTGTTTTATGTACATTTGACACCTTCAGTTGGCTTCTAAGGCTTCATCTGGGCTATTAACTACTTATAAATTAATTAGCTAGATAGCTATTAATTAGCTGGAACGTAGGTCTGTCTGCTTTTCAAATTAGGCTTACATTCACTCATGGTTAAAATGTAGATGTTCTACATGCACCGAGTTTTGATTCGTGTAGCTTTCATACACTGCTTTTGCAACCTATTTATCAACTTTCTTTGTTATGCATGAACTGTCTTCTAAACACGCAAAAACATAAGACACAACAATGCCTTCAAATGCACAATTCCGTTGCCAACATATCACTCATTAAAAAAAATCCCTTGACATTTAGAATACTGACTCTTTGTCAACACTCCTATAAAAAAAACTACAAAAAAAGTAACCGCATCGTAAGAGGTTGCATATAAAAAATAAAATACGTCGTGAAGACGTTGTATAAACTACATTAGTACATCCCGTATACCAAGAAGGTGGCCTTGTGACCACGAACCTCAGCCTTAGTACCGCGATAACCGCCGTTCCAGCAACACGCAGCAACAACAGTAACTAACTTATATGTACACTGGTGTGATTTAAAAACTAAAATTAAATTGAAAACTAAAAACCATTGCCAGTCTGAAAAGACGATAAATGCGAAAATTTAAAAATAAAACTTAACGCGCGCACCGCTTTCGCACTCTATGCTATGTTGTTCTTTTTTCAAATCGCAGTGTTGTTTTCTTTTTTTGGTGTAAAAAAGTTTGCGCTGTGCTTTTTTCAGTGGTGGTTACGCAAAGGCTTTAATGTTATTCAATTGAGAAAACAACAGTGTGAAAATAGCTTAAACCACGTTAGATTGAGTAAATAACCTAAACACAAATAAATGAAAATGTGCTTAAAGCTAATCCAAAATATGTCCTGCTTATTTAAAATGTGTATTACTACGTAAGTTCTGTCACTAGTACTTAAAGTACAGTACCGAAAATTTACAGTAATTAACTCAGACATTGTCATTATCCAACTTATTTGTGGTAAGGCGGTTACTTCTAAGATATTTATTGAGTCATATCAATAGTGTGAGTGGGTATAAAACGCCAATTAATGACACTTTATAACTGCTTACTCAATTAAAACCATTCAAAATGCCATATTTTTTTTTATAAAAATATATAAGTTGCAAAATCACGAGCTGCCTATAAAAGTCACCAGTAGCAATTAAAATTTTCATTTTATTCCACTCAGTACTTGAACGAAAGTATTCGTTCAAGATTCAGCATTAAAAATATAAGCAAATCATACCTAACCTAACCTACTTAGACTCTATAGAATCCACCAACTTGGCATTTGTCCAGTATAAAAAAAAAAACTGGCTATTTTCGGCAACGGAATCTATAATTCACTGCCTACCTAAGAAGGTACTTCGACCTGTGCTAGACTATACCAAAGAAATAAAACTTTTCCATTTGTCATAATTTAGAACCTTCTAATAAGCTATGCTTAGGATAAGCCTTTATAATGTTTGTGGCTTTGGTGTAAATATTTTATTTTAGAATTTGTGTGCACAGTTAAGTAAAAAAAACCGAATGATCCAGACACACAGCTGGCGAGCTTCAATGGCTGGATGGAATTTGATAAATCTTAATCTTTCGAATAAAAAAAACGCGGTTTAAAATCGGTCCACAGACAGACACAAAAATTACAAACATACTTAAAACTTATAACACAACTTTTTTCGTCGGGGGTTGAAACCGTAAGTTATGTACCTACTTAGTAGAAAAATTAAAGTTATTTGTATAGTTGATTTCTCTAAAATCAGTTAAAATTTCACGTCCGATTCAATACATACCAAAATGGCTACCACAATGTCATCTTATAAAAGGTTAAATGTCATATCTGATATTTATAAGTACTACGAGTATCTATCCGTCTGTTTAAGCTTTTCACATTACACACTGATCAGTCGAATAGGCTTGTTTCCACTATGAAAGAAATATTCAAAAACTGATTTTCTCTAAAATAATTCATAATTTCAGATGCCTTTACACTAATATTTTTCTGCAGTTCGTATTATTTGATTTTTAATTGGAATTCAAATGATAATTAGTCACTCAGTCGGCATTGCACGCGATGACGTCAAAGTGTGTTATTCCCATACAAGCTCTATGAAGAAAAGCGTTTTGACAGTTGATAAAAAGTACGTCAACGATTGGTGGTGTCAACTACCGTATTCTTCAGACGCTTCTGGGTGCGTCTGTGTGTGTGTAAAAACTTGATGATCATACAGTAAATATATCAAGGCTAACATTATTGAAATAGGTAAATCTTTTCTCAAAGTTTTAGTGAAACTAACGAACAGCAACTCATTTTCATACATAAAAAAGCGATCGGCCCACCTGCATTTTCCGATTGGAATGCGTCATTTCCCGCGGTAAAAAGTAGCCTATGTCCTTTCTAGAGTATCAGAATATCTCCATACCAAATTTAATGTAAATTGGTTCAGTAGCTTAGGCATAATTGAGCAACATACAGACAGACAGAGTTACTTTTGCATTTAAAATATTAGTATGGATTTAAAAGGGCGCTACAAAAAAACTATTTCAAACACCCTTCTAAATAAGCCGTTAAAAAGCTAAGCAATTCCTTTCATTATATTGTGTTATAACGAGGATAACAACTTATTTGATCACCCCATTACTTTTTGACTTTATGGAATCCCATTACGAAATAACGTACCTAACGGAATTTTGTTAAAATTTGCTAAAAGCGTGTTATTATAGCGAACATATACATTTACATTAGTGATGTTTTCACTTGCTATGTCTGGTTTTTATTAATGTAATTTGTTTGGTATTTTTATACCAAACTTTTAAATTAACCGTCCACATGTTAGTAATGATCTCACTAGACTAGTTATGATTTCTTTTTTTTTTGTGAATCAACCCTTTGGAATTCGATTCGACGGCTTACGTTTACTGCCAATCGAAAAAATCATCATCGCTATATCCAATATACTGCCTCGTTGGCGTAGTGGCAAAGTTTCTGCCTTACATCGAGCCAAAATTGTTTCTGAGATTTTCTATCATGAATTTCTCAAAAACCGCTCGGAGTAGGGAAGTTGGCGGTGTTACACGCCCGTGCCTCGGAAAGCACGTTAAGCCGTTGGTCCTGCGCCTGAACTCTCTCCAGTCATGTCGGATTGCCGTCTCACCGAACTTTGAGAGTGATGGAACAGTGAGTGCACCTGTGTATTGCGCTCACACTTGTGCACTATAATATACCCTGCGTAGCTGCTCTGTTGAGATTGGCCGCCGTGGTCGAATTCGGCCAGCAGGACTATTATTAGACTGATTAGTCATGGTTTAAGCAAAACCTGACTTTATTTTACTGTAATTAATATAATAATCTAATATATAAAATTCTCGTGACACAGTTTTCGTTGCCATACTCCTCCGAAACGGCTTGACCGATTCTCATGAAATTTTGTGAGCATATTGAGTAGGTCTGAGAATCGGCCAACATCTATTTTTCATACCTCTCAGTGATGAAAGAAATAATTTATATAGCAAAACAACGTTTGCCGGGTCAGCTAGTAATAGTAATAAAAAATATTTTCCCAGAAACAAAGTGATAAAAAGGTTATCTAGAACGGCTTGCCCTTAAAGATAGCAATATGGATGTTGCTCGATCGTTTTGACGAAATTTAGCCCCGGCTTAAAAGCGGAGTGTTATAAGTTTGACACCCATTCAGTTTGTGTGTATTTGTGGTTGGTTTTGTGTGCTTCAATTTAAAAGATAATTTAATCACGGTGGTTTTTAGCTGCTGGTTAAAATCCCTCCAGCCGCTGAAGCTCGCCAGCGGTTTTCGTGGCTCAGGAAGTTTTTTTTTAATATTTTGAAAATTATTATTTTTTTTAAAAGTCATCTGTCAGTTCATCAAAATGTCCTCCTTTTACTTACATGGGACGTCACTAAATGCCTGACTATGTAAGTATTAGTTCAATTACTGATTTGAATAATCAAAAAAAAGCTGTGCTTAGCTAACCTCAAACAAAAGCTGGTCTGAAATAGAATAAATGATACTGGAACTATTTATTTTATTTATTTATATGAAGTAAGAAGTATCTGACAAAAAATAAAAAAATGCTAATGACATTTTGTTAGTGTTAAAATAAAAAGTTACGCTAAGTAGGTACCTACCTATGTAGATAGTGTCATGCTGTTTTTAAATGCAAAATACATTCACTTATAAACATTTTCATTGCACATTGTGTGGCTGCAAAATCAAAATTTCTTAAAAGTAAAATTATAAAAATTACAAGATTTTGACTTTGCACAAAACACTTTTATGCACATTCGTATGCCGGAGTTCACCGTCTTTTAAGCCACTGATCAAGACTTAATCAGCAAGTTAATTTAAAGTTAAAAAAATATTTTGGTACAGGGTTTTAAAACCCGGTAAACTCGGCCCTTAGCGTAATTACTTTTAATTAATTATACAAATTTAATGTTTTGTAAGATATACACTGGAATCTTTTTCCAGTTATTATAGTTAAAGTTCTAAAACGTTTTAAAATAATGAAAGCGAGAAAATGAAATTGAAGGCTTTATATTTATATTAATTCCTTTTCAATTTTCTCCCTTTCACAAAAATCACTTCAAATCGCCATTCTAAATTAAATTTTGTCGTCATTCATAGACAAAACACAGGACGCAAAAACGTCACTCGTCTTTTTTCAAAACTTTTTTTCACGGTTGATCTTTTCACACAAAACGTATTTTACTCCTCACATTTTTTCTGCCTAAATGAAATTCAAAAATGATTCAATCTCGTTGTCATTGCAAACGCAAAGTGACGTAAGTGATAAATCCTCATTTTTATGTTTTTTTAACGTTTGGCATGACAACGAAAGTAGCTCACAAATTGGAGTGTCACTTAAGTAGATGGATTGAGTAAAAATGTTTCGCGTTTTTGAGATGTGCCGCAAAGAAGCCGCCGCTTTGATCCTGCCTCTCCTCCTGGCCTGGCTCACGGGAGACTCGTCGGAGGCTCTCAGCACTTTCGGGGTCTCAAACACGAAGCCACCGTCCGCGGTTCCCACAACGCCACCCGGTAAAGATTTTCTATATAATGGGACATTTTCACATAGTACGCACAACACACAAAAATTTGACACCTGAAATGAACACAAAAATCACACGGACTCTCACGATTTGGCAACGTTTTCAAATTTTCAGGTCTTTTTAAACTTTTTCCTAACATTGGCTCTAGCGATAATACTGTCCCATTATGTAAAAAATGTTTACTTACCGGTGTTTTTGTGTAAATACCAAGACTTGTATATATTTTTTGTATCAAATAAGCTTAATTAAACATTGTAATTTTTGAACTATGGGGAAAATTTTAATTTTCAGCAAAAAATAAGTGAAAATGCTCGGGAAAACCGCGCGCCTTCTTCTTTTCATTATATTTTTGACGTTGACTAGAACAAAAGGTGCTTTCAGTCCAGTTTTTGGGGTCAGCAAAACTGATTCCCCTCTGAAACCAGTAACCCCGACAGCCATGGCTGGTAAGGCTTTTATATAATGGGACGAGTATTTTTTAATCTTTATCTTGTTGTTTTTATTGGCTCTTAATTTTTTTTAAATTCATTGATTGGCCTGTAAATTATGCTACTTTTTCTAAAATTTTACGAATTTTTGATGTTTTTTCTAAATACAGGTAAAGTACTAATTTACTACTTTTCAGGCGGATTTATACATAGTATCTACATAAAGCACACGAAACAAAAATACAATACACAAACAGTGATAACTTTGTTCCAATATATAAAAACCTTTACAGAATTTACGAGGACCAATGCGGCGATTTCACAGCTTACTTTCACATTTTCCACACTATTCAAATACCAATACATTTATCGCGAACACTAACAAAAAAAACCATTGTAAAAAGCCTCAAAAATTACACTCTTATTAATTTATATAGAACATAACATAACAATAATCACCAAAAAAATAATGAGACGCAGAAATAAAAACCGGTCAAGTGCGAGTTGGACTCGCGCACCGAGGGTTCCGTACAAACCTGTAGATAAGGAGTAGTAACTTTGAAATTTTCAAAATTGTCAACAATTTTTTTTTATATCATTAAACTGAAAATTTACGGTTTTCGTAATTTTTCCTATATCTGTACTATAAGACGTGACTTCGTACTAAATTTCAAGATTCTAAGTTTACGGGAAGTACCCTGTAGGTTTTGATTCCCGTGCGAGTTTCGAAAATTTGCGGAAATTTGCGGCCTAAATGGCTGTATCTTTTGATTGCGTTGACTTAGAAGGTTGATTTTTCTACAGCTTCCAGGGACAGTAGACCTAAGTATCATATAGAAATTTCAGTTTGATACCTTTACGCGTTCCTGAGAAAAACGGTCTTGACAGACGGACGGACGGACGGACAGACGGACAACAAAGTGATCTTATAAGGGTTCCGTTTTTTTCTTTTGAGGTACGGAACCCTAAAAAACAATACAAAATATTATGCTCTACTTAACATCTGACTCGCGAAATAATTAAAAAAAGTGCTATAGGCTTTTGCTAAAAATAAAAATGCAACCTTTTATTTTTATCTCAATCAATCAAATAACTTGAGACACGAGGCTAGGTCAGAGTTATTACAAATGCAGTCTAAAATTATAGCCAAATAATATTAATTGGCTTTATAAAACTGATTTGAAATTGTAACAGTTTTTCGAAATTAATCGTAAAGGATACGAATAATTGTTTTATACCAATAAATTATTCGGAATCTTATTTGAAGAAAAAAAAATCGCTGAAGTAATTGAAAAATTAAATTGAATTGAATTGAAAAATTATGCGCATACATATAGTATGCGCATAATTTCAGACCGACAGTACCAAATTGTATAATCCATTTTTTATGTGTTCCTTGTATTATCAGGAAAAGGTTTTCATATTTAAAACAATATCAAAAGACTTGTTTTTTTATATAAAAAACAACAGACAGGACAACGTCTGTGAAGTCCTTTAGTAAGGAACGATTAGAGGTTAACAACCGCAAAGGCTCCGGCATTTAATAGATAAAACAACGACACAATTTTTGTCTAGCTCCGCCTTTTGACCAATACCGTGACCGGAAATGATACGGTGTCTGTATTGGACGGGAGGCGGAAACATAGACAATCGTTGAAATGTTTGGAATATTTTATACTACAAATTTAATTTGTGTCTTCGGATTACGCGAACTGTCGACATTGAAATGAGACACTTTTACGGATTATTTTGCGATTTATTTCCATTTTATTATTTTAACCTGACGTTTCGGACCCATTTCAGCGTCCATGGTCACAGGTAGACTAAGGTGTTAGTTATCATTACATAGTTTTGAAAAAAATTTTAACTACCATCACTCAAAAATATTAAGTTACCATCCTATCGACACAAAATGAGTTAACAGTTTCAAATACAATTTTCCTCAATCATATAAAAAATGTTGGAGAATTGATGAGAATTACGCTAAACGGTTTGCTATGCTTGGCTCTATGACATACAATGCTTATGATCGGTTAAAATTTGTAGCATTTGGAGCAATCATATCGACTCTAACAATAAAAAAAACACATTTGTATTCTATTCTATTTCAAATGCGTTTAGTATATACCAACCTAAAATGTATTTTTTTTAAATTATAGTTCTTATGAGACGATGTTCTAGCAACCAAAAAAAAATTTACTCTCGCCTCTGACTTCGCCTAGCCAAAACAACAACGCGAAAAGAAACAAGAACACAAACATGTGGTCACAAAAAGCAAGAGTCCAATCCACCATACTGCTGTCGGTCTACATAGCATGGATATACGTACAACCCGCCCAAGGGTTCGGCATATCATCGTTCGGGAGAGCCAACACTGAGCCACCGAAACCTGCGACCACTACTGTATCGCCCGGTAAGATTTTTTATATAAAAGGACAGGCTTCGCTTTGGTTCATCTGCCACACACATAGATGGAAGCAGGAACTCATGTACACTAGCGGTTTTACACGGTTTTGTCTGCGAAAATGATAGATTTCATTTACTTAGTCCTCAAACTGCCTAGGTTTAATTTATTGCAGTAGGTATGTAACATATGCTAGTATTACAGTTTTTCTTTCAAAAATATTATTTATTTATTAAATTATTACAACTGTTAGCATCAACAACTGAGTCTTATTAATTTTTAAATTGTGCTTTTTAAGAGATAAATTTTTCAACAATATCTTTTTTATCGTTTAACTTGTTAGTTATAGTTCTTACGTAAATCTAAAAGTAAATAGGCTTGTTTCGACTATGAAAGAAATATTCGAAAATTGTTTTTTTATAAAATAATTTATAAATTAAAGAAATTTAATTTTTAATTGAAATTCAATCGATAAAAATTAAAGAAATTTAATTTTTAATTGCAATTCAATCAGTCTTCATTGTACGCGATGACGTCAAAGTACGTTATTCCCATACAAACTCAATGGAAAAAAGCATTTTGATTGACAGTTGATAAAAAGTACGTCAACCCTATTATAACTCTATAGTATTAATCCTACACGCAATTTTACGATGACGTACACCATGCTTTTCAAAAGTCATTTTCCGTTCCACGCCGGCCAGTTTCAAGAAAACTTCTTTGAATATGTAATTACACACGTAACTTTTAATAGCAGTGCGCTACGGGGACTATTAGCAGCATTTTGGGGTTAATTACTGTAGTACAATATTTATTTGACAGACGACGGTTAGGAAGGCGATAACTTATCCAGGTTTCGCACAGTCGTCGTAGCACTATAATGGCAGTTACTAAGAAGTTTTACGCGGAAAACGAAAGAAGTAAGATGGGCTCCTTAACTTAATTTTTTTGTAAATTGATTTTTCGTGGCGTATTATTGTGATAATGAGGTGGAATTATCATCTTAATGTGTTACTGAAGGAAAACAATGGAGTAAATGTAAGAAATAAAGTGAGGTGCTTATTACTGAGCCGATCGATATTCCCACGTAAAGCTTAATTTCTTGAGCATTGAAATGTGAACGATCCTCGCATTCCAATGAGTTAGGTAAGGTTCGTGGCGGGGCAACCCCGGGCAACCGGCGTTGAACAGTTTTCGGCGTCAGGCTGATGGTCTGACAGTGGCGGCGGCGGTTGAGCCCACATCCAGCTGGGCTCCCGCGGGGCTTCTATGCCCCGGTTTTGGGTTCTGCTCCCCTTCTCTCGTCTCGGAGAGGATCGCGCGGAATGGCCCGTAATTGGTGGAGCGCTTGGCGCTTAGCAGGTTAAGCCTGCGAGGCACGTAGGGCCGACGGGGCATCTGCCCGGGTCCGAAGTGCGGTGGCGCGGCAGGTCTCGTCAACTCGGCGGGCCTGTCGGGCAAGCCGTTACCCCAGTGGGGCCGGTGGTCGTCGGGACGTTTGTCCGGGCCGAGAGGCGGGGGATCCTCACTAAAAAGCCGCCCTGTTACCTCACTGAGAGGCCAGGAGACTTCGGGCTGAGTGGTAGAAAACCACATTAAAAAGTTACCCCTAGTTCCAGAGTCACGCAGAGGGGCTCTGGGGCGTATGACTGGTGGGGTCACACCGGTCTCGACATCTATCCTGAGAGACGGCGCCAGTGTGCTGTCTGGAGTGGGATGAGATCTCCTCACCCCACTCCGTGGAGATCCGCCTTCCTGCTTAGAGGGCGGACGTAGATGCTGGCAAGGGTCGCGGGACTGTTGAGACACCGCGGCCCCTGCTGTCACAGCCACACGCAGCGGGCTTCGTCAGGTTTTAGTGGGTATACCCGAATCCGGGGGAGTCCCACACACGACCCTTCTTTCCCCGACGGACCTCGTTACCTCCGGTAATCGGCATTTCCTGACGTTAAAAAAAAGGGCTTAGGTAAGGTTAATTATACGAGTAAGTAGTAGTTTTAAGAATTAAAATAAAAATTGGTTTCTACAGCTCGCAACACGGTTGTACTTTCGAGAGGAAAGAAATCATTGCATTAGGGTCTCATCGAGAACAAAAGACGTTATAGATATATCAAGATATAGTCTTTAAAACCTTGTTAGACCAAAATTTAGTCGTTTATGGGTAGATCTAAATACCGTGGTGTTAATTAATCATTTTTTAATCAATTTGATCGCTAAAGTTTCAAATGAAATCTTACATTATGGTCGAAGAATAAATATAAGTAATTATATTTAAATTTATAACATTAATCAGCACAACTTATAAAGGGTTACTGCTTCATACAACTGTGGTCATACACACAAACACACACAATCATACATGATATTCATACAGCATGCTGTGATCTTTTGGCCGTCAAAGAGAGGCTTCCACACAAATTTCTGTCGATGTTTTAATTTGAGCAGCCATTTTAGATGTGCAATATCAAAATGGCACACACTGTACCTACTTTTTAGATTTTTTTCTATGTAATTTTTTTTTGTCGTGAGTCAATTTTTTCAGCCCTGGAAATTACTTTTTCAGGATTTATTTTGATATTTTTGGATTTTTACCAAATAAACAACCGTTTTTTGGAATTTCACGTTTGTGAATCAAACGCACATTTTAAAAATGTGTGCCAAGACAAAAACACAATTATTTATTTCGGGTTCCTGCATTTTCTTACCACAGTGACCACAACAGATGAAAGTAAGTTTACAGAAAATACATAAAAAACTAAAAACAACTTGTCCTGATATATAAAAAATCTTAGTATGTATAAACAAAAAACATCTACACCACATCTTGAGCCGACAATAGTAATTTTTTTTTTAAAAATGAGAAAAAATCGAATAGTGTAACGTTTTATGTGAAATTTAATTTAAGAAGAGGCGATTTGAACTTTTAGACGGTTTTTATATACTTTTCCAATCAATACTCACTCACTGTAAGCAAAAACATCAATTTATGATACTTATACAACACTTTAGTATCACTGCTAGCGAAATTACCGAAACCAAAATTTTTGTTCAGTGAAAAGCATTTAAAAAAAGCAGTGAGTTTCTAAGTAACCGCAACTGTCAGTTGTAAATGTCAAAATTTTCCCGCCATTCTCCCGGCTTGAGAGAGTATATTGAAAAAAAGGTTTTACACCATGCGTCTCTTTTGGCGGGTCGAGATGTGGTGCAGGAGGCAAGCAGCGGCGGCCATGCTGCCACTTCTTCTAGTGGGTTGGCTGACAGGGGAGTCTTCTGAGGCCCTCACCACATTTGGCAAGAGTAATACGCAGCCGCCGAAAGAGATCGCACCGACAGCGCCACCTGGTGAGTAGCGCATGCAATTAGGTTATTTTTTTCTGTGCACATTTTTTTTGACAAAATGGCGGATAGGACCGCTTACTTTTGAAAGTTATTAAATTATTAGTATAGTTTTTTACGTGTTTTGTTTCAGATTCTTTTCTAGATGTTAGTCTTTAAGATTTATTTATAAGAGAGTACTTTACATAATCCTATTTAGCGGGTTTGGTTACTTAAGTGAAGGGTGTGATGAATAATACTTATTCAACCAACAAAAATACCCACCAGAGCTTTAAATAGGTATATGTGATGAAAAATTCAATAATAATAGGTAAAGATCGTACGCAGAAATAGGTACATTTAGGCGGTCTTATCGCTTAGTGCAATCTCTTCCAGACAACCTTCGGGTTAAGGATTATGTTTCCTTTAAATATCTCTTACCTACGTGGCTTACTTACATCTAATATTAACAATTTTTATTTACGTCAATAACAATGCCAATACTAGGGCTACTTAATGGTAATTTAAATTCAATCTAACACGACTCGAGGCGTGACGGCTGACATTTTGATTAACGAACCCCCCAGCTTAATAATAATTCATACACATACATACGTCTTTCAGAAATGGATACAAGTTCATTTTATTCTATTGTTAGCCTGTAACTGAAGATATAATGACATTTGATTGATATCACTTACTGGAGGCAATTGAAATTATCTAAGAGCCATATTACAACATTTTGTTTATTCAAAACTTAATTGAACAAGAAATTTACAAATAGTGGACTTAATGCTAAAAGAATTTTCTGCCAGTCAACCTCTGGGTCACCCAGAAAGAGGCAACGGGTGCAGTGAAAATTAATGAGAAAGGTAAATTAATTAGGTTCATAAAAACGCAAAAAATAAATAAAAAATATATAATAAATATTTCACAACAATCACACCAATTCTCTAGTCACAAATTAAGCTACGAAGGCTTGTGTTATGGGTACTAGACAACGGATATACATACTTAAATACTTCTTTTTTTTGTAAATAAATACATATTATACATAGAAAACACCCAGACCAGTACAAACACACATGTTCATGCACAGATATGCTTGTACTCTGCGGGGATCGAACCCGCGACCCTTGGTTTTAGAAGTCCGACATGTAGACCACTGCACCAAACGGTCGTCAAATAGATATGAATAAATAAAAGGAAATATTAAATTATAATCTCTATATATATAAAATTCTCGTGTCCCGTACTCCTCCGAAACGGCTTGACCGATTCTCATGAAATTTTGTGAGCATATTGAGTAGGTCCGAGAATCGGCTAACATCTATTTTTCATACCCCTTAGTGATAAGGGTTGTCCACCCTTAACATTTATTTGGCAAAACAACGTTTGCCGGGACAGCTAGTCTTATATATAAAATTCTCGTGTCACAATGTTTGTTCCCGTACTCCTCCGAAACGGCTTGACCGATTCTCATGAAATTTTGTGAGCATATTGAGTAGGTCTGAGAATCGGCCAATATCTATGTTTCATACCCCTTAGTGATAAGGGTTGTCCACCGTCAGCAGGACAACGCCTGCGGGGTCAGCTAGTATAATATATAAAAAATAATTATCAATCAATTATGTAATTAATATGGATAATAAAAATATAACTTTTGACAGCTAAACAGCGGTCTCCGATTTTCAATGTACCTATCCTTTGGAACCCAAGTTATCGGCAAAAAGTTGTCAACTTTTCCAATACGCCTTTTAAGGACAATTTCACCAAACGTCGCTGTCATATAATATTTAAAGGGTTAAAATGTAACGTAACACCGAACCGAATTAAGAATGACGTCAATTGGGATGATGACACCTATCTTAAATATTGTCAAGAACATGGTGTTTAAAAAACATAGCCCCTATGAAGTTAATACAACCAATATAATTCAAAAAAGCTGTAGAAACCAATTTTTAAACACACAAAACGCAATAAATATTCGGTCAATTGACTCCGATTTCTGACACATGACCGTGACGTCACAATCATTTATTACCATACGAAATCTATGGAGGCAGACCGTTTTGACAGATAATAAAAAGTATGTCAACGATTGGTGGTGTCGTCTAGCTAATTGACTACAGATGCAGTAACGACTTTTTAAATCGGTCTTCTTGGAGTTTGATCAGACATTGAATGCTAGCTGACTATAGTGTACCAAAGTAAATCCGCCCCTTTATTTTCATAGTAAGCTGGCTAAATACCTTCCCATTTATTTTTTAAAGGCTATTTTTTTAAATCTATTAGACAGCTCGATCAGTGCCAAACATTAAGACATATTTTTGTGTCAAATATTTATTAAATTATAGTAGTTTTCCAACAAAAACCTTACCATACGGAAGAATCGCTATCAATTAGTCATTGTAAATGTTATTAAATCGCTTTTCATTTATTCGTTAGTCGGCTACAGCGACCAACACGATTTGAGATTAATAAAATCGGCACAAGATATCAAAAATAGGTAACATAAAAAAAAAGTTTTTTTTTTACCTGACGCTAAATTAAATCAGACTTTGACAGTAACGCGCACTACGGAAATATGAGGTGGCGGTACATAGATTATAATTATGATAATATATAACAACATCACATACATTGATCTGACACTGTGGTAAGTAGCTTAAGCACTTCTGTTACAGATATCAGAAACAACAGTGGTATTACAAATAAACTTAAATAAATACATCTAAACACCAAGACCAGTACAAACAGACATGTTCACGCACACAAATGTTTGTACAGTGCGGGGATCGAACCCGCGACCTCTTGGTGTAATAGTCAAGTTCTTAACCATTTACACCAAAGCGGTCGTCATGACGTCATGATGTAACATGAGTTCGAAATACAGAGATGCACTCGGTCAAAATTGATCTAGTATATACAAAACTGCTCTCTTTACTCTATTTTAGCTTCTTTATCGAAGTAAACATTTTCAAAGTCGAGTTTCTTATCCTCACTAAGGTACCTTATGAATAAAATTCAGACATGTGTACGTTTGTGATGATTGTGCTCAATAAATGAGCTAGATGACACCGTCAATCGTTGACATATTTTTTATTATCTGTCAAAACAGTCTGCCTCCATAGATTTTGTATGGGAATACAAGAACGTGACGTCACGGTCATGTATCAGAAATCGGAGTCAATTGAGAGAATATTTCTTGAGTTTTGTGTGTTTAAAAATTTATTGCTACACCTTTTTGGAAATATACTGGCTGTATTGACTTCATAGGGGCTATGTTTTTTAAACGCCATGGTCTTGCAAATATTTAAGATAGGTGTCGTCATGCCTATTATACTTAGGTCTTTAAAACCCCAATTGGTATCTTCTGGGTCCATATTCGGTTGCATAATTTATAAATGTCATATGTTCAGGTAGCATAACAGTTTTTTGGCATAATGTTTGTTGCGCATAACGGTCGTTAAGCATAAATAGAAAGGCATAACGTGTTTTCGCATATTTTATTTTATCATAATACTATATCAGTCTTAAATATAAATGCATTTATGTTTTTAGCATAACAGTTATTGGCATCACACCCTAAAGGATATCCCTTATGTATGATATCATAATGGTAACATTTCGGGTGTTATTTCATTCGTTGAACAAATATTATAAATCGCTACAAAAAGTTAATCTTAAAGCAAATTAATTAGAAGACATATTATTCTCGTGTATAGATTCGGTTAGTATGGTGACCATACACGAAAGTGTATGGTCACCATACTAACCGAATCTTACCTAGTGGCTCTTCCGTCAGGTGTTTACAAAAACAGTTTAAAATTATACGACCAAACTGCCACTTTTTCGACTGCATTGCCCGAGTTATATATTTGCTATAAATCATTTAAGTAATACCTCAATTGGGGTTACATTTAACATCTAACTTTGGTACAGATTTATTTTTCAACAATATCATTTTTTTACGTTTAAACATTAAAGACCCACTCTACAAAACAACTCGGCAATGTTAAACGCTTGTTTAAATGATATCCAAAGCTGAAAAAGATGATTATTTTGTTTTAAATTTTTTTACGCAGGAAAAAAAATACATCCAACTGTAATCACCTGAAAAGGTAGAACTGGAAGTCGCAGAACTTACAATATCTACAACTCACAACGTGACACAGAAGATGCACTGCTTAAAGCTGAAAAGCTTTAGTAATGGATTTCCGCAAAGTAACGATTGATTCCATCAACTATACTCGTAAATGATATCCATCTAACTAGATACGTATAAGACATAACACTTAAAAAAATTTTTTGGCTTTTTTTTAAGTGTCATGTCTCTTCGAAATTTAAAAAAATAGCGTTGTAAACGCAATTAAATATTTAACAAATACATAGATACGCGTACTTTATCCTTTAGCTTAAATAATTTCTAGTGTCATTCACTTTGAATTGGCCGTTTCATATTGAAACAAAATTTCTAAACTGCCAAGATCTTTTAATAATATTACAATACAATTGCTAAAAAATAATAAGAATGCAAAGAATCGTACAATTTACCATAATTATCTTATGCGCATTCTCAGAAATACTGCAGTCGTGTTGTTCAAAATAATGTTACTTTTTTCCACTTGTCATAAGTTGATTTCTTGTGTAATTGGTGTATTTTTCCGGCGCTAGAATTTTTCCAAACATTATTTTGAAATGTAAACTACTTTTGTTGCTTCCTAACACGCAATTTGAAGCTATTTTTTTTTCAATTTAGTAAACAAAAAGTACTAGCGGACGCCCGCGACTTCGTCTGCGTTCAAGTTCGAATTAATGATAGAGTTTCGGCCGAAATCCGCAAAACGGTACCTAAATCACATTTTACGCCTAGCACCGCGATACAGGCCGGTGAGAAAGGATATTGATTATTTATAATTTTAACTAGTTTCGCGTCAGTGGCTATGCCCGCGTTTATCATCTTGAAATTATCAGTCGTTTTCTAGTATATTAAGCATGTTAATATACTTCAATATCTTTTTAATGGTTTTTGTCATTGTGAATATCTTCTTCATTATTTGCCGATGTGAAATTCTCCACTATGTATCGGTTACGTGTCGGTTTCCGTTGGCACGGGACGCCATATACTCGTACTAGTTGGATTTAAGTAAAACACATGAGTTCCGAATAAGAACTAGTTTATTTGATACTATAGCTGATTAATATATAGTAGGTATGTGCAAGTACATACATACTACTTATAACTAAACATACATCACATATATTATCGTTGACCGGAAGTGGACCGATAATATCTGTACCGCTGAAATCCAATTGGGGTTGTAAACTCGACCAACCATGGCATGGTGACCCTTTTTATAGTTTTTTGTAGGAATGGGTCAAGACTGTTTGATTCAGATATATTCGGCTCTGCTGTAAAAAAACTAAATGTTTTGCCGATCAATTGACGAAAAAAAAGTTTCTCAAAAAACACGTTCTACCAAAATCAAAAAACCGAGAGTAGCTCGGTCAACCAGGTACCACGTTTTTATTCAAGTATGTATGCAAATGCCCTCGTCAACTCTATCTATAACAGCAGCTGTAATATTGATTTTATCGGGAACATTACTGGTGAAAGCTTTAATACTGATTCACAAGTTGTGAAAACCTATAAACACTTCGATTTACATAAGCAGTAGCTCAAGTGAAATGTATTATGTGGTTGTGTTGGTAAATAAAATACAAATTAGAGAACCTGCCCTTAAAAACACGTGCGTACCATAGTGTTATAACCTATTTGCATACCTTTTACCTACCTCTTAACCTACTTCTAAAGATTTCGCTGTCAGATTACTTTCGGAAGCAGAGATTTACACCCCACAATCACCAGCACTAGTGGAACCATAGTGGTTACGTGATTTAAACGTACAAAGGCTCAAGATTGGTTAGTCCAGCTATAGCGTGCCACCGTAGAACCGTAACTTATCTTAGAATTTAAAGTGGGAACATTTGCAAAGGGCCTTGGCTGTGGCGAACGATGTCTTTGCGTTTTACAATAAATTGTGTACGACAAAGTAATGCAATAGATGTTAAGCAGATGTCATATTAAAGAGTTTTACGCGGCAAAGGAAAGGAGTAAGATGGACTCTGTTTCTTAATTTTCTAAATTGATTATTGGTGGCGTATTATTGTGATAGTGATGTGGAGTTATCGTCATAATGTGTTTCTGAAGGAAAACAATGGAGTGCATGTAAGAAATAGAGTAAGGTGCTTCGTACTTATCCGATCGATATTCCCACGTGAAACTCCTTTTCTTGAGCATTGAAATGTGAACCATCCTTGCATTTCAATGAGTAAGGTTAGGGCTTAGGTAAAGTCAGTTAGTTATTTTGCAACAAAAATGGATATCTTAATGTGCTTGTATTGTACCATACGATGCCGTTTGGCTTTGCCTATGACATTTGGTATTTCTCAAAAGCTTTTGATACATATATTTGAAGGAAATTAAATTAGATACTAAAAAAGGAAATTAAGCTACTTAATTTCGAAATATCAATATTACAATACTACGTATCCAAACAAACCTAACAAATTGTACGTCTGAAGTTACAACGGTGCGCTGCAAGGGTCATTACTGAGGCCTTCACTTCTCATTCCTGTGATAAGAAAGTTGCGTGCAACGCGATAACAACTGTTTTATTACTTACGATTTTATCTTTGAGAAAATTCCTAAACATTTCAGGTAGAAGAAGAAGGCTTTTATTTTGTTAAGTATAATTTTATGAAACAAATAATTATTTGTACCTGTTAGAACAAAAAAATAGTTTTTTTTATCAGATTGTAACTAAGGGTACCTTAACGTAGACTAATAGTAGTTTGAAAATTCTTTTACAAAGAAAGCTACAATAAACCCTTTATTTTTCAAATTGGCAACCTACCCCTTTTTATCGTGGACGAAATGTTTTATTCGTTCCCGTTCCAGGCGTGTAACTAGGGCCAGTTTCTGTGGTACTCCCGTGACGTCATGGTGTACCCATTAAAACTCCGCAGTTTCCCTCAGTTCGCTTTAAGTGGTGCGATGGAGGTTCGCTTTATAAGTGCTCTCCGTCATCCCAGCAGTGGGCTGTGGCCGTAAGCCAAGGGGATATATCTTTTACTTCGGCGAGTATGATCATGATCTGCACCAGCTTATTCCACCGGCACCCTTTTACCATCGGACCACCAGACGTACCGCGGGATACCATCCGTAACGTGTCGATGTTCCACTGATACGAACCAAGCGCTTCTCATCTACATTCCTGATGCGCATTGCAAAAGAGTGGAACTCACGACCTGCGTCAGTGTTTCCCTGCAATGACAACCCAGTAACGTCACGTTAGACTATTCCTATACAGTTTTGAAAGATGATAAAGAGTGTTTCAATGATTGTAGTGTCATCATAAATATAGAATGAAACCTTTAATCACACCCGTCCTTCACCATAGGAATCCGTTAACAATTCATGAAACTACCTTTTCGTACGCGTCCGAAAGAAGCCTTGTTTTATTTTTATTATAGTAACCTTTAGTTGTGCTATCATTTATTTTGTTGTGGCTCTGATTTGCATATGGTGGCACGCGACGGTTGGCAATGAGGTTTAACCTTTGGTATATATTGTCCCTGTGTGCTGCGGTTTTTACACGGACACTCGGTATTTTAGGGTTCCTAAGCCATATTAGATTAAGGTTTTTAGGATTCCTATATTAGATTAAGATTAGATTAGATTATATTAGATTAAGAATGCTGTGTTTGTCTGTAAATCTGTAGAACACCGTATAAGTCGTAATACTCGTATAAGGAAGCATTATTGTGTCAACAGGACAAATCTTACATAAATAAAAAAATTACATCTAAGCAGTTTTTTGTCGACAACTTGGTGAAAAAAGAATAAATCGAAAATCGGAGGCCGCTACGAAGTAGGAATTTCGTAATTGCTTACGTATGTTACCAGTTGTTCCTCGACTGCCTCGTTGGTGTAGTGGCAAAGTTTCTGCCTTACATCCGAGAGGTCTTGGGTTCGAATCCCAGGTCAAGCCAAAATTGTTTCTGAGATTTTCTGCCATGAATTTCTCAAAAACAGCTCGGAGTCGGGAAGTTGGCGGTGTTAAACCCCCGTGCCTCGGAAAGTTAAGTTAACGTTAAGCCGTTGTTCCTGCGCCTGATCTCTCTCCGGTCATGTCGGATTGCCGTCTCACCGAACTTTGAGAGTGATGGAACAGTGAGTGCAGCTGTGTATTGCGCTCACACTTGTGCACTATAATATCTCCTGCGCAGTTGGCTGATCTCTGTTGAGATTGGCCGCCGTGGTCGAAATCGGCCAAGAGGACTATTACTATTATGTAACCAGTAGCATATTTTTTTTAACAATACTTACTTTTAAGCGCTACCGACGTTTCATTGTATTCACCACTTGTCATTTTATGGTCAAAGTTTTGCTAAGGATCCAAGTGCTGTTTGGACGGTATTCACACGGTCACGGTAGCTCAATTGGTAGAGCAATGGCCCGGCTTGCGCGAGGAGCGGGTTCGAGTACCGCCTGTGACAGTCCGTTTTTTCTTTACGTGTGTTTTAATTTCACATGGCATTCATAGAATTCGTACGAAACCGTCAGTGCATTAAACAACTCGCACTTGACCACTTTAGTGGCTTGAAGAGTCATGACAATTGAGTTTATTTTACTATGAAACATTTAAATCCGATTTCTAAGGTACCTACTACGGGTATGACTGCAGGTTCTGCCAAGGAATTCATTTTATCACTGCACAGATATCCTATGAAAAATTATTATTATTATACGTTATAATTTTATAATATTTAGCATAACTAAAAACGATTTAAAGCTGTTTTTTTCATAGTCAGCGTTTTAATGTGATTTATATTAAAAAAGTCACTGTTGCATTTAGTTGTAGTAGGTTCATCATCATCAACATATAAGTTAGGACTTTAATGATATCAAAATAGTTCGGATAATATTGGACAAACTGGTATGTTTTGAATATAGTTTTTAGTTGATTCCAAAACACACACTGTTATAGTGTGTTCAATTTAACTTATCCAGAAATCTTGAAAAATTTACTGACTATTCGGGAACACACAGATCCGTAGCGAATTCGTAGCATGCGTAGCAATTTTTCGTAGCATATCGTAGCTATTGCTACGGACAGCAGCTACGAAAGTTTACATGCTACAGATTTCGTAGCATCTTTAGATAGCGAAATCCATTCGAAGGATTTTTTTTTTGTAATTCAACAAAAAATACTTATTTCAGATTAATTATGAGAAGTTTTTGAACTTTGAAGTAAAGAAAGACAAATTCGTGCAAGAGAATCGCATGTAAATGCTACAATTGTTGATGTCGCTCGCCGTAGTCGGTCCAAATGATAAGAAATAAAGAAATGCGATTTCAATAGTAAATAGCAATAGAAAGCCTCAAAAAGTTTTTACCCTTTGTTATTCAAAATACGATTACATTGATTGTCTCGCCCAAACAATATTGTAATCGTCTAAAAGCTGTCAATGACCTGATTCTTATACTATTTAATTGGAGAAAATGGCTGACCTTCCGGATATATGAGGTTATAAATGTAAACCAACAAAAAAAATACAGGGATTGTTAGTAGATGTTTTTTTTACACTCAATAACAATGTATGTCTAAGTGCTACGTGTACTTGTGTTTCTTTCAGGACAGTTTAAACTTAGTTGATGGAATCAGGCGTTATTTTGCGTGAATCCATGACTAAAGCTGAAAAAGAGGCTTATTTTGTTTTAAAATTTTCAGGTGGTTACAGTTGGATGTATTTGGGTTCCAGCGCTGGCGTCGTTCACTGGAAATTTAAAGCAAAACAAGCCTGTTTTTCAGCTTTAGTTTAAACGTACATAATTGGCTAGACGACACCACCAATCGTTGACATACTTTTTATTATCTGTCAAAACGGTCTGTCTCCATAGATTTCGTATGGTAAAAAATTATTGTGACGTCACGGTCATGTGTCAGAAATCGGAGTCAATTGACCGAATATTTATTGCGTTTTATGTGTTTACAAATTGGTTTCTACAGCTATTTTGAAATATATTGGTTGTATTAACTTCATAGGGGCTATGTTTTTTAAACACCATGTTCTTGACAATATTTAAGATAGGTGTCATCATCCCAATTATACCACAAGGCGACTCTCTGTCGCTTCGACGTCTGTCAACATGGCCACGGCTAATGCACGACTAGAACACTGACAGTCGCGACTCGAGGTGACATTTCATCAGCATACGAACCGAATCACAGAAGAGCGCGTGGGTGCTGCGTAAACTCTTTCCGTTACCACTAGTCTATGCTCCCTACGAAAGTTTCTATCCCACTGTTGTTCTACACCTCTCCCCTTTCTTAGGCGTGATGATGAGACCACATAACATAACTCCTAGTCAGGCTGCTCTTATGCAGGCTGCTCTTACCTTCACCTCATCTTTCAAAACTTCGCCTAGTGGTGTTCCAGAAGTGCGCAAATTTGCGCAGGGCGTCCTAATTGTTGCGCCGGCATAATTAGGTCTAGATGGTATATTAGACCGGGTTTCGTCGTTTGTCGCGGCAATAGTGTGCTCTTGGCCTTAGGTAGGTGCAAGTGATGTTTCCGAAATACTATAGTAATGTCTTTTGGGATTATATTTCCACCACGACCAGCGTTGGTCTCTTATGGCAACCCTTTATGATTATAGTTCACTGCTCAGCCCCGTTGAATCCAGAAATTTCCAGATTCTTTAAGGGTGACGTTAGCTATCTCCCCTAGGAGCTCTGGTTTCCCCTCCAACACGTGTAAATTCATTTGCCTTTCCCAAACACTAACCCTCATTGGCATATTCCAGCGCGCGCCTGCAACAAGCCAGCTGACTGCGCGGGAATCAGCAGCAGCTCCTGCGTGCGCACCCACTACGACACCGCGACACGGTGCCTCTGCGGCGATAACTCACCGCCTGTGAATGGGCAGTGCGAAGCGCAGACTAAGTGTAAGTTGACTATACCAACGTCTGTCACGTTGCATTAAGGTCGTACATGAACCTGTCGGACTATAAGAACCAGGGCACATTTGTGGCATACTGTCGCCATTACACGCTGCATACTATCACCATGTCACGCTGCAAACTACTGCCGTGTCACAATGCATACTGTCGCCTTGACACGCTGCATACTGTCGCCGTGACACGCTGCACACTGTCACCGTGTCACGCTGCATACTGTCGCCGTGACACGCTGCATACTGTCGCCGTGACACGCTGCACACTGTCACCGTGTCACGCTGCATACTGTCGCCGTGACACGCTGCATACTGTCGCCGTGACACGCTGCACACTGTCACCGTGTCACGCTGCATACTGTCGCCGTGACACGCTGCATACTGTCACCGTGTCACGCTGCATACTGTCGCCGTGACACGCTGCTAATTACTATATGCCGTGACTAAAGTGTCTGTCATTCGCCTCGCGACGACAGTAGTCTACAACTTCGTTAATGATCCCCCATAGCCCAACAACTTCGTTAACAATACCCCGTTCCCCAAAAATGGACACAAACACGAGCGCGGTCTGACGTAATAGACACGTAGGTAGGTACCCAGTTCCTGCCAACATCTGTCACGTTGCAGTAAAGTCGTACAAGAACTGACACGCTGCATACTGTCACCGTGACACGCTGCATACTGTAACCGTGACACGCTGCTAATTACCATGTGCCGCGACTTAAGTGTCTGTCATTCGATTCGCGACGATAGTCCGTCAACTTCATTAGCGATCCCCCTTTCCACAAAAAGGGAGGCCGACGCTAAAGGTAACACGAGGACTTGCGTTTTGACGTATCAGAGGGTAGGTAGCTATGTATGTACCCACTCCTGCCAACATCTGTCACAAAAAGGTTATAAGAAACAGTGGCAACGAGGGAAAGTAGTCTCCGAAATTTTTTCCGCCGAAAACGCACCATGACAGCTTTGATAACAAGGCGACAGCTTGAAAGCTGGTGCGTACGTGCCCTTGCATCAAAGATACCTTACCGTCTTTATCCTACCAACCTAGACTTAAAGCAAATAAAAACAGTGTGAGCTAATCAGATATACCAAGATTCAATTTTTATTTCAAACATCAAGGTTGCAGAGTAACTATGTTATTGTTTGTAATAAAATACCTACCCTAAAATTAATGGTCAAACTTGCCACATAGGAACACGACAAAATAAGCATATTTTTTTTGTAGCCATAGCGTGAAAACAAGCCCTAAAGAAAGCACTAATTCTCACAATTAAAGACTGACCACAATATGTTTCGTGCTAGTTTCAAATTAACTCATATTTTTAAAGGTTTTGTTATCGAAGTAAGTCCTAATGAAGGGTTTGACATGAACGTCCAAATAACAGCTTGGATGCAAAGATTAGTTGGTTTTTAAACATTTATTTTATGTACCTACAATGGCCTTGTAGTTAGAGGACAGTAAATTACGGGGAGTAAAACAACGTCACCACTTTGGTGTTATGGAGGTCGCGGGTTCGATCCCCTCACTATACAAACATTTGTGTGCATGAACATGTCTATCTGTACTGGTCTGGGTGTTATATGTATTTATTTAAGTTTATTTCTAATGCCACTGTTGATTCTGATATTTGTAACACAAGTGCTTAAGCTACTTACCACGAAGTCAGATCAATGTATTTGATGTTGTGTATGTCAGCTTTTTAACCATTAACACCAAAGCAGTCGCCATTCACACAGAGCGCTCCTTTACCAATCTACTGCAGTTCTGATCTAGGTTTCGTATTAAAATGAACACATCTCTTTCCAGCCCTGTACCACACGTGCTCGAACAGCGACGAATGCAACGACGGCCTCGTGTGCGGCGCGCCCAACATCACCGGCACCCCTCCCCCGCACCTCCGCATGCACTCCGCTTCCGACAAGATCTGCCTGTGTGACGTGGAGAACGGATTTAGGGAACGGGAGCATACTTGCAGTGGTGAGTTCAAATATAGTCTCATCATTCGATCATTCACTCTGTCGTGCTTGAAATAAATGAATCAGTATAGTACAGTCAGCCCTTTCTCAAAAAAGTTTAAAGAAATCTTTTAAAAAATACAGTCACCACATTCGTTCATTTACACTTTCGTGTTGCAACATCTATTTATCGTTCATTATTTCGTTCTTTCAAATTTAATTATTCACTGTTTTGTTCGTTCAATCATTCATCCATTCACTCTTCCACTCGTTTAGTATTCATCCATTCACGTTTTAAATCATTCCTTCATTCGTTGATCATTAACCGATTGGGCCCCATTCGGCCGAATACGGTTCTATGACAATACAAATAATGTATTCTAATGCTAACTGCAAATAACCACTCCAAGTGGGGAACCACTTCTAGTGGTTAGTTAGCTAGATTTATATTACCAACATTACCGGCACTTGTCAGCAGATTGCATGCGGTGGTGCAGAGGACCACCTCGGCACCACCGCATGCAATCTGCTTCCGACATGATATGATACTTGCAGTGTTAAGTTAAAGTATAGTCTCCTTATTCGTTCATTTGTTCTTTGGTGGTTCAACTTCTATTTATATTCTTTCGTTCATTATTTTTTTTGTATAATTTGTAATCATTCAATGTTTTGTTCGAATACTCATTCATCCATTCAACTATTTAATTCTTTTACGTTTTAATTCATTCATTACTACCCAATTAAGCCAAGTTCGGCCAAATGCTGCTGCGTCACAACATAAATTTGTATTGTACTAATATTTATCAAGTGGCAATTTAAGTGGCCCCAAGTGGGGAGCCACTTGCATCCATTGGGATAGTCAGATTTATATTACCAACATCACCGGCATCCCTCTTCACTTCACCGCATGCATTCCAACGGCTTTAGGGAATGGGAGCATACTTGCAGTGTTACATTGTCATTAAATCTTTATTTTATATCCCATCAGGTCAGTCGTTCCTCTTTTATTCATTCACTTTTTCATTCCTTTCCATCAAGTTACAATTTAACGTCATTCAATCATACCGTTACAAGCATTCGTTTACTCATTAATTTTACTACTCATTCATTCAATCCTTTATTCATTCGTTAGTGAATGCATTCGTATGTTCATACACGATTTAATTTAAGAAAAAATGCTTAAAACAAAAAAAAACTCAGTAAAGTACAGATAAATTTCACAAAAAATTAAATAGTTTGTTGTTATACAAGAGTGCAAAGTTGAATTTTAATGACCGAGCAAGCGAAGGACTCTAAAATTGAGTGTAACACGTAACTTTTCATTCCACCTCAGCGAGGAAATGACTAAATGCAAAAAAAAAACTCTTGTTATTAGGTTAATTAATTTTTAACAATGACGTGAAAAAATGCCGCGTAAAGAACCGCCTACAAAGCAAATTGAAAAAAGAACACCAAGAAGGTTCCAAGTCTGAGTTATTAACAAATTTAAAAAAATAGTTGCCTGTAAAGTCGGTTTTACGGGCGAAGATTTTACGTGACAACGTCTTTAGGAACGAATTCTAACGCGCGGCGGACCGATCATGTTTGAGTGGGAGAGAGACGCAAGGCATTGGCCGGTCCAGCGGGCCTCTCTCTCGTTCGGTGACTCATCGTAACAGACGTGAGCGGGCGTTACACTTTTTCATGAGTGACTTCGAGCCACAACCTAATTTAATACGTTGTCACGTCACAAAAGTTGTATGATATATTCGGCACCATCGGTAGCATTAAATAGGTTTAATGTTTTTTTTAATTCACAAACTTAGTGCACACGATGTTCTCGTGTTGTGTATGTATCCTCTATAGAATTAAAACGGCTTTTGCACTCAGATATTGAAGAGCAAAAATACTCTTTCCGAGATGGTGGGATGAAAATAAAATTAATAAAACCTTTTTTCAGATGCTGACATAGTGAAAACATCCGTTTTTGCCGTGCTCATCGTGTACTGCGTACGAAAAATCCTCGTTTTTTAAATCATTTCTATTTTTTCATATTTTGAAGCCATAAGCCTTCATCTTATAAGTTTTATATAGTTATGCGAAGTGTTTATTATAAGAAAGTGAAACTTCACTAAATAGAACACTAGGCTTGTTTTCTCATCGCTTTAGTTTACATAATTTGAATGTCACTCACAAAATTGTTAAGTTTTTAGAGTTTTGGCAAGTTGTGATAAATATTTTACAATAGATTAATATTTTGTTGTTTAACAAGTGTTGTAGCTCTTTATAACTAAATCGCTTGATTGACATTAAAATGTTGACTTGCGTAAAACTTAACTGTTGGTGTTGACTAGCTCTCTAACGGTGGTTTCAATATTTTATCTAGGTACCTTTGACAAAAAGTTAGCCAAGTGTCAGTATGAAAAGTAAAAGTTATGTGAAGTATGTCGTTTGCATATAGCTAATAGTAATAATATAATAATAATCATTTATTTCGTTTCAAATGGACAATAGTGATCTAATGCTGGCCACACACCATACTTCCTGTCATCCAATTGGCATGACGCAAACGATTGGATCAATTAGAACTGATTTTAAGTGGGCGTAGATTCATGCGAATCAATACAATCGATTCCAATCGGCTGCGTCGATAAAAGTATGGTGTGTGGCCGGAATTACTTTTATGGCTAGTCTCAATATCTTATTTACCGTTGACTGAAAGTTATATAACTGTCAGTTTCATACTAAAAAAGCAATCTGAGGTTTCAGATCGTTTTGTATGAAGTCAGTCAACGGTAGATTAGTTACATGTAGCTTTGAACATTTACGTTTACGAAGCTATTTAAAAGCAAATCTTGTAGTTATTTTTTTTTAAGAAGAGGCATCACAAGCCCACATATATTCTGTCACTTGTCACTACTGACGTTTGACAGCCCGTCGTTGAGTTATAAGCAGTTTTAATTTTCGGGTGAAAATTTTAATTTATTCAATAAACGCGTTAGGATCATGGTAAATTGAAATTCAAAATATTCAAATACCCAATTCAAAAGATTTGGAGCGTTTATTCCCTCTATTAGTCAGAATGCTAATATCACGCAATAGACTGCAGATGAATACCATTTTTAAACTTTAACTTTAAAAGAAAACGTTTCGTGCGGGGCAGCTTTGAACATTTGTCTTCTTCTACTAAAATGAATATTTCGGCTATAATTTGCATATTCTTCGTCATATTAAATATTGCAATTTTTTTGCCGTATAGACAGACTAAGTATTGGATAACAGTAAATTGTTCCAGAACTAAAGAATCCGAAGATATGACGGGAAGTGTAAAAAGTTTTCAAAGGTGCCCCCCTCCCCCTTAGTCAAAGGTAGATAGAATTTGTAACCAGCCGTTACTGAATTGACAAATAGATGTGACAGTCAATCACTTAAAATAATCTTAAATTCACTTTTAAGAAACTGTCTGATAGTGTCTAGAATAGTTTGTAACATAAGAATTATACTCTAAACTAGTACCTACCTAATTTCAAGGACTAAACATAAAGCAAAATCACAAATTTCTCAATCAACTTAGTCATTTCAATTATAAAGAGGTATTTAAATTTTAATAACTTTTTTAAAGTTAATTCATACAAACTTACAATGCGAACTATATACCTAAATATAAACTAAAATATTTCCAATATTAACTATGACCATGTCAGGTTTCAATTATACATATATTGCACTTTAAAATAACATTAAGCACAATTTATTTTACGAATTCTTATTAAATGGATAGTCTGTCTATATTCTAACATATATAAACTAATTAATACTTTTAGATTAAACTCTCACGCAAATTATAGTGTTTAGGAAACGGTTTATAACTGTCATTTTGATTTAGTGTTTAAGCAAAATATTTGTAAAAAATGTTTTAAAAAATCTTAGGAAAACACAATTTTTATTAGCATTAGCTAAAGTGCCTGCATGTAACAAATTTCGTCCACTAATTGTAATGTGAATGTAAATATTAAACATGATAGAGCACCCTTTGCAAAATATATAAATAAATTAAAGTCGTTAGTTTTATTTTACCTGTCACAGTGGGTCTAAAATGCTAATGACGGACTTTGGGTTTTTTAGGCGACAATAACTTCTGAACGAACAAGTTTAGGTGTGCGCTGATAGGGTCAGGTTATAGTCAACCAGCTGCAGAATAAGACTAAGTAATTGCAAGGCATTATAGGTTTATGTTTTATTCGCTACAGGCTTATCATTTAGGACAACAGTACTGACATACAAAGAGCATTTTTAGCTCAGAAAAAATGTATATTAGCAATCTGTGTCATGTAAGCCACTATTCAGATCCTTAAACATCCTGCCATTACCATGTCTTTATATCATTGAGGTTGCAAAATTCGTGAAATTTAACAGCTATTTCAAACAAGCCTAAGACATTTATCCAAGGAATACTAGGAATTGTAATAGATTAGTACTCGTACTTGATTTTAATCCAAAAAGTAAACGAATGCATTTGTATGCAATTGTATGTGTGTAACAATTTACAATAAAATACCTAGAGATGGTCCGAGAGTGGTTTTACCGAGTACCGAGTATAACTCGGTTAAAGCTTGCCGAGTACCGAGAACTCGGCTGAGTTACTCTGTTTAATTTGAGGTCCTAAAACAAGATCCAACATGATCGCAACGCGCTGCCAGCAATACCTACTCACTGTAATTTTGAATTAATAAATCATGACTTTACTAATCAACATAATACGAGTATGAATTTGATTTTATGATATATCCCTTGAACTATATACAGTTTGTCGATCCGCAGCGGCCTGGCTGTCCTATAATTAACCAATAGGAATTGACAAACGCCAGATTAGAGGCTTGTTCATTAAATTAAGTATGTGGTCATTTAGGTACATATTTTAATTCCTCCAGTTGGCCACTAGCAAACTTATTCCAGACATGCTATTTATTAAATTTACTTAACCGAGTACTCGTCACATGAACCGAGTTATTCAGCCGCTTTCGAGTATTAAAAAAACACCAAGTATGCCGAGTACCGAGTACTAACCGAGTACTCGGCCCATTTCTAAAAATACCCAATGAAGTACCTCCTAAAAGATCTGCTCTTTACACAATTTAAGAAAACATGGTACGAGTGACTTGACACGTGTACATTTTATTCCCTTCAAAAACTTCTTAAAAATAACATATTTACATTCAAGAGCTTTTTAGTAATTAATAAAGCAGAAAAATTACTAAATTTGTTTTTTAGTTTACAAGTTTTAATTTTCGTGCGGAGTGCATCGTACATCCTTACGTTGGCCCTGCCGGCATTTAACTTAACTGGTATGAGCGCCAACGTGTGGACGCTTCACGAACAAAACGGGCCAACGTTGGGACGAGTTGTTCGGCCAACTAGGGATCTTTTCTCTGATTGCTTGTGCAAAAAATTGGAAAATAAGGAACAGAGCCAATTGTCATCTGTCAATATTGACGGACAGCTGTCAATGTCAAAAACGCACCCACCACATTCCATGGATCCACGTTTTTGTAAATTCTTTAAAATAATTCGATAAAACAAAACAATGGAAAAAGATCCGCTGACTGAGATCGTACAATTCCTCAAACCTGACGCTCGTTTAGACTTGAAACACATTTCCATTGATCATTTAGTTGGTTTATCTGCAACCGAAAAAGGTGTAGCCACTTTGCTCAAAAACGAAGATGTTATCCAATGTATCATCGAATTGACCAGTGATAACATAGAAGAGATCTCCAAAAATGCTCTCCTTGTGCTCGTGAACGTGTCGGCAAGTGTGAATGGGGCCACAGAGCTGCTTAAATACAGGCCTAGCAGCCACAAAAATATACTTGAATTGCTCGTAAGTTACGTATTAAATCCGCAGAAAAAAGATGCAGACGCTGCTTGCATGATCTTATCCAACATTACCAGGCTTGAAGACGAGTTGGAAGTATGTTTAGACTCTTTTATACCTCATCTTAACGATATTCTGAATGCATTTGTAAACATTGATTTCAACAAGAGAGGTTCTAACCTCCACTATCTTGCACCAATGTTCAGTAACCTCAGCTGCAGCTATAGAATACGCAAATGGCTAACAGAAGAAAACCCACATATCCCTATGATAAAACTACTTCCATTTTGCAATTATGAACTATCAAACATTCGCAGAGGTGGTGCTATTGGCACCATTAGGAATCTTTCCTTTGACACTGAATATCATGACTTCCTACTCAATACTGACATAGATCTACTCACATACCTTCTCAATCCTTTAATGGGGAACGAAGATTATCCTGACGATGAAATGGACAAATTGCCAATAGCATTACAATATTTACCTAAAGAGAAACGCAGGGAGAGTGATGTTGATATAAGGAAAATGGTTTTAGAAACGTTGAATAAGTTATGTACTAAGAGTACTGGTAGAGAGTTGTTAAGGGAAAACGGTGTTTATTATGTTTTACGAGAGTATCACAAATGGGAAAAAGATTCCCAAGCATTACTAGCTTGTGAAAATGTTGTCGATATATTAATACAGAAAGAAGATGAAATTGGTGCTGACGATTTATCTAAAATAGAAATACCTGATGATATGAAGGAGAAATTTGACAAAATGGATAAAGATTACTTGCAGAGTGTATAAATTGTTACTACAAAAATCTATGTAGCCAATGTTTTTTTGTATTTATTTATAAATCTATGTTCTTCACTTTTGTGTTTTTATCACCCAACCAGCTACTACAGTTTACGAAAAACCCCCTTAATAACAGATACATCAATCCCATTTCGTCCGACTCAGCATTTAAGCATAAAGAGTAAACTTAGAATTCTATTTACCATGTTTTCACTTGTGTTGATTTCAACATAACAATTAGATTTGTAGGCTAAGTAAAGTTCGTTTTAAATACTTTTCCAAGGTATTGGCTACTTAAATAACGAAACTGAAATGAAAGAGTTCAATATTATGTTGTCAAACATATATTTTTCAGTTTAGGCATTTAACATTTACACTAATATACATGTAATTCAGCCACTATTAATAAGAACACTATGTTCAGCCTAACTATCCAAACATTCATTGAAATATTTAGTTTCACAAAAAGAAACATGTAGCTCCAAGAGTACACCACAAGGTACAGGTTACATGACCTTTAAATACTCTGAGCGCGTCAATATCAGTCAAGCTGAAGTAGGTAACAAAGAAAAAGAAATAACGAAGAAAGAAAAGTGGGCGCAATACACATCCTTGAGACGCACCTTGTCAGTTCCCCAAAAATCCTGTACCTTGACCAGACAGCCAAGTCAGTAGAGCACCTGTGACGATTAAAGAACTAGATAATAAGCTTTATGCATAACACTACTGCTCAATACTATTTAATAGAAAATATGTTTTCGTTATTTTCAAAATTGACACAAGAGGGTTTTTGGGAAATTCGCCACAACGCACTGGCTATTTGGTTTTAGTTCATTACTTTTCAAGACACTTAACGCTATAGAAGCATTGGGTATTGAAGCACCAGCGTTCCGACTAGGGAATGCAATCCCGATCCCGCGGTATCCTATTCTCACGAGATCCCGTGTAATTTTTTAGGATCAATCCCGAAGCATAATATGATAAGATCCCGTTCGGGATTGGCGGGATTGTGTAGCACACGAATTAACACTTTACTTTAAGAGGAAAAAAGAAACTTCGAGCTTCAAAAAACTTTTTACATGTGTATGTGTGTATGTAAGCTTTGACTAATTAGGACTCAGTAATCAAAAAATAAATGTATTTATTGGAGTGTGGAGGCACAAGGGGGAGATTTTTGCAGTTTGCATATAATTGCTTAGGTACGCTGTTACCCACCAGTATAAGATGCCTGTTAGAAGAAAATACTCTTGATAAACTTTGTTTTTTAAAATTCCCGGTAACTATTTTGTAATCTCTTCGAGCCATACTTACTTTTTTTTAATTATGTTCATGTCAGAAAAACGTTACCTATCTAGTTAGTAACAGTAATGGCTTTGTTTTCAAATTAAATATTTTTTCGTTTTAATTAACCTCACTATCACAAACAAGCAGTTTACATCGTAACCGCACTGATTATATTTTTGAGGACGGAATCCCGAAAGTCTCGGGATCCCGCGGGATTGATATTTCTAATCCCAAGGGATCCCGAATTTATAATCCCGAATCGGGATTGCATTCCCTAGTTTCGACGCTTAAGAATTTTACCATAAAACGAGAACTGGGAAATCATACATAAAAAACCGGTCAAGTGCGAGTTGGACTCGTGCACCGAGGGTTCTGTACAAACCTGTAGGTATATAAGTAAAAGTTCACCCAGTTTGATTTTGTTACAGTTTAAAGGTATTATAGACTTAAGTATTTAATATAAATTTTAATTTAATATCTCAACGCGTTCATGAGATAAGGAGTAGTAACTTTGAAATTTTCAAAATTGTCAAATATATTTTTTTTATATGATGAAACTGAAAATTTACGGTTTTCGTAATTTTTCCTATATCTGTACAATAAGACGTGACTTCGTACTAAATTTCAAGATTCTAAGTTTACGGGAAGTACCCTGTAGGTTTTGATTCCCGTGCTAGTTTCGAAAATTTGCGGAAATTTGCGGCCTAAATGGCTGTATCTTTTGATTGCGTTGGCTTAGAAGGTTGATTTTTCTACAGCTTCCAGGGACAGTAGACCTAAGTATCATATAGAAATTTCAGTTTGATACCTCCACGCGTTCCTGAGAAAAACGGTCTTGACAGACAGACGGACGGACAACAAAGTGATCTTATAAGGGTTCCGTTTTTTTTCTTTCGAGGTACGGAACCCTAAAAACTTAAATGAGTGTTCTTTCATAGATTTCGAGGTAGATAATAAATTGCAACTTACAACAAAATTATACAAAATCATAATTTAACTTTATTTTAAGTGACTCAACATTTTCTTAAAGTATTTTATCTTTACTTCCTAATCAATAATCCACATTGTGTATGGAAATTTATTTGCTATGATAGCTTAGAAAATAAAATCAATGACAACTTTTTTTAAATACATAAAATTACAATTTACACACTTATAGAGTCGAGTGTTAAGTCTTAGTGTAGAAAGATTTTCTTATCTCGAAATATAGCACGAAACGAAACTTAATGAGTTTTTCGTTCTTACAGGCAGAGTAAAAATTCCAAGCTTTTTGATTTCTAGATATTATCATTAAAAATAGGTAAGTTTTTGTTTAACATTCTGGTAACTTTTATCCTATGTTAAGATAATCAACTTTAAGCGGAGTGGAGAAACGGAGAAATATTAACCAACAGGATTGAAGAAAATCTTCGCTCCTCTTCGTGGATAAACTGCAGGGATACAGTATGTACGCGTGCAGTTACGAGCTCGGCGACACACGCCAAACATTTCCCGTCACGCACCAAACTAAGCCGTTCACTAACTTATATATATTTCTGTAAAGTTATTTACTGTGTACCTAATATTGTGGGAATCAGATCAGAACATTCAGTGACATGTTCCATCTTTTATTCACACACCCTACAGGCAACCTTCTGGAGACTCAGTGCGAGCAGGTTGGGTAGGCAACTCAAGATCCCACCACACCCACGTCCGCACAATCCTATTGAATGAATGAATGAATTACATTGCGTTAATATTGTGGGAATCAGATTAGAACATTCAGTGACATGTTCCATCTCTTATTCACACACCCTATAGGCTACCTTCTGGAGAGTCTGTGCGAGCACTACACCCACGTCCACACAATCCTATTGAATGAATGAATGAATATTCATTTGCTCATAAATAGGGTTACACTGAAGATTTTCATTGTAATATTATTCGTCCTATTAAACTTTTAAAAATAGCATGTAAAAATTAATTATTGTATTATATTAAATTCAATCTATATGAAATGAGTGTGATGTTACAATTATTGGTTAATATTTCTCCATTCCTCCGCTTCGCGCTAGCGGACAGGAACCCTTATAGAAAATGTTAACATTCACATTTTTCAAAGTTTTTACGCTCACCAAATTAGGCATTACTTATCGCTAAAAGGAGACGCATAAACTTAACAGCTTAATAGCTAAACAATGTAATATTTGCAAGAGCTTACGGCAATATAAATTTGAAGTAAACTATATTTACAAGTATTTATATAATGGCACTGACCATTCAAAATAACTTAAATACCTACAGTGAACTTCCCTTGATTGAATAAGCTGGTTTTAGGATTTTTTTTGTCACTCCAACGTCATAGGACCTACAAGTAATATGTTAATGAGTTGGGTGAGGAAAACATTGGTAAATTCGATTGAATATCACATTCCAATGATGTTATGTATACCTAGTGATATGAGATATCGAATACACACAAGTTTATTAACAAGAAGTTTATGGACTAGCAATTATAGTCTGACATTTATGTTTGCGGTCGGAAAATGTTTACCAGTTTTACGGTTATAGCTTTTATATCACACACACTTTTCACTGAAATCCTTAGTGTTCTAGATTTTAGTGCAAAGTGTGTAATCAAGTTACTATTTCCCTTTCAAAGGTTATTACTCGATATGACTCGCCGTGAAAAGAAAAAAAAAGATTTTTGTAACGAAATGACAGTTATGTAGACAGTGTCAGATGACCGGTAGACAGTGTCGGATGACGGTTATGTAGACAGTGTCAGATGATAGTTATGTAGACAGTGTCAGATGACAGTTATGGAGACAGTATCAAATGTATCATCTAACACTATCTGGATACATTTACTGGCCCATAAAATGTCCCATTTATTTGTAGAAGAGCTGTAAATTTACCATCTACCACTATCTACACATTTACTGGACCACCAGAGGTGAAATGTCCAATTTAATTGTAGACAAGCTGTAAATGTACCATCTAACACTATGTAGGCACATATTTACTGATCCTCCGGAGGTTTGTAGTTCTTGACTCCTTCCATTCGCGCTTTCCTCCGCTCGGAGGGCGTGGCGCCCTTGATCTTAGTGATGATGTGGGGACCCTTCTTGGACAGGTCCGGCTTGTAGCCTGTTGTCAGCTCCTAGAAAAGAGTAAGGTCATCTTGTAACACTACCTACCGAGTAAATTATGAACTAAAGACACAAGAACAAAACAAACATATACTAAAAGCACGAACCATTTCGATTATGACAGATTAGTTCCTCACGCAGTAGCGTGACTACGAGATGGCGCTGTTTCAAGTTAACTCGCGGTAGTTTCTGTTTTTTCTGATAGTTTTAAGGATCCTGCATCCTTTTTATTTTATTTTTTTAGTGTGCATGAACATGTGTTTGTACTGGTCTAGGTTTTTTCTATGTATAATATGTATTTATTTACAAAAAAAGTCTAGTACCCATAACACAAGCCTCGTAGCTTAATTTGGAACTAGAGAATTGGTGTGATTGTTGTGAAATATTTATTTATTTTATTTATTTATTTTGTAAGTTGTCTCAGTTAACACTCAGCCTCAGCGCTAAGTAGTGGCACGCCCTTGGCTCTCTTGCGACCTTGTGGTGTCCCTACCCATGCCTGTTGCCGGTATAATTGAGTATCAACCGTGCGCATACAACAGCCTCGTGCTGAACAGTTGTATCCACGTTTATGAGAAATAAAAGTTGGACCTATACCAAAGCTGTGTTTGATCTTCACATCACCCCCTGGGCATCACCTCCCGGAGAGAACCACCTTGCGACCTCCATATACCCAGCCCCCGCATAACATGTTTTACAATCTTATATATAAAAATTAATTGCTGTTCGTTGGTCTCGCTAAAACTAGAGAGCGGCTGAACCGATTTCAATAATTTTAACCTTGATATATTTGTGGAAGTCCAGGGAAGGTCTAGACGATGTGAAAATATTAATAAATTGCAACAACAGCGGGCTGGACAGTGTCTGGTGGGTCCACTAGTTATCTATAAGTTTGAATTTGCACATTTTATTTTTCTGTTTGCATAGATTTAATAAAGTAAAAGTAACTCGTCCCTTTTGCTGTAAAATCAGTTCTTAATAATTTACTTTGTTTTTTAGCATTAACAATGGAAAGTTCTCAACAATGTGAAATTAAAACACACTTAAAGAAAGAGGCCGTGTGTGTGTGTGTGTGTGTGTGTGTGTGTGTGTGTGTGTGTGTGTGTGTGTGTATGTGTATGTATGTGTGTGTGTGTGTGTGTGTATGTTTAATTAAGAAGCTAAAGCACCTGTATGATGGCAAGACTTAACCAGAACCGTGACAAAAGTGAAAAGGGGTTAACTACATTGTCGCTGCCAAATCTGGGAATCAAACCCGGACCTCAGACATGGCATAACTTTGAAAAGCAGTGCCTTCGGCAGTCGACCAGAGAGGTACAGTTTTTCTTTATCATCTATCATCAAAATCAGCTGCGTGGCCTAGTGTAACATGAGGCTGACCATCTAAAGAGTCAAACAATCCCCTTTAGAAATTTAAATTAACCACATCCAGTTCGATTTGCCTACTTAGCCAATGCACGACGTACTATCGAGGTCCGCGCCGCATAAACACCTTTAAGGCGAAAATCATTTGCACAACGCGCGCGCAATCCCGCTTGCTAATTGCTCCGCGTGCGTGGAAGTACATGTGTTGACGATGACTCACCCTTAATAATTTTATATTAATAAATAAAATAAAAATTATTTATTTCAGGCATTGCCCATTATGAGTGTTAGTTACAATTAAATTTTATAAAACTATGTTAGTACATTGGAAATCTATATTGAAATATATTAATCATATCATAATAAATTAAAAATTAAAATAATTTATCCTAGTGTCTTTGGCTAGGTGGTAGCGTGTCCAGTGCTGCATGATGGCACTGTCCACGTCCAGCCTTGCCGCGACACTTTGCATGAGACTGTTGGAGCTGCCACGTACCCTGTGGATCAAGGACGCTATGCGGTTTCGCACAATAGCCGCAAAACTATCAACACCTGCTTCCGCCAGCATTCTCGAAGCACTACAATAACGTCGCAGCCCCATCAGCATCCTGAATGCATTATTGTATTGAGTGCGCAGGGCTCTGTACGCTGTTTGAGTATAGCTTGTCCATAGGCTGCACGTGTACAAAGAGTTACAATAGGCTTTAAAAAGTGTAATTTTAACCGGTTTAGTACAACGCGCAAACCTGCGAGTACGCATGTTCGCCCTAACGCACAATGCCCTGCGCTCTCGCTCCAAGTCCAGGTCATCTTTGAGCGACTCGGTAACCCAGTGTCCCAGGTATTTAAAACTGTGCACTTGCGTCAGAGGAGTGCCATTGAGCCTAACAGCTGGAATTTTGTAGGACTTGTTTAAGCTTTAAAAAGTAGCAGTTCACTCTTAGCAGTGTTGTACCTAAGACCGTGGGCCACCGCATATCGCTCACAGATGTTAAGCAGCCTTTTGAGAGCACTGATCGAGGGGCACAGCAGCACCATATCGTCTGCGTAACTTATGTTGTTGACGAAGGTGCCGTCCACAGAGCAGCCAACACCGGCACTGCTGAGCTCAACGATCAGTTTGCTTATATAAAGGTTGAAAAGCGTTGGGGAGGTAATTCCACCCTGTCTCACCCCACTTTCCAACCTGTACATGCCCGAAAACTCTCCCCCCCATTTCACAAAGTTCTGCTGGCTCGAGTACCAGTGCTTCAAAATTGACCTATAGACGTGAGACAGGTCAGTGTCATCTGCAAGCTTTTTCCACAGGACCTCGTATTGTACCAGATCAAAAGCTTTTGACAAGTCCAAAAACACTGCATAGACAGGCGTCTCCCTTGCAGTATAATACTGAACAGTCTGCTTCAGGCATAGTACAGCGGCTTCAGTGGAGAGCCCAGGTCTGAAACCGAACGCTCGCGTCCAGCTGTTGCTGAAGCAGCCTATCCAGAATCTTAGCCACAATGGTCGCCAAAGTAATTGGTCTGTAATTGGACTTGTCACTAGCACTACAGGTTTTATTTTTTACAATTGGCACAACTATAGTCATCAACATATTATTGTCTGGTAAGTAGCCGTGATTAAGGCAAAGAGACAAGAACAAGGCCAGAACACGCGGCAGATGCACACCAGCATGGAGGAGGTGCTCCACACTCAGGTGATCATGTCCAGGTGATTTACCCCTGGTAATTTTTCTCAAAATAGACCTAATGTCCTTTGCCCCAATCACAACTGACTTATTCTCAGTACAGCAACTAGTATTACTCTCTATCTGTGTAAACCTCTCAGCCGGTTTGACCCTGAAATGATTCTTGAACACTTCAGCTATTTTAGAGCTTTATTTTTTCAATCCGGTAAACCCTCTACACTCACTGGAGCACTTGGCCTTGGACTCAGCCTTTTTGTGTGCTTCCAGAAGCTCGAGAACTTTTTATTTACGTGTTCCGCGCCTAAGATGTCCATTTTTATCAGTTGCTCATTATTTTGGCACCACTTTAATTTCGATTTAAATAAATTTCTAGAAGCACACATCTTATCATAGACAAACCCCTCTCGCGGCCTATTGTACAACACCCAGTAATGAAACCACAGCCGTGCTTCACTGTGCGCGGCTTTGACATGTTTATTCCAGCCACAAACATATTTCTTCTTACAATAAGACTTTCTCCTGCTTCTAATGTATTCCATAATATCTGCTTCATTTGTGTTTTTGTCAACATTGTTTATAAAAAGTGGTATTTTTATATCAGCAGCCCTGAATTTCTCTTGAGGATTCGTAGAAGCCTTTCCCTGTATCGTCTCAAAGCGATTTCTATGCCTTTTTCGCTGATATTGTATCCACACCTCACTACAGTTTTCTGAATTTGAAACTCGTCGCTACTATCCCGCACGACCTCTGCCAAAGTCTTTAATTTTGTCGTTTTGTCTGGAGTGGACAACTTTAAAGAAACTGCACCTTACTACCTGTGCATAGGGACTTCCCACTCGCCTGCTTGTTACTAGTGGCGACTTCCGATGGTGACGTTGACGCCTGCGGCGCAGGTGGAGAGGGCGACATAAGATCCTTATCGCACGAGTGTGAGCGAGGCAGAGAGCAATGATTATCCAAGCCGTCAGCTGATTTGTCCTCCACCTGTGTCGTTGTTAACGGTATATGCGGTAGGCCGAACGGACCGGACCGGCTATCGAAACAGATACTGTTTTGACAACCACCTCCTCTTCTTATATTTACAAATTGGCCCTGTGGTGAAATAATCGACGCATTTTTTGCATTTAGTAAGTCAGTTTTAACTTCCTGCAGTTGTTCTAGTGTGGCATAGGTGTCCTTAACTGTTTTTAGCTGAATTATGTCCTTTAGCAATCTTGATGCGTCAACATGGTCGAACGTTAACGGAGGTAGCTTCTGCAATTCTCTAGCCACAAATATAGGCAACTCATCTGGATTAGACTCCTTGAAGACTGCTATGACATCGTGTAGATCTTTCAACGATTTCTTCGCATTTTTTCTCGTTATTTTACGCTGCGAGACCGCCGTAAACAGTAACGTTTTGGCAGTGTCAATGTCCTCTTCGGAGAAGCTGGTTAAACACAGATTCACTAGGGATTGTTCATCCATCACATCTTGCTTGTTTTGTATAAAAGCAAGTAGTTCACAGATTACTATATTACAAGACGAACACTTCAGCGTAGACATAGTGACTCACTATACTGCGCGCGCGTTTAAATCGACCGGCCGGTATCGCGCAATGACGCGGACTGAATGTGGATTATATTAAATGTGGCGGTATTTTTTATATAAGTTCTGGTTCATAGTTTCTACTCGTTACCATCAATGTTTTAAAATGTAAAGAGCGCGGTTCGCCTCGCGCCATGATCCAGTCTGTAAGCATCTCCGGGCGCGAGCGCATGTCGCTTTGCAAAATTGATTGTACACGTGTTTTCCGAAATAACCCATTTAAGTGTGTTAAAGCTTTTGAATCAGCATCCTGTAGTCTCCAACATGCAAACAATTTTCGTTAGAAAGTGTTTACGCGGCGCAGACCGCGACCGTACGTCAATATTTTATCTCTCTCCCAGGAAAAGCCTTCGTCACGTTGAGAGTTACTTTGTTGACGACGGGTTGAGTCCTGGGTCTTCCCGTTCTAGAGCAAGCGGTTACAGTTGGATGTGTTTGTGTACCTAAGACCGCCTAAATTGTACATCGTTCTTTGTAAAACCTATCTGTATTTGTTTCTTTTCCATGGTGTGCAATAAAAAGTTATCATCTTTCTTGTAACATTTGTGTGCATGATCATGTCTGTTTGTACTGGTTTGGGTGTTATATGTATGTATTTATTTAAGTTTATTTGTAATACCACTGTTGATTCTGATATCTGTAACACAAGTGCTAAAGCTACTTACCACGAAGTCAGATCAATGTATGTGATGTTGTTGTATGTTGTTGTAAATTGTTACAATAAAACTCACATCGTCCCAGTTCTCCTCGGAAAGCGAAGGTCCCGGCAGCGGAGCCGTGTGGACTTCCACACCTGGCTTGCAGTCGTCATCCATCGAGTACAGCTGCGAATCCAGCAGGATACGCTTCGGGCATACCGACACGTGGTACTGGGGACAGGGTATTTATATTATTATTATATACAGTAATAGTCCTCCTGGCCGATTTCGACCACGGCGGCCAATCTCAACAGAGATCAGCCAACTACGCAGGAGATATTGTAGTGCACAAGTGTGAGCGCAATACACAGGTGCACTCACTGCTCCAGGTTCGGTGAGACGGCAATCCGACATGACCGATCTGATAAATCTGTAGAGATATCAATTTGGTACATTAAATATATTTCCAAAATAACCATCAGGGGGTGATTAGGGAGTGATATTGATGTCAAAAATGCAATCAGTAATATGACGTCATAAAAACAAAACTACTCGACGGATTTTAACGAAACTTAGTACAATTACTTTTTTACACTCCTGAGCTGGTTTTCGTATACTTTTCATCACGTTACAATCAATAGGAGCAGAGCAGTGCGTCCGTCCGTTCCGCCCGTGTGCAACCTTATCGGTTAAAGCTACACAGTGAAATGTTTCTCTTAAAATCATACAAAAAATATCCCACGACAGCATTATGTCAATCTTTTATGCTTGACTCACAATAACACGTGTAACGCTCGATCGCTTATCAAAGGGGTCGGCAGACCGCGGCTCGCGAGGCGCATGCGGCTCTTCCATAGGATTAATATGGCTCTTGCAGAAAATCTCCCGCCTGGATATGATCTACCATGGCCGATCTGGAAGTCCTTAAACAGGCTTCGGACTCAGGTTGGTCGAAGTAAGGAGAACATGGCCAGGTGGGGATTTTCGGCAAGCTCCGATGTGGAATGTGTTTGCGGTGCAGTGCAAACTATAAACAATTTGAAACAACTGAATTCATCGTCAACATGCGCGCTTGCACTCTGTTACCCCGCCGCCCGGCATGTCCGGCGATGATTGTGGCGAAACATGCCGTTCTAAAAATGTAATGTATATGTACCGTGTTTCAAAGTACGAGGGTGAATCAAAAAATTCTTGGAATCAATATTAAAAAATGCAAAGATTTAAATAATAATATTTTATTTTTCTACATAATCTCCCTCCGATGCAATGCATTTAGAATAACGCGTTTCTAACTTCCTTATTCCTTGTGAAAAAAAAATATTTTCTTGACTCTCGAAAAAGTCCTCTACGGCAGCTATAACCGCGTCATTATCGTGAAATTTTGTTCCACGAATTTCCTCTTTTAATTTTGGAAATAAGTGAAAATCACTTGGGGCTAAGTCCGGAGAATATGGTGGGTGGTCAAGGAGATTGAAGCCAGCACAGCGGATTGCGTTGAGCGCAACTTCCGATCGATGAGCAGGAGCGTTATCTTGAAGGAACAACACGCCCAACGACAGTTTTCCACGACGTTTTTCTTTAATCGCTTCACGCACTTTCGGGATTAAATTTGCATAATAGGGTCCAGTAATCGTCTGGCCTTTTGGCATGTAATCAATAAAAAGGATTCCTTCACTATCCCAGAACACAGAGGCCATAACTTTGCCAGCGGTAGGAGCAACTCGAAATTTCTTAATGGATGGAGAGGATGGTCGTTTCCAAGACATGCTTTGTCTTTTAGTTTCAGGATCAAAATGGTGGACCCACGTTTCATCCATGGTGACAAGACGACGGCAAAAATTATCCGAATCACGCTGGAACATTTCGAGATTACGCTTGGAAATTTCAAAACGTCGCTTTTTGTTTTCGTCGGTTAACATTCGTGGCACCCATCTTGCAGACACTTTTTTGAACCCCAGTGAATCAATTAAAATGGATTGAACGCTACCAAAAGATATCTTTAGGATCTCAGCTATATGTTTTATAGTTGTACACGTGGGGGGTTCTCAACTTTCAGTTCCCACGTGTTTGTGTACCTACTCTTATGTGTGTTTGTAAGATGTATTGAATACCTAATTTAATTTCTAATAATTACGTGTAAAGTGTGAGGATCCTATTCCTGTCCAGGGAGTTACTGCCACTGACCTTCAATAAAAATATTTATGACCGACAAAACTGAATTTTATTTTACTAAATTCTCCCAATAGCTATTTCGTTCACCCGAGCCGGCCAGTGCGCAGTAACTGGCCGACTCTCTGTTTCATTCGTCACACATCCACTCAAATCGCTGACACGCATCTTTCACACTACATAGATTATGTCCCTACACTATTCCCCCCAAATTTTTTACAAAAAAAATTTTCTTATAATTACTCTTATTATTCTAATCCTAAAAACTACTTAACTATGGTTACCCTATCACAATGTCCTTTCATTCATCTCTGCCATACTTACAAACATGTTTATACTTACATACGCACTAACTTATTACAATGTAGCGGCGAGCACATCAATACAATAACAATAATTCTCACTTCTCACTACTCCTTATCGCATCCTGTTATACATTGCTAGCTTCGGGTGGCTGGGAGCGCTGCGGTGGTCCCGCGTGTGCGACCGCTGTGCTCTCAACGCGTTGCTAACTTGCCTGTTTAACCATCTTCTGAATCGATGACGATAATATTTCAACACTGCTACAATTATGATTATTCCCAACAACACTAATATTATAATCATAATTAGATTATATTTGTGCATATGATTTTCCACAATGTTATTCTGAGCGATGACAACTTCTTCCTTTGAGTAACTTTTGCCCATTTTGACGATATAATTACAACAAAATAGTTATGTGTTACACTTATCAACTTCCAGTCTAGAATAAAAATTAATTTCCGCAACAGATATTTAAAATGTGCTCACTGCTAATAGCAGTGAGCACATTTTAACAATTTCCATTAGCTTACATCTTTGTTTTGACTAATTAAGTACAAAGGTTGCTAAATGATTACAACTTAGTAATAACTAACTTCTTTGACCTACATTCTTCTTCACAGAATTATAACTTTAATTTGACAAAGTGTTACTATGCATGTTTATAAGTTTGAAAGAAATATCAATTACTTACAATGTACATATATTTAAATTATTTTTATTACGTTACAAATATTTTAACAATTAACAAATCTCACTGGTGGCTTAATCTGTCGTCCACTTTTCGTTGTTTTATTACTCACTAAAATACTATTAGTTTCACATGACACATTATTATTAGTATGGGCATTACAATTATCACTCTGATCCTGTTCCTTTCTATACTCATTTAACAAAAATGCTGGTTTCAATCTATCAATAGATATGTTTATCATTCTATTTGACAATTGAACTTTGTACACCTTATCACATCTAATAATAACTTTGTAAGGTCCGTCATATGGTGGTACTAGTGGTTTTCGCACGGCATCGTTTCGAATAAAAACATAGTCACATTTATTTATTTCACCATGGACAAATAATGTGCGTGAGTTTCGTGAGGTCTTTGGTACTGGTTTTAAATTATTTATTTTATATCTTAACTCTCCTAAAAATACATTGTCATCGGTAATTCGTTTATCTGAGATTTCGTAAAAATCTCCGGGTAAACGAATTGTTTGACCATATACGTTCTCAGTCGGACTCACGCCATTATCGCTTCTACCTACTGTGTGCAATCCTAATATAACCGTTGATAATTCATCACACCATGCCGAATTTTCAGAAAGACGCGCCATTAAAGATTGTTTCATACTTCTATGGAAACGCTCGATAATTCCGTTACTCTGAGGGTGGTAGGGGCTACTATGTGACTTTTTAATACCCATCAACTTTAATAACTGTATAAATAAATTACTTTCAAATTGCCTGCCTTGATCCGTTGTAACCTTAGAAAATGTGCCAAATCTACAAATCCAATTTTCATATAATACCTTTGCAACTATCTCTGCTGTTATCTCTGAAACTGCGATTGCTTCTGGCCATCGCGTGAAACGATCTATCATAGTTATTAAATACCTATGTGACCATCTTTACACGGTGGTAACGGTCCTACAATATCTAAATGAACGTGTGATAAACGCTCTGCAGTAGAAAATTGTTGAAGTTCCGATACCGTATGCCTACTTACTTTTGCCTTCTGACACTGTATACAAGTCTTTGCCCACCGACCTACGTCTCTATTTAATCCGGGCCAAAAAAATCGTTTTGCTACTAATTTTTTAGTTGCTCTTATTCCTGGGTGGCTAACATTATGAATATTATTAAATACAAGTTTTCTGAAATTTTCTGGCAAGTATGGTCTACAATTTTCTGTTGAATTCTCACAATAAATCATTTTACTACAATTCGGAATTACGATTTTCTTCAATATTATACTTTCATTATTACCGTTCAAAAGTTGTGTCAATTCAGAGTCACATTCTTGCGCTATCGCTAATTCAGCGTAATCTACTGCGTCCGGTCCGTGTATTATTTCCACACGTGACAGGGCGTCAGCAACATTGTTCTCGTTACCTTTTATGTATCTAATATCCGTCGTGAATTCACTTATGAATAATAATTGTCTTGTACGTCTAGGTGTTTCGCTATTTGTCTCTACTTTATTGAATGCAAATTGTAACGGTTTGTGATCCGTAAAAATAGTTACTTGTTGCCCTTCTATTAAATTTCTAAAATGTTTTATGGCCAAAAAAATTGCTGTAAGCTCCCTATCATATGTAGAGTATTTTTGTTGTGCTGCCGTGAACTTTCTTGAAAAATATCCTAATGGGATCCAAGAATTGTTTTCCCATTGCTGTAATACCGCTCCTACTGCTTTATCGGATGCATCAGTCATAAGAGCTAGGGGTGCGTTACATATTGGATGCACTAACGTAACTGCGCGTTATAAGGCTCATTTTTCACTGTTCAAATGCTTTATTTGATTCCTCTGTCCATAATATTTTGCTTTTATCTTTTTTTTTACTATTTGTTAAGAATACATTTAAAGGTGACTGTATTTCCGCGGCTTTTGGTATGTTTGATCTATAAAAATTTATCATTCCCAGAAATCGTCGTAGTTGATCGACAGTTTCCGGTTTAGGAAATTCTGTTATGGCTTTAACTTTATAATCAAGGGGTCTGATTCCATTTATTGAAACTTCATACCCCAGAAATTCAATGGTTTCTTTACCAAATTCACATTTTTCTAAATTAATTGCTATTCTAAAATCTGTAAATCGTTTAAAAACCTGACGTGAATGATCGTGATGCTCTTGCATTGAATTTGAAGCAATTATTACATCATCAACAAAATTGAAAAGGAAATCTAAATCTTTCAAAACTTTTTTACTCATGAATCGCTGAAAACTTTGACTTCCGTTACGTAAACCAAATGGAAGACGTAAAAATTCAAATAATCCTAACGGACAAATAACTGCAGTTTTCTCTATGTCTTCGGGTGCAATTTTAATAAAATGATAAGCTCTATTTATATCTAGGCGAGAAAAAATTTTCTTACCTGACAAAATATACGTGAAATCGTCTAGCCGTGGAACGGGATAACGGTCCGGTTTGGTGATGGCGTTCAAACGCCTATAATCTCCAACAGGTCGGATGTCCCCATTTTTCTTACTCACGATGTGCAATGGACTGGCCCACTCACTTTTTGATGGTCTGCATATGCCCATTTCCTGCATCAATCTAAATTCCTCCTTCACTTTGTGATACCTATCGGGTGGTAGTGGCCTTGACCTCGCATGTACTGGTGGTCCTGAAACTGGTACAAAATCGTCCGCCACCGTTTGCACCTTGCTTAGTTTTCCGACGTGGATGACGATGATGACTTCCATGCACAGGGGTTTTCGCATCTGGTTGACCTTTTTCTAAAGCGAAAGTGGTACTTGCATAACCAATCCGCATCGTTTGGTGTCCTTGACCTTGAACGTGATCTGCCTCTGCCTCTAAATGGTGTTTGGCCGCGCCCAAATACTTGTCCACGCGTTGCACTCCACTACTTCTTCTCGTAACGCTGCTACTTCCAAGTTTAAATTGTGCATCTGTGTTAAAATATCACCTATTGCGATTTGGTTGCTGCTTGTCGATGTTGCGCTGCTAACCGCTGCAATTTAACTTCCTTGCATATTTTCTATTATTTTATCTGCAATATTTGCCAAGTTTTCTAGCGACTGGTTCTGGCTAATCATAAGCACTGCTCTGATGGACGTTGGTAAACGAGCTAGCCACAAATTATGTAACGTCTGCTCCGAAACCTGTGTATTTCTACCCAAATTATTCATTCTCCGTAATAATTGAGATGGTTTTTGTGATCCCAACTCCATTTCGCTCACAAGTTTTTGAAATTGTCTACTCGCACTTTACTTGTAACAAGCGTTCCTTGATCGCTCTATATTTTCCTGTCGCCGGCGGTGATAGCAAAATGTCGCTGACCTGCTGTAACGCATCGCGACCTAATTTCGCCACAACCACGTTGAAGTTACAATCATCGCCTTGTTTTTGCGGTCCCAAAACACTTTCCACTTGCGCAAACCATAGACGTGGCATTTCCGGCCAAAATTCCGGTAACCTTGCTTGCACACTGATCACTGCTAAGTCTGTATGTTTTTCTGACGTACCTTCCATGCTGCAGCTTGCTCTTGGTTCCTCCGGTGGTGGTCGATTCTGTTCCGGTTCTACCTCGGATTCTTGGGGCATCGTAACTAATTATCACTAAATTTTTCACTTAAATTTACACTGCGCACTTAATTAATTCTTAATTAACCTGGACAGCTTAGAATGCTCACACTTTTTATCGGGGTCACCAATGTACACGTGGGGGGTTCTAACTTTCAGTTCCCACGTGTTTGTGTTCCTACTCTTATGTGTGTTATATGTGTAAGATGTATTGAATACCTAATTTAATTTCTAATAATTACGTGTAAAGTGTGAGGATCCTATTCCTGTCCAGGGAGTTACTGCCACTGCCAATAAAAATATTTATGACCGACAAAACTGAATTTTATTTTACTAAATTCTGCCAATAGCTATTTCGTTCACCCGAGCCGGCCAGTGCGCAGTAACTGGCCGACTCTCTGTTTCATTCGTCACACATCCACTCAAATCGCTGACACGCATCTTTCACACTACATAGATTATGTCCCTACATAGTCATCCATAATTTTGACTTTTTAGCAACTCGTTGCACAAAAAAACTTATTACATGCGAACGAACTGACAAAAACAAGTGACAGTCTGCATAAATATAGTGTGATAGACAGTCTTTAATTTGAATATCGAACTTGATCCAACAAGGTTTCAATGCACTTCTAAGAACTTTTTGATTCACCCTCGTAAATAAATGGAATTGAATTGAATTGAATTGCACATTATTTCAAGGTTGAAGTAAGGCTTATTTGGAATCATTTAAGTAAGTCTTATCCAAACTTCTTAATTTCAGTGTTATTCAAGATTTGAGTATACAAAATTGAGCATAGCAATTCAATTTGCGCAGATGAAGTCAAGAAAGCATGCAAGCAAGTTAAAAGTTCAATACTTACATCCATTTCAACATCGTTCACCACATGAGTGGAATCAAACGGGCAGATCAGCTTATTACAGTTGGGATGCTGCTTGCGACACTTCTGGAGGTGGTAATGCATGCGGTAGTGCTCGACCTGGTGAGCCTTGTTGTACGGACATGACATCATTTGGTTTGGCTGAGGTTCTGCCATGCTGTAAGGGTTCAAAGAAGTTTATAAAACACAAAATCAAAACATTGCGTATTTTTAATTTTATTTTTGGATGTTGTTTGTAACTTACAAACACAGCAATTTCCTAGCCCCAAAATGAATCACCACACATGCGCTAAGTCACCAAGGCTGACTGTAATTCACAAAATGAATAAAAAACCGGTCAAGTGCGAGTTGGACTCGCGCACTGAGGGTTCCGTACAAACCTGTAGATAAGGAGTAGTAACTTTGAAATTTTCAAAATTGTCAAAAGTTTTTTTTATATGATGAAACTGAAAATTTATGGTTTTCGTAATTTTTCCTATATCTGTACTATAAGACGTGACTTCGTACTAAATTTCAAGATTCTAAGTTTACGGGAAGTACCCTGTAGGTTATGATTCCCGTGCGAGTTTCGAAAATTTGCGGAAATTTGCGGCCTAAATGGCTGTATCTTTTGATTGCGTTGGCTTAGAAGGTTGATTTTTCTACAGCTTCCAGGGACAGTAGACCTAAGTATCATATAGAAATTTCAGTTTGATACCTCCACGCGTTCCTGAGAAAAACGGTCTTGACAGACGGACAGACGGACGGACGGACAACAAAGTGATCTTATAAGGGTTCCGTTTTTTCCTTTTGAGGTACGGAACCCCAAAAAAAGAATAAAAAAATATAAGCACAAGGTATGTGCTATGGTGACTTGGATGAGTGTTTTTTATTTATTTCAGAAACCAACCAAGCTTATTACTAGAGACCGGATTATATGCAACATAAAATAGCCATTATATGCATGCAAATATACAAAAAGATTGCTCGAAACATGCACAAAAACGCCTAGAATATGCATCATGATATGCAAAATTTGATGATTATTTCAGTAAAAATCATATCAACATCGTTTTTTAAAATAAACTTTTACAGAAATTAATTTAAAAAAACTACCCACAGTATGTCTCTGTCAAGTCACTTTCAGATGAAGGACGGTCTACTTAGTTCAACTCAACTCATTTATTTCTTTGTTTCGTAAACCGAATCTTGCAACAATGCAAACATTTTCATTATATACGCGATCAAATTTTGTTTACCTACTGAAAATACTGGAAAAAGGGGATAAAAATGCATCATCAATGGATTTTTGTCTTTATATGCAATACCGCTAAGATTGGATAAAATATGCAAATGCATATGCAAATATGCAATTGCATATATTCAGGTCTCTACTTATTACAGTAAAACATATGCGTGTAAATGTGTATTTATTTTTATTTTATGTTGGGATGTTACAATGCATTACTTATGAAACACACCAATTAACTAGCTCCAACCTAAGCCTTACTTTGTGCTATGGTGATGTGGATAACAAATTGAAATACTAAAACGTATAAACACCCATGACTTAGGTACAAATGCTCATGCTCATTACACAAACATTTGCTTATAGCAGGATTCTAACCCGCAACAGCTGTTTTTGTAGTCACAGCACCTCAGACAACTAGAACAAAGCTGTCATAGATTGAATGTATAACTTGAAGTTGATTTGCGTAAGAAAAATAGGAATAGGTTAAAGGTACAACTTTTTAACAGGCAGTAAGCACAAGTTTATTTATTCCCTCCTAAATTGTAAGACAATTTCTCAATTTTCAAGAAAACCAACAGCAACAATGTCTTATGCTAATTTGTTAAGTACTAGTTTATAAGTAGGCCAATAGGCTTGTTTCCACTATGAAAGAAATATTCAAAAACTGATTTTCTCTAAAATAATTCATAATTTCAGATGCCTTTACACTAATGTTTTTCTGCAGTTCGTATTATTTGATTTTTAACACTTTAATGGACAGTAGACTGCTATAGCAGTTATAACAATAAAAACATCTATTGTGTCTGGCTTTCGTCCGTCAAAGTGTTAATTGGAATTCAAATGATAATTAGTCACTCAGTCGGCATAGCACGCGATGACGTCAAAGCATGTTATTCCCATACAAACTCTATTAAGAAAAGCGTTTTGACAGTTGATAAAAAGTACGTCAACGATTGGTGGTGTCAACTACCGTATTCTAGGTTTTCCTTAAATAACAAATAGTGCAAAGCTGTGAGACTGATGTTTAACAAAATCATTAAATTTTATTCAAAGATATCAAGCTCATCAAAAATTTGAAACACGAAACTAGCACCCACACCAGGACGATATGACTTCTTTCGACAATAGGTATTAGAATTCATTTATTCAAGTGAGTGAGTATAGTTATTTGACTCAGTGTTGTTAATAACAATACACTTATCCTATGTTAGTTATTCATAAGGCATTAAGGCTGTTTAGTGTAAAAATATGTATTCCGAAATAATAACCTTTTTGTAAATTTGAGCAACAGGTGACATTCAAACACATTAACTTAGATTCGGCAATCAAAATCGTTGATAAAACAACGTGTTTCGTACGGAAACACTGGTAAATTTAAGCAAACTTAGTCGTTTCAACAACATTCAACAATGTGATGAATACCTACTACCGTTCAAAAGAAATAACTAGGGAAAAAGTTGGGCCTCTATTTTGGCGGTTTAATCCAACTTTGAAGTTTTAATTAACAAAAAAGGAATTTTGGAGTTTACACTTATCGCGAGAGGAAAATCAAAGTTAATAAGTTGCTGAAACATCATTTTTTTGGATCAGAAAATATTTATCAAACGTGTTATAGTTCCGTTGAAATGACTAGAGAAATAACTATTTGTTAAAGGACTGTGGGAAGAAAAATGAATACTTACATGAATTGCAATAACCTTTGTACAGGTGGAGTTGATTTAGCAGCACAAAAACAGGTCAAAAATTGTTCAACAAACTCAAGTTTGTTCAAATTTCGCAAGTTAAAAAAATCACGTCAAAAAGTTTGACAGACAGCACAAACAAAGACAATTGAGTTTTTTTTTATAATGCATTCAAGCAACGGATGAAAGAATCATGAACAAAGATCATAAACCTTTTTTCGAACACTGAGACCGAACATGTGTATGTGACATAAGGGGTGTAACCGTCAGTAACGAAGAGGTTTTTACGCGGGAAATGAAAGGAGTAAGATGGACTGACTCTGTTTCTTAACTTTCTACATTGATGTTTTGTGGCGTATTATTATGATAGTGAGGTGGAATTATCTTCTTAATGTGATAAATTCTGGGAATATACATAAAAATATATAACCTTTTCAATAAGAACTAGGTACTTCAGACGTCTATTCGTGGGTTATTAATCTAAATGTGAGCCGGGCGGGTTGTCATCACCTAAAATGTTTAACTTTTAAGTGAATGCGCTGATCGAGGAGCTTAGTAGTACACGTATCACGTTGGAGGCATATACATAAACAATATTAGCTATGCAGACGATATAGTGCTGCTGGCACCCTCGGTAAGCGCACTCAGAAAGCTCTTGAGTATCTGTGAGATGTATGCAGCTGCACATGGTTTGATTTATAATACAAGCAAGAGCGTATACCTGGTATTTAAGGCAAGCAGCAAATGCCCCGATGTTGTGCCACCTATCAAGTTGTATGGCTCCCCACTAAGTAGAATGACATCTTTCAAATATCTGGGTCATATCGTCACTAACACACAAGACGATGCAGATGTTGAAAGAGAGCGCAGGTCGTTCTCGAAAAGGGCTAATATGTTGGCCCGCAGGTTTGCTCGATGTTCAGACACTGTCTTTTAGGCATATTGTACATTATTCTACTCGAGCAGCCTGTGGGTTGACTTTACCCAAAATTCTTACAGCGGCCTTCGCGTGCAATGTAATAATGCTTTCTGGGCACTGCTGCGGCTGCCGCGATGATGTAGTGCATCGGGCATGTTCGCGAATTCGCAAGTTTCCCGACAATACTGCGCAAAATAGCCGGTTCTTTGCTCAGACTGGTTTGCGGCAACTGCAATAGTGATCTGGACGCTTTAGCCAATTGTGGGACTGTCCACTCACTGGCAAACGAATTCTACGTGTAAAATCTATTGCGACTTACTATATTTTCTTGTACTAACATAGGATATAAGCTAATGTTACTAACACTCTGGATCTAGTTGTATGAATAATAAATGTTTTCTTTATTTTTCCTTTATTTCAATTAGTTAGGTTTTAGGGCTTTGTTTAGGTTCGTTTTTTAGTGTTTTATACGAATTGCAATATATTAAGATTAGGCTGTATGAATCTGACCGTTGCCTTTCCTTTTGGGAACAATGTTACTATTCCTCCTCCTGAGCCGTCCGTCCGTCCGTCACCCGTCAGCCCTTGGGTAAATGTGTTCCGTGCCGTGCCCGTCAGTCAAATGTCAAAAAAAGTTTTTCTCGTATCGTATGCATTTTAAGTTGAACTTGCAATCTTTCAAAATTTTGACTGCATTTTCGGCCATAAACTAAAAATGGATGATGTATTCAAAGATCCTGTTCATTTCTCCAAAGGAATCAATCTGAGGTATGTTACTGACTACAAAGCAAAGGTGAAACTTTTTGAGGGACCAATGTTTTACTCAAACAATTTACTTGTTTTTTTTTCATATTAAATCCATGTCCTGTATTTTTAATGCAGCAGGTAACTATTTCTTGGATATTTCTGTAATTTTTTTATGATTTAATTTTTCAGGGAACTCATGACTTCAGCGACGGAGTTTCACATTGACATGGATTTCAAGAAGAAAGCTGATCCTTTGGACGATGTTGACCCATTTCCAGATGGAGATGATGATGACAAGTATGAATAGTGACTGGTTTATTCTACTAACTAGTAGCCGCCTGCAACTTTGTCCAAACGGACTTAAGTTTTTTACCACCGAGTTTTATTGAAACTTGTGTTGATTATAATAAAAGGCAGAGGGGCTATGGCAGTATCACTTTACTGTGGGAGAACACACATGTGATAATAATAACTATTAAATATAAATTGGTACAAACGTCTTGAATCTATCAAGCTATCAACCGGAATAAAAACATGTCTCATGACACGATATGACATAAACTTTTAAATACTGTCTTTCTTGGTGCAGTGGTCCACATGTCAGACTTCTAAAACCAAGGGTGGCGGTTTTGATCCCCGCACAGTACAAGCATAAGTGTGCATAAACATGTGTGTTTGTACTGGTCTGGGTGTTTGCTATGTATAATATGTATTTATTTACAAAAAAAAAGTATTTAAGTATGTTTATCCATTGTCTAGTACCCTAACATAACACAAGCCTTGTAGCTTAATTTGGGACTAGAGAATTGGTGTGATTGTTGTGAAATATTTATTTATTTATGTGGAGACAATTGCAACTCAAATATAGAACACCAAATATGGCCAGTGAGTGCTTTTTGTTTTTTTTTACAGTTACAGCAGGCCAACTTATTCTCATTATAAGAGCTTACACACTAAAGGCATAAACTAGTCTGACTGCCAATTAAAACTATACGCAACATTGAAGAACTTAATTTTTTTTTCTAAGACCAATAATTTAAATTTAAATTGACAAAAATTAAAGCTAACAAGTACACAATTTTTTTTCTTTAAGCTTTTTCTTGAAATTTTCTAGAGTACACTGAAACATGTCTGTGTGAACGTCTAGGCTGTTATAAGACCGGCACATTCTATGTATGTATTTACAATGTATACACACCTTATTAAAACAACTTGCAACCCTTATTCTTATCCCTTAGGGTTGAAACAATAATCCTTTCTTAGTAGATGCCTATGTCATAGTAGCTATATGCATGCAAAGTCTCAGCAATCTGTTTAAAATTGAGAAAGTTTCTTTAAAACTTTTATCCCATATTTTATCCCCTTGGGATTAGAATTTATTACAACTCTTTATTGCTTATGCCATAACATCTGCCAGCATACCAAATTTCAGCCCGATATGTTCAGTGTCATAGATCACTATGTCAGTCTGTCAATCACCTTTTAGTTTTATATATTATATAGAAATTAGGAATGTGGAAGTAAGTAAATATGGATGTTTGTTGCTCCTTTACATAAAAATTACTGGGTCGATTTTAATGAAATTTTACCAGAATATAGCTTATTTATCAGAATAATGCAGTCTACAATTTTTAAAGAATTGTGAAGATAAAGGCTTTCCATGTGAAAAAGGTCGTAAGAAGCCACTAGTAATGATATAAGTAAAAAATGATACTCTAGGTATAATTATATGAACCATAAACATTTATTATACAGGGTGTAAAAAAAACCTTAACGAAGCCGAAAACCACATATTCTACCAATTGTTACGATCATTTTTTTCCTTTACACCATACCTGGGAAGTCAACGGTTACTGAGATATTGATGGTTAAAGTTTGAAAAAAAAAATTTATGGTTGTTACAGAAATGACTTCTAACCGTTATAACTGAACTTTTTTCCAAAGACACATGATACGAATTTTCACTAGTTCTTTCATAAAAAGCCTCTAAACGGCACACTCCGCAATGAACAGCGCACACTCGAACCGAACCGCGTCGCAGCGGCGTAAAGCAACACACCCCGCGGTGACTTTTCCGCGGGTTAGAATTAAATTATTTTTTTTATGTCAAAAAATAAAAGTTGTTTCCCAGCCAAAATTTCTTTTTTATACGATTTGGGTTGATATACTGGACGCGTGGTTGACGGCTTCGTTAAGGTTTTTTTACACCCTGTATTATATGCTTGCTTTTAGTGAAAGCTCAATAACTATGTTTTTTTTTAAATATATAAACTACAACTGCAGACTCTTGGCCCGCACCTTTTTATTTTGTAAATTATTTGTTAGTTTATAAAATTTACCATGCTTTAGTTATTTCATGTATAACTTAAATCATAAATAATATTACATTTCATAGCGGAGTATGTTACTATGGTAATTGGGATGATGACACCTATCTTAAATATTGTCAAGAACATGGTGTTTAAAAAACATAGCCCCTATGAAGTTAATACAACCAATATATTTCAAAAAAGCTGTAGAAACCAATTTTTAAACACACAAAACGCAATAAATATTCGGTCAATTGACTCCGATTTCTGACACATATCCGTGACGTCACAATCATTTATTACCATACGAAATGTATGGATACAGACCGTTTTGACAGATAATAAAAAGTATGTCAACGATTGGTGGTGTCATCTAGCCAATTGAGAGTTTTAATTCTGTAATTTGTGAATGTCTTTTTTTCCTTTTATTTGGTTCACAAATGGGAAGTGATGTGAACAAAAAAAAAACAAATAAAATGTAAATCCTTAGTAACTGATGTTCTTCCTATTATACAGTAAAAACAGCATGCTACGAGTAGACATGTTTGCGAGTTAAGATATGTATATCTATGAATATTAATATACAGGGTGGCAAACACAATACGCCAATTGAATTTCCGCCTGTTCCAAATTGAATCCAAATCAGTTCAGTAGTTAAGAAATGAAATGGAATGAAATCAAATCTAATCGAATAGAATCGAATCAAATCGAATGAATCAAATATCAAATTTTAAATGTGAAAGTGTCTTTGTTTGGACGTTGTCCGTCAACCATGCTGAAACCACTGAACCGATTTTGATGAAATTTGAAATTTATACAGTCTTAAGGTGTTCAGATACTTTTTATCCTATTTAAATTAACCCTTGGGACAGACTCGTTTGCGCAGACTAAGTCGCGGGCGGGCTGCTAGTTTTAAAATTAATTTGATTTTCATTGAACACCACAGAAAACTAAATAAGATTAAGGTAAAACAAATTTGGAAGTGATCTCTTGTATTTGATGACCGCTCATCAACTATTTATTTATTTAAATCGTTATTAAATCTATATTATAATATAGTATAAGATATTATAATAATATTTATTACAGTAGACATAACGCTATGAGGCATTCTCTACCAGTCATAACATTGGGCCATCTCGTTTTGCAATCTCCAATCTCATTTTGCAGTGACATAGAAGATGTGCTCAAAAATATAGAAGAAACGACTGACAAGTTAATGCTGTCTTCACCGGAGTATTTGTCGTTCAACGAACTAGCAGCTAAGATGGTGGATTGTGTTCCCAGCGGAGATGCCAAAATACTTATTATTGAAGAAGGTAATGTGAACACCAACTTCCACCGACAATATGGACGTACGACCTCGTAAAGATCGCAGGATCACACTGGATGCGGACCGCTTGTGATCAGTCGATGTGGAAAACTGTGGGGAAGGCCCATGTTCAGCAGTGGACGTCCTTTGGCTGATAATGATGATGATGAAATGATGAATGTGAACATAAAGCATACAAAAATTAGACCAAAGCCAGCTCCACAGGTTGGGCGAACAATTGTCCCAAAAAGGGACACTAGAAAAATCACTAACAGAACACCAATCAATGTTGATACCAACGCTTTTTTTCTGGTTCATTCATTGGGTGATAGGTTTTTGGGCCACCGTTGGCGCCATAGTGCGGACCCGGCTATATAGCTAGCACTGTGAATTCCCATCGAAATAATATAGATAGTCATGGATATAAAATTGTCACTAATATTATTTGACACCTCGTTGGTGTAGTGGCAAAGTATCTGCCTTACATCCGAGAGGTCCTGGGTTCGAATCCCAGGTTTTGAGTTACAATTGTTTCTGAGATTTTCTGTCATGAATTTCTCAAAAACAGCTCGGAGTCGGGAAGTTGGCGGTGTTACACCCCCGTGCCTCGAAAAGCATGTTAAGCCGTTGGTCCTGCGCCTGATTTCTATCCGGTCATGTCGTATTGCCGTCTCACCGAACTTTGAGAGTGATGGAACAGTAAGTGCACCTGTGTATTGGCTGATCTCTCTTGAGATTGTCCGCCGTGGTCGAAATCTGCCAGGAGGGCTATTATTTGACGCACGATCCATGGTAAGCTCTATTTTTGGCTTTGTGTGTGTTGTCACTAATAAATACAGAAATATGCGTTTTAGTCATATAAGTCCCACTGCTGGGCATAGGCCTTATCTCAACAATGAGGTGGTACAAGCCATACTTCACCACGAGTGCTCAGTGCGGTGTGTTTTAGGGGTTGATTGTAAATGACCAACCTTACTGTCAGATGCTATCGAGCTACCCATGAGCCTCTAACACTAGTAGGTACATTTGTACATCCCTAATTTTTATATCTCAATTAAATATATAAGGTGTTACAAAAACTACTGTAGTAACTAAAGGGTGTTGTTGTGCCCGTAAAACAGAGCAACTTTCGCAAAGAAACCTGGGTCGAAATCTCAAAAAAATACACCCATCAAAAGTGTCTAGGGATCAACATATATTTTTGCAATATCTTTTCTCCTGATTGATATGAATTAAAATTTTCTTTAAGGATTTATCAAATAAAGTGTTTTCGTTTGTCTACAGTAACGATAAACCAAGTCCTTTGCATTAATAAAAAAATTTGCCATTTTCCTAATAAAGGGATTTTTGACATTTGAACCACTAATATTAAAGTTAGAAAAAAAGATTGAAATAACAGTTTTCTTTAAAATTTTATTGGGTAACTTAAACAATTAATAATCCGTGTTTCTACCGCGAACACTAACAACACAAGAACATCGGTTTGGCATACTCAAAATGAGTTCATCCAAATCACGCTGTGGAATGGCCGCCCATGTTCGTTGCAACAACAAGAAAAGGTCTTCTTGCGACTGGATACCCTCCATATTCGGCAGAGCTCTTCTCTGTAGCATATCCCATGCATGCTCATTCGGGTTCAAGTCTGGCGACTGAGCAGGCCAGGGCATGACATTGATGTTAGCTGCGGCGAGAGTCTGTCTTACAACTCTTGCGGTGTGCGGTCGTGCATTATCATGCATTAACTGAAATAAGGGACCGATTTGCACTTGTAGAGGAACGATGACGTCTGATACAATCGTCTCAGCATAAATTTGAGCGTTGAGTTTGCCTCTGATCCAAATGAACTCAATTCTTCCGCCGATCCAAATACCCGCCCATACCATGATGGTTCCACCACTATAAGGATGGACTTCCTGGCAGGATTTTAATCGCTGTTGGCGTCCAGGGGTTCTCCAGTGTCGTATACGTCTTGTATCCGGTCTCATTCATACCAAAACGAGACTCATCAGAAAAGCGCACGAAACGCCATTGTTCTTCTGCCCAATTTCTGTGTTCAAGAGCCCATTGATATCGAATCCTACGATTGTGCATTGTTATAGGTGGTACCCTTAGCGGTCTTCGGGAATGAAGGTTCACTTCATGCAAGCGGTTTCTGACTGTTTGGTCGCTAATTAAGTTCCCTGAAAAGTGATGAAGCCTCACGGCTAACATCATGGCGGTTATTGTTGGAGCTCTTCGAGTTGTGATTTGAATGTATCGGTCTTGTCTCCGTGTGGTGCAGCGATACCGTCCTCCATGGCGCTCAGCCACGGTACCAGTGCTTCGGTAACGTGTCCAAAGTCGACTGATAACACTCTGACTTGTATTCAGAGCTAAAGCCACAGTACGTTGCCGGGAACCAGCTTCTATCATTCCCACGGCTCTGAGCATTTCTTCCCTGCTTAAATGACGTCGCCGCTCCATAATACCGTTGGTTTTAATCAGTAGTAGGGAAACAGTAGCACTAATAATGTCTTCAATGCGTTGTATGTTTTTATAGGGAAAATATTGACAGCTGATTATCATCTTTTACTCGAATTTGATTGACAATTCCTGTTTCTAATTATGAAATGCACCAAAAAGGATCCATATAAATTTATAAAATCATAAATTTATTAAAAAACCACATCTCAATCTCAAGAAATCCGCATAAAAATGCTTGATCCCTAGACACTTTTGATGTGTGTATTTACGGTTTTTTGTAACACCTTGTATATACATCTAAATAAACAAATATTATACCTATAAAAACTATAATAGATTGTAAAAGTTAAGGATTAAAAACCATTGAACATTCAATCTTGTTCCCGAAAATAAATGTTTTAGTCTAGGAAACTGTGTCGCAGCTATTATCTTAAAGATATTTTCAAAGATTCTTTGCTTACTATAAGTAAATTATTTCCTTTTTCTTCTAGGTACTGGTCCCCTTGTGCCGGTGGATGCTCAAGTGACGATCCACTACGCTGCTTATTGGGAAAAAGCGAAGATTCCCTTTGACTCCACTCTTACCATGAACTATGGTTCTCCTTTGGTAAGTTTATAAGTCATCAGAAATCAGAAATATTTATTGACTGTCCCTTCACAAACTGGCCACTTATTATATTATAGATGACAGCTTTGGTCTAGTGGTCTGAGGTCTAGACTACAAAACCGGCTGTCGCGGGTTCGAATCCTGCTAGGGGCAAATGTTTGTGTGATGAGCACGAGCATTTGTACCCGAGTCATGAGTGTTTATAAATGTATTTAAGTATTTCTATCCGTTATTCTAGCCACTAAACTTGGGGCAACTGTGTCATCATTTTTGACTGTCATTCTGAAATGCTATTTAGGGTTATGGTTCCAAAGTATAAATGAACAAAAATAAAAAAAATTAACCATAATAACCGAAAAATTGTTACAGTTTGACTAAATTTCTAGGTTTTTCTTAAAATGCCCATAATTTTCAAACTGCATGGGATAGATTTTTTTTCTGATTTTTGTCATGATGCTTACGATCAATCCTGTCACACCGTTTCGGTTTGACGTTGAGTTCTGGGACACCCTGTATATTAATGTAAAAACATAAAAAAATAAAACATGATGCAAGCTGTAGCCAAGATAGTGAGGGCTGGCGCCTGAAATAGGTTTTGGGGAGAAACCTGTGCTACTGGTCACCAGGTCACACCCTTGGACCTCACTAACAACTGTTTAATTTCACTTTTTTGTCTTTCTTTGTTTGTAGATTAGAATATTCTTTATTGTACATACATCACTCATGAAGACGAATACAAACAATCAATATTACAGAATTGCTTTATAAATAATAATAATAATAAATATTTCACAACAATCACAGCAATTCTCCAGTCCCAAATTAAGCTACGAGGCTTGGCTTATGTACAAGACAACAGATGAACATACTTGAATACTTTTTTTTGTAAATAAATACATGTTATACATAGAAAACACCCAGACCAGTACAAACACACATGTTCATGCACACTTATGTTTGTAAGTACTGTGCGGGGATCGACCCCCCGCCCCTTGGTTTTAGAAGTCGGACCTGTGGACCACTGCACCAAGCGGTCGTCAAACGCTAACAATATACGTCGTCGCTTATAATGATGTGTGATGAAGGCTCTAAAAACTAACCTTCGTATTCTTTGTTCTTGTTCTAACAAGAACTCCAATATGTGATTTCTTGAGATTCTATTACGTTTTATGTGAATTTATAATTTTTTTTTTAACAGAACGTTTGTGAAATACATATTTTGTCAGTTTTTTTAATGACACATCCTCGGTGCTTATTTATTAAATTCAAGCGCACGAAATAAGTAAAGAATGAACCTAATGCTATCCAAAATATTTTCTGCCACAGTCAATCGGTTTCACTACTCCATTTCGAAATACGTTTCGTCGAATTAGAATTCATCGATGACGACAAGTCGATTATTTGTCATCGAATGCTAAAAGGCATTCGATGAAATGAATCATCGATGTAAATTCTTTTAGGTATATAATAATAATACAATAATAGTCCTTCTGGTCGATTTAGACCTCGGCGGCCAATCTCAACAGAGATCAGCCAACTGCGCAGGAAATATGCATAGAGTGCACAAGTGTGGGCGCAATACACAGGTGCACTCACTGTTCCATCACTCTCAAAGTTCGGTGAGACGACATGACCGGAGAGAGATCAGGCGCAGGACCAACGACTTAACGTGCTTTCCGAGGCACGGGGGTATTACACCGCCAACTTTCCGACTCCGAGCTGTTTTTAAGAAATTCATGACAGAAAATCTCAGAAACAATTTTGGCTCGACCTGGGATTCAAACCCAGGACCTCTCGGATGTAAGGCAGTAAAATTGCCACTACACCAACGTGGCAGTCGTTTGGGTGTCTAACGCATCGTTCAAACAAATAATCGACTTGTTGTCATCGATGAATTGTAATTCGACGAAACGCATTTCGAAATGGAATACACGTAGTGAACCCATCTCCAGGCTATGTAGAAACAAGGCAATGCTTGTTGATTGATTTAATCTATAATCTTTTATTTTAAAGAAGAAGAAGAAAACATTTTTATTCAGTATCACATTTTTACCAAATAGAAAATCACATACACAAGATACTGAAAGGGAGGCCACTCAGTATGTGTCGTAGCATCTCAGGAATGCCACGACGCGGGTCTGATTATGATTCACCTGTATCCTCCATATTTCCTGATATTTATGTTTATTTGTTATCAAATCTTGCAAGCTAAATTTTACCCATTTTCTAATATCCGATTGAGGTGAAGTTTCGTTTATATTTTCGAAAAGACATAACACTTAAAAAGTATTTTCGGCTCCGGTCATTAGGGAGGATTCGCACCCCCAACCTTTGGAAGTCCGGTCCAATGCTCTAACCACTGAGCTACCCAGAACCTTAATGGGGTCGTTGAATTTTGTAAGTGCTTTCTACCGCTTTGAGCCAGCTTTCGTTTATTTTGGATGATTTTTTTTTGTTGTGCAATATCGTTAATTAGTTAATCTTTCTGTATGGGTGTCCACGGAAGACCAGCGTCGTGGCATTCCTGAGAAGCTACGACACATGTTGAGTGGCCCACCTCTTCAGTATCTCGTGTATGTGATTTATAAATGTATATGTGTAATCTATTTGATAAAATATGTGATACTGAATAAAAATGTTTTCTTCTTCTTCTTTTTAAAATGCTCAAATTGGTAACAAAAGCTTGTTAGAAAAAAGTCGAAACTTTTACATTTGGTACATGTTTCAACAGAAAATCCGCCTAGGCGCCGGCCGTTGTCTGCCCGGCATTGAAATCGGTTTAACGACAGTCCGGGGCCCCGCCGCCCGGTTCCACCTGCTCCTTCAGCCGCGGCTGGCGTGGGGGCCTCGCGGGGCCCCGCCGCGCGTGCGCCCCGAGCCGGCCCTGTTCGTCATCTCCCTGTACAGCGTGCGCGACGTGCACTCGGCTGCTAGGTGAGTAGAATATTGTCTGAGCACTTCGGTGCCAACCCGCTACACACTACGCGTAGTTTGCCAACGTAGTGCGCGACCTATAATATTCCTCCTGGCCGATTTGGACCACGGCGGCCAATCTCAACAGAGATCAGCCAACTACGCCGGAGATATTATAGTGCACAAGTGTGAGCGCAATAGGTACACAGGTGCACTCACAGTTCGGTAAGACGGCAATCTGACATGACCGGAGAGAGATCAGGCGCAGGACAAACGGCTTAACGTGCGCACCGGGGCACGGAGGTGTAACACCGTAAACTTTCCGACCTCTTAAGACACTATAGCCCGACAACTCCGTGCGCGACCTCAAAGACACTAGCCCGTCAACTCCGTGCGCGACCTCTAAGACACTATAGCCCGACAACTCCGTGCGCGACCTCAAAGACACTAGCCCGTCAACTCCGTGCGCGACCTCAAAGACACTATAGCCCGTCAACTCCGTGCGCGACCTCAAAGACACTATAGCCCGTCAACTCCGTGCGCGACCTCAAAGACACTATAGTCCGTCAACGTAGTGCGCGTACCTACCTCTCTTGGTCCGATAGTGCTACAACGTCTCGCGAGTCTGAAATTTGAGTGCCACCTCTTAAGATACTATAGCCCGTCAACTCCGTGCGCGACCTCAAAGACACTATAGCCCGTCAACTCCGTGCGCGACCTCAAAGACACTATAGTCCGTCAACGTAGTGCGCGTACCTACCTCTCTTGGTCCGATAGTGCTACAACGTCTCGCGAGTCTGAAATTTGAGTGCCACCTCTTAAGATACTATAGCCCGTCAACTCCGTGCGCGACCTCAAAGACACTATAGCCCGTCAACTCCGTGCGCGACCTCAAAGACACTATAGTCCGTCAACGTAGTGCGCGTACCTACCTCTCTTGGTCCGATAGTGCTACAACGTCTCGCAAGTCTGAAATTTGAGTGCCACCTCTTAAGATACTATAGCCCGTCAACTCCGTGCGCGACCTCAAAGACACTATAGCCCGTCAACTCCGTGCGCGACCTCAAAGACACTATAGTCCGTCAACGTAGTGCGCGTACCTACCTCTCTTGGTCCGATAGTGCTACAACGTCTCGCGAGTCTGAAATTTGAGTGCCACCTCTTAAGATACTATAGCCCGTCAACTCCGTGCGCGACCTCAAAGACACTATAGCCCGTCAACTCCGTGCGCGACCTCAAAGACACTATAGCCCGTCAACTCCGTGCGCGACCTCAAAGACACTATAGTCCGTCAACGTAGTGCGCGTACCTACCTCTCTTGGTCCGATAGTGCTACAACGTCTCGCAAGTCTGAAATTTGAGTGCCACCTCTTAAGATACTATAGCCCGTCAACTCCGTGCGCGACCTCAAAGACACTATAGCCCGTCAACTCCGTGCGCGACCTCAAAGACACTATAGTCCGTCAACGTAGTGCGCGTACCTACCTCTCTTGGTCCGATAGTGCTACAACGTCTCGCGAGTCTGAAATTTGAGTGCCACCTCTTAAGATACTATAGCCCGTCAACTCCGTGCGCGACCTCAAAGACACTATAGCCCGTCAACTCCGTGCGCGACCTCAAAGACACTATAGCCCGTCAACTCCGTGCGCGACCTCAAAGACACTATAGTCCGTCAACGTAGTGCGCGTACCTACCTCTCTTGGTCCGATAGTGCTACAACGTCTCGCGAGTCTGAAATTTGAGTGCCACCTCTTAAGATACTATAGCCCGTCAACTCCGTGCGCGACCTCAAAGACACTATAGCCCGTCAACTCCGTGCGCGACCTCAAAGACACTATAGTCCGTCAACGTAGTGCGCGTACCTACCTCTCTTGGTCCGATAGTGCTACAACGTCTCGCGAGTCTGAAATTTGAGTGCCACCTCTTAAGATACTATAGCCCGTCAACTCCGTGCGCGACCTCAAAGACACTATAGCCCGTCAACTCCGTGCGCGACCTCAAAGACACTATAGCCCGTCAACTCCGTGCGCGACCTCAAAGACACTATAGTCCGTCAACGTAGTGCGCGTACCTACCTCTCTTGGTCCGATAGTGCTACAACGTCTCGCAAGTCTGAAATTTGAGTGCCACCTCTTAAGATACTATAGCCCGTCAACTCCGTGCGCGACCTCTAAGACACTATAGCCCGTCAACTCCGTGCGCGACCTCAAAGACACTATACGAGTAGTCCATCAACTGAGACCTTTAAGACACTATAGTCCGTCAACTTTGAGTGCGGCTCGGTGGGTAGATTATTATAACCGATAAACTTCGTGCGTGAGTCGTGATGTTAGCATGATAAAGCGAATAGTAAAAACCCCACTGAAATCGGTCCATCTTTTCGAGAGCTGCGATTCCACAGACAGAAACGCAGAAACAGAAGAGGGGTCAATCTTATAAAACCTCTTTTTCGTCGAGGGTTAAATAATAATTGGCATGATGACACCTATCTTAAATATTTTCAAGACCATGGCGTTTAAAAAACATAGCCCCTATGAAGTTAATACCCCTATGAAGATATTTCCAAAAAGCTGTAGAAACCAATTTTTAACCACACAAAACTCAATAAATATTCGGTCAAAAGACTCCGAATTCTGATACATGACCGTGACGTCATGTCCATGTACTCCCATACAAAATCTATGGAGGCAGACCGTTTTGACAGATAATTAAAAGTATGTCAACGATTGGTAGTGTCATCAAGCCCATTATTATTAATTTTTAATTCATAAATAAACTTTCCATATAATTGGGTTTGTAGTTACAGAAAAAATCGTCCCTATCACGAAAGGCTGTTATTAAAGTCTGAGCGAGTCTATTAAATGAGCGGCTATTGCGACTGCTATTAAAGATTTACTTGGTGTTGTCGGTTGTAAGTCCAACAGATAAAATGGTAAAAATGGTAAACAACGTTTTAAATGTTAAATGGTATATTAATTGGTAAAAATGGTACACGCGGCGCGGTTGGTGACCGATCATTAACTGTCTTTATAATATTTTTTTCACTAAAACGCAATAATTGGATCAAAGCGAAAATGCTGAATGAATTTACTGTACTTCGTACAGGTGCTATGCACAGAAAGCAACAATGGGGAGGAATACAGCCCCTATTCTTTAAGGCCTGTTAATGGTGTAGTCCGTCATAATAATAACCCCTTTTTCTGATTTTTATCACTCTTAATTTCAGGTTCAACGACCTGCCCATGGAAGAGCAGACCAAATTCGAGGTGACAGTGAAAACGGTGAATTCCCTACATTCCCTAGCCAAAGAGTTATTCGGTAAAAAACGCTATAAAGACGCCATCAAAAACTACCAGCAATCAATTTCTGTACTCGGCCTTTCAAGACCAAAAGACGACGCAGAATCAGCAGAAATTAAAAAGCTTAAAATTAACGTTTATACAAACTTATGTGTCTGTTACTGCAAAATAAAGAAACCTAAATATGTCTTCATCATGTGCGACAATTTAGACAGAATAAGCAATCTAGACAACCACTGCAAAGCCTTGTTTTATTGCGGCAAAGCACACGAGTTATTGAACAAACATGAGCTAGCTCTAAAATATTATAAAAAAGCTCTAAAATTAGAACCGAAAAACAAAGAAATTGGCAAAGCACTGGCCGAAATAGATGACTACATAAAAAAGTCAGCGGAAAAAGAAAAAGAACTGTGGCAGAATGCGTTCAACGGTGGTCCGAAAAAAGAAAAAGTCACTTTTGACGTTGATGAAGATTTCCAAAATGGCGTCCGCGAGATGTGTCAAGATTTGGCGGGAAGGAAAGATTATGCGAAGTTAGATCTACCCACAGGTTTTACTAGAGATGAAGTGGATTGCATACAGAGTTTAGCTAAGGAATTTGAGGGGCTTATCGTGGAAATTGATGGCGAAGGGAAGAGACGAAAAGTTTCTATCATAAAAAAGATTGTGTATTAAAGAAATGCATTTATATCGACAGCCAAAAGATGACATTTTTAAAATGTAATATTTAGTGTTTTTAAGAGAATTAAGACAAGACGACGACAAGAAGAAGTCAACTGATTGCATAAAATGATGTCACTTGATTTGTCTAGTAGTTATGGTGTTCTTACTAAATGGCCACTAGGTGGCGCTAGATGCACGACGAACAAAATTATACAGTCGCGAATTTCAAAAATCTGTTAGATTGCATGTTAAAGTAACAAATAAAATTGGTTGCCTGTAAAGTCGGTATACGGGCGAAAGTTTTACGTGACAACGACTTTGAGTGGTAAAATAATTTTAATGTGAATATTCATTCGTATATCATGAACCGGTGTGTATGCCTATCTCTCTCACTCTCTCTCTTTCGCTCTTAGGCGGGTTAACTGTGCTCGAGTGGAAGGGACGCGTGCCTTTCACTTTTTATGTCTGTCTCACTCGCTCTTAGGCGGGCTAACCATGCCCGAGTCGAAGGGACGCGTGCCTCTCACTCGCTCTCATTGTGAGCGCGGAACGTGAGCGGAGCAGCGTAACGCAGTTTCTTGAAGTGTCACCCGGCAAACCAATTTATATTATAAGACGTTGTCACGTCAAAATACTTTTGAAGTTGTGATATTACTAAAATTATTTCTCGAGGATGAAGTATAAATTTAATGTAAGGTCCTACCATACTAAGTCATACATAAAATGCATTCCCAATATAAGTTAAATACAATTTACTGTTAAGATCAAAAATAAATTTTTTTATAAACCTGTACAATATTTTTGAAATTGATGTAACTGTTTATTTTTTATTATCTTCAAGTACAGTAAGTACAGTATGTAAAGATTAAACTATTTTGTTACAATTTTAATGAATATCGCCAAGTATAGTTTTATAACATTTTATGTGCCATAACTTGTTTTAGTGAGTAATTACATAGCTAAGGTCCACTTAGGATATTAAATAAAGATTATTTTACTATGTATTTGATGTTTTAATACCATAATTTGAGTACATTATTGCTTTTCCAACGACTGTGACTTCATTAATACCTAAACGCTGACACACGTAAATACGCGGTATCCTCTTTTGTGCATACGCTATCTATTCGATCCATGATACCTACAAAACGTTGAGGATGTTCTATTTTCATGTAAGAAATGAGATTTTGTTCCATGCAACAAGGATTGAATGAAAGTTAACGAACATGCAATATTATAAAACGGAATACATATATAAAACGGAACGTAAAGCGCGTTTTGTTTTTCCAAGGTAGAAATAATCCAGCCGGACTATCAAGGATTGGCTTGCATGTTAGTATTATATATTGATATTAATTCTGAAAGGGACAGATGTTGCATTCGGTAGCTAATAAATCATCATCAACAAGAGCATTTTTTTTTTACTGATATGCTGAATCTCGACATGCGTAACATGTCAAACACGTGGCATCATTGCATCTTCGATGTGAAAACGAAACGTAGTTGTGTCAATGTCAAATACTTCTGACGTGTTTCTTTCTCAACACTTTTTTCGAAAACGCAGCGAAAAAAAATTCCTTAAATATTATTATCGGCTTAATTTGCGATAAGTTGACGTATTATTCCACGTACTCCGTTTACGTTTTGAGGTAATAATTGATTATCCATACTTTTTCCTCTAAAGTTCGTAAGTGAAACATAAGTTGTTAAAAACTGCTTTAAACATATTTTCCACGGTGAATTTGCATGAAATAGTGGTTATTATCAAGACGATAAGTCTTAGCCGACGTGTCCAGTGCGTGTTTATGTCATACGAAGTTAAATCATCTGTGTTTTTCAGGTCAAAATGTTACGACTGGTTTTCTTAGCCGCAGTGCTTCAGTGCACTATTTCCCAGCAATATCAACAGAAAGTAGCACCTGGTGTCCCCCCACAGAACTACCAGGTATGCACATGTTTGTTTTTATAATTTTTATGGGAATACTCGATTTAAAATTAATAATAATAGCCCTCCTGGCCGATTTCGACCACGGCGGCCAATCTCAACAGAGATCAGCCAACTTTGCAGGAGATATTATAGTGCACAAGTGTGAGCGCAATACACAGGTGCACTGCACTCACTGTTCCATTACTCTCAAAGTTTGGTGAGATAGCAATCTGACATGACTGGAGAGAGATCAGGTGCAGGACCGCTTGACCTGGGATTCGAACCCAGGACCTCTTGGATGTAAGGCAGAAACTTTGCCACTACACCAACAAAGCAGTCAGTTAAAATTATAGAATAACTGAGTAGTGTGATCAAAATACAATGTTTAAAATGTCCCTCAGCTTAAAACCCTAGGCAGTCAGTTAAAACTAAAATTTTGTGCTGTCATTTTCAAGATTACTAGTACCTACCCTCCTAAACTAGTGTTTCTACTTGAAGAGTGTTTAATATATAGACTAAGGCCAACCTTTCCATTAAAATAACAGAAAGATTTTATGCTTCTTTGAACATAACTAGTCAGACTGAATGTTTGGTTTTGTTAATAACGAGTTTTGTCAAAAACACTAGATGTCATCGATAGATGAATAGAATTAATGCACACCACAAAAAATAATACAAATTCAACATACAAAAAAAGATGCACAATTTTAGCAGTCTTATCGCTAAGAGCGATCTCTTTTATCTCAAATGTTATTCAATAATTTAATATATTTTTTCTCTTTTCAGAACTACCAGCAGCCTCCGCCACCGCCTCAGCAACAGGTACTGAAGCATTTGAAAAATTTTTTTAATAAAAATATACAACAACATCACAAACATTGATCTGACTCCGTGGTTAGTAGCTTAAGCACTTGTGTTATCAGAATCAACAGTCATATTACAAATAAACTTAAATAAGTACATATAACACCCAGACCAGTACAGTCATGTTCATGCACACAAATGTTTGTGTGTGCAGGGATCGAACCTGCGACTTCTTGGTTAATAGTCAACTTCTTGACCGTTGCACCAAAGTGGTTGTCAATATAGCATTAATCAATAATTTTTATTCCTCTCAAATCAACAGAATGGAAAAGTAAAGTTTTGAAGCAAAATATACAAAGAAATCTGTTTTAACACTATAACAGCCAAGCATTTTAAAACGTCGCACATTTTAAACAATCTCAGTGCGTAATTGGCTTTTAAAGTGTAAAGTGGTTGACTGAAAAAAAAGATAACAAAATATCTAAAATTATTCTTATGGAAGTAGTAATCTGAGAAATGAAGCTTTTTAAATTTTATTACAGGATACCAGCATAAGTGTATGTATAGATGTTAACTCTTATAAACATAGCAAGATCCATATATATGGGTTTGAATAATGCATAAACAATTTTTTTTTTGGGTTGAAAGTTTCTTTACTACAAATGCTAGGAAGCTTTTTGGCATAGGAATTCTTTTTAGGATATAAATTCTAATTTATGATGGAGTTTTACTAAATTTGACTGTCATAGAGGTGTTCGACCATACCATAGTGTTGGATCAAAATCTTATCTATTATTAATGAATTAACTTGATTTGAAAAAATGACTTAGGTTCTAATTTGATGAGATTTTACTAAATTTATTTTATTTTATTTTATTTTATTTATTCATGGCTCACATAACAAGTTACAGTCAGTGAATAACAAAAAGTAAAGCAGTATACAGAGCTAGACTGAAACTCTTAACATGTAAGCACAATTTGTGCTAAGTTAAATGAAATGTTAGAGGGTTAAAACTTAAAAATACAGATAATATATAGTCTATCAACTATATTAGTTGTGTTAGTATTATAGTAAAAAGGAACTAATAACAAGAACAGGTGTGAATAACTTACTTAATTATACACAAGTAAATACAACTGATGATTTAACCGACACGACAAGAGAGAATCTTATTAATTTCTTTTTTGAATTTGTACATACTGCATGAAAAAATATCCAAAGATGTAGGTTTAGAGAGGGTTTCATTATACAAACGGCACATTCTAGAAATAGGGTTGAAAAATGATTTGTTATTTTTGTAAATAGGGAGGTCGAACAATTTAGGTGCAGAGTCACGAGACCTGAATCTGATGTTGAAGCTTAGCAAAGAAAGAAGTGACGGCGAGTCAATCTCCGAGTGGATAATTTCGACCATCGTAGAGGTGTTTAATCGCACCATAGTGTTGGATCAAAATCTTAACTATTATTAATGAATTAACTTGATTTGAAGAAAAGACTTAGGTTCTAATTTATGGTGGGGTTTTACTAAATTTGACCGTCATAGAGGTGTTTGACCATAGTGTTGTATCAAAACTTATGTTCATATAATTAATGAATTACTTAAATTGATCTTGAAAAAATGACAATTTTCCCAGTTCAAATTGCTATAGTTTCCGACACGTAAAAGGCGCTCTACGATTTACTTGCGCATTAAATACTTATGACAATAAATGAGATATAACTTAAAAGTAACTAGCATAACTGTATGTATTATAGCACTTAAATAAAAAATACCTAACCATCTCCTGCAATAGCAAAAGCAGTACCAATTTCCAATATTGTCAACGATTGGTGTATACTGTATTTGAGACTGTCCCCATTTTATGATACGAGTACTAGCAAACCCCAAGAACTCCGTTTCGCCAATCTCCTCCACCACCATGCAAAACCATATTGGTTTGTAATACATGCTATGTATCATAGATGGCGCTGTATGTGAAAAATGATTATCCCTGTTTTTCTGCTTTTCTTTCGAATTTTTCCTGATTTTTGTTTGCTATAAACCTCACGGAGCCCGAGACCTTTCCAACGAATGCGAAACCGTGGAGAACGGTTCGTGCGTTCTGAAGTTATAGCGACAGGTAGGAAAACCCGACTTATTTTGATATATATACTAGTGGCCCTCCGCGACTTCGTACGCGTGGAATCCCTTTGTTTTCGAAATCGCGGTCGCACGGGATAAAAAGTTTCCTATGTCCGTTTCCTGGTTCTAATCTACCTCTCCTGCAAAATTCAGCCAAATCGGTTCATCCGTTCTTGAGTTATAAATAGTGTAACTAACACCACTTTCTTTTATATTATATAGAAATATATTTGTCGAATCTTTCCACCAGCAGCAGCAGTACCAACAGCAGCAGTATCAACCTCCGCCCCCTCAACAACAGTACGCGCCGCCCCCGCAACAAGTTCCGGTCCAACAAGTTCCGGTCCAACAAGTTCCGGTTCAACAGGGCGGTCACGGGCATGAGCACCATGGAGGTTAGTTTAGGTTTTTTATAATAATAATAATAAAATCCATTTATTTCAGGTTACTTATACCCATAATAGTGACTAAAATTATATAAAATTACCAAATATTCATAATTTTAATTATATAAATATAATAGTGATTAAGTAAAATAAAACAACGAAAACTAATTTAAAAAGAAAAAAATAATTCATATTGTTTTTGCTTTTGGTCTATGACGGTTTTGCTAAGCCAAAAAAGTAAATATTTTTTAACACCCCACGAAAAAGAAGGATGTTATAAGTACGACCTTTAGGTGTGTGTGTGTATGTTTTTGTGTTAGTCTGTGTGTGGCATCGTATGTCCCGAACGGATGGACCGATTTCAAAGCGATTTTTTTCGAAAAAATCGAAAGATAATTTAATCAACATGGTTGTACGGGTTACATCTAATGAAAGTTTGGTAGCTGAATGAAAGTCACTGGTACGAGATAATAATTGTTCTATTCTGGTAACTACTACGCTAATAGACAATGCTAAACAAACCGTTCCAATTCAACACAGACCAACTCTATAAAGAAAGTAAAGTTTTAAGAGTTCGGCAGCTTTACATCTTACGAGCCGCAACAGCTATGCATAGTATTACCTTGAAGTCTGAAAACTACGAAATACTTTTAAAGAAAAGAGTTTACCAAGTTCCGACCCCTATTATTAACACCACCTTTGCTAGTCATCACCCTCATTTCCTACTTCCGCACATCTATAATGTTATATGCCGTAAAGTAAATATCAAAACTCTAACAATACGCAAAGCTAAACAATTGATCGAGTCATGGCTTCTGGAACTTGATTACCTCGAATCTGAGGACATCATAAACACAATAGCTTTTTCTTAGAAAAAACACACGTTCACACACACACACACTCACACACACACACACGCTCACACACATACACACACACACACACCCACTTAAATAAAATTATCATCATTAATTTAATCATTATCATTATTTCTTTAAATTATTCTCCATTGTAATCCTAAAATAATATTAATATGTATTGTCACCTATCAACTCTTCTTGGCCTATGCAATACAAGCAATAGCTTAGTGCAGAGACCGCCGCAAAAATGTTATACACTTAAGGGTTTCTTTGGGAATAAACACTTATTATTATTATTATTATTAATACTCGTATGGTAAATGTGGTAAATGGTATGAATGAGCACGCGCGAATGGTTTGGTAGTTCATCGAGTACTGGTGAAATATTGAAACTAAGCAAGAATGGAAAATTTTATGAATGCCCTGAAAAATGCTGACGGCGCGCTGATGCGCCGCGATTTATGAAATAATGTACGCAGCTCGTACAGTGATTCCAAGCTATAGCTGGTCAAAAGCCGTTAAAGCTCACCAGTCGTTTTCCTGGCTGATTTTATTTGAACAGGAAAGTTAAATTATTTTTTAAATACGTATTAAAAATTTTGTATGCGTATATCTTAACTTAATTCAGGAAAATTAACAGCAATTCAATATAAGTGACAAAATGTGGATTTTTCTGACGTAGCGCGAAGAATCGATGGCCGTTGGGCAGAAAAGTTCTGGATTGGAGACCCTTCGACCAAAAGCGCAGCGTAGGACGTCCACCGACAAGATGGACAGACGACCTTGTGAAGATCGCAGGATCACACTGGATGCAGACCGCTTGTGATCGGTCGATGTGGAAAACTGTGGGGAAGGTCTATGTTCAGCAGTGGACGTCCTTTGGCTGATAATGATGATGATGATGTGGATTTTCTTATTCATAATAATATCTTCTGTTTTATTCCCAGATCCTCAGTTGTTGAACCCAGCTAATATCGCCCACGAACGAGAGTAAGTATCACTTTTACTTAACAAGGCATAATAAAAAGACAAATTATAACTAAGTATTATTATAGCGCTTTCGTAGTGATACCAAAAGTTATGCAACCTAGGGGTGGTCATGTTTGGGATGGGTGACCATTCTGACCATACAAGTGACGACTATTCACAAGTATCTCCGTGCTTCGGAAGGCACGTTAAGCTGTTGGTTCCGGTTAATATCGATAGATATTAGTCGCTAGGCCTGGTCAGAGGCGGCTTAATAACTCCACCAATCCGCACTGAGCACGAGTGGTGGAGTATGGCTCGTCCACCTTTTAGATGAGGTGAGGCCTGTGCCCAGCGGTGGGACGTATACAGGCTGATGAGATGAGATGAGATAAGATTGTTTTATGCTTATCCTACCTATCCATGAAAAGCTTGTCAATTAAGCTTTATGTCGAGTTCCATTGGCTGTGGAACGCTCAGGTCCCTAATAAAATTTTCTAGCTTTTACCCGCGACTTCGTCCGCGTATAGTAGTTTTTTTAGAATGCGTTGTTTTCCATTAATACATATTTTATCCAAATATAATTCAAATCTTTGGTAATTTATGAGTGAAAGCTATTAGATTCAACGGAAATTATTTTTCCCATGGGAATGCGTTGTTTTCAAAAGTAAATCATGTCCTTTTTTAAGTCTCAAACTATCTCCTTGCCAAATTTCATTTAAATCTGTTCAGTAATGTAGGCGTAAAAGCAATCGGTGCAAATAATTTTCCCATGGAAATGAGTCATTTCCCGTGGTAAAAAGTAGCTTATGTACTTTCTAAAGTATCAAAATATCTCTATCGTTTCGACATGCGTAAAATGTAATTTTGTGTTTGGCCACTTCTTGTCCCATGACCAAACAAAAAGATTTATACATTTTTGACGTGACAACGTCTTATAAATTGGTTTGCCGGGTGACGCCTCAAGAAACTGCGTTACGCTGCTCCGCTCACGTTTCGCGCGAGAGAGACAGAGCGAGAGAGAAAGAGAGAGAGATAGGCATACACACCGGTTCATGTTATACGAATGAATATTCACATTAAAATTATTTTACCACTCAGAGTCGTTGTCACGTAAAACTTTCGCGCGTATACCGACTTTACAGGCAACCAATTTTTTTCCACCAGACACATACAAGAGCACATGGACGTGCCGATAGACACGTCGAAGATGTCGGAGCAGGAGCTGCAGTTCCACTACTTCAAGATGCACGACGCCGACAACAACAACAAGCTGGACGGGTGCGAGTTGATCAAATCGCTGATACATTGGCACGGTGAGTTTGGCACGCTTGTACCGTTTTGGGTTTTTTTTGTCCCATATTTGAGGTTTGTTGTAACATTTTTTGAGGTTTGTTGTACCATGTTTGAGTTTTGTTGTACCAATTTTTAGGTGTTCTGTTTAAATGAACTATTTTTGAAAATTTTTAACAGATTTTTAAGGTTTTAAATAATAAACTAACTTGTTATATCCTTTTTGTAAATATGAAACAGTCACCATATTTCCACGCCCTTCCGCAATCTTTCGTAATTTTACTATCAATTTATAAATTATTTAAAAGTTTTTGGCGTAATTTCTTTTGCCAGCTTATCTGGCGAATATTGATATAATTTCTTTTTGAAACACGTTAATATATCTGACTATATTTTCAACTTTCAAACTTTTGGGGAACATTGTACCTACAAGCTTATTATCGTGTTATAAATTTGTCTTTTTATTCGGATTCAACATGCATGAATAATTTCTACCCACTTAGACAGTAACCATTTTTTTATTTTTAACTAAACCTTAAATTTTTAATTAATAACCAGTGTTTGGTTTTTAACTTAACTTGATTTTTTTTTAAAACCATAAACTTACCATTACATCCTTACTTTTTCATGTTTGTACCATAACCAATCCGAATGCAAAGACTTTTTTTTAATTGTCTCTTGTTTGTTTTGTGTGCTTGTGTGTGTGTCTGATGCAGTGTTTGTCTTTTCTATGTCTTCCTTAGAGCAAGGCCACAAACAACAGGCGCAGCCCGGCACTCCACCGGTGGAAGAGAAAATATTCAACGATGATGAACTAATAAAATTAATAGATCCCATATTGAGTATGGACGATCATAATAAAGATGGGTATATTGACTATCCGGAGTTTGTTAGAGCGCAGCAAAAGAGTCAAAACAAGCAGAATTAGGTAGGCATTTAGGATCTCGGTGTTTGGGTTAATGTTTCATTGGATATTTGCACTTGGGAGACAAGGCACAAGATTTGACATTTGTCAGTGTTTTGCCGAAAACTTTGACTTGTTTTTTTTTTGGGATAGGTTTGCTCTTGACCCAAGACTAAGCATGAGTCTACGATGAAGCGAGCTCACCTAGAAGATGCCTGTCTCACTCGAGCTTTGAAAATTCCAAGGTTGTAATTGCGTTTCCCTGCAACAGTAGCATTGTATTAGATTTTTTTGGCTAGCTTTTTCTCATGATCCAAGACTAAGTCCAACGAGGCAAAGACTGAGTCTAAGATGGAGCGAGCTCACCTAGAAGATGCCTGTTCACTCTAGCATTGAAACTGCCAGGGTTGTAATTGCGTTTCCCTGCAACAGTAGCTCTGTATGTATTAGATTCTTTTTTTGGATAGCTTTTCTCATGACCCAAGACTAAGCCCAACGAGGCAAAGACTGAGTCTACGAGCGAGCTCGTCTAGAAGATGCCTGTTCACTCGAGCTTTTAAAATTCCTAGGTTGTACTTGCAGGGAAACACCGACGCAGGTAGTGAGTGCCACTCTTTTGCAGTGCGCATCAGGAATGTTTATGAGAAGCGCTTGGTTCGTATTAGGATAAATCGAAAATCGGCCGCTATAAAGTAGGAATTTCATATTTATATACAATTATAATGTATTGCGTAAAAACATTGTTAATGTACATAACGATGTGTCCAAAAGGAACATTTAGTTCAGTGCATCGCTCTGTACACTGACAATGTTTTACGCAATAGATTTCTTAATATGTATGTAATTACAAAAATACTGCTCCTTAGCGGCCTTCGATTTTTGGATTTAATCCAAGTTTTTGGCAAAACACTCCTAAGCTGTCAAAGTTTTGTAAAATGACACATAATGACTTCCATTTTTGAAGTTGTCAAACAACGTCATGTGTCAACTTGCGATCGGTGGGTTCACCCAATAGCATGTTAAATGAAACATTAACTTAATGAAACATCAACAAATTAAAACAGCCAATTAGACGATGATATCTCATACGAAAATATTTTTTACAGACGCAAGCAGTTAAACACACTAGTATCGTATAACTGTTTCCTACCATTTATTATACTGCCTAGAACGTTTTTTATACATTGTTAAACAAGAGATCAAAAACATTGTAACATAGCATAAACAATGACATTTTTCTTTTAATATTTGTCTTTTAAATAATAGGTTGGATGACACCACCAATCGTTGACATACTCTTTATTATCTGTCAAAACGGTCTGCCTCCATAGATTTATAGATTTTGTATGGGAATACAAAATCGTGACATCACGGTTGTTTATCAGAAATCGGAGTCATTTGACCGAATATTAATTGTATTTTGTATGTTTTAAAATTATATCTACTACTTTTTGGAAATAAACTGATTGTATTAACTTCATAGGGGCTATGTTTTCAAAACGCCAGTGTCTTTTAAATATTTAAGATAGGTGTCATCATGTCTATTATAACCACTTAGACGGACTCGAAAAAACTGATTATTCTTTATCAAAAAAAAGATTTCTTAAATTTCGTATTAGTTTTAAAGAATAATAGGATAACTGTCATTTTGCCGCTTCCACATATGTTAATAAATCTTTAATTTTAAGTAGTACTTATATCAAATGCATTCCTATTTCTTTTTTAAGGCGCACAATTTCATAAGTCATACATTCTGAGATAGTCATTTCAATACTCTTTTTCTTTTAGAGATTACAGTTTATTGTAATAAAAAAAACACTAAATGCATATTTTTTTGTAATTTAGTGCCCTTTTTTTAAAGTTGTGTGGCTTCTCAAATATATACTTACTTCTATGTTAACTTTAATTCTCAAATATAATTACTTAATAATGACTTTACATTTTAATAGAATTGACTCAGATATTTTTGATGATGATTTTGGTGCCCACTCTTTGTCTTCCATTTTATTTTTTTATCTTCATCTTAAAACTTTATTTTATTTAGTGTGTAGTTAGGTGTATAATACTATAACTATTTTTTTTTGTTTTAATTCTACGTCCATGAAAAAAAATCTCAACTCTATAATTAGACTCGAATATTGTGCATATTTTTAAATACAAAGGACCGTGACCAACAGATTTCAATAGGGTCTTAAATCTCATGAAATCAATCATTTAGTTTGATATTTCGCCTTTGTACGAATTAAAAAAAAACATCTTAATTGATTTTTCTTATCGTTTACTATCTCATTCCGTGCCCTTAATTTTGAATTTCGAACGGTCAGTCCCTAAGTACCCCAATCACCGAGGCACCCGTCATGAAGACTTAGCGCTCGTGCAGACGATGCCGCCGCCGCGCTGTCCTAGCGTAATTTTACTACTCAACGATACTGTGGCATACATTGCTTGTTAGTTTAGCGCTTAGTGTCAAGTGCGATCTTCGTAATCAGCAATGTGTATTAAACAGTATCAAGCGACAGTAAAATACGCTTAGTCAGCACGGTGGCGGTGAGACTAGTGTGAACAGTGTAGCCGTGAGGCGATGGCGAGGCTCACCATGTGCACGAACTCAACTGACCTTAAATTGAGTAATCAAGATAAATTGATTCGGGGTCCTTCGGGATGGGGGGCTTCGGGAATCGGGGTACTCAGGGAATAACCCATTTCGAAAAGAATAACACTTAAAAAAATATTTTTGGCTCCGGTCATCGGGGAGGAATCGAACCCCCGAACTTTGGAAGTCCGGTCCAATGCTCTGACCACTGAGCTACCGAGAACGTAATGGAGTCGTTGAATTTTGTAAGTGCTTTTTAACGCTTTGAGCCGACAATCTTAACTGATTGTTAAATATTTGTAAAAATATTTCTCTCGGGTGTCTTCCACAATCATTGATGAAACATACGCTGGCTCTAAGCGTTAAAAAGTACTTACAAAATTTAACGTCTCCATTAGGTTCTCGGTAGCTCAGAGCATTGGACCGGACTTCCAAAGGACGGGGGTTCGATTCCTCCCCGATGACCGGAGCCGAAAAGAATTTTTAAGGTGTTATTCTTTTCGAAATTAAAAAATAGCGTTGTAAACGCAAAAAATACTTAAGAAATAAAATAACCCATTTCTAGACGTTTCGCAGACAGCCATAATGTACACGTGGTGGGTGGGGACAGGTCTCATACATTTTTGGACATCTTCTTTTCTCATTATATGTATCTATATTTTTAAATATTCACTTGGTCACAATATGTTTTATTGAACGTGTTATAATAGTATTACGATAACTTTAAAATTTTCATTTTTCATCATGAAATAATTTCATGTGCAAAACTCGAATATTTGTGCCAGTTTTTATGTCTGTATATATTTGGTTGGTTTTGGCATTTGAGCAATCTTGAATTGTAAGTAAAGGGCAATTTATTATACCTTCCTATATTGTGTTTATGATTTTTCAAAAATTTTAATGAAGATTTATTCCAAATCGCTTTGGGCCTTATTCACAATAAGAATGAACCTGCATAATCTGTGAACAAGTGCTAAGTATTTTTCTGAAGATAATCCAATTTCTTTTGAGCGCTTGAAGCATTTCTGTAACTCAAGTCAATTCGCTATGCCTTGTAATTCTTACAAAAATAAACTGTATACATTCCAGACATGAGATATTTCGAAAAATCATAACATCAGAATTTTTTCGTGTGTCACTTTAAGAGATTGTAAAAAAAGTTTCTCATTTTTGAACTACCATCTTTGCCTGTCATCCTTTAGTCGTTGAAAGTGTTTACAAAATGGCGGCTTGCTCGACCAATTGGCGGTTATGTTTACAATTTACCTTAAAAAAAAATTTGTTTACAGTTTACAAACTTAACATTTTTAACAATCTGAATAAGGTGACATGGGAATATATAGCATTTGTTTGTATTGTTTTGTGGTTGTGTAATGTATGGTTAAAAGGTAAGAATGACTGTTAAAATGTGAAGAATAAAATTTATATTGATACGTCTTGCTTTTATTTATTCCTGTTTAATAAATATGGGATATTTTTGTAATAGTAAGTTTTATTGTATATTAATTATATTCATTGTAAATACCTTCCATATGGGCTACAAATTTGACGTTGAAATTATATTTTTAAACCTTTGGGCTATGTTATGAAGAGCAGAACCATTTATTCCATAACTTGAGAAATGTTACTGTTACTTTTAACTATATGACTAGTCATATTGTAAACTATACTGAGGTGCTTGTGGCGCAGTGGTGTCGGTTTGGTAATGCATACCAAAGTAAAGTAACTCACGGCGTGGTCATATTTGGGATGAGTGACCATTCCGACCATTCAAGTGACGCCTATTTCTAGCATCTTTCATGCTTCGGAAGGCATGCTTAGCCGTTGGTCCCGGTTACTATCGATAGATATCTTAGCCAAAGACGTTAAGCTTGGTCACTTTCCTTACAAACTCTTTCACCGGACCGCGCTGAGCCCGCGTGGTGGAGTAGAATGGCTCGTACCACCTCATAGTTGAGGTGAGGCCTGTGCCCAGCAGTGGGACGTATATAGGTTGACAACTATTGTAAATCAGACGATTAAAGGGTCTACCTAGATACAGGACTGCACAGAGAAAAAAGACCCACCAGAAATTAAAAAAACTGTTTTGTATTTGATGCAAATACTAAGTTTTAATATCACTTAACAAAATTTTTGCTATTTTTACAAATATTAATGAATTTTAGCAAAGCATTTGTATTTGTAGTTGTAATTCCTAAAAATCGGTTTTACTCAATGCCAGATATTAAAATATTTGTTGGTTATCGCAAATTATAGTAACTATAGCTAGTTTGGGACTAGAGAATTGGTGTGATTGTTGTGAAATATTTATTTATTTATTTTTATTTATAGCTAAAGCCTTGTTATAGTTCTGCAAACCTATTCAGTATGTTTTAAAAAGCTCATTCATACTTTCAAGAAATGGTTTAAGTACAAGGCAAAATAACAAACTTTATACTTTAAACAAATGTCATGCTGAGCAACTTTTTAACTATATGACTAGTCATATCGTAAACCAAACAATTTCAGATGGGACCGAAGAAAAAACAATAGTTGTACGCGAAAACGAGGCAAGCGACGTTATTGATTTGTTTTTGAAACGATCAGACCTAGATAACGACGGATTTATATCGTATTTCGAATACAGTCAGAGGTTCACCCAAGAGAAGCTGACTATTGAAATGTCCGATGGAAACGTAGCTTATGTATGATAATATAAAGAGTTTGAGTGAATATCGTTTTATTTAATTAAAGGCCCATTTAGGGTTAAGCCGAGATAGATGCCCCAGTGGTATAGATTACCCGATTTTAATTGGGTACCTACATTTGTACAAACTCTGGTTTGACAGGTCACAGTCGAGGGAATGCTAAGTCGCTTTGCTTAAATAAAAGCCAATTTTGCAGACAACGGTAAACGAGTATTGTGTCGACAGATAGTCAAAGTAGGGTACAGTAAATTTCTTATATATTACCTTTACCTAAAACTTCGCTAACGTGAGTTAATTACGACCAGCGCCATCTGTTGGCACAATTAAGAACTAACTTTTGACACAATGTTGTTATTGATCGTACAACTTTAGTTTAGCAGATAAATTCGATTACTTTTTTCATATCCATCTAACTCTATCTTAATTGACTCAGTTGTATGTCTTGTAGCGACAGCATGCAATGCCAAAATGAATTCAAAAATTTTGGCGAATTCATGCCCATTTTTACTGTGAGTCAATATCCTAAACGCAATCTATATGGGTCTGGCATCTATCCCCTGTATAGTATAGAAGATGGAAGAAGTGTAGATAAAGCAAAAAAACAACGGATAGGACAACGTCTGCGGGGTCCGCTAGTCTTATTTAGTTTTGGATATTATTCCAACTCCTCTTCCTTCCAAACCTCTTCCACTTTAGTCTTATAAAGAACCCGCAAGTAAAATTTGAGTCCCCTAGTAGTTTCAGTAGGTATCATACAAACTTTTTCATACAAAAATATGCAAACTTCTGTCCTTGTTATCGTTATCTCTCTCCGGTCAAGTCAGAATGCCGTCTCACCGAACTTTGAGAGTGATGGAACAGTGAGTACACCTGTGTATTGCGCTCATACTTGTGCACTATAATATCTCCTGCGCAGTTGGTTTATCTCTGTTGAGATTGGTCGCCGTGGTCGAAATCGGCCAGGAGGACTATTACTATTATGATTAAATATCGTACTGATAAAAAGGAATGGCTATCTATCGAAATGTGTATTATAACTAGTTTGAGTGAATTTAAATTTATTTTTAACTAGCAGTCCGCGATCTCGTCCGCGCAATAATATGAACCCAAAAACGTAAAAACACACCCCTAGTGGTAAAATTTTCCAAATTTCATCGTAATCAGCACTTTAGTCTTGAGAACACGCCAATTTCTACGTAATTTCGCGAAACGCCATCTCAGCGAGCCCCTACATTTCAGGTTAAAGATTAGTTATTTCCCACAAGAATCATACAATTCACTAAGTGAATTGTATGATTCTTAAGTCTTAAGTGAGATACATACAAATCGATATGAAGTAATCTAAAACACAGTGAACGAACTTAACATAACACAATATTATTAAAAAATAGGGTATTTCTAAAACTAACAGTAGCGGCCAGTCTCCGGCTATTGAAGTGGGCTCTGAGATAACGCGCTTGTTTAGCGCCACAGATATAGATCGCAACTGCGTACCAACAAACTAGAAGTGGCTCGAATTCAAGCGAGATTTGGTAGTATATAATATTCGTACTATATATACGAATTTCGTAGTGTAGGTACTGCCGGAAAATATAAAATAAAAATAATTTACTCCATCTTTTTCTAGCATTTATTTCATATCGCTGTTCAAGGGGTTTATGCTTGAAGTTATTTGTTGTGATCGTCTTCAATGTGAAATGGTGGTGAGGGCTCTATGTAGGTATTATGTGAGTATTTGTGCAAGTAAGTATTTATAATTTGTTATTAGAAAGTAATAACTTATCTTTCAACACAAAAAAAGTTAAAAGTAAAAAAAAACTGAATGCGTTTAGAATGACTGAAGGTTGTCTGGCAGAAAACACTTGGAGCGTTAAGTCCGTTTTTTTTTCGAAAACTTTTTGATAAATCATCGCCGCTGGAATGGCATTAAGCCTATCTTATCCGCGTACCTTATTTAAAACAAAATTGTTCGCATAATTTAATGTTTGTGGTGAAGTGATATAAACCCTACTTCTATGTGTAGGTCAAAACAAAGGGTTATTCCCTGAGTACCCCGATCCCCGAGGCACCCGTCCCGGAAAACCCCGAAGGTGTATTTCATTTGAATTCATCGAGATAAAAAAAACCTCGGTACCAGGGAATAACCTAAAACCAAAACCGTGATAGACTGCGGTTGTGTTGACTTTGTGAATGTATGGATGCGGACACCCTATTTGAAGCTGGGGTAAGTAACTTTTAACATGTTTCGTTGCTTTTTTGCGGTAAAAATTGAAACAACCCTCGACACGACCTAGGAAAACAGATAGGTAACCAATAGCTAACAGACACTGAGATTAAAGTAGGTATTTTTCGATATCCGTTCGGGAGCTACGCCAGACAGACACACCTCATAATAATACTCCACTTACGTTTAGTAATCTACACTTATGGATACTGTATAAAATTGATACCTAGCTGATATGTTACCGCCAAAGTTTCATTCTGGTGAACTTTATTCTATGTTAAAAGAAGAAAGAAAGAAATTGTTTATTGATTTAGGACATCACATGCACAGAACGAAATGAAAAGTGTAAACAGACACAAGATCAACAGTCACATATAAAAGAAACAAAAAAAAAATCGGGGCAAAACGAAAAACAAAGAACAAACAAAGCACGAGTAATTTCAAATTGTTATTAAATAATATTTTGCAGTGTTAGTCAGCCAGCGTATTTATGTGTCTGACGTCCAAACCAAGAAGATCTCACTCAGCGTTATGTCAGGCCCCTGTGGGTCCTGTTGTCCCAGGCACCAGTTGAGTAAGGTACACGGATGCTGCGTATTTTGCCTATGACGAGATACGGAGACCAAGATAAGATAGCAAAGTGTCACGATCCAAAGAATAATTAAGGGCTACGCTGCAGTACCTAGGTACATATTTCCTATTAAACCTAAACGTGCTAGATGACAGCGATAGATCAGATCCTAATCAAAAGAATTTTATTGGCATCTTATATATTTTTGTCTGACACAGCAGCATATTAACTCGCTTTTGAATGTGAAATTAAAACACAATTAAAGAAAAAAACGGTCTGCCACAGGTGGGACTCGAACCCGCACGTCTTGCAAGCCGGGTGATTGCTCGTCCAATTGTTGTAGGTATCTTACCACATCAATGATGAATCATGGCTGGCTGCAGCCTAAGAAGCACTTAACGAAATTCGGACCGATGAGTAAGTGACACGGTAGCTCAATTGGTAGAGCAATCGCCCGGTTTGCCAGAGGTACGGGTGCGAGTCAGTCCGTTTTTTCTTTAAATTTGCATTGTTAATGCTAAAAATATATAATTTTAATCACTTTTTAATGTACCTCACACCTTCTGTAACTCTAGGTTAACACCTGGGCATTGCTGAATTACACAGATCTTCACACTTGACAGAATGGCACACAGCATGGCAGCATTTTCACACTCAAACTAGAGTCTAGAACTCCTCTTTTGTGACTTGCATAGCATAATTAATTTATTATTATTATTGATTTATCAAGTTACAAAGATTCAGCACATTAATTCATATTTCATAAAAAAACAATAGTCACAATTCATAAAATACAATTATCAGATAAATTAAAATAAATTTACAGTTTAGGGCTAATGATTTATATACAGACAGTGCAGTCTTTTCACAAGCGTGGCCAGTATGCTGTTGGTGCTCCTCCGCAGACGCCGCACCATCGAGGCGGCTCGCTTCCTCAATTGTTTTGATTCTAACGTCCAAATCTTCTTCTTGTTAAATGCGGCGTTCTTACTCTCACAAAAATGGCGGCGCAAAAATGGCGCGCTGTTTGACAGTTGACTTGTTTTTTTTTTCAGGCCAAGTCGACAAAGACTATTCAGCCTACTCGGACGAACAAATCGAACAAGTGATGGAGCATGCACTCAATCACGCGGATTTGAACAAGGACGGATATATCGACTACCTGGAGTACAGGATAAACGATTTAAAAGCTAAGCAAGCGAAAGTGGACCCTGCGGTTGAAAGCATGGCTCGTTAATTTTTTTTAATTAAAATACGTTTGCTAAATTAAAAAAGTTCGAACAAAGCTTCTTAGTTGGTTAAACTAAACTATTACATGCATTATAAGGGTTTCTAAATATTTCCTTATTTTTTGTAAAATAAAATTTTTGTAGGTAATTCGTCAAATTATTTTTCCCTTTTTTCAGCGTCTTAAGTTAGATTTCAGAAAAAAAGGTAATTTGTTTTTTTACTTTTTCCTTGAGGCACCTCTATTCCTCACTGATATTGTCCAGAAATGACAGCAATGACAACTAGCAACCTGTTATCTATTTATTATCTGCAATTAAAAATACAATTTACTTCCTTTAAGTTTTGAGTATTAAGTTTTTAACTTTGATTTTTCTACATTTGGAAAAGCAGAATAACTTAAAAATCCAAAACATTTCAATAACACAATATGAAAAAAGTGATTTTTTCAGTTTCGTTTGTAGTTTACTATTGAAAATACCTGCTCGTACTTATTTGTATTGATTTGCATATAACTTTTGCAGATAACCACGGCGGAGTTGTGAACAATCCAGTAAAATACACGGATAAAGATTTAGAAGAAATTGTAGAAGGCGCACTAGGTCAGGCAGACCAAAACAAAGATGGCTACATCGATTGGTCTGAGTACCGATCGATTAATGCTTAAAAACTACACACTACACTACAGTTTTAAAGCGCTGCGCACACGGAAAAAGGTCGAAACGGACAGATTTCGTTTTTCGGAATAGGCCTTCCCATCCACCATCGCACCCACTGCAAAGTTATAAATATTGCCACTAGTGCTTCTCCAAAGGAGACTAAATTTACATTATTGGCACCGGGAGCAGCTAACTCACTTTTTAAACTCAATTCCCAGTATGGGGTCGTATGGGAATAAACGTTACGAATACGTTACGACAGTAGTTCTTGCTCACCCCACTCGTGTCTTCTGCTCAGCGCTTTACCTATTATGATACACTTACTGCAATTTTAGGAGTTCACCGTAGAAATAAATTATTTTTCTCCAGTCATAGCGGTGCGCGATTAATCGTTGTCGAAATACAAGTTCAGAGAAAATGTTCCTACTCACAATAACTTCCTATTGACAAAGTTGTTGACTATTAACCAAGAGGTCGCGGGTTCGATCCCCACACTGTACAAACATTTGTGCGCATGAACAGGTCTGTTTGTACTGGTCTGGGTGTTATCCGTAGGTTAGGTAGGATATGTATTTATTTAAGTTTACAGAATCACCACTGTTGATTCTGATATCTGTAACACAAGTGCTTAAGTTACTTACCACGGAGTCAGATCAATGTATGTGAATATTCATAGAAAAAAGTTAGTACCACTATGGTGAATTCCTAGGATAAATATTTCGTACTTCCTACACTTGCTTCCGAGTTTTCATTTTAAGAAACTTGTTGAGAACTGATTTCTTATTTATTTGTAATAAACTAAGTGTTAAACTTTCAACTTTTTTCTTAATTTCTGCTATTAAGTTATTGTTTTCTCTTTCCTATTCTAACTATTACTTTTGATTTTGCTTGCCTTCCTTTACACTCTTTCACTAGTAATATGACGTAACACATTATCTAATATATAAAATTCTCGTGTCACAGTTTTCGTTGCCATACTCCTCCGAAACGGCTTGACCGATTCTCATGAAATTTTGTGAGCATATTGAGTAGGTCTGAGAATCGGCCAACATCTATTTTTCATACACCTTAGTGATAATAATTTATATGGCATAACAACGTTTGCCGGGTCAGCTAGTAGATTATATATATTAAATTTTAGTGTCACAATGTTCGTTCCCGTACACCTCCGAAACGGCTTGACTGATTCTTATGTAATTTGTGAGCATATTGAGTAGGTCTCAGAATCGGCCAACATCTATTTTTCATATATCCCTTAGTGATAAGAGTTGTCCACAATAATTTATATGGCAAAACGACGTTTGCCGGGTCAGCTAGTAGATTATAGATTAAACACAAATAAATGGGACAGTGTGAAAGCTTATTTCGGAAATTATCATCATCATATTATTATTATCAGCCTGTTGCAGTCCACTGCTGGACATAGGCCTCCCCCAAGGAGCGCCACAGCGAACGATCTCTCGCCTTTTGTCACTACCAGCTGCCTTCTTCAGGTCATCTGTCCATCTAGCCTGGGGGCGTCCCACACTACGTTTACCTAATTCCAAATATCGGAAATTATACCAATAACTAATTTAAAATTTAAAAGCGAACGCTAAAACCTATTAAGATTGGTGCTGTTCTCAAACTGACTGTCTTAAAAGTGCTTCAAGCTTAACCTAAACACTGACCGTTCTTTTAGTATGGGTTTAATTAGGTACCTATGTCAAATTTGTAGTAAAGATCTGTAAATTTTTTGTAGTCAGCTAGAAGGCAAGTTAGCATAGTGTACGCTCAAAACTCTTAGCTCTAATGGAATGGCCCAATTAGCCAATAGGGTTGCACAAAATCTCCATTCTTCTTCAGGGGACAATCCTATTGGTTAATATTTCTCCGTATCGGTTTGCAATATATAATTTTAAAATTTCGCGTTGAATTTTAACACTAATTCCAATTTAACAGAGGACCACCAGACTTACGGCGGGTTACCATCCATATAAGCACATATAACCTTCACAATGCACACAGCCAAGGAATGAAATGCGCTTCCGCCGACGGTGTTCCCTCTTTCTTATAACTTGAGTTCATTCAAAGCGAAAGTCAATAGGCACCTTCTGGGTAAGCTCGCTACATCGTCGACATCTTCCTTACCTCTTAGAGAGAATGATGTCAAGAGCGAACCCATATTAATAAATAAAAAATAAACTAATTACTGGTTATCGGGTCTAAACGCGATATATTTCAATGAGTATTAGGTACTCACTGCACCAGTCAGCTCGTGGCCACAGCTGTGTGCAATCCAGCCGAAACGTCGAGCAGTGAGTACCTATCTCGTCAGCCTATATACGTCCCACTGCTGGGCACAGGCCTCACCTCAACTATGAGGTGGTCCGAGCCATACTCCACCACGCGGGCTCAGTGCGGATATGTGGAGGGGTGTTTGTAAGGAAAGTGACCAACCTTACTGTCAGATGTTATTAAGCCGCCCGAGGGCCTCTGACCAGGCTTCACGACTAATATCTGTCGATATTAACCGGGACCAACAGCTTAACATGCCTTCCGAAGCACGGAGATGCTTGTAAATAGACGTCACTTAAATGGTAAGAATGGTCACCCATCCCAAACATGACCGCGCCTTAGGTTGCTTAACTTTGGGTATCACTACCAAAGCGCTGCAACCACTGCGCCACAAGCACCTCACCTACCTAAAACTCATCAAAATATATCGCGTTTAGACCCGATAACCAGTAATTAATATTTCTCCGATTCTCCGCTCTGCGGTCTCGCTCCGCGCCATTGGATAATCACGCAAGGGTGTTCATAGTATCCAACGTGTGTGAAGTTTGGAAGTCGCAGGTATTTTATGGTTTGAGACATTCAGTGATATTTCAAACAGTGTGTAAATGGTTTTATTGCCACTACACCAACGAGGCATTTCTGCCTTACGTCCGAGAGGTCCTGGGTTCGAATACCAGGTCGAGCCAAAATTGTTTCTGAGATTTTCTGTCATGAATTTCTCAAAAACAGCTCGGAGTCGGGAAGTTGGCGGTGTTACACCCTCGTGCCTCGGAAAGCACGTTAAGCCGTTGTTCCTGCGCCTGATCTCTCACCGGTCATGTCGGATAACCGCGTTACTGAACTTTGAGAGTGATGGAATAGTTAGTGCACCTGTGTATTGCGCTACACTTGTGCACTATAACATCACCTGCGTAGTTGGCTGATCTATTTGAGTTTGGCCGCCGTGGTCGAAAGCGGCCAGGAGGACTATTATTATTAAATGGTTTTAAATCTTGCCAAATAACAAACAAAACGATCCGAATATGGACACATCGCTGACATTTAAGGTCCCGTGCTTAAAAATAAACATACCACGAAACTAAGGAATAGGGTTGGAAAAGTCCAAGATTGAAGACTGTTTGATAGAAAGACCAGCATAGGACCTCCACTGACACTGACTGAGATTGACGTCCTTGTTAAAGATCCTAGAATCGCACAGGAAGACACAGCTAGGAATCGCTTGACCTGAAAATGAACAGGGAAGCCCAGCATCATCATCATCATTATCAGCCAAAGGACGTCCACTGCTGAACATAGGCCTTCCCCAAGGATACAAGATGGATAGCCGACCTTGTAAAGATCGCAGGATCACACTGGATGCAGACCGCTTGTGATCGGTCGATGTGGAAAACTGTGGGGAAGGCCTATGTTGAGCTTATTAAGATGACGGACGGAATGTATTTATCTTAACTTTATTACACAGATAGGGATACCATTGGCAGACTTAATGCCAAAAGGCTTTATCTACCAGTCCCAGCGTGGGAATGCAGATAGATAATTGAATAGAATTAGACGGACGGAACTTCAATAAACTCGTATATAGCTCTTTATTAATGGATACGGTTAAATTCCTCCAGATTATGTTGTATTTTTCTAGTTAATGCCGTGTTACTGCCTTTTATATTGAAGTTTTATCGATATCTTATCATCATTTATTAAATTATCATACGCCCTGCTTAATTTTGGGGAAAATGTTATATACTAGTGGTTTCGCTCTACTTTGACCACGAGTAAAAGTGATTGATGTCGAGCATTTGTAGGTACCTGAGTCATTGGTATTATAGTATATTTAAAGTATTTTTATCCGGTATCCTAGTCACCATAGCGCAAGATAACTCTTTGTTTGGGGCTAGGTGTAGGTACCTATATTTGGTTTTGTAACCCAATATTGGTGGAAACTATTTCTTATTTATTTATTGAATGTAATGTTTTTTTTTTATTTGGGATACGTTTGCTTTTGACCCAAGACTAAGCCCAATGAGGCAAAGACTGAGTCTACGATGGGGCGAGCTCACCTAGAAGATGCCTGTTCACTCTAGCTTTGAAACTTCCTAGGTTGTGATTGCAAGGAAACACTGACGAAGGTAGTGAGTTCCACTCTTTTGCAGTGCGCATCAGGAATGTAGATGAGAAGCGCTTGGTTCGTATCAGTGGAACATCGACACGGTACGGATGGTATCATCCCAAATTTAAAAAAAAAAACGTTCTCACTTTTCAAACTTAATAGTTATATTTGTGGTCACGTTAGGGACTATACTAATATAATTGCCATAGTACTTTTCAAAGGGTCTCAATTTTATATTTAAGTTAACGTTTTTGACTTGAAATCCTACGCACTGAATCACAGACATACCTAATTAATTTCGTATTATGTGAGTGGGGATTTAAAAGTGACGAGGATTAACAGATTTTCAACTGTCAGATAAAATAAATTGATCAACTTAGTGGCATTTGATTGATGATGATTAAGAGCTAATTTTTCAATCAGTTAGATAAATGGCTATCAGACTGTGAAATATAAGCTGACCGAATTTATATCAAGTTTGACGTTTCTAGTCAGCCATCTTGGAATTTTATCGGACTGTCTGTCTATTGAAAAACCCCTTATACAATCTAAAGCTGAAAAAGAGAAAGATTTGTTTTAAATTTCCACTAAACGACGCCAGCGCAGGAACCCAAATACAGCCAACTTTAACCACTTGAAAAAACTAGAGCTGGATGTCGCACGACTTGCAACTTACTTGGGTTCATGCGCTGGCGTCGTTTAGTGGAAATTTAAAGCAAAATAATTGTCTTTTTCAGCTTTAGTGATGGATTTCCGCAAAGTAACGCCTGATTCCATCAACCATAGACAAATACCTAGGCATTTTCTGTAAATTAGACTAGACCGGTTAATATAAATAGCTTCGCAGGCTATTCAACAGTTTCATTATGCACCATTTTTGAAGTGAAAACTTCTTTAGCGGCGTTGAGCACTTTTGTGGCATGGGTAGCAACTGTGAAACTCGCGTCAGGTCACGTGATGCTGATCGAAAAACCGTAAGACGGTTCAAATAAATCAAAAATGCACAACGTCAATAATCAAGTTTTCACTTCTGCCGGCACTCCCGGAGTGCAACCCGTGTTTTTTTTCTTCTGCTGCATTAGTCATTGTTTTATTTCATTATTCTTTTTATTTTCGGGTTCTAAAAGTGAAGAAGGTATAGTCTGTAAAAGTTTTTATTTGTTTTTTTTTAATTCCACAGATACCGAAGGCGTGAAAACTCAAGATTTGACATATTCCGACAAGGACTTGGAAGACATTGTCGACACAGCCCTAGGACAGGCCGATAGAAATAAAGATGGTTTCATAGATTATACTGAGTTTAAGGGAATCAAAGTTTAAATAATGTTCTTAGTCCTGTATCAGTAATGCTGGCCACACACCATTCCTATCGTCCAAAAATAAAATAAAATAAAAAATTGGCACGACGCAACCGATTGGATTAGGTAGTTAGATCGTGTGTGGCGTGGATAATAATATATAAAACACAATAAAAAATCATTTATTTCAATAATCATTAAAACAAAATGTGGCCGGGACTACCCAGTAAGTTGTCGAAGACACTTGTATTGGGTATGACTCGCAACTTCCCTTACGGCTATATTATATTAAAGATTTTATTTCGGATTCGCATGGCATTCGGTGCCGTCCTGCTTATTAGACGATAGAATGTATGGAGTGTGGCCAGCATCACAGTGTACGATCGCATCAGCGAGATAACGTGTTCTTTGGTGCTGATTTTTTATGTAGAGAAAAATAGAGTATAATTAACGAAAGTGGACGCCAATAATACACTAGTCAATCTAATAAGATACGAAGAAACTTATAGCAGTTTTATACTATTGTAAATAAAATGTATAATATAAAAATAAGTCGGGTTTTCCTTCCTGAACTCCAGAACGCACGAATCGATTTCAACGGTTTTGTATTCGTTGGAAAGGAAAAATTCAACAGAAAAGCAGAAAAACGGGGATAATCTTTTTTCACATACAGTGCCATCTATGATACATAGGCATGAACTACAAACCAATATGGTTTTGCATGGTGGTGGAGGAGGTTGTGAGAAAAACTAGCAATGAATGGAGCAACTAATAAAACTAGCAAGCCATGTGGTGGCGAAACTGAGTTCGCCGGGTTTGATAGTCATATACATAACATAATTAATGTTGTATGTATTTATGAGTTTAAGTAGATGTATTAAAATTTAGCCCTGTACAGGGTATAAAAAAAAACCTTAACGAAGCCGAATACCACATATTCTACCAATTGTTACGATCATTTTCTTCCTTTACACCATGCCTGGGAAGTTAACGGTTACTGAGATATTGATGGTTAAAGTTTGAAAAAAAAATTGATGATTTTTACAGAAATGACTTCTGTCCGTTATAACTGAACTTTTTTCCAAGGAAACATGATACAAATTTTCACTAGTTCATTCATAAAAAGCCTCTAAATGGCACACTCCGCAATGAACAGCGCACACTCGAACCGAACCGCGTTGCGGCGGCGTAAAGCAACACGCTCCGCGGTGACTTTTTCGCGTGCGCGCTGTACATTGCGGGCTAGAATAAAATTATTTTTTTTGATGTCAAAAAATAAAAGTTGTTTCCCAGCCAAAATTTATTTTTCATACGATTTGGTTTGATGTACTGAACGCGTGGTTCACGGCTTCGTTAAGGTTTTTTTACACCCTGTATATTTAAATTGCTTCGTAAAAAATGTGTTTTGCATTATCCAAATAAATTTTGCTCGAATTCCCCCCTTCCTGTAAAATAAATGTTCCTTTAACCAAAGGTTGTCTGGAAGAGATCGCAACAAGCGATAAGACCGCCTAAATTGTACATCATTCTTTGTTAAGCTTGCGTGTAATTTTGTTTTGTGTTGTACAAGAAAGTGTAAATCAATCAATCAAACACAAATTCTTAAAACTCGAAAAATATTTTTATTTACACACTCATACCTAAGAAGTTATAATATAACATTTAAAATACGATTAAGCTTAAATAATAACATTGGTTTATCGTGATAATAATAATAATAATAATAAGAATATATTACAACATCAAATACATTGATCTGACTCTGTGTTAAGTAGCTGAGGCACTTGTGTTACAGAAATCAGAAACAACAGTGGTATTACAAATAAACTTAAATAAATACTTATATACACTCAGACCAGTACAAACAGACACATGTTCATGCACACAAATGTTTGTACAGTGCGGGGATCGAACCCGCGACCCTTTTGGTGTAATAGTCAACTTCTTAACCATTTACACCAAACAGTCACGTTGCAAACTTAAGATATTTAACAATGTTTGCAGTAGAAAAAAATCTCAAATGTCTAAAGCGGGGAACGAACCCGCGTCCAAGGGAATCCGGCCGTGGGCCTAAACCACATACAGACATGGGTTACATACAAACTATGATGGAGTTAACGCGGCGTGCGTTATGAATGTTAGCTAATTTCAACAGTCTTTGCCAATGTCGATACCCGCCTCATACAGGTTAATTTTTCTACTGCAAACGATACTCTTTTATGTAATGGTATTTCAGGTTGAAAAAAAATCAACTTATCTATCAAATCAAAATGAGGTACTTAACACTGATTATCGGGTCTAACCGCGATCTATTTTAATGATTATAATTGCACACATCATCATCAGCCTATATACGTCCCACTGCTGGGCACAGGCCTCACCTCAACTATGAGGTGGTGCGAGCCTTACTCCACCACGCGGGCTCAATGCGGATTGGTGGAGGGGTGTGTGTGGGGACTTGCCTTAAGTCACCAACCTAAACTGTCAGATGTTATTAAGCCGCCCGAGGGCCTCCGACCAGACTTAACGACTAATATCTATCGATATTAACCGGGACCAACAGCTTAACGTGCCTTCCGAAGCACGGAGATGCTTGTAAATAGACGTCACTTTTATGATCAGAATGGTCGCCCATCCCAAACATGACCGCGCCGTAGGTTGCTTAACTTTTGGTATCACTACCAAAGCGCTGCAACCACTGCGTCACAAGCACCTCTTAGTGCACACGGCTGTGTGCAATCCAGCCGAAACATTGAGCAGATCGCGTTTAGACCTGATAGCAAGTAGTTAGTGTTAAAATGCCAAGCGAAAGTTTAAAATCAAAATGAGGTATTTTTTTGTGTGATTTACTTATTATTTTTATAGTGAAGACATACGCTAAAGACACTTTATCCGTGTCTTGCAACATATTTTAAGCTTAACTTATCTGGTCTTTATCCAGATAAGTTTAGCGTTAAATATGATGCACTGAACTAAATTTACCTTTCGGCCCATCGATTGACAATGTTGTAACGCAATTGATTACTTAACATGTATCTATTACGTAGATTACGTAGATTAATCATAATAATAATAAAGTAATTTATTTTCTTCACAACAGTAGGAAATGCAAAATTGTTGTTTCAAAACATTGTGTAATTGTTAATCTTATTGTGGGGACTGGTGCTTGTGATGGATTGTGAAAGCAATCTTCAGTACAAGACACCAGGTCTCCACCTCCTGGACTATACAGGGTGTAAAAAAAACTTAACAAAGCCGAATACCACATATTCTACAAATTGTTACGATCATTTTCTTCCTTTACACCATACCTGGGAAGTTAACGGTTACTGAGATATTGATGGTTAAAGTTTGAAAAAAAAATTGATGATTTTTACAGAAATGACTTCAGTCTGTTTTAACTGAACTTTTTTCCAAAGAAACATGATACAAATTTTCACTAGTTCTTTCATAAAAAGGCTATAAATGGCACACTCCGCAATGAACAGCGCACACTCGAACCGAACCGCGTCGCGGCGGCGTAAAGCAACACGCCCCGCGGTGACTTTTCTGCGTGCGCGCTGTACATTGCGGGCTAGAATAAAATTATTTTTTTTGATGTCAAAAAATAAAAGTAGTTCCCCAGCTAAAATTTCTTTTTCATATAATTTGGTTTGATGTACTGAACGCGTGGTTCACGGCTTCGTTAAGGTTTTTTTTACACCCTGTATAGATTAACACTGTTTAATTTTGATTTAGATTAGATTAGATTGTATTTGATTAGATTGTACTTCGTAGCGGCCTCCGATTTCTAATGCATCCTTTCAAATATCAAGTTTTCGGCAAAAAAAAAATGGGTAGCTGTCGAAATTGTATGACACGAGCCTTAATGTAACTACTGGAATCAAGGATGCTGCATATTTGCTATACTTTACATGATCGGTTCAATAATATCTACTTCTAAAGCTGAAAAAGAGGATTATTTTGCTTGAAAAATTCAACTAGCCAGCGCAGGAACCAAAATACATCTGGTGTCAGTGTTGTGATTTCAGGTGCATCTTCTGTGTCACGTTGTAAGTTGTAGGTATTGTAAGTCCTGCGACTTCCAGTTCTATCTTTTTCAGATGATTACAGTTGGATGTATTTTGGTTCCTGCGCCGGCGTCGTTTAGTGGAAATTTAAAGCAAAATAATCCCCTTTTTTAGCTTTAGTCATGGATGATGCAAAGTAACGCCTGATTCCATCAACTAACTCTACAATTCTACTGTTCACCAATCTAAAGGATCAGTCATGGCATCCTTAAAACTCTTGCTGCTCTCGCTATAAAACTGTGAATACCAAGTCCTGAAGGCCTTGATTGTCTTGTCTGTCTTCAGGTAAGCAGGAGCACCCACGAAGATCTTGTTATTCCAAATTGCTACGTCTCGTTCAAACTGAAAATAGTTTACTGTGATCATTAAAATTAAATTAGCGTCCACGGCGTAACGGCTTGACCGCCGATAGGGACAATTGGAAACACTTGGAAGAGGCCTTTGCTTAGCTGTGAGACAATAATATTAGGTCCTTACCTATGAAATTGGCGTTTTGTATAAGAGGAACAAAAAGTCGAAATTTTTTTATATAGCATATTTATTTAATCAAAGTATGAGCCATTGTAATCTATGCACTTTTGCCATCTCATAGGTAGTTCATTGATCCCTTTACTAAAAAAACCATTCGAACGGGAATCAATAAAATCTTTGAAGGCGACTTGGACTGCCCCATCTGAGTTGAACTTTTTCCCTTGCAAGAAGTTATCCAAATTTCGAAAAAAATGGTAATCTGTTGGAGCAAGGTCCGGGGAGTACGGTGGATGCCTTAGAGATTCCAATTGAAGTTCTTCTAATTTGCTAGCCGTCTGTTGTGCAGTGTGTGGTCTAGCGTTGTCGTGAAGCAGCAGTGGCGTAGAGCGATTGACCAGCCTTGGTTGTTTAGCAACTAGCTTTTCCATCATGGTTTGCAATTGCTGACAATAGATATCTGCCGTAATCGTCTGGCCAGATTTGAGAAAACTGTAATGAACGACACCGGCGCTAGTCCACCAAACGCTTACAAGTAACTTTTTATTGGTCAATTTTCGCTTGGAGCAGGCTTTGGCTGGCTTGCCAGGGTCCAGCCATTGCGATGAGCGCTTTCGATTATCGTAGAGAATCCACTTTTCATCACAGGTAATGATTCGATTTAAAATCCCTTCGTTATTGTGCCCGTCAAGTAATGTAACGCAGCAGTTGACGCGCGTTTGCCGGTTTGCTTCACTCAATTCGTGAGGAACCCACCTTTCAAGTTTTTTAATCTTCCCAATTTGCTTCAAGTGGATTAAAACAGTTTTATCACTAACGCCAAAGCCTGCAGCTAACTCGGACGTGGTTTGCGATGGATCCGCTTCCACAATAGCCTTCAATTCTTCATTATCAACTTGGGTCTCCGGCCGTCCACGGGGCTTGTTTTGCAGGTCGAAATTTCCAGAACGAAAACGTTGGAACCAAAACGCACTGTGTTTTCTTTTGCGACACAACCGCCATACACATCATTAACCCTTCGAGCCGTTTCCGCAGCACTGGTGCCACGGTGGAACTCGTACTCGTAAATAACGCGATATTTCAAATTTTCCATTTTGTAAATTGAGCGATGCAAACAGAAAAAAGATAAGTAAAAAAACAAATGAATGACGGTTTACGAAACACAACTACATGTGGAAATAGCTGTATAAATTTGAATTTCGAATTCCTAACCAAATAGGAAAAATTTGTGATCAAAGTGGCCAGTACGACAAAACGCCAATTTCATATGTAAGGACCTAATAGCTAATTTGACGACAGCTTTGGTCTAGTGGTCTGAGGTCCAGACTACAAAACCGGCTGTCGCGGGTTCGAATCCTGCGAGGGGCAAATGTTTGTGTGATGAGCACGAGCATTTGTACCTGAGCCATAGGTGTTGTATTTAAGTATTTCTATCCGTTATTCTAGCCACCATAGCACAAGCTAAAGCTTAGTTTGGGGCTAGGTAATTGATGTGTTCGTTGAAACAATTTATTTATTAATTTTAATTAAAAAAAAGGTTATTCTGTCGTGGTCATGCATTGGCAAGTTCTGGGCTAGGACTTATGATCAAAGACTGAATCCTTTAAAGGAAAATTACTGAATCACTGAAGTGTGAATCACTCTGCGTGATACAAAAAAAAATATTGAGTAAACTATGACACCGTAAATTTAGAGATAGAAAAGTTAGAGGTGATTTGATTGTGAATTTAGCAATACCTAGCTAGCAAATAATCCTCTTTTTCAGCTTTAACACTGCGGTATCTACCCCATGCGATACGGGCCATATTGCAATAAAAATGGGTAACCTCATTTGCTAGTCACTGTACATTAAATAGTTAACTCACCATATAAGCCTCATGTAACACCGTAAGCGCTGCAAAAGCAGCATTGTATGCTGGGGAGAAGATCCTATGGACCACCTTCTGCTGCAACGGCGCCAGGGGCGTCACGGACTGTGACACCAGGACTGGACCAACTGGAGTCTTGAGGAACAGACGGACGTAGCCTGGGCCAATCTGGGGGCAAGAACAAGATTTTTTTTGTTTCAACAACATCACATTTATCTAAGACGACCGCTTAGTGCAGTGGTCCACATGTCGGACTTCTAAACCAAGGGTCGCGGGTTCGATCCCCGCACAGTACAAGCATAAGTGTTCATGAACATGTGTGTTTGTATTGGTCTGGGTGTTTTCTGTATAATATGTATGTCGTAGACAGTCATTAGTATGGACACTGATCGGAACGCAAGCGCGCCCCCTAGCGGTGTACTTCGAGTAACTACACTTCGGGTGACGCTTCGACAGAGTCGTGATGTCAATGGCGGATTCGACCGAGCTCAGTTTGGATCGAGACGCCACGGAGTGAAGTAGTCGTCACGGAACTGTCCTACGTTTCGCTTAGTGCTTAAACCTAATTACTAAAAGTGCTAGACTTTGTATTGTTCAAACGTATTCTCATTGCACGACACCCAAGTCTGCCCACACGATGTCTGAAGGTTCGGATCGAAAAATCCTAACGACTCCGATATGTATTTATTTACAAAAAAAAAGTATTTAAGTATGTTTATCCGTTGTCTAGTACCCATAACACAAGCCTCGTAGCTTAATTCGGGACTAGTGAATTGGTGTGATTGTTGTGAAATATTTATTTATTTATTATTTATTTATCTGACTTCGTGGTAAGTAGCTCAAGCACTTGTGTTACAGATATCAGAATCAACAGTGGTATTGCAAATAAACTCAAATAAATACATAATAACACCCAGACCAGTACAAACAGACATGCTCATGCACACAAATGTTTGTACAGTGAGGGGATCGAAATCCTCGACCTTTCGGTTAATAGTCAACTTCTTGACCATAACACCAAAGTGGTCGTCAAGATAGTTAAATAGTTTTATGATCTACCGTCATAAGCATCCAAATGTCTGAGCCTGAGATCGAATCTGTGTCCATGGGAATCACAATGGGAATCCGGTCCGAGTGCCTATACCACTCTGCCATTCAGATTTTGGCAAAACCTGTGAAATTTGCTACTGCTTTCCTAACGTGTCGGCACTCAGGCCGGATAGCCATGGACGCGGGTCCCCACCTCAGATATTGATTTTTTCGACCGCAAAAATATTCTCTTAACATAATAATAGTCCTCCTGGCCGATTGCGACCACGGCGGCCAATCTCAACAGAGATCAGCCAACTACGCAGGAGATATTATAGTGCACAAGTGTGAACACAATACACAGGTGCACTCACTGTTCCATCACTCTCAAAGTTCGGTGAGACGGCAATCCGACATGACCGGAGAGTGATCAGGCGCGGGACCAACGGCTTAACGTGCACACCGAGGCACGGGTGTGCAACACCGCCAACTTCCCGCCTCCGAACTGTTTTTGACAGATAATCACAGAAACAATTTTGGCTCGACCTGAGATTCGAACCCAAGACCTCTCGGATGTAAGGCAGAAACTTTGCGACTACAATTATGTTAACATAGTTTTTATGTTACCTACTATATTTAATATAATAATAATAATAAAATCCATTTATTCAAGTGACCATTTGACTCATTTTTGTTAGTTAGTAGTAGTTTTTAGAATTAACAATGCAAATTTCGGACTGCCACAGGCGGGAGTTGAAGTCAGCGTGAAGTGTGGGATCCAGTCCAATTTGTTTTATATGTGTATGTGTTTTAATTTTACATAGATGAGATAGTTTTTATATGTCTACTACATCAAGGTGAAGGTCATCTAGGTCAGAGTTATATGTTTTTGGAGTTTACTTCTTAAGAATCGATTTTCATATATGTAAAAAGCCGGGGTATGAAAATATACGGAGTAAAATAAAATTTCCCGATGTCACACGATGTTACATGAAGACGCATCGGTCATTTTCGGTCACATTCAACGGAGTATTGTATAGGTGTATAGTAATATGTATGTATTATGGAAACTATACCTACACTGTGTATTATCTTCATTGTATGTATTTATACACAGTAGAGTGCTTACAACTTTATTAGTAAGTATAGACCTTATTTTAAATTCTATTAGCATAAAAAAGAATAATTATATATTAATAAAAATAAATGTATCATACCTGCTTAAAGTATTATAAAAATGCATTCATTTATCCGTATTCCCTTAACTAGTTAATTTTTATGACCATTCTTAAGGAGTAAACTCCAGTCGTGGAGCTGACACACACACTTTTTTTTTACTACCTCAAGGTCAAGGTCATCACATGAATCTCTCAAGCGTTCGCCCAAAGTGTGGAGCTGGCATTGTTCTTACCTGCTGAACAGTGACGTCAATATGGAACAAGTTACACTTCATGACCTTGTAGTCGTGAGTCAGTGTCAGATCGGAGATGTGGCTGTGGGTCTTGCTCTTATTCCAGCTGGCCGTCCAGTGGTGTTGGCCTGGAACATTGAATAGGAAAAGATTAGGATTGTGTATTTTGCTTTTTTCCTTTTTGACTTTGGCCAAAAGATTCATAAGATTTTGATGACGACCTATTTTATGATGATAACAGACGATGTCGTTCCTTTTCTTGGTACTCAAGGCCTTTAGACAAAGTTATAATTCCTTCACTGTGGCGGTAACGCGACTGTGGAGCTCACTACCCCTGGTTCTCAAAAGATCAGACTCGAAACTGTCGTTCGAGAATAAAGTTCGCTAAAATTTCTAAATGAATAAATTGCATACATGTATATTTTTGTGATCCATATTAATTAATTGGTTAATATTTATTTTTTGTTAAAATATAATTTAATATTTACTTTTATTATATCTATATATTATGTTTATTTATTTTTGCGTTATTAACCACAATTTACCTTTTCCATTTAATTTTCACAGCACTCATTGCCTTCTTTCTGCATGAGGTTGAATGGCAGAAAATGGTTTTATTTTTTATTTTTATTTAAAACTTTATTGCACAAGAAATGTACAATGGGTGGACTTAATGCTAAAAGCATTTTCTGCCAGTCAACCTCAAGGTCATGCAGAAAGAAGGTAATGGGTGCAGTGAAAATTAAATAAGAAAGGAAGTGTTTAATAACGCAAAAATAAATTAACTTAATATATAGATATAATATCAATATATATATATATTATAAAAGTATATATGGTTTTAGCATTAACCCTTTGTACATTTCTCGTGCGATAAAGTTTTAAATAAAATAAATAATTAAATAATAATATAATTGCATAGGTAGCAGAAAGATGTAGATACGGTATGAACTACGAGTAGTCTTGCGTCGTCCTACCAAATCAATGGACCTGCTCCACTTCTTGTTGGGCATTCACCGTTAGCAGCGGTTAGCCGTTAGCAGCTAATATATACGCTAATATATAACGCATTCCCATTGATAAGTTCAGGTGGCTCAATCGATTTTTTATATAGAAAAATGAATTGCTGTTCGTTAGTCTCACTAAGGTGCTTGTGGCGCAGTGGTTGCAGCGCTTTGGTAGTGATACCCAAAGTTAAGCAACCTAAGGCGCGGTCATGTTTGGAATGGGTGACCATTCTGACCATTTAAGTGACGTCTATTTACAAGCATCTCCGTGCTTCGAAAGGCACGTTAAGCTGTTGGTCCCGGTTAATATCGACAGATATTTGTCGTTAAGCCTAGTCAGAGGCCCTCGGGCGGCTTAATAACCACTGACAGTAAGGTTGGTCACTTACCTTACAAACACCCCTCCACCAATCCGAACTGAGCCCGCGTGGTGGAGTATGGCTCGGACCACCTCATAGTTGACGTGAGGCCTGTGCCCAGCAGTGGGACGTATATAGGCTGATGAGAGTCTCACTAAAACTCGCGAACGGCTGAACCAATTTCAATAATTTAAGCCTTAAAATATTTGTGAAAGTCCAGGGAAGGTGCAAACGATGAAAAAAAAAATTGGTTGCCTGTAAAGTCGGTATGCGGGCGAAAGTTTTACGTGACAACGACTTTGAGTGGTAAAATAATTTTAATGTGAATATTCATTCGTATAACATGAACCGGTGTGTATGCCTATCTCTCTCACTCTCTCTCTCTCGCTCTGTCTCTCTCGCTCTTAGGCGGGCTAACTGTGCTCGAGTGGAAGGGACGCGTGCCTTTCACTTTTTATGTCTGTCTCACTCGCTCTTAGGCGGGCTAACCATGCCCGAGTCGAAGGGACGCGTGCCTCTCACTCGCTCTTATTGTGAGCGCATAACGTGAGCGGAGCGTAACGCAGTTTCTTGAAGTGTCACCCGGCAAACCAATTTATAAGACGTTGTCACGTCAAAAATATTAATGAATTGCGAAAACGTATATATATATATATATATATATATCTATTGTTTTAACTGTTATTTTTTTCAAATAGCAAGCTTGGGTAGGTCCGGGGGCCCTGACAAAAGATTTAACTTGAAACTACGCCGCGAGGTGAAAGAGATTGGGAGCCTCTGATTAAGGGACTGCAACTCAGATTGCAATTCAATTTCTTTTCCATTTTGTACTCAAATTTAAAACACCAGCTATTAGGCTCCAATATTTGGATAACGATGAGAGGCCTAAAAAGTTTGATATGATCCCTCTCCACCTCCATCGCGTCGGAATGGAATTGATTTACTTACAAAATAGTACACTCGGAACTGGACAGCCCCGAGATTTTATAACTTATAAGTTTTAATAATAAAAAACAACCAACGCAGACCTATACAAAAAAATCGGTTGTCTGTAAAGTCGGTTTACTGACGATAGTTGAACGTGACAACGTCTTTGTCACGTTGCCTCTTTTTCGCTCGTTCCGCGCTCTCGCTTGCACTTCAAGCCTTGATTGGAACGCCTCAGAGCGAGGTAACGCCGTGCAGTCAGCTCCATCGAATTATAAGACGTTGTCACGTCAAAAAATTAGACATATTCACGAAATAATATTTCCCAATCATTCCCACACATCCTATAATTATATTATCAACCCCGATCCAAGATGTGTAGACTCTACGAGGAAATTTAGCATTCGTTTTCCTGAACGTCAAGTTCATTTTTGACTCTAGCTTGGTTCATTTCATCAATGTTTGAAATATATCTCTAGTAATCTCCCTCACTGATTAGTCTTTTCCAGATTTACTTTGTTATGATCTGTCCATTTGCGTGATGTTAGTATTGTTTCTCATTTCCAAAATGCCGTTATAGCACGCTATTTAAGGGTCATATCTTGTTTAACTTTATAGTTCTTAGTTAAAGTTTTAAGTCATGCCATGATGTAATCTGTTGTGGTGTTCAATTAATCACAAATCTAGTTCTTTAAAGTCGTAAATGTCAAAAAATCTTACGAGTAAATGGAGTTAACCATGCCACAATTTTTCTCTTATATGAATATATTGAGTGCTTAAAGATTGTAACGCCAAGCCTCAGCCACCATAGCCAATCGTAGCTAATCCTAGCCAAGCCAGCCAATAGGAAGCCACCGCCATGCCAGTTGACGCTCTCCACTACAACTTCCGCCAGCCGTGCGCCCTTGGGTGGGAGCAAGCCCTTATAACGGCCAGACAGCTCATTCTAGCCCACTTTTGCCCTCTTAGCCACTGAATAGGCCGAAACTCTGCCAATTTATATTTTGATAGTTGATTATAACCTAATTTAAATAAAATCTGTGTGCTTATCGTTTTGCCTGGTTTTTTTATTTATGCCACTCATTACAAGATCGTTCTTTTTTTAATTTTTGTCATTTATGATTTTAAAGAACAAGATGTGCGAAATATAAATAAAAGTTGCTGGCTTCGGTCTAACTGAGGAAACTTACTTGGTTTATGTGTTATTTTTATGACCTATTTTGTTATGTAATGTTATAATATAACTGTGTGTTTCCCAAAAATTAATTAAAAAAAACTACACTTACTACACTATTATATTTATGCAGGCTACTCTTGCATCCTGTATCATAGATTTCAGTTACATACCTACCTATGTAATATATGTACCTTAAATATTATAATGTTATGGAGAAACTATCAAGCTTACCTATAATGTCGACTAAGACAGGAAACTTTTGGGCGAGGTCGGTAACGACTGACGAGGCATGCACCGCGTTTAAGTGCGCCACGTCAGCGCCATTCTCTGGTATCTCCTGAAACAAAAGTTTCATATTCTTTATTTGGGAAATTGCGTCATATCTTCACGTCGACCCTGCCGCAGTGCCTGAAAAGCCGGGTGCTTAGCCAATGCGTCTTACCAGTCTTAACCTACGGAGCCGAAACGTGGAACATGACAGTCAAGCTGGCTCACCGACTACACGTCACTCAGCGTGCTATAGAAAGGTCTATGTTGGAGATCTCAATCAGGGATAAGATCCGGAACGAGGTCATACGACATAAGATTAAGGTAACTGATGTTGTTCAAAAATGTAGCAAGCTAAAGTGGCAGTGGGTTGGCCATGTTTGTCACAGAACCAACCAGAGATGAAGCAAGAAGGTTCTCGAATGGAGCGTGATGCTTAAGTAAACGTGGGACGCCCCCCGGTTAGATGGACAGGTGACCTTAAGAAGGCAGCCGGTATGATGACTGGATGCAGAGGGCGGGTGATCGTGCGCTGTGGCGCTCCTTGGGGGAGGCCTATGGCCAGCAGCGGACTGTAACAGGCTGATATGATGATGATGATGATCATAGGCATTTTCCGTCTACAACAGATGGACTGACGTCAGTAAAGTGACCTCTTTACAGACAATGCATCGCCTGGGACGCTTTTAAGAAAACGCAAGGTTGCCCAAGACCTACGCTACCCTCTCGGCCTAACTGGATTTACCCGCAGGAGATGCAGAGCTACTTGCGGAGTCAGGTCGGCTGAAGGGGCTTGCCACATTTTTCAAATTAAACTCTACTTGTGCCTAACGAAGACCCCATTCCGGGTTTGATTTTGGTGTTTTTCTTCTCCTATACGGGTTGCAGGCCAATGCCTATATATAAAGAAGATCCTACTTATATTATATGACGACTACTTTAGTGTAATGGTCAAGAAATTGACTATTAACCAAGAGGTCGCGGGTTCGATCTCCGCACTGTACAAACATTTGTGTGCATGAACATGTCTGTTTATACTGATCTGGGTGTTATGTATTTATTTAAGTGTATTTGTAATGCCACTGTTGATTCTGATATCTGTAACACAAGTGCATAAGCTACATACCACGGAGTCAGATCAATGTATGTGATGTTGTTGCATATTTTTTATTTATTATAAACGCGAAAGTTTGTAAGTATTGATGTTTGTTCCGCTTTCACGTAAAAGTTCATGTATGGTTTTTTTTTGATGAAATTATTAGCAGAATGTAAGCAACACTCATTTTTAATTAATTTATTCGGTCTGCTTCCATAGATTTTGTATGGGAATACAAAAACGTGACGTCACAGGGTATCAGAAATCGGAGTTAATTGAAAGAATATGTATTGTTTTTTTTGGTGTTTAAAAATTGTTACTACAGCTTTTTCGTAATACGAGTATATACTGGTTGTATTAATTTCATAGGGGTTTTTTAAACGCCATGGTCTTGAAAATATTTAAGAGAGGTGTCATCATGCCTATTGTTTTAATGACTGACCTGTATATGCGCGTTGACCACAAACTCGTTTCTGCCCCTGTAACCCCAGGCTCCTGGACTGTACTCCATATTCCACTGTGGTTCTCTACCATCAGCATCGTGCCAGATCCACACGGCCCCATCAGCTTCCGTGGTGGTCCAGGTCTTGATGGAGACTCCTCGGGGTGCTGGAAGTAAGAGAGCTGGGATGAGAAAGAGGAATAGATCAGCTTTGTAACTAGACTCAGAATGGAATGGGTTCACGTCAGAAAAGTGTTGGCTCAGACCAGAATTGTGTGGGCTCATGCCAGAACAGTAAGTCCATGCGATCATAGTTTAGGCGATGCTAGAGTAGTCAAGGCCCGAACCCAAACGGTCGAAATAGTATATGCAACGCCAATAGTAGGTATGGATGCGGTTGCCAGAAAGCCAGGTTTGCGACCAAGTGCATACAATATGACGCCAACTTTATCTGAAGGGGCACAGCTCTTTATAGTGCGATAAACTCGAGCGGAAATTTCCTGATGATAGCGCCATCTAGCTTCACAGAGCTGTATCAGCTTGCATTGCTGTTGTAATGGCGACATTAGAATTTGTCGGGGCGAGAGTCTGACTCTTTTAGACCGTTGGCGTTGGTTCTACCTACCATCCAGTTCTCGAGTTGGTTACCCATCCAACCGTAACCATTTCGAACGGTGTTTGGGTACTCTGGCGTCGCTTAGCGGAACAATGAAGCAAAATAATTTTCTTTTCCAGCTTAAACCACCTACCATTTTCCAACCCGGGTACGGTGGTGCACACGCCGTCAGGCCCAAAGGTCCACTTGTGGAATGAGGACTGAATGCAGTTGCCTACCATAGCGCCACCTATCACAAAGTTTGCGCCCAAGTGTGGACAGTATGATGCCATCTTGTCAATTGAAGAGGCACAGCTGCACTCCTAAACCGATCTAAATTCAATTTGAAGTCCAAGCAAAAACTTTAATATCGCGATTCATGTATGGCAGCAGCTAACAGCGCCATCTAGCTTCAAGGAGTTGTATCATCTTGCATTGCTGTTGTAATTATAATCCGGTTGGATGTGTTTGGGTACTCTGGCGTCGTTTAGCAGAACTTTGAAGCAAAATAATTTTCTTTTCCAGCTTAAACCACCTACCATGTTCCAACCCGGGTACACTGGTGCACACTCCATCAGGCCCAAAGGTCCACTTGTGGAATGGGCACTGGATGCAGTTGCCGGCCACAGCGCCACCTATCACTAAGTTGGCGCCCAAGTGTGGACAGTATGATGCCATCTTCTCAATTGAATAGGCACAGCTGCACTCCTATAGTGATCTAAATACAATTTGAAGTCCAAGCAAAAACTTTAATATCGCCATTCATGTATGGCAGCAGCTAACAGCGCCATCTAGCTTCACAGAGCTGTATCAGCATGCATTGCTGTTGTAATTATAATCCGGTTGGATGTGTTTGGGTACTCTGGCGTCGTTTAGCGGGACACTGAAGCAAAGTAATTTTTTTTCCAGCTTAAACCACCTACCATGTTCCATCCCGGGTACGCTGGTGCACACTCCATCAGGCCCAAAGGTCCACTTGTGGAATGGGCATTGGATGCAGTTGCCGGCCACAGCGCCCCCTATCGCCAGGTTTGCGCCCAGATGGGGACAGTATGCGTCCACGCACCGCGCGATGCCGTCTTCGCCTCTGAAGACGCAAAGGTTCTGGCCTGAAATAGAAAAAAATAATGGTAAAAAAATTGCATTGCTAATGCTAAAAATAGAGAAACTTAATAAATTAGCTCATTCGTCTGAACCGATTGTTAAACAGCTGTAAAGGTGTTTCTTTCGGATGTTTTATGTATCTTATTACCACAAAATTGATGAATCATGGCTGGCTGCAGCCTAAGGAGCACTTAAAGAAATTCGGAGCGATAAGTAAGTGTCACGGCAGCTCAATTGGAAGAGCAATCGCCCGGCTTGCGAGAGTTGCAGGTTTGAGTCCCGCCTGTGGCAGTCCGTTTTTTTTGAGTGTGTTTTAATTTTTACATTGTAAAAAAATGCATTGTTAATGCTAAAAATATAGCGTTGTTGCTAGACAAATAGGTTAGCATTGCCGGACTTTATGACAGTCGCTGTCATATCCATCACATCTTCGCGTAACTTCATCACCCCACTGTTCTAGCACACTTGATGATAGTAATAATAGTCCTCCTGGCCGATTTCGACCACGGCGGCCAAACTCAACAGAGATCAGCCAACTACGCAGGAGATATTATAGTGGACAAGTGTGAGCGCAATACACAGGTGCGCACTCACTGTTCCATCACTCTCAAAGTTTGGTGAGACGGCATTCCGACAAGACTGAGAGATTAGGCGCAGGACCAACGGCTTAACGTGCAAACCGAGGCACCGAGCTGTTATTGAGAAATAAATGACAGAAAATCTCAGAAACAATTTTGGCTCGACCTGAGATTCGAGCCCAGGACCTGTCGGATGTAAGGCAGAAACTTTGCCACTACACCAACGAGGCAGTCATCACCACCACACTTACCAAGGGCATCGACGGCTAAGACTCCTCCGATCTTCAGCTCCCGACTCTCGGCAACGGCGAACCACCCATTCGGATACGGTGGTGGTATCTTATGACCCAGCTTCCTAGCTTGCTGAGCGCGCGTGATGCGGGCGGCTCGGTTCGCTCCTGTGATGTGCTCAAAGCCTATGTCTGTTAATTCCTGAAAATAATTACGATATCGTATTTTAATAAGGCAGCAATGGTGTACATGCCTAGAAAATTTCAAATCAATCGGTGACCGATTAATTTATATGATTGATTTAATTTATATAAGATTTAATCTATAAAAAAATTGGAACAGACGAAACTACATAGTTAAAGCTTCTACAGTGCTTTTTTATCTGTGTATAGCATACAAATCTTTATAAATAAACACTAGCTGACCCGGAAAACGTTGTTTTGCCATACAAATTATTGTGGAAAACACTTATCACTAAGGGACTTACGCAATGTGCTCACAAAATTTCATAAGAATCAGTCAAGCCGTTTCGGAGGAGTACGGGAACGCACATTGTGACACGAGAATTTAATGATAAGCTTGCAATGGTGCTTGCAAAATTACATATCATGACCGGGAAGTGGATTTATTTAATTAATAAAAATTTGGAACAGATGAAACTACATTGTAAAATATTCTACAGTGCTTTTTCAACTGTAATATAGCAAACAAATCTTCTTTTTATATAAACATTTATATACATAGAGATGAATTGCTATTCGTAAGTCTCGCTAAAACTCGAGAACATCTCAACCGATTTTGCTAATCTTGTGTGTGTCCAATGTGTACCCATCCTTATTTAGTATACCTACGCAGTAATAATGTATGTCTATGATTTTTTCATGTTTTTTTTTTATATTTTTTTATAAGTAGATATAATTAATCTTGTGGATCTACAAATAGCCTCACGTCTCAAGTTTGTATAAATAATAATAAATTAACTTTCATGACTCATGGTTAACTGGTAGAGAATGCCTTCGGCAATAAGTCCACCATTGTAGACATGTTTGTGCAGAACTTAAATAAATAAAAATGTGATGTGTGATTAAATTTTTTAAACTCACCTTAGTATAAAGCACATGACTCCAATAACACTTATAACACGCGTATAAAACTAACAATAATATCACAGATACAACTATAAGTAATCTATTATCACATAAAAAACCAACAAAACTTTTTAAAGCACCGAACGTAACATTCGTGTAAAAAAGTAAACTGTCACTTTTATTCAAAATGGCCTCGTTAATTTTGGCGGGAAGCAGGTGACTCGTGGTTTTGTTGGTGCACGCCATTTTGTATAATGTGAAATCCACCATGGTTGTTCTGTAACAAACGAAAACATTGTTTAGGTAAAACTAAAATGAGGAAAAAAACCGAAATGACCCAGGAAAGTAGCTGTGGGTGGAACACAAACAACTAACGTTACGTATTCGTAGCGTTTACCTGTCGTTAACTTGTCAATTTGTATAGGGAAACTGTCAGTTTCTGACGTTTGGACGACACGAATACATTACGATTATGTTCGTGCTCACCCCAACCGGTGAGCTGTAGCTGGACGGGATTAGCACAGAAATAGAAATAGAAATACATTTATTTGCACAAAACATGGAATTTTAAAGTTGTTACTAGCAGGGTGTACACATGTTTTACCTTATTATTAGGCATGCAAATATAATTAATTGGTTAGGTACCTACTATTTATTATTATTATTATTATGATTATTATCAAATAACAATATGTAACCAGTCAGAACCTCCTTGATTAAATTATCTTTCGAATAAAAAGAGCTGCACTGAAATCGGTTCATCCTCTCAGGAAGAACGTTCCCACAGAAAAACACACACAAACAGAACAGAGGTCAAACTTGCACGATTAAAAAAAGCCGCTGAAATCCGTTCATCTTTTCAGGAAAAACGTCATCACAGAAAGACACACAAACAGAACAGAGGTCAAACATGTTACGATTAAAAAAAGCCGCACTTAAATCGGTTCATCCGTTCGGAACACAAACAGAACAAAGGTCAAACTAATTACACTCCTCCTCTTCGTCGGTTAAAGTCATACGGGGTTACAAATAGAGCTTCTAGAAGTTACTGTAAGTAGTTGATGCAAATCAAAGTCACTGTTCCGTATAAAATTATATAAAATCGAGAATGTTGCTTAAAACATTACCTACCTATGCGATGTCTAGACAGTAGAGATAGCAAATCATACAGGGCGACATTTAAAAAACTAAGTGAGTCAGAGAATCAGAGTAGCGGTTGCGTGCGGAGGGTTCCGTACCGTCACTTATGTAAAATTAAAAAAAACTAAACAAAAAATCGGTCTGGCCCACAGGCGGAACCCGCATCTCTCGCAAGCGGAAACGGATTTTGACGCGGTTTTCGCTTGTTTTTAACACGCTTTTATTAGATCGGGGTGTATGTATGTATGAATGTTTGTAACGGAATTTTTGAGCACAATTTTCACCAACTTCCAGAAATCGGAATAATAAAGAATAATTTGATAAGAATTTTCCATTATCCTTATTAACTAAAAAAATAAAAATAAATCAAGTTTAAAAAACTTAAAAAACACGCTTTTATTGCTAACTAAAAAAAGAGGAAACAATTTCTGAGTACACGGAATTTATATTACAGTAGAGTAAAAAGCGTGGGGTGCTTGGTACAGTAGTATGTGAAAATCATCCTTTTATTGGCAACTATAAAAAGAGAAGTATGAAAACGTCATAAAGTGCACCCCACGCTTTTTACTCAACTGTACCTCTAATATAAATTCCGTGTACTCAGAAATTATTTCCTCTTTTTTAGTTAGCAATAAAAGCGTGTTTTTTTAGTTTTTTTAAACTATTATTTATTTTTATTAATAATATTTTTTGTTATAGTCGTTTAATGTCGGATTTTCAGATTGTTGAAAATCCGAATCCGTCTGTGAATATTGTAAACTGTAAATTAGTCCTTAATATTAATGTTTCATTTAATTTCAATTATGTTAACTTTAAGAGTTGTTGAAACTAAAAAGTTACTTGTTATTGATGTCTGTGTTCATACTTATAAGTTGTACAGGGCATGTATATGTTACTATTATTTTATTAAAGTATTTTGTAAAACGAAAACAATGAATCCGGTAATACTCTGGAGATAGACAGAAAGAGACGGTCCGAAGAGATAGCAGTGTCTTATGATACGTTCCCGTTTTAACCTTTGGATAGAGAACCTTAAAAACTTAAAATGATTAATCGATGTATTTATAGATAGAAAATATATAATTGGTGATTCAGCTACTGTTGTTTTTCATCTATAAAACGGACGAAACGGACGTGATAAGCGGAAAACTGAAATAATCCGGACTTTGTACCTATTTTTGTACTCTCAAACGTAACTCTTATTAAAACTGTATGCAGTAGGCCCAATTCAATACTTTAAATAAAGTAGGTATACCTACGTAACGTCCCGTGCCTCGGTGCGCACGTTAAGCCGTTGGTCCTGTGCCTGATCTCACTCCGGTCATGTCGGATTGCCGTCTCACCGAACATTGAGAGTGATGGAACAGGGAGTGCACCTGTGTATTGCGCACACTTGTGCACTTTAACCTGCGTAGTTGGCTGATCTCTGTTGAGATTGGCCGCCGTGGTCGAAATCGGCCAGGAGGACTATTATTATTATTATACCTACATACATGAAAAAAGGCCTTAAGGCTACGAATTTGGCAACTAAATCCTAATCAAACACCGGTTCAATGAGGTTAAAAATATGTTTTATCTGTTTACTTTGCCTAAATTCGTGTAGCATTTAGACCTATTTAAAAATAAATTAAATAAAAACATTATTTCATAGTAGACAGTCGTATCGAATGCCTCATTTCTCGGCTCATTAGCCTTAATAGCTACGTCCCAACGCTGGGCTCAGGCTTCATCTCAACTATGATATGGTACAAGCCATACAATATAGCTCATACCATGGTGGAGTATGGGCCATACTCCACCACGCAGGCTCAGTGCGAATTAGTAGAGGTACTATCAGATCAAATAACAACCACTTTGGTGTAATGGTTGAGAAGTTGACTATTAACCACTGTACAAACATTTGTGTGCATGAACATGTCTGTTTGTACTAGTCTGGGTGTTATATGTATTTATTTAGGTTTATTTGTAATACCACTGTTGAATCTGATATCTGTAACACAAGTGCTTTAGCTACTTACTACGGAGTCAGATCAGTGTACATTTGTATATTTATTTATTTAATATGTCCGTTATCTTTTACACAACTTTGGCCCCAAAAGTAAAGAAAAAATGCACCTACTATTTTCCCCTCCAATTGTGTCCGAAATGATTGATTTCTCACTCAAAACAATTAGCCCAATTCCAACCACCTTAGCTAAGCAAGGTCATCATTGAAGGAAATGCCATGTGACACCTTATTTGTATAACGACATCACAACAAGCTAATCATTTCTGTTGGAAAATCACCATTATCACAACAGCATAAAATTGCGAAGTGTTTACATTGACATGCGAAGAAAACACTAAGTTATGCGCGTGTGCATACTAAGTGCGTGTGTAAATCTAGGCTCATAGTAATCGTTTGGGTGTGTATTTAAATGTTAGTTGGTTTTGTTTTAAAATTTCATGGTCATGATATTAATAGTTCTAGATGACTTCTGACGTTTGTTAAGTTTCTACATTTTTAGCACTGCCTCGTTGGTGTAGTGGCAAAGTTTCTGCCTTACATCCGAGAGGTCCCGGGTTCGAATCCCAGGTCGAGCCAAAATTGTTTCTGAGTTTTTCTGTTAGGAATATCTCAAAAACAGCTCGGAGTCGGGAAGTTGGCGGTGTTACACCCCCGTGCCTCGGAAAGCACGTTAAGCCGTTGGTCCTGCGTCTGATCTCTCTGCGGTCATGTCGGATTGCCGTCTCACCGAACTTTGAGAGTAATGGAACAGTGAGTGCACCTGTGTATTGCGCTCACACTTGTGCACTATAATATCTCCTGCGTAGTTGGCTGATCACTTTTGAGATTGGCCGCCGTGGTCGAAATCGGCTAGGAGGACTATTACATTTTTAGCATGAACAATGCAAATTTCCTTACAATGTGAAATTAAAACACGATTGAAGAAAAAACGTACTGCTACAGGCGGGACGCGAACCCGCGCCTCTTGCAAGCCGGGCGATTGCTTTGTGGTAGTTTTTTTCTTCGTTTTTTCTTTAAGTGTGTTTTGATTTCACATTTTATGAGTTTGGAATCCTATAGGACTCTACAAAGCTTCCATAGGCTAGATGACACCACCAATCGATGACATACTCTTTATCATGTGTCCAAACTATTTGCATCGATAAATTTTGACGTGACGTCACGTTAGAGTATCAGAAATAGGAGTGATTTTTTTATATTGTTTCAACAAACACAGCAATCACCTAGCCCCAAACTAAGCGTCAACTTGACCCATGGTGACAAGGATAACAAATAAAAATACTTAAATACACTTATAAACCCATGACTCAGGTACATATGCTCGTGCTCATCACACAAACATTTGCCCCTAGCAGGATTCGAACCTGCGAAAGCCGGTTTTGTAGTCTGGACCTAATTCCACTAGACCCAAGCTGTCGAAAAATTGATTGAATTTTGTGTAATTGCAAGTTGGTTTCTAGAAGTTTTTATTAGCGATTTTTTTTATTATTCAGTTTTTATTTGTCTATTTTCCTGGCTCATGTCGAGAGTTTTCAAATAGTCAATTTTAATGCTGGTAAATATTTTTCCTTATGGATTTTTAGGATCATTATCGATTAAAAAAAAATAGAGAAACGGGAAAAACGGAAATAATTCGGAACACGCGAATGAAGCAGGATCAGGGAATACCTACCCGATGGATGCAGGTTCGATTCATGCCTCAGTCAGATCAATAGAATAATAGTAATTATAATAATAGTCCTCCTGGCCGATTTCGAACACGGCGGCTAATCTCAACAGCGATCGGCCAACTACGCAGGAGATATTATAGTGCCCAAGTGCGCAGGACTAACAATACAACTCACAATGTGACACAGAAGATGCACCTGGATACATTACACTGACACCAACAAAACGACGAAAACGTATGTAAAAATTCAAACACACACAATGCATGTTGTTTACTGAATAAATGAAATGAAAATGAAAAGGAAAATATTAGGCAGAATGTTTCGTATATCACCCAATCAATGGACAACAGATCAATACCATTTTTAAAATTTTTACTTGGAAAAAAAATCGCCTTCCATTTTACAGATTTGGGGCAGCTTTGAACTCTATCATGGTCATTAGTAAAAATAAAATCAACTCCAATCTCATTGATCAGTAGTAAAACTGGCTGGCTGAAATTAAAAAAAAAAAACTGAATAAGAAATTGAATAGCAAGCCATAAAGAGTAGTACTGGAAGTAATCTACTGTTTAAATGAGACTAGGTAGGAACTTATTTTAATTAAAAATATGTCCGTTTACTAATTCCTTTTATTGAACAAGTATTTTGTTATTTTTAACTTTAAATAAATAAATATTTCACAACAATCACACCAATTCTCTAGTCCCAAATTAAGCTACGCGGCTTGTGTTATGGGTACTAGACGACGGATAAACATACTTAAAAATACTTTTTTTTTGTAAATAAATACATATTATACATAGAAAACACCCAGACCAGTACAAACACACATGTTCATGCACACATATGCTTGTACTGTGCGGGGATCGAACCCGCGACTCTTGGTCACGGTAATATTATCTATACAGTATTCCAACTTCATATAAACGGACGCCGGACGACGCGCGAGCTATACCTACGCGCCCGGATCTCGGCATGCGCTCGGCATGCTACAGTCGCGAGTGCGCGCAGTGACAAACGGACGGTTTGCAAGTTTTTAATCAGTAACCGCCCGAAATTTTTCTCGAAATAAGTGCAAGTAGCTATTTAACATGACAAGTAGAATATATTGTGCTGTTTTTGGATTGCGGATTTTTTATACACTCAAATATAATAATTAAGCATTTTGTTCATACGAGTATAATATTAGTAATACAATCAATGCGCAAATATTTTTCGGTTGCAAATTTATTAGACCGATTTGTTATAAAGTCACATACATAATCATGAATTTTAATTAAATCTATCAATCAATAAAACAACTTGCATTTTTATTGAACACTTTCTATTCAATTCACAAAGTATTTTATGTAATCCTATAAATATTTTATATTGTTACTAAGTATCTGTGCTTATAAATAAAAAGTAAAAAAAATATAATCTCAAAACTAGATAGAAACTCAAAGTAGGCAGATGCAATTAAAACGCTGTAGGTAGGCGACAGCGACAGCCCTATCTCATGCTTACGCACCGCGCGGCTGTAGGTACTTATTTCAACGACACGGCCGAGTTGGAGTACTGTATGGATAATATTACCGTGCCTTGGTTTTAGAAGTCCGACATGTAGACTTTGTAATTTTAATTGATTTTTCATCTCCGTGTTTTCTAATGTTGAGTTAATGCTATATAAGCTATTAATGTTAGTACGTAAATAAAATTTAAAAATTTGTCGAATTTATTGATATTTTAAAACTTATTGCGTTGCGGCAGCTTTGAACAATTGACTTCTTTTTTAAAATGAATTTTGCGGCCATAATTTTCATTTTTCGTCGTATGATGTATTGCGATGTTATAGCCTAATAATTAGACTAAGCATTATGAGAAAGTACATAGGTATTTAGGTTCAGAGCTAGAGAATCTGAAGTAATGTCAGAAAGCGTTCAAAGGTACCCCCACCTCTCCCTTAAGCGCTCTCTGTCTATTGAATAACCGGCACTAAATTAAATAAACCTAAAAAATATTAAGAATTTGCTATTTGCTCAATAGTTCTATTAAAAAAAAACGAACGCTGCCGTTGTTTGGGTAATTTGATGTCTTTGACGAGTTTATCTTTTAAAAATCAGTAACCATTATTTTTTTAAGGTCAACACAATTTTTAAAAACAAACACGTCATGATAACCTAGAAAAAAAAATTAAAAAATAGAACTCACAATCACATTGCCTTTCGCAGGTTTCGCGCCAAAATATTTAAAAAAAAGTTTATAACTCACTCCGCCGTATCCGAGTATAGACTGGTAAGATGATATCCCTATTCCACTTTATATGGGACGTGCAAACGTGTTACAACGTACGCGCACCATTTTTTTTTTCCGATTCATTTTAATTTGTAATCGTTATGAATATTTCATGCGTTCCCGTGATCTCAGGGGAATATAATTAGTTGCAATTTAATGCGTTTTAGAAACGAATGTTTTGACTCTTAAGTGTAGTAAGAATTTTGATTTGTAGCAAATTTTCGTTGAGAGATTATTGGAGGAATACGCTAGATGATACCACCAATCGTTGACATACTCTTTATTATCTGTCAAAACGGTGTGCCTCAATAGATATTGTATGGGAATACAAAATCGTGACGTCACGGTGGTAGAGTATCAGAAATCGGAGTCAATTGACCGAACATTTATTGAATTTTGTGTGTTTAAAAATTGTTTTTTACAGATTTTTGGAAATATACTGGTTGTTTTAACTTCATAGGGGCTATGTTTTTTAAGCACCATGGTCTTGAAGATATTTAAGATAGGTGTCATCATGCCTATTACTTCAGGTAAGTAAAATATATATTTTATAGAACGAACGGAAGTTTAATTTTCCTCGATCTCCTGTTTTCTTTTAAAGGCTTACAAACATGAGGACGGCTAGACCAAATTAAACACCCAACTACAGTGAAACCTAAAGAGGGACGAATAACAGCCGGCGAGTATCAACGGCTGGACGGAACTTAACCAACCATAGCTAAGAAGCACCGTCATTAAATTTTCATTCGAATAAAAAAACACACTGAAATCGGTCCATCCGTTTGGGAACGACGATGCTACTCACAGACACACAAACAGAAAAGGGGTCAAATTTATTTCAACCCTCTTTTTGTCGGGGGTTGAAAATCACTGTCAACTAGGAGTTAGGCACTACTAACTACTTTTTATTTCCCACGTAGACTACCTACCTATACAATTTTAATAAGTATTCAAGCATTTTACGTCGGTGACAAAAAATCGGTAAAAAAAGTTCACAGGGTCACCTACCTACCTAGGTACAACGACAATTCAAATTCTTTTTAAAAACATGCGTTTTTTTTCCAACTTACACTCAGCACGACGAGTTACGCAATTTGGGACCCTATTAGGATGTACTAGGAGCGATTACATCAGAAATGCAGTGGGCAACTTTAAAAAAACATTTTTTAGTTGAATGCATTACTTATGTAAAAAAATAAAAATATTTTGCACCTTTCAAAGAATGTAAGACATGACAATGACATGAGTTCGGACGATCGGAGGTTGTCTATGATTGGGTTTAAATAAATATACAACAACATCACATACATTGATCTCCCTCCGTGGTAAGTAGCTTAAGCACTTCTGTTACAGTTAACAGAATCAACAGTGGCATTGCAAATAAAATTAAATAAATACATATGGCACCCAGACCGGTACAAACAGACATGGTCATGCACACAAATGTTTGTACAGTGCGGGGATCGAACCCGCGACCTCTTGGTTAATAGTCAACTTCTTGACCATTACACCGAAGTGGTCGTCGTCGGCTAATCCCGGGTCTATATTATGGCGCCAACGTTGGCTCAATAACCTATCAACCAATAAGTGGACATTATTAAAATAAAAAAAAGTAAAAAATATTTTTTTATTTCAGACTGTCTACTATGTCAATAGATATTAGGTAATTAAAAAAAAACGAAATTTAAATTCAGATCACATAAGTAATCATAAAAATACAAAATTATTATACAATTTTTTTTTTATTGAGTCACGACTGAGTCACCGTCGCGTCGCGATTAGCAGGATGGATATTAAGAACAAAAAACACTAAATAGGTTTTTTTATGAAAAAGAGAATAAACTTTGAAAATTTACTTTTTTTACGGATTAAGTCGCGTTTTTTTTACATTTTATTTTAACCTGACGTTTCGGACCCTTTTCAGCGTGCGTGGTCACAGGTAGACTAAGGTGTTAGTTGTCATTACTTTCCGTTATCATTCGTTTCAGAAAAAATAATATTAATTTTAACATTAAATATATTTCAATATCGTATTATGCCGTCCACAAGCAATGCCTATTGCGTGACAATTTATTCGAAATTATTACCTACGTCTATGTTTTTAAAATTCAAATTCTAACGCGAGCACGTTGCATGCGGATCTGAATTTCATATAGCCTACTAATCGTTGGATATTTTTCATGAATCATAAATGTATATAATAAGGATTATATTTGAATAAATATAATAAAAATAAATATAAATAAAGTGGACTTGTTGTGTTTCAGAGAGTGACTGAAAAAAGATCGTTTTCAATATTTTAGGGTTCCTATGCGATTTAAGTAAAGAACTTAAAAAACTATGTTATTATTTTATTTATTAAAAACATTATTGCACAAGAAATGTACAAAGGGTGGACTTAATGCTAAAAGCATTTTCTGCCAGTCAACCTCAAGGTCATGCAGAAAGAAGGCAATGGGTGCAGTGAAAATTATATATCAGTACATAAAAGTAAATATTTAATAATGTTATGTTATAAATATCAATATAATACAAAAAATAATTAATATGGATTATATATATATATATATATGTGTGTGTGTGTGTGTATATATTTAATTTTTTACACGCTTTCATCAAGTATCGCGTATCCGGGTGTTTGTTTGACTGTAAACAAAAATTTTACAAGCTCTTCACTCACTTCCCAGTGTCCAATAGGCTATATAACACCACCAATCGTTGACATACTCTTTATTATCTGTCAAAACGGTCCGCCTCCATAGATTTTGTATGGGAATATAAAAACGTGACGTAACGGTAGATAGTGTATCAGAAATCCGAGTCAATTGACCGAATGTTTATTGAATTGGTTTCTTCAGCTTTTTGGAAATATACTGGTTGTATTAACTTTATAGGGGCTATGCTTTTTTAAACGACATGGTCTTGAAAATATTAAAGATAGGTGTCATTATGACAATTGAGCTTCAATTTTGTAAATACGTAAGTTAAGGTTGGATGACGATTTGATTTTAAAATCTTGGTCAAATATTTTTTTTAGTTTAGTATAGGTACTTGTTTCTATTTATCGTAACAACGTTTTATTCACGTAACAAATGAAGGTATGTAATTAATTAATCATACTTACTAGTAAGTAAAATCTTTCATCTGATAGTCCTCCTGGCCGCTTTCGACCACGGCGGCCAATCACAACAGAGATCAGCCAACTACGCAGGTGATAATATAGTGCACAAGTGTGAGCGTAATACACAGGTGCACTTACTGTTCCATCACTCTCAAAGTTCGGTGAGACGGCAATCCGACATGACCGGAGAGAGATCAGGCGCAGGACCAACGGCTTAACTTGCTTAATTAATCTTTCATTTACTTATAAAACAAAGCCGAAAAACATTTCAAAATAGTTAGTACCTAAGTGCTGTTGTGGCTGTAGGTCGACACGCTCTGTCAGAAGCGAGTCGTAGCGACGAAGTCACAGGTGTGACCTGACCCTTAGACCGTGTGAATAGTAATGAATAATAAATATTTCACAACAATCACACCAATTCTCTAGTCCCAAATTAAGCTACGAGGCTTGTGTTATGGGTACTAGACAACGGATAAACATACTTAAATACTTTTTTTTTGTAAATAAATACATATTAAACATAGAAAACACCCACACCAGTACAAACCCACATGTTCATGCACACCTATGTTTGTATTGTGCGGGGATCGAACCCGCGACCCTTGGTTTTAGAAGTCCGACATGTGGACCACTGCACCCAGCGGTCGTCAAAAATACTACCTCCAGTAGCTACGGATCCGGTTAACCGGATGCTATTCGTGAATGCACCCTAATAATAAGAAAAGGTCACTGCATTGTGGTGTTAAGTTTGCGAAACCGAATTTTGTAATCAATTCTAATTGGTTTCATATTCCGTGCGCAGGCGCAGTACAAGATGAACCGATCTGGTGCGCGGTCGCAGGAAGCCTCGCGGATGGATCGCGGAGGAGATCTTTAATAATAATAATAAATAAATAAAATATTAATATACAACAACATCACATACGTTGATCTGACTCCGTGATAAGTAGCTTAAGCACTTGTGTTACAGATATCAGAATCAACAGTGGTATTACAAATAAACTTCAATAAATACATAACACCCAGACCAGTACAAATAGACGTGTTCATGCACACAAATGTTTGTACAGTGCGGGGATCGAACCCGAGACCTCTTGGTTAATAGTCAACTTCTTAACGATTACACCAAAGTGGTCGTCTTTGAGGATCTTTGGAGCGTCTTTCGGGGGCCCCAATGAAACAATAGCTTGTTTCTAAACGTGTTATATTATTGTACAATACACAGAATACACTACTTTGTGTAGATATAATAGCACTCAATTATTAAAACAATTTTACAAGACATGCCCCTTTTGTTAGGTCCGTCATTGCTACCCGTGTTTGTCTTTTCTGAGATTGGCAGCATTGATAGTTGTTGCTGTTTGAGTCTTATGGCCCCCCCGTGGTGCAAAGGGCCTTCGTGAGTTGTCGCCATCTCCCCCTGTCCTGCGCTTGACTCTTGACATGGATAGCCAACAGAGAAATAAGAGCAGGCTACTCTTATTAGTCTGTTGGCTACTGTCAATACTGCCAAACTCAGATAAGACTAACATTTGAACCAAGACGTTCGGCAATGGCAAAAAGACATTTGTCACAGATCCTTGGTCCCCCAAGGATCTGTGACAAATGCCTATGTTCAGCAGTGGGGTGGGCGTAGTACGGCTGCTATGATGATGATGATGATGGATGAAGCAAGTGTAAGTAAGTTTTAGACGACCGCTTGGTGCAGTGGTCCACAGGTTGGACTTCTAAAACCAAGGGTCGCGGGTTCGATCCCCGCACAGTACAAACATAAGTGTGCATGATCATGTGTGTTTGTACTGGTCTGGGTGTTTTCTATGTATAATATGTATTTATTTACAAAAAAAAGTATTTAAGTATGTTTATCCGTTGTCTAGTACCCATAACACAAGCCTCGTAGCTTAATTTGGGACTAGAGAATTGGTGTGATTGTTGTGAAATATTTATTTTTATTTTATTTATTTATTTAGTTTTAAATATAATAAGATACAGAACCATCACCTGTTTAATACGTATCACTCATAAAACACACTTTAATACCTACGTCCCAGCTTTTAATCGCTGTCGTCACCCTGAGTCGTGATTCTGACACTTATGGCCATTCGTATGATGGTAGATCATATTCATAAAGTATCTTAAGCCAAGTTACTGGCGCCTAAAATGTGATAAAAATTCTTAAGGGTTAATTTTCAACTGACGTCAAAAAGATGAGGCTTTTAATTTAGTCTTGTTATTTTTTTTTCATTTGTCAATAGAAATGTACTTCCACGTTGGTTCTATTGCACATGGTAGGTTCATGGTTTTGTCATCTGACATTGTTAAGATTTTCAATTTAGTAATATTGTTAACATTTTTTTATTGCAATTTTAATAAATAATATAAATTTAATCAAATATGTATCTAGCTTCTTAACTACCACAAGAAACATTAAATTATATGACATAAGTATTAAATAAATTGAATTGACATTGTATTAATATAATATTTAACCGCCAAACACAAACGTTTTGCATGCCATTAGGTTAGGTGATGAATGTACTGTTTACAATTATATATAAATATCTTGTTACGATACACACTTGCGAAATACATGAATTGAATTGAATTAAATTGTAAAAAAAAGTCAAAGTCTGGATGGAATCTTGGAGAAGGTATGTCCCACTGCTGGGCACAGACCTCACTTCAACTAAGATGTGGTACGTGCCATACTCCTCCTCGTGCGCTCAGTGCTAATTGGTGGAGAAGTTCTTTGAAAGACCTATCTAAATGACGTGGCCAGGTTTAACGACTAATATCTATCGATATTAACCGGGATAGGCAGCTTAAAGTGCCTTCCGAAGCACGGAGATGCTTGTAAACAGACGTCTCTATAATGGTCGGAATGGTCACCCATCCCAAACGCGACCGCGCCGAACGTTGCTTAACTTATCGTTATCACTACCAATTCGCTGCACCAGCTGCGCCACAAGCATCTCCAACCAACTCTTAGTCCTAATCACACCATGTGTTAGTAATAATAGTCCTCCTGGCCGATTTCGACCACGGCGGCCAATCTCAACAGAGATCAGCCAACTACGCAGGAGATATTATACTGCACTCGCTGTCCCATCACTCTCAAAGTTCGGTGAGACGGCAAACCAACATGACCGGAGAGAGATCAGGCGCAGGTACTATTTTACTACGTTAAACACTCGCGGAGCATACCACCATAAAAAATAATGATTTATCAGGATAAGCGTTCACAATGCAATCTTCAGATAACACTGCGTGACACGATTTTGGTACTGATAGCTAAAATGAATAGGCAATGAGTTATAGGTAAAAAGTTCCAAACATGTGTGGTATCCATCACGTCTAGTTTTTGAGGTACATGTCAATAATTATATTATACTACCCTCACTTAGGTAGGCGTATAATAAGCAGTTAAGATTTGCAATGTTTTATACATTTCTATATACCTATATAGAGAAGATGGTTGGAAAATTCGACCAGCTTAACGTTCTCGTACTCGGAACTAACTAAATATTTTTGAGTGATGGTAGTTTTATTTTTTTTTCAAACTATGTAATGACAAAATACCTTAGTCTACCTGTGACCACGGACGCTGAAAAGGGTCCGAAACGGCAGGTTTAAACAAAATGTAAATTAATCGGAAAATAATCCGTAAAAAGTGTCTCATTTCAATGTCTAGTGTTCGCGTAAGCCGAAGAAACAAATATAGGTATATTATATGTGTCCTCTGAACATATTTATTTGAAAATCCAGCATGACTACTGAACTAACTGGCCGGTCAGGTGGGCCGCCACTTGAATTTTCCCATGGGAATGCGTCATTTTCCCGCGGTAAAAAGTCCTTTCTTGGGTATCAAAATATCTCCATACCAAATTTCATGCAAATTGGTTCAGTAGTTTAGGCGTGATTGAGTAACAGACAGACATTAAAGAGTTACTTTAGCATTTAATATTATTTTGGATTAGTTTTTCTCAGTCATATCCTACATATACGAATATAACTTACAAACGCGAAAGTTTGTAAGTATTTTTGTCTGCGTGATTTACAACATTCAACAGATGGCGCTGACAGTCACTTGACTCGCGCAATAGATGCGATTTTTCCTTTAGCTTATATACTTTGTAAATTTAATTTTGATTCAGCCTGTAGTACAGATACAATCCTACAACCGGTGTTTTATTCGCCGGTGACCGGGCAACATTTTTTTTGTTTGATACTCTTTACGTAAACACTACAACTCGTATATGGATTGTTTACCAGAATATGGATGATAATTAAATCACGGTGGTTCATGACTATGGCTGGTTAAATTCGTCCAGCCGTTGAAGCTCACCAGCTGTCTTTGTATTTAGATGAGATAGCCAATAATAAAAGAAATAGAAATAATATGAGAATTCTGGGAGAAATGCGCTTCCAAACAAACACTTGACATTAACTGTGACTAAGGCTAAGTGCTACCTGTCGGGTGTAAATGATGAAAAATCCTGAAATTCTCAAATAAAAACATACACACACAAACAGAATAGGTGTGAAACTTATAAACACATCTTTTTTTTTTATTTGGGATAGGTTTGGTCTTGACCCAAGACTAAGCCCAACGAGGCAAAGACTGAGTCTACGATGGAGCGAGCTTACCTAGAAGATGCGTCCGGGGTTAAAATACAAACAGAATGGGCGTCAAATTTATTACCCCCGTCTTTTTTGTCGGAGGTTAAAAAGGAAAACTGACTGACTGCTTGAATGTCTGTCTGACTAACTGTTAGTAACTGTTAGTCAGTGACTGGCTGTTAGTAACTGTTAGGCGTGAAAACTGAAAAATATAACTAGAAACTAAAATCTTTGATGGAATCAAGCGTCACTTTGCGGAAATCCATTACTAAAGCTGAAAAAGAGAATTATATTCTTTTAGATTTCCACTAATCGACGCCAGCGCAGGAACCCAAATACATCCAACTGTGACCACTTGAAAAAACTAGAGCTCGAAGTCGCAGGACTTACATTACAACTCACAACGTGACACAAAAGATACACCTGACATCAACAAAACACTCGACGCGTTTCGCCTGAGGATGCCACGTGTAGTGGCTTATAGTAGATTGTATCATGAGGAAGCAAAATAATATTATTACGGCGAGGGCGCTTTTTTGAATCCAGAGCGAAGTGAGGGATTCTAGAGTAGAATCACGAGCGTAGCGAGGGATTCTAAAGTAGAATCCTGAACGAAGCGAGGGATTCAAAGTACGTCGCCCGAGCCAAAAATATATTTGCGTCCAAATGATACACTCTACTTTTCATCACCCTCTATGAGAATATAATTTATCAAAACCAAGAACTTGAATGTGAAAATTTATGAAAACGCGGGCCGTAGTTCGCGCGTTTTTTTTTTTTTACTCAGTTGCCAGCGGCGGCGGCGGGGCGATGGTCGACGGACGTGCCGTCTAACCAGCCAGTCTCTTGCGTTCGGCGGGAAACTCTAAGATGTTCCAAATTCAATAAGTGCGAGCAAAAGAATTTTTGGTCGCACTTATTTCAATAAAGAGGACCAAAATCTCATTTCTGCCCGCTGGACAGTCTGTGGCAAAGAGTAGAGTAATAGTACCTATGTCGCTTAGAAGCATCACCTTTGGGCGCACTTACAGGCGACCAAAATCGTCTTTTTCGAATAGATGGTATGAAAACAAAATTCTTTGTTCACGCTACCTTTACTTTTTACCCCCTAGACGAAAAAGAAGGGTGTTTATGATGAACCTAGTACTATGTGTGTTTCGTGGCATCGTAGCTACCGTACGGATGGCCGGATGGCCCGATTTTAAAGCGCTTCTCATGTTCACTAGCTAAGGAAGATCAAAATTAATTCATGGAGCCAAAGCTGTTTTCCTGCCTCGAGTGTTTTTTCATATATTTTTTTATAATGCCCTCGTTACGAGATTCGCAATATCCCCTGAAGCGCGCCTGCGTCAGTTTCACTTTTACGTTTTTATATGAATGAAAAGTAAATTTGCATAAAAATAAATAAATTGTGGAAATATTTTTACAACCTTACCTAGCAACCGGTAGGCAGGTACAGACACTGCAGTCCTCAATATCGGTTAAGTTCTGCCTAGGCATCAATGTAAACTACCCAAATGAAATGCTAACTTGTTTTCATTCCTGGCACCGTTAGTCCTATGAAAATGGCGCTTTAACCTAAAAATAAACTATTCCCATTTTGCTAATGTTATCTTGCGGTTTATGCAGCGATAACTGTACGATCGGCCATCGAATAAATACATAAAGAAATGGCGGGAATCGTGAATTCGTGAATCGTTGGGATAGTGTTTTCGAAGGTACCGTTAGCACGGCCATTTTGAATTTCGCGGCACGTTCGGATTTGTTCTCTTGTTTTATTTGAAGAGTAACTCTGTTACTCGACTGAGGGAATAAAAAGGCAGGGTTATGATATTTACATTACTTACTTGGTTTAGTCAATTTTTTTTGAGTCTGTAGCGGAATTTAAACTCCGGTGTAGGAGAGCAAGTAATGCTTAGGCGTGGATTCGAAAAAGCTTATAATTCAATTTGTGTTTATTCATCAGACTACTCAATCAATATGCATATCTTACAATGAAAATACGCACTGCAAAAGATGTGAAACAAAAAGGCAGGAAAAGAGCTGGTGAGCTTCAATGGTAAGACAGATTTTGACCAGCTATAGCTAAGAATCACCGTGATAACGGACGACCACTTTGGTGTTAAGGTCAAGAAGTTGACTATTAACCAAGAGGTCGTGGATTCGATCCCCGCACTGTGCAAACATTTGTGTGCATGAACATCTCTGTTTGTACTGGTCTGGGTGTTATAAATATTTATTTAATTCTATTTGTAATACCACAGTTGATTCCGATATCTGTAACTGACTGTTTCTAGTTACATTATAAAGTTATCTTTCGAATAAAAAAACGCTTTGTGATAGGTCCATCCGTTCGGACAGACACAGACATAGAGGTCCAACTTATAACACGCCTTTTTTGTCGGGGGTAAAAATATTTTAAGCTGGGGTAACCTAGACGGAGATCAAAAAAGTTAGAAAGCTGCCTGATTAAGTTTAGCCTTGTCTTGGGTTAATAGTGAACCTATTCTAAATGAGATAAATGAAATAAAAAAAAATTCAAAACCAGAGTAGGAATCCGAACGTAGTGTGACAGCTCCTGAATTAATTGATCTCGATACAAAAATGGATGCGCATCTGCGTCAGTCGAACGCATTTGAATAATGTTTATCAACATTTTGAATTTCGAATCGCGTTCGTCATTCACGTAGACACAACGTTAGATTGCGTTGTGAAATACTGGCCGTGAAAAATTTTCACTGAGTTTTTTTCTCTTTTATAGTCTTCTTAACAGACATAATATAAAAAAAATAACAAAAGCGAGGGCGATATTTTGATCATCATCAGCCTATATAAGGTCCCATTGCTGGGCAATTCTTCAAATTCTTCAATTTTTAGCTTTCCATCCACCGTTCCTTGAACGATAAACTATATCACTTATCGCAGTTGAATCTAAATCTTAATTTGGTTTAATTTTATGAAAGATGTTACTTTTTATATAATTTCATCATATCATCATCATAAGCCTATATACGTCCCACTGCTGGGCACAGGCCTCACCTCAACTATGTGGTGGTGCGAGCCATACTCCACCACACGGGCTCAGTACGGATTGGTGGAGGGGTGTGTGTAAGGTAAGTGACCAACCTTACTGTCAGATGTTATTAAGCCGCCCGAGGGCCTCCGGCCAGGCGTCACGACTATCGATATTAACCGAGACCAACAGCTTAACGTGTCTTCCGAACGTCACTTCATATTTTGATCAACGAATTTTAATCTGTCCCTTGTGTTCTTGTTACAAAAACATGTCACAAATTCATGCTTAGCAGCGTTTTTACTAAGCAGGAAGCCAGAATGCTAACCCATGCCTACTTCTACTGATCCCTAATTTTTACCTTTACCCCGTTTCCCCGTTTTAAACTCTACACTGGCAGGCGCACTCTGCGCAAGTTTTCTGCGCAAAAGAAAGAATGTTATATACCTACTTATATATAACATGATATGGCGTGATAACACTACCAATCGCTTAAATCCTCTTTAAAATCTATATAAACGTTGTCTTCATAGATTTTGTAAAGGAAAACCTGAACTCAACGTGATGTCGTATTGGAATATCATCATAAATCAGCGTAAATTAACTGATTATTGAATTTTGTGCAATTGAAACAGTTTTTTTGAAAATAAATTGGTTTTATTCAACATATAAATATATGTAATAAATATAAATATACAATAAAATCATATACACTGATCTGACTCCACGGTAACTAGCTTAAGCACTTGTGTTACAGATGTCAGAATCAACAGTGGTATTACAAATAAACTTAAATAACATATAACACCCAGACAACAATACATAAAACAAACAGACATGTTCATGCACACAAATGTTTGTACAGTGCGGGGATCGAACCCGCGACCTTTTGTTTAATAGTCAACTTCTTGACCATTACACAAAAGTGGTTGTCATTTATAAAAAGAGTTATGTTTTTTAAACACAATGATCTTAAAAATATATGACAGGTTACATTCATTATGCCTATAATTGGCGTTCTTAGTAATACATTTAGCATACACCAAACCAAAGAAAGTAAGTGTTTAATACGAGCTAACGAGTCTATCAAGAAATATTAATATTCAACATGGCGTCTAAGAAATGGCGCCAAAACAACAGATAATGTTATGCGCACACGCATATTCGCGAAAGTGATTTCAATTTCGTTCTTACTCAGAAAAAGTGGTTTGATTTATTGGTTTTATTAATAAAATTAATGATGATGGTTTGAAAAATAAGTCGCGCAAGTGCAACTCTTGAAAAAAAAATCGTTTTTTAAGCCAGCTTTACAAATTCTTGATCTGAGGTTCCATCCAAGTATAAACTAAACAGATTTATTACATACTAACTTCCCACTAGCGGCTTCGCTCGCGTGGGATTCGATTCTCTAATATATTAAGCAAATAATATACTACTTGCATGCATGTTACTGCTAGTTGGTGTAATGGCAAAGTTTCTGCCTTACATCCGAGAGGTCCTGGGTTCGAATCCCAGGTCGAGCCAAAAACTGTTTCTGAGATTTTCTGTCATGAATTTCTCAAAAACAGCTCGCAGCTGGGAAGTTGGCGGTGTTCCACCCCCTCGTCTCGTTGCGCGTTAAGCCGTTGGTCCTGCGCCTGTTCTCTCTCCGGTCATGTCGGATTGACGTCTCACCGAACTTTGAGAGTGATGGAACAGTGAGTGCACCTGTGTATTGCGCTCACACTTGTGCACTGTAATATCTCCTGCGTAGTTGGCTGATCTCTGTGAGATTGGCTGCCGTGGTCGAAATTCGCCAGGAGGACTATTATATTAAGCAAAATATAACCTGTGCTCATGAAGGATAATATGGGATTGTAATGGTAAAATTTATTTTTTAATTGTTCCAGTATTTTTGGAGCCTATTCAATGCAAACAAACAATCAAATCTTTCCTCTTTTATAATATTAGTGTAGAAAAAAAAAGACAAGTAATAAAAAAAAAATTGGTTGCCTGTAAAGTCGGTATACGGGCGAAAGTTTTACGTGACAACGACTTTGAGTGGTAAAATAATTTTAATGTGAATATTCATTCGTATAACATGAACCGGTGTGTATGCCTATCTCTCTCACTCTCTCTCTCTCGCTCTGTCTCTCTCGCTCTTAGGCGGGTTAACTGTGCTCGAGTGGAAGGGACGCGTGCCTTTCACTTTTTATGTCTGTCTCACTCGCTCTTAGGCGGGCTAACCATGCCCGAGTCGAAGGGACGCGTGCCTCTCACTCGCTCTCATTGTGAGCGCGGAACGTGAGCGGAGCGTAACGCAGTTTCTTGAAGTGTCACCCGGCAAACCAATTTATAAGACGTTGTCACGTCAAAAAGGTTGTTAAAAGAAATTCAATTAATTTGAAATGTAAGCGTACCTACCGCCATTATGCTCCGTCACTCCGTCACAATTTTTAATTGGCAGCTCAAAACACTGTGTTATTTGTTTGTTGTAAGGCTGCATTATCCTATCCTGCTTACTATCATAATAAACGCAAAAGTTTGTGTGCATGGATGCTTGTTACTCTTTCACGCGAAAACTACTGAACCGATTTGTTTGAAATTTGAAACGAAGATTATATATAACCTGGACCAACGCATAGGGTCACTGACCTCTATTTACACTGGACTGGCTGCTGTCACAATATTTTTGTGCTTATTTGAGTGTCGCCATTTTGGCGCTGTAGGCAGATACGAGTGTCCATGGAACTAAAATTAGTGATGTTTTACTCCCTTTTCTGTAGCGAGTTTTACAAAACACACATTTCCTCATGATTATTTAGCTTAACTTTCACTATATGATATGAAATACCACGAAATAAAATTAAAATACTTAAAAACCTCAACGCTGTTGCAATCTTCTACGGTGACCATTTGCAATAAATGTCAAAATTAGTTCTCGGGACACTCGCAGTGGCGCTTCAAATTAGCACACAAAATTAGCTGTCATTTGTATGGAACAGCCTGTCCAGTGTGTAGTAATAGAGGTCAGTGCATAGGGTACTTTTCATCCCGTAAAACGTGTCAGTGACTGTGGGATTTGTAGAAAACGGGTTCACTACTCCATTTCGAAATACGTTTCGTCGAATTACAATTCATCGATGACAACAAGTCGATTATTTGTTTGAACGATGCGTTATATACCCGAAATACGTTACATCGATGGTAATTCGATGAAATGACTTTTTCATTCTTCCTTTCTTTATGGCATAGCGGCATAGCGTATACACGTAAAATCAGTAAAGGCTCGAAAAAATTCTTCGCAATAGTCTGGTCTAAGTTGTTTTCCACTAACGCTTTAGTCCAAAAAATAGGTCTTGCCATAGCTAATATTATGTATGGTACCCGAAAAAAAACAGTCACGTTGCCAAATACATACATGGTGATACATGATCAACATAAGTTTGGAAAAAAACACATAAATATACTTATAAATAAATATTGACAGATTTTTTGTGCTGTCTCCTCGAATATTTCAAACTGTGTAAGATGGTGCAGTAGGTCTGAAATTGGGGATGCAAGTACACAGGGGCCTTTTTTAACGTTAGGGAAATGCTGTTACGCTTACTGTTCGCGCACCATCGGCTGCGCTCGACTGCGCTCGGCTGGGCTCGGGTGGCCGCCGGACCCGACGATTGCCGATAGACACTTCTGTCTTATCATCGGACTACGGCGGTTACTATACGCGGTTAAAGCAATATTTGTACTCGATTGCCATTAAACTATTTATTACATACAGTCCACCTTTGTTCATCTTCAACATCCCGAGCTATCTTCTCACCAATCTTTGGTCCTTCGAGCCGGATCAAAGATTGGTGAGGCGAACACATACCCACCAGCCGCAGGGGCAGCTGGGGGTTATGTGGGACTCCAGGCCTCAGAGAGAGAACCCGTCTACCCACTAAAAACCTGACGGTGTCCTCCGGAGCCATGTGATTCGGGAACGTGGCGGGTTCACCGTAGGCCGAGAGGCCACGGGCATTCACCGCAATACCACAGGGGCCTAGTCTAACTAAACAAACGAACGTAACCGCAGTCGATGTTTAACTACAAACTAGTGGCCTCCCACGGCTTCGTCCGCGTTCAAGTTCGAACAAATAAATAATAATAAATATTTCAAAACAATCACACCAATTCTCTAGTCCCAAATTAAGCTACGAGGCTTGTGTTAAGGGTACTAGATAACGGATAAACATACTGAAATACTTTTTTTTTGTAAATAAATACATATTATACATATAAAACACCCAGACCAGTACAAACACACATGTTCGTGCACACTTATGCTTGTACTGTGTGGGGATCGAACCCGCGACCCTTGGTTTTAGAAGTCCGACATGTGGACCACTGCACCGAGCGATCGTCATATGTTTGAGTTTTGGCCCACTCTACTCGCCGAGATGTTAAAACGATATTTTTAGGCCCTAGCACCGCGACACAGGCTGGTGGGAAGGGAATGCTCTTACACAAAGCTCTATCTAATATATAAAATTCTCGTGTCACAGTTTTCGTTGCCATACTCCTCCGAAACGGCTTGACCGATTCTCATGAAATTATGTGAGCATATTGAGTAGGTCTGAGAATCATCCAACATCTATTTTTCATACACCTTAGTGATAATAATTTATATGGCATAACAACGTTTGCCGGGTCAGCTAGTCTAATATATAAAATTCTCGTGTCACAGTTTTCGTTGCCATACTCCTCCGAAACGGCTTGACCGATTCTATATATTGAGTACGTCTGAGAATCGCCAACATATATTTTTCATACACCTTATTAATAAGAGTTGTCCACCGCCAGCAGGACAACGTCTGCGGGGTCCGCAAGTAGTACAATATAGATAAATGATTGATGAATACAATTTCTCGTTATGCCAAAGTGCTGGTAGCTTTTACACTGCTAATTCTATGTAAAGAAAGAAGCTTTCTTTCTTTAAATTTGGCGCGTTGCGCGTTGAACGAAACGTCATTGTCAGTGCTGGTGACATTTTGAGGTTAGGTTAGGAACTGATGAAATGGCGAATTTGCTATTGTGATTTGTTTTAACAGAAAAAGAACTTAAATAGGTGGAAAATAAACTTTAAATGTCGTTTCTTTGCTTACGGAAGCAACCATGTCTATTTTCACTCAAAGAATTTGAGATAAGTCTTATATCTATTTCCGTAAAAACAGCTGGTGCGGTCCCACTGCTTTACGAAGTTGATAAGAACTTAGCCACAGCTAAAAACCACTGTGATTACATTATCTTTCGAATGAAAAAAAAACCGCACTGAAAACGTGTCTTCGGTTTAAGAGCTACGATGCCATAGAGAGACACGCACAAACACACACAAACAGATTAAGGGACAAATTTATAATAATAATAGTCCTCCTGCCCGATTTCGACCACGGCGGCCAATCTCAACAGAGATCAGCCAACTGCGCAGGAGATATTATAGTGCACAAGTGTGAGCGCAATACACAGGTGCACTCACTATTCCATCACCCTCAAAGTTCGGTGAGACGGCAATCCGACATGACCGGAGAGAGATCAGGCGCAGGGCCAACGGCTTAACGTGCGCACCGCGGCACGGGCGTGTAACACCGCTAACTTCCCGACTCCGAGCTGTTTTTGAGAAATTCATGACATAAAATCTCAGATACAAATTTTGGCTCGACCTGGGTTTCGAAGCCAGGACCTCTCGGATGTAAGGCACAAACATACACCCCTATTGTCAGATTACCAGTATATTTGACACTGTTGAATGTTACGTTGTCTAAAGCTAAAACTTACAACCGAACCTACTGCTTACGCCCCAATTGTGTGTGTAAGGTCAAAATCATTTATAAATGCCGAAATCGTTTCCTGATGTTTTCAGAAGTTGAATTTCGGTGAATAAATTGGGTCAAAGCAAAAAACTTACCGCTCTCGGTGGCTTTCCGGCGCGAAACTGCGACATTTGTTTCTATGTCACATAACCTACAATGTTATTGTGACATCATTCACGATGACGCTATATGACACCACCAATCGTTGACATACTCTTTATTATCTGTCAAAACGATCTGCCTCCATAGATTTTGTATGGGAATATTGTAGTTTGACGTCATAATTTAGTATCAGACATCGAAGTCAATTGACGGAATATTTATTGGATTCTATGTAAATAAAAATTAGTTTTTACAGCTTTTTGGAAATGAATTGGTTTTACTAGCTTCATCGAGATTATGTTTTGAAAACACCGTGGTCTTGAAAATATTTGCGATAGGTGTCATCATGTCTATTGTGTCGAAAAGAAACCGAAAAACGGTAAATACGTCGTAAACACGCTTCTCTCTCCCATCAATCAGCCTATATACGTCCCACTGCTGGGCACAGGCCTCACCTCAACTATGAGGTTGTCCGAGCCATACTTCACCACGCGGGCTCAGTGCGGATTGGTGGATGAGTCAGATGTTATATCACTAACCAGGTTTAACAACTAATAGTTATAGCTCGAAGACCCTTGTAAATAGACGTCACTTAAATGGATTGAATGGTTCTGACTATTTAATTGACGTCTGTTTACAATCCTGAATGGTCCTGAAACCATAAGTAATAGAATGGCACAAGATCTCCGCTCCTCTTCAGTGGACAATACTCGTTTCGTACTAGTATTAAAAGGGATATTTTTATGTGTACATCAAATAACTTATCATATATCAATTAATGTTCAACAATTAATCTTTTTTTACATCAATGAAATTATTGTACTGCAACTATACTAATTGTTTATCAAAACTACAAATACAAATAATTGGAAAACATTAACAGCCTTTCATATTTTTTCCTCAAATGTGCACCTAAAAAACTGTTTGTGTAACAAAAATATTATTTTTACAGCAAAAATACTGATTGCACATCAAATTAACCCGGCCGTACAATACGGAATACTTACAATGGTAACAAAAGAACTATTTTTGCAACATAATTTCAATTTTGAATTTCAAAACTGGCTCAACAAATAAATCCTTAAATTTCAGAGTATTTACTCTGTTACGCAGATTATCTAAATGTCATAACAAAATAATGCTCTTTGTAGAGGAGTATTTCTTAAAGTTAATCTAATTTACTGAAAGTGTATTTCGCGCGCTTTCGACATAATGCGTCTCTTAGTAGGTGTTAGAAGAACATGCAAGTGAGTGAGCGAGTAAGCGTGTGGGATTAAGGTGGATGCTAGGCATTTGTAAGTCAGACGAATATATTGATTAAATTTCTACCTAAACTAATTTCTGATACTTAATAAAAAAAAATGCTTTTGCTTATTCGAAAGTTGTCTTGCCCGCTCTGAAAAGTGCCTGGATGAATGGCAAATGTACCCGCCCCGATTTTTTCAAAAACTATATATGCAAGCATATCATTGGGCTCGATTCGACTCAAGTATGTAACACCACCCGCAGAGGCCAAAATATACATATTGGCCAAAAAAGAAAAAGCGGACGTCTCGCGAACATAAAACCAGCTCTAATACAAAAAAAGCCTCTAAACATAGGTTTTTAAGAGCAAATTATGTACCTATACAGCAAATAGCGAGAAGCGCACGAGAAATTAGTTGAAAGTGCTTAGTTTACAAAATTTCACTTGTGTCAAAACATTTCAATCCGATCAGAATACCTAAGTTATTTTGTAAGAGACCAGACAAACAAATTACGTAAGATAATAATTGATTAGTCATTTGTTATGGAATCAGATGCGCGTGATCTTAATTAGGTACTTACCTACATATAAACAGTAAATTTCGCTTTAAAACAATCATTTTTAGGGTTCCGTACCTCAAAAGAAAAAAACGGAACCCTTATAAGATCACTTTGTTGTCCGTCTGTCCGTCCGTCCGTCCGTCTGTCAAGACCGTTTTTCTCAGGAACGCGTGGAGGTATCAAACTGAAATTTCTATATGATACTAAGGTATACTGTCCCTGGAAGCTGTAGAAAAATCAACCTTCTAAGCCAACGCAATCAAAAGATACAGCCATTTAGGCCGCAAATTTCCGCAAATTCTCGAAACTCGCACGGGAATCAAAACCTACAGGGTACTTCCCGTAAACTTAGAATCTTGAAATTTAGTACGTAGTCACGTCTTATAGTAAAGATATAGGAAAAATTACGAAAACTGTAAATTTTCAGTTTCATCATATAAAAAATATTTTTGAAAAATATTTTTGACAATTTTGAAAATTTCAAAGTTACTACTCCTTATCTACAGGTTTGTACGGAACCCTCGGTGCGCGAGTCCAACTCGCACTTGACCGGTTTTTTTTTGTTTGATTACTGTTTCAGGGAATTAATGAAATACTCTCGCTCTTTCTCTTAGGTATAACCTTAGTATAACTCTAACTCTTTGACGACCACTTTGGTGTAATGGTCAAGATGTTGACTACAGTAACCAAGAGGTCAACTCAACCAACAGTACAGTAACCAAGAGGTAGTAGGTTCGGTCCCCACCCTGTACAAAAATTTGTGTGCATAAACATGTCTGTTTGTACTGGTCTGGATGTTATATGTATTCATTTAAGTTTATTTGTAATACCACTATTGATTCTGATATCTATATAACACAAGTGCTTTAGCTAGTACTAGCTTTAGTTGTATATTAAAAATTCTTAGGTACCAATAGATCTAGAAGAGATATTACGTCAAGATTAGAACCTACCACCTAACAGTAACTGTTAAAAGTTTTAACGCCTTGAAATATAATTATTGGAAATATAATCATTTTGAAATATAATTTTATTAAATATAATTTTGAAATATAATTATTATATAATAATAATAAAAAAAAAATATTTAACAACAATCACACCAACTCTCATGTCTCAAATTAAGCTACGAGGCTTGTGTTATGGGTACTAAACAACGGATAAACATACTTAAATACTTTTTTTTGTAAAAAATACATATTATACATAGAAAACACCCAGACCAGTACAAACACACATGTTCAATAAAGTTATTGTGATACTTCAATAGTGGCGAACCTAGACTTAATGGAAACATTACTTATCTACGGAATTTACGCGATTGTATTTTAACTGAAAGAGGTTTTGTGTCAAACCAGCGGTACCAACCCACCACCAAAAATACGGTTTCAAAAGAAACGCTTTCTTTGTCAAGTCCTTTGGCAAAGTGACGTTTTTCGAACGTTCTGCCTTACATATCAACTAGCACAGATAAAATAATACTTGGGGTTAAGGGAAAAAAAAACCCACCACTCCTTTGCTCCATCGGCTTTCGCACCTATGACCCCTTGTCACATATTTACGTGTCAATTATAACCTATATGGTACGAATATTTAACGTATCTCTGTTTCTCTATTTCCCGGAAAAACTTGCTGATGCTGTATTTGTGGGGCGACGTTTTTTTAAACGTTCTAACATAAGTTTTTTTTTGGTTCTTTTCCTTCCGTTCTGGAAAAAGCAAAGGATTTTATCCATACAGCCTGGACTTGCGTATAACGTACGTACGGATACAGATAAAATAATAATTGAATGAACCCTTGTCGCATACATACGTGTCAATGATATATGGTACGAATATTTAACGTATTTCCATACTATTTCCTAGACAAACTTGCTGATGCTGTATTTGTGAGGCGAGTGGCGTCGCACCGGCGGCCTACTTAACGTGGTCTAGCCGCAGGGTTGGCGCCTGTAGAAAAAATAACACAATATATACAAATAGGCTAGACACCACCAATCGTTGACATACTTTTTATTATCTGTCAATACGGTCTGCCTCCATAGATTTTGTATGGGAATACAAGAACGTGACGTCACTGTCATGTATCGGAAATCGGAGTCAATTGACCGAATATTTATTGAATTTTGCGTGTTTAAAATTTGTTTTCAGCATTACAGCTGTTTGGAAATATTATCATTGTGTACCTACCTAGTTACCTAATATGAAAAGTTTTCATGCTGTGTTTTATGGCTAAATAGGTATTTAAGCTACATTCACTGTATCAAAACAACATTTATTTACCCTATTTAAGGCAAATATAGAATTTGAATTTGAATACTGGTTGTATTAACTTCATAGGGACTATGTTTTTTAAACGCCATGGTCTTGAAAATATTTATGATAGTGTCATCATGCCTATTGAAGAAAGCGCGTTTCGACTGAACCAGAACTTTAAAAAGTTACTTTGCATTGTGACGACCACTTTGGTGTAATGAGCAAGAGGTCGCGGTTTCGATCACCGCACTGTATTAACGTTTGTGTACATAAACATGTCTGTTTGTACTTGTCTGGGTGTTTAAATTAATAAAGATAAAAATATACATTTTTAAGTTAATAAAGTGACAGCCCTGTCGCAAAAAGACCAAGTCATAAAACTTCAATGAATAAATCAGAAATTTCACCATGTTTCGTATCACGCTGGCTTTCAAGGAGCCAGGGAGAAACATAGCCAAGCCTTAGGCTAGGTGTAAGCTAAGCTTTATAAACCCTATTTAAAGATAGTCGGTTTCAAAGCGAATTGAAGTTTCAAATTTCGATATAAAGCTGAAAAAGAGGATTAAAAGCTTTAAATTTCCACTAAACGACGCCAGCGCAGGAACCAAAATACATCCAACTGTAATCACCTGAAAAAGCTAGAGCTTGAAGTCGCAGTACTTACAATACCAACAACTCACAACAAGACACAAAAGATGCACCTGGATCATCTTCCAGGTGGAAATTTAAAGCAAAATAATCCTCGTTTTCAGTTTTAGTCATGGATTTCCGCAAAGTAACGCCTGATTCCGTCAACTAAATTTCAATACTTAAAAGAGTTGCGTATTAGGGACAGTTTGTGAGCTTCAACAGCTGGCAAATTTGGACCAGCTATAGCTAAGAAACACTGTGACACTGTTATCTTTTAGATTAAAAAAAAATCGTCTGTCTGTAAAGTCGGTTTACTGACGATAGTTGAACGTGACAACGTCTTTGTCACGTTGCATCTTTGTCGCTCGTTCCGCGCTCTCGCTTGCATTTCAATCCTTGAATGGAACGCCTCAGAGCAAGGTAACGCCGCATGAGTCATGTTTTTTGGTGCGTGCAGCCGGCTCCATCGTATTATAAGACGTTGTCACGTCAAAACGGGAGCTACAAAGCTACAAACATACCCCCACAAAAATACGGTTCAAACTTATAACACCTTATTTATTTATCGGGGTGTAAAACAGGGACTTTACTGCTACTGAAACTCCTGTTTGGCCAGGACTTACTGCTTGGCCGATTTAGAAAACCGCAACAAGATTGGCTTGTCTAGAAGAACTTGAAAACTTTTTGCATTGCTCTTGGGAAAAAGAAAAAAAAGGAGTTTATTAGCCAGTCCATGTATTTTTTTTTAAATATGCAACCACCTCACATACATTGATCTGACTCCGTAGTAAGTAGCATAAGCACTTGTGTTACAGATATCAGAATCAACAGTGGTATTACAAATAAACTTAAAAAAATACATATAACACCCAGACAAGTACAAACAGACATGTTCATGCACTCAAATGTTTGTACAGTGCGGGGACCGAACCCGCGACCTCTTGGTTAATAGTCAACTTCTTGACCATTACACCAAAGTGGTCGTCAAACTTAGGTATGTCTCATTCTGTGGTGTATCTCCTTTAAAGGTGGCATAATTATAATTATATTTATTCAGGTGTTTACAGGTTAAATTGTCATGAATATAATGCTACCTACATTGGACAGACCGGCCGCAGTTTCATTACACGTTATAAAGAACATTTATCTGCGTATAGAAACAACCATCCAGAAAAATCGCACTTCGCAAAACACTTATTAGATTCAGGACATAGCATTCCGGATAATCATACGTTTTCAGTGTTGCACACATGCAAAAAGGGTTTTAAACTGTCTGTTTTAGAACAATTAGAAATAATAAAACATAATAAAGACGATTCGCTTACATTGTTGAACGAGCAGGTCAGTCATACCGTTTCTCCACTTTTAAATATGTTTTCGAATCAACGACATATTAGGAACGACCAACAGCAACCATCCAACGCTGTTCAAAACATTGCTAATTCGTAATGACAAATTTCCGTCACTACGATTACGTCATTTCATTAGTGCGAGAAAGTATAAAAGACCGGTGCGGCAGGTCTGTAGGTTCAGTCACATCGAGGTGGTGGGCACGGATTCCCCGACACACATCCCCACCGAGGAAGGTCACCAGGCGGACGTGATCGACGTGGTCCTCCACAAGGGCCTGCGCGTCCCCCTGTCGACGGAGGTGCTGTACGAGGGAGACACCCAGCACCTCCCCCTGCTGATCACAGTCCCCACCTCTCTAGCGGCGGTGAGAGTGCGTCCGCCCAGGTCCCGCGTAGATTGGCCAGCCTACAAGTTGGCCCTCAGGGACCTGACAATCGAGGGCCCAATCTCCACGCCAGAAGAGATTGACGCCGCAGTGGCCCTCCTGACCCAGCGGATGAGGGAAGCGAAGGCGGCTCATACCGAGAAGGTACCGCCGCCCTCCCAGAAACGCTCCCAGCTTCCGCTTTTCTTGAGGGCACAACTTCAACAGAAGAAAGCCCTCAAGAAATTATGGTGCGAATCGAGATGCCCTAGGGTCAAGGCGGACTTAAACGCCATGACGGCCAAGGTGACCGAGGCGGTGAGAACGTGGCAAGGTCGTGAGTGGGACGACCTTATCGACAGGGCAGGAGAACACCTGCCCACACTGCACCGCCTCAACAAAGCCCTCACCGGGGAGAAGTCCCACACATGTCCCCTCCTGGACGCGGACGGTCAGAGAAGATTCGCGGCCCAGGACAGAGCCCGAATCCTGGCGGAGCACCTGACCGTCCAATTCAGGCCCCACCCGCCAGCCCCCAGAGCCCTCCACCACCACGCAGACGTGGTACAGAGAGTGGAGGAATTCCTGGCCACTACCCCACCTCCACTCCCGGGCGATACCTTCATCTCCCCATCGGAGGTGAAGAAGATTGCCGCCCGGCTCAATAGGAAGAAGGCGCCGGGCCCCGACGGCCTTCCACCCGCAGCCCTGGCGGAGCTGCCCAGGAGGGGAATAGCGGCGTTGACCCGCATCTTCAACGCCGCCCTCAGGACGAACCACTTCCCCACGCCATGGAAGAAAGGGCGGGTGGTGATGATCCCCAAACCGGGGAAAGACCGCCGCCGCCCAGAGAGCTACAGGCCCATTACTCTGCTGGATCACGCCGCCAAGCTGTTTGAGCGAGTCCTGCTGCGCCGACTGCGCCCCTTCCTCATCCCGAGGGATGAGCAGTTCGGCTTTCGCAGCGGGCACTCCACCACGCTCCAGCTGGCTCGAGTGATCCACCACCTAGCCGAGGGCCTAAACAAGAAGAAAGCCTCGGTGGCGGTCTTCCTAGATGTGGAGAAAGCTTTTGACCGGGTTTGGCACCCCGGTCTCATCTACAAGCTCTCCACGACCGCCCTGCCCCCAGCCTTAGGCCACCTGATAGCGTCCTTCCTCCGAGGACGCTCCTTTCAGGTTGCCGTGGAGGACGCTACGTCCGCTGAGGGCCCCATCGATGCAGGGGTCCCCCAAGGCAGCTGCCTTTCACCGACCCTGTACGCTGCCTACACCAACGACGTTCCCACCATCAACGATCAGCTTCATGAGTGGGAACCCAAGGTCGAGCTGGCGCTGTTCGCGGACGACAGCGCATTTTTCACCACCGCCCCATGGGTCAAGGCGGCGGTGAAAAGGATGCAGAAGCAGCTCGACCTACTGCCGGACTGGCTGGAGAGATGGCGGATAGCGGTTAACGTGGGTAAAACCGCCGCCATCTACACGGGCCCCCAAAGGAAGAAGATGCCCGAGCTGGTCCTCAACGGCCAGAAGATTAAGTGGCAGCGAAGTACTAAGTACCTAGGCTGCCACTTGGACCAGCGCCTTACACTCAAAGACCAGGTCAAGCACCTGGTCAACTCCAGCCGCGGGGCGCGCGCAAGACTGCGCCCCGTATTTCAGTCCCGCCTGCCCACCAGAACAAAGGTGGGCATTTACAAGACGTACGTGCGCTCCAGGCTAACATACGCGGCCCCAGCCTGGTACGCAATGATCAGCGCAACCCACCGTACGAAGCTCCAAACCCAGCAAAACATAGCGCTCCGAATTATAACGGTGGCCGGGCGCTATGTAAGGAATGCTGTAATCCACAGGGACCTCAAGATGGAGGCCCTGGAGGAATTCGTGGTCCGCACATCCCGAAGGATGTACGAAAGAGCGGACCACCCCCGGAGATAGCCCCCATGCCCACGGTAACTCAGGCGAGCAAGAGGCCAACCCCACGACAGGTCTGCTTCCTAAATCCGCCCTCCCACCTATCCACTCACCAATCCCAACCTCACCCAACTAGCTCTCTTCCCTATCCCAGCCAGAGTCAGCCGCAGTCAGCTTGCCCTGCTCATCGGGCCTCCCCGAACGGGGTCTCACCTGATGGGCAGCCCGCAGCGACTGTGCAGCCGGCTCTGGCAGAAGACGTAGTTAGAGACCTGTCGTCGCAAGACACATCTAACACCGTGGGCCAGTAGGCCCATGAGAAGAAGCCCGGGGAAGGAGCTTAGGTTCGAACCCGAACCGCCCCTAGCGGGGCGAAGAAACCCGTCGTCTGTAGGTTCAGTCGCTCGTAGTCTGTCGAAGCGACAACATCTCCTGAGGATGCCACGTGTAATGGCGAAACGCGTCGAGTGTTTTGTTGGTGTCAGTGTTGTGATTCCGAGTGCATCTTCTGTGTCACGTTGTGATTTGTAGGTATTGTAAGTCCTGCGACTTCCAGCTCTACTTTTTTCAGGTGATTACAGTTGGATGGATTTTGGGTCCTGCGCTGGCGTCGTCTAGTGGAAATTTAAAGCAAAATAATCATCTTTTTCAGCTTTATATTTACTCAGCCGCGTAAATTGTTTTTGAGATTTTCTATCATGAATTTTTAAAAACAGCTCGGAGTTGGCGGAGTTGAGGGTTGGCTGTCTGGAATTTGGCGGTGTTACGTTCCCGTGCTGAGGAAAGCACGTTAAGCCGTTGGTCCTGCGCTTGATCTCTCTCCGGTCATGTCGGATTGCCGTCTCACCAAACTTTGATGGAACAGTAAGTGCACTTGTGTATTGCGCTTACACTTGTGCACTATAATATCTCCTGCGTAGTTGACTGATCTCTGTTGAGATTATCCGCCGTGGTCGAAATCGGCACGGGGAACTATTATTATAGACGCGTAAAAAAAGTCAAAAGACCATAAAAGTGTTCGGACAGCCTAATATTTTGCAGTATAGTTCTTTGTTTCCAAAATCAATTCCGACCTCAAAAAATACGGGGAATATGAAGTAATATGTATTCTATTTTTGCAAAAAAACATTTGGCTATTTGCGTCTGTAAACAGACTAGAAATCCTCCGTGACTTCATCGGTGGGGTGAGCACGAACTACTATCGCAACGATTTCGTAGCGTTTACCTATCTTTAACTTGTCAAATTGTATTGGAAACTGTCAGTTTTTGACGTTTGGACGACACGAATACGTTACGATAATGTTCGCTCTCACCCCACCAATGAAGTCACGGAGGATTTCTAGTTGTTTACAGACACAAATAGCCAAATGTTTTTGCAAAAATAGAATACTTATTTGTAATACCACTGTTGATTCTGATATCTGTAACACAAGTGCTTAAGCTAATAACCACGGAGTCAGATCAATGTATGTGATGACCGTGGTGGTGACTGCACTATAACGTATAGGATTCGCGAAGAAAGTCTCATTTCTCATTAACTCTCTATCTTTTCACAAGATGCTTGTGGCGCAGTTGGTGCGGCGCTTTGGTAGAGAGTGTACACCTTAAGCGCGGTTGTCTTTGGGATGGGTGACCATTCCGATCATTTTAGTGGCGTCTGGGCAGGGCACATAGCGCGAACAACTGATGGCCGTTGGGGCAGAAAAGTTCTGGATTGGAGACCCTTCGACCAAAGCGCAGCGTAGGACGTCCACCGACAAGATGGACAGACGACCTTGTAAAGATCGCAGGATCACACTGGATGCAAACCGCTTGTGATCGGTCGATGTGGAAAGCTGTGGGGAAGGCCTATGTTCAGCAGTGGATGTCCTTTGGCTGATAATGATGATGATGATGATGAAGTGGCGTCTATTTACAAGCATCTTCGTGCTTCGGAAGACACGTTAAGCTGTTTGTCACGGTTAATATCGATGTCACATGAAAGCTTGTTCAAAAAGTTTTTTTGTGAAGTAGGTACTTGGTTTTGTTTAACTTTGTGTTTTTGGGGGTTGATATTGATAGTATGTAGGACGAACAACTAGATAGAAAAAAACTGTTAAAACATGAATGTAGCCCCTAATATTATATTTAGTGATTGAACGCAACCTTAATTTACTTTATAGATGTCGCTACTGTCTTTATCTTGAAAATAATAGGCTAGACGACAGCACCAATCGTTGACATTATCTGTCAAAACGGTCTGCCTCCGTAGATTTGTATGGGAATACATACAATAAGAACGTGACGTCGCGTTGTTTCATGAATCGTAGGCAATTGACCGAATATTTATTAAATTTTGTGTTTTTAAAAATTGGTTTCTACAGCTTTTTGGAAATATACTGGTTGTATTAACTTCATAGGGGCTATGTTTTTTAAAAGCCCATGGTCTTGAAAATATTCAAATTCTATCCATTCAAATTCTACTTAAAGGTACTTACTACGAGTAGTTTTCCTTAAAAACAGCAAAATTCAGTTACTCCACATTTGAATGAACTATGAAGGACTTTAAATTAAAAATAGAAGACCGTTACAAAGATAACAGCCTGCTCTAAAAATAGCAACACCTCCGTAACCGACCTACTTACATGTAGGAATCATCTGTATCTTAAATGAGAAGTCAAATAATTTTAGGAGTTCCGTACCAACACACCTTTTTATTTATTAAGTAATTTTTTGCGTTTACATATTTACCTTTTTAACTTTCAGCTTACTGAAAAAGAGGATTATTTTGTTTTTAATTTCCACTAAACGACGCCAGCGCAGGAACCAAAATACATCCAACTGTAATCACCTGAAAAAGCTAGAACTGGAAGTCGCAGGACTTACAATACCTACAACTCACAACGTGACACTGGGTTGTATAGCGGTTTAATCAGCCTTTGTGCAGCTTGGCTAAATCAGCCTTAGGTTCAAAATTTATCTTCTATGCAGCTTTTGTGCAGCTCATCTGTGCTACTTGGGTGAAGATGCACCTGGAATTACAACACTGACACCAACAAACACTCGACGCGTTTCGCCACTACACGCGGCATCCTCAGGAGATGTTGTCGCTTCGACAGACTACGAGTCGAAAGTTCCGCAAAGTAACGCCTGATTCCATCAACCTTTTTAACTTAACACACCAACTATGTACGTCTGAAAAGGGAATACGCAAAGAGTAGTGACATAGTGTTCCTACCTTTCATATTATGTCGGTCATTAAAATAAATAAATCATAAAATCAATTTATTTTTGTAAATAGGTTCACAAGGAGCACTTTTACACGTCCCAACATATAAATTAACCCTACCACCGCTTCGGGACAATTTGGGCCAGTGCTAAGAAGCGGCGCAAGAATCTCAGTCACTATTGTCGTTGCCTCTTTTCAAATTTGATTTACAATAATTGTTATTTTTTAAATTCAAACATTTCAATATATCTTTATTATTCATCTATAATATAAAAATGAATCGCAAAATGTGTTGGTAAGCGCATAACTCAAGAACGCCTGGACCAATCTGGCCAATTCTATTTTTATGATATTCCTTTAAGTACGGGATGGTTCTTACGATGAAAAAATTAAAAAAAAGCCACGGACAGGACATCGTCTGCGGGGTCCGCTAGTATAATTATAAATTTTACAATATCCTTTCGACATTAATACATCTCATACAACTGTTTTCAATTTATCTAAAGGCAATAAAATTAAATGTTCAGGTAATTTATTAAAAAATGATATACATCTACCCATAAATGAGTGACCAACTTTATGAAGCCTAATATGTGGAACGGCAAGCCTATTTTCGTCTAGTGTTGAAGTTATGCAAATCGCTATTTTCGCATTCGAATGTGAATAAAATTGCGAAAAATTTGAAGTCTCCCCTGTTTACAAGGTTTTAAAAATGTTCAGCACAAAAGCTGAAGCCGATACGAATACAGGATACTTCTGTGTAAAGTTGACTACCTCGTTGGTATAGTGGCAATGATTCTGCCTTACACCCGAGAGGTCCTGGGTTCGAATCCCAGGTCGAGCCAAAATTGTTTCTGAGATTATCTGTCATGAATTTCTCAAAAACAGCTCGGAGGCGGGAAGTTCCCCCCCCCCCCCCCCCCGTGCCTCGGAAAGCCTGACGTTAAGCCGTAGTGCAGTCAATCAAAATCAAAGCTATAAATTTTCTTCCTTATTTCCTCTTTAGTGACGAACATTTTCCTGTACTTTCTGCGCTTTTCGAGAAATTGAATAATTCAGTAGCCCAAATTCGGTCAATGTTCCAATTCGCTAGCCTGCTCTAGAAGAAACGCAGTTAACGGGAGTACGGCATGTTTTGAGGAAAAGTTAAAGAGATGTTAAGTGTGCATGAACATGTGTGTTTGTACTGGTCTGGGTGTTTTCTATGTATAATATTATTATGTATTTTTTTACAAAAAAAAGTATTTCAGTATGTTTATCCGTTGTCTAGTACCCATCATAACGCAAGCCTCGTAGCTTAATTTGGGACCAGAGAATTGGTGTGATTGTTGTGAAATGTATATTTATTATTTAAATATATATATTTAATTTAAGTGAAACATCTAGTTTAAAGCAAGGGGCAATGGCGGTAGAAGTAACTATGAAACAACAAGTCGTCGAGAAACTTCTGGTTTCTATGTGTTTGTGTTTGTATTAATCATCAGGGGCGTAGCTACTGCCGTGTCTGCCGTACATACCCGGCAACAGCCTTGGTCTAGTGGTCTGAGGTCCAAACTACAAAACCGGCTGTCGCGGGTTCGAATTCTGCTAGGGGCAAATGTTTGTGTGATGAGCACGAGCATTGGTACCTGAGTCGTGGGTGTTTATAAATGTATTTAAGTATTTCCATCCGTTATCCTAGTCACCATAGCGCAAGCGGACGCTTAGTTTGGTGCTAGGTAATTGGTGTGTTCGTTGAAGCTATTTATTTATTTATTTAACACCATAAATCGGGTATTTATCGCGTGCCCGAGATTTTTCCAGTTTAGGTAAGTGAATTTGCAAACAATTATTGTTGTTTTAGTTTAGTTGCGAAGTATAGGTGTAGGAACAAGACTTGTTCCTACACCTACACTTACAATAACCAGGGACAGCTTTCCTGTATGCAGTGTGACCGTATATTTAAAACCAAATTTAGTTTCACAAGTCATCTGCGAGCCCATGAGAGAAACCTCCACGGGTAACAAATCTTACACGATTGCAAGGGTCGCCGTCGATAGCCACGACGAGGAGGATTCTACATATATGTAATATTAAGTAGTAGCGATTCATAAAAAAGTGAGAGTGAAATCTAGAGCCCTTAAGTATCTTTTTCTCATTCTGAGAGAAAAGTCTCGATCGCTCTATTCCCTTAGGCACTAATTTATAGAAATATAAATATTTATAAAAAAAATATTTGAATATAGATAGTTAAACTAAGATATTAGAATACAACTAGCCTAATAGGATTTTAAATTAATTTATGCATCGTAAGATTCTCATCGACTGAGATTTATCTACGACTACCCGCACTTTTCGTCGATATTGACCGGAACATTTATTACCGTGCGATTTTGGTGCACGGTCTCTCCATACAAATACGTCAAGAGCCTTTCTTACCGAGCGACTTTGACTGATATTTTAACCGACTTCAAAAAGGGAGTAAAAGCATATTGAATTCACAATGCAGTGTCAGGGTTGTAATAACACAGATGCAAACTCAAAGATTTTGAAATGCAACACCTGCAAGTCGCTTTACTGCTGTGTGTGTCTGAATATCACGTTTGATAATGGGAGTGATTTGACACATGAGAAACTGTCCTCTCTTAAATGTCCCTCGTGCCTGAATGTTACTCGCCGCAGAAATACGGACAGCACACCGGTACGCTCTGCCAACGTCGGCTCTAATTCATCATCACAGCATAGCGATCGCCCTAGGGCAACTTCCAACTCATGTGATCGGACGGCGGGAGTACTCACAATCGAACAGGTTTCAAAACTTTTGGATCAAAAGCTGGCTGTGTCCTCCGAATTTATGACAAACCTGCGTTTATCTCTGAAAGCTGATGTGAGAGAAATGGTAGTTTCTGAGTTCAATAACGCAATTCAAGCCCTCAAAAACGAGTTTTCGACTACCACTGATTTCATTGTCGCTGAGCAGACTGAGATCAAGACCAAGCTAGCACAAAAAGACGTCTTGGTAAAGACCTTGGAACAGGACCTGCTACGAGCTCGTAAGGAACTGTCAACTGTAAGTTCCAAATTAGCAACCCTAGAAAAGTTGTCACGGGAAGTAAACATTGAAATACAAGAGGTTCCTGAAAGAAAAAATGAAGATTTAAAGGCAATAGTGAAGAAGTTGTGCCTCACCATCGATTCTCCAATAACTGATACAGTTATTCGATCTTGTCGAAGAGTTGCTAAAGTTGATCCATCCTCTAAGAGACCGCGTAATGTAATTGTTTCATTTACGACTCCACAGCAGCGTGACACGATTCTTTCTGCTGTACAACGTTTCAAAAAATCGCATCCTAAAGATAGACTTAATACGGGGCACCTCGGGTTTACTGGCGAGACACGGAGCATTTATGTGAATGAACATCTGTCCTCGGAATGTAAGCAGCTGCATGCAGCAGCAAGAAAGGCTGCTAAAGACAAGCAGTACACGTACGTGTGGGTACGCTATGGCCGGGTATATGTTCGCAAGAATGACACCAGTGGTGCGATACTCATTAGGGACCTTAGTACCCTCGATAGACTTCAATAAGTCTTATTCCTGTATATATTGTGTTGTACTTATTTAGCATTATTGTTCTTTTTTTGATGAAAACTGTATTTTACCAAAATGTTAATAGGATCAGATCCAAACTAAATCAATTTTACTTAAATATTCTAAACTCAGATTACGACATCGTATGCTTAACTGAAACAAATATTAATGAAAGTGTGTTTGATTGTGAGTTGTTCGACTCTCGATATATTGTATTTAGAAGGGACAGGCATGATAGTGGTCTCATTGTTAATAAGACTGAAGGAGGCGGAGTTCTCATAGCAATCAAAAAAGATCTTAATGTTGTACGGCAGTACTCTTGGGAGAGTCGAGTGGAGGATCTGTGGGTTAGTTTACTTGCGCCTGACTGCAATTCTGCCAATATTCACATCTGCCTCTGTTACTTGCCACCTGATTTACATATTGACGATATAACTGCCTTTTATGATAACTTTCAGAGGGTTATTCTTAAGTCCGATGATAAAGATAGGTTTCTCCTGGTTGGAGACTTTAACACTCGCAATATTAAATGGAAGACTTGCGTCGGTTCTTCAGCATTTAAACCTTACGAGCCTTCTGATATTAAAGCTGTACTTTTGCTTGATACCATTTCACTTTGCAATCTTAGCCAACATAATGTTATCCCAAATAAGAATGGTAGATATTTAGACTTGATACTTTCTACATTTCCAATTGGGGTAGTTGAGAAAGCTGAGCCCCTTAGCCGTCCTGATAAACATCATCCTGCCCTACAATTTAAAATTAACCTAGTATCGCAAGAGTGTTTTAAGCGAGATCACCACAGAAAGCAATTCAACTTCAAAAAATGTGATTTCGTTAGGGTGCGTTCAGAACTAGCTGGTGTTGACTGGTGCAGGTTGCTTTCTTCTGACGACATCAATGAGTGTGTTGATACATTTTATCAGATATTGAACACTATTATAGCTAACCACACACCATTGTCTGGTAGAAAAAATAATAACTATCCCCTTTGGTTTGACAGTGCTGTTATAGCATGTCTTAGGGAGAAAAATAAATACCATCGTCGTTTTAAGAAACACGGAAATCCGCGTGATTATGATGTATTTGCGATGCTTAGAACTAGGAGTAAAAAAATGATAAAAAGATGTTATAGAAGATTTATTTTCTCAATCGAAGGCTCTTTGGATAAAGACTGTAAGCCTTTTTGGCGATACGTCCATAGTAAAAAAGGAACAGCGGGTATCCCCCTTAACATGTCTTGTGGAGGCGAGGAGTCAACAGACCCTCAATCAATATGCGAACTATTTTCTACCTATTTCGGCTCTGTTTTTGATACAGACAATGTTTCCTCAGCCGCTTTAAATGAATTGGAAGAAGTCATGTGTAGAGTTTCGCATACTCTGCATGATGTTAGATTGGACGCGGATTCAGTGCTTGCCAAGATCAAGCGTTTGGATATGAACAAGGGCAAGGGCCCTGATGGTATACCACCACTTTTTATTGGTTCATGTGGTAAGGAGCTCGCAGAGCCTTTATGTATCATTTTTAACAAATCACTCTGCTCAGGTGTTTTCCCTACTAAATGGAAATTAGCGCACGTGATACCCGTTTATAAATCGGGCAATAGAAATTGCTGTGAGAATTACCGCCCTATCAGCATACTGTCTTGTATTCCCAAACTTTTTGAGAGTCTGCTATTCGAGCACCTCTACAACCATGTAAAACCTGCCATATCAGAGAAACAACACGGCTTTGTCAAGGGTAGATCTACTGTAACAAATCTACTGGTGTATAAAAATTTTATTTGCAATGTTTTTGAGGCACGTGGCCAGGTGGACAGTATCTACACTGATTTTAGTAAGGCCTTTGACAAAGTGTGCCACTCACTTTTATGTAAGAAAATTATGATGTATGGTGTACATGGCAGCCTGTATAGGTGGATTTGTTCATATTTGAGTCAGAGGAGTCAACTTGTGGCACTTAAGGGTTATTTGTCTAAGCCGGTGGCTGTAACATCAGGAGTACCGCAAGGCTCACACCTGGGTCCGCTGCTCTTTATTGTTTTTATTAACGACCTGATTGATGGTCTTCACAATCCTTGTTTACTTTATGCTGACGATCTGAAGTTATATGCCTCAATCAACGATGTCGATGATTGCGTTTCACTACAGAATGACTTAAATTACATTGCCTTGTGGTGTCTGAGAAACCGAATGTTTTTGAACGCATGTAAATGTTCTGTGATCTCGTTCACGAACAGGCGTAAAAGGATAGACTTCCCTTACCAAATTTTAAATAGTACTCTGCATCGGGAAACCTGCATCAGAGACCTCGGTGTACTGTTTGACGAGCACATATCGTTCAAGCCGCATTATGAATATGTAATAGGTAAAGCCCGTAAAATGCTTGGTTTTGTTATTAGAGTTTCAAAAGATTTCAGCAAACCTCGTAGTCTGCTCTGCCTGTATAACAGCCTTGTGCGAAGTATTCTGGAATATGCCTGCCAGATTTGGTCTCCATACTATGCCGTTCACCAGAATGCAATCGAAAATATTCAAAAAAAAGCTCTGAATATCGTAGCTCGAAGACACCACCTTAATCGTCATCTACCTAGATATGAGGACAAACTTAAGAAATTTGATGTTAGATCGTTGGTCAACCGTCGCAATCAATTTGATCTGATAAGTCTTTATAAAATTTTGCACGGTGTAATCGATTGTCCGGATCTATTGTCGCTGGTTTCTATAAGTACACAGTGTCGCACCCGCTCGTACAAGCCTTTTGCAACAGATTTTTACACAATGAACATCTCGGCTTATAACCCTATAGTCAGAATGTGTCGTCTGTACAACAGCTTGGCCGATAGTCCGCAGTTTGACATCTTTGACTCAAATATATCAAAATTTAAGAGATCATTGATTGAGAATTGCTCGATCTATTAAATTAGCCAATTTTAATTAATTTATTTATTTCATAATTTACGTATTAATTCATTATTTTTATTCATTAATCTAAATTTATTAATTTAAATTTTCAATATTTATTATTCTCGATTGAATTAAATTAAATTTTATACCTATATTGTATGAAAAAATTATTTGACCGCTACTTTAATGTTTCTGTGCATGCATGATTTGGAATGTAATTTAGTTTTTATATATTATTGTATGTAAGCAAATTATTGATTAATTATATTCTGTTTTGTGTGCCTTATAAATAAAATAAAATAAAATAATAGTATAAAAACAGATATCCAAAAAAATAAAAAATAAATTAAGGAAACAAAAATTCAAAAAATAAATATTTATTTGCGTAAATAGGGTACGATTAACATTTGATTTGTTGGTCATCTTACATTTGATGTAATGGTCAAGAAGTTGACTATTAACCAAGAGGTTGCGGGTTCGATCCCCGCACTGTACACACATTTTGTGCATAAACATGTCTGTTTGTTCTGGTCTGGGTGTTATATATACTGTTGAGTAAATATTAAAGTTTATTTGTTATACCACTGTTGACTCTGATATCTGTAACACAAGTGTTTTAGCTACTTACCACGCAGTCAGATCAATCAATGTATGTGATGTTGTTGTATATTTATTTATTTATTTGTTATTATTAACCGACTGATTTTGATGATGAAGAAGATAACTGAATGTCAAAGAATGATAAAAGACTTCCGTTTAACAGGATTTCATTATTTTTTACATAAGCTTCATAGGCTTTAAGAAATTAATAAAATTTAATAGTAATAAATTCCATATGCTTTTGTATTACGTCATAGACTTTAAGCACACGTGTAGGTGTGTTAAAAATATCTTTAATAATACATTATTATGGCCGTATCCACTAATACTGTTTCATGAATAAATAAAAATTTATTCACATTATACTTTTCTCCTGCGTCAATGGACAAAATTATTTCGTATCCGAATACTTAAATGATAACGTGACTTTTGTATGAATAAAATATTGGGAGCTAATGTTTCGGATTTTCGTGGTCGTGGTCGGTTGCAAATAAATTTTATATGTAAAGGCGTATTCACATATTTACAGGATCCGTTTTAAAGGAGCCGTCGCTTAAGTTTTATTTGACGACCGCTTTGGTGTAATGGTTAAGAAGTTGACTATTAACCAAGAGGTCGCGGGTTCGATCCCCGCACTGTACAAATATTTGTGTGCATGAACATGTCTGTTTGTACTGGTCTGGGTGTTATATGTATTCGTTTAAGTTTATTTGTAATACTACCGTTGATTCTGATGTCTGTAACACAAGTGCTCAAGCTACTTACCACGGAGTCAGATCCATGTATGTGATGTTGTTGTATGTCTATATTTATTTACACAGTATTTACGTTTTAACGTATCCGTCGCTAATGGAGATAGCATAGTTTGTTATTGTCACTATTATTGTTTGTCACGAATGTTGTGTTCACCTATAATAGGTATACATATAAGATGTAAATACTTACTAAGGTTTCAATGTATACTGTTGGTGTTCCTTTTTAAATAAATCTCTCATCTCTCTCATCAGCCTGTTTGTAAGTAAAGGCGTGTTTCATGAAGTGCATAATTTAATTGATTTAGTTTGTTTGAAAACGTAACTTTTAAAAAACACTATGAAAGTGGTGCCCATTTTTTGACACTGTATTCAGAGTGATGTATAGATACCTCTCGTAAACGGTTGATCACTAATATTGTTAGACCCTGTATACGTCCCACTGCTGGGCACAGGCCTCACCTCAACTATGAGGTGGTCCGAGCCATACACCACCACGCGGACTCAGTGCGGATTGGTGGAGGGGTGTTTGTAAGGTAAGTGACCAACCTTACTGTCAGATGTTATTAAGCCGCCCGAGGGCCTCTGACTAATATCTATCGATCGATTTTAAATAAATAAATAAATAGTATTCACACAGCACATCACGGTACTGATTCGATTTAATAATCAGTACATGTACTGGATTTAGATCGATGTACTATTTTACTGGCTCATTCGGGTGTATTAAGTGCCAACAGCCTCCTGAAGACGGTAGCGGCTAGGCTGGACGTAGACAGTGCCATTACGCAGCACTGGACACGGGTACAGCTCGCAAGGGACACCACGAACAGTTTTAACCCGTACATACCAACACTAACCTAGTTTATAATAATAATAATAAATATTTCACTACAATCACACCAATTCTCTAGTCCCAAATTAAGCTACGAGGCTTGTGTTATGGGTACTAGACAACGGATAAACATACTTAAATACTTTTTTTTTTTGTAAATAAATACATATTATACATAGAAAACACCCAGACCAGTACAAAAACACATGTTCATGCAAACTTATGCTTGTACTGTGCGGGGATCGAACCCGCGACCCTTGGTTTTAGAAGTCCGACATGTGGACCACTGCACCAAGCGGTTGTCAGTTTATAACTTTTGAACTTGTTACTAACACTTTTAGGGCTTATGCTGAAATAAAACTGTTTTTTAATGGATTAAGTGTTAACTGGCTTATACAACTACGAACGCTTATAACACATATGTTTTAATGGTTTAGTAAAACGGATGTTACATGTGAACGCGATATATGTTGTATGTTGACTGTCTCGTTGGTGTAGGGGCATAGTTTCTGCCTTACATCCGAGAAGTCCTGGGTTCGAATCCCAGGTCGAGCCATAATTGTTTCTGAGATTTTCTGTCATGAATTTCTCAAAAACAGCTCGGAGTCGGTAAGTTGGCGATGTTACTCCCCCGATCCTCGGAAGCCATTGGTTCTGCGCCTGATCTCTCTCCGGTCATGTCGGATTGCCGTCTCACAGAACTTTAAGAGTGATGGAACAGTGAGTGCACCTGTGTATTGCGCTCACATTTGTGCTCTATAATATCTCCTGCGTAGTTGGCTGATCTCTGTTGAGATTGGCCGCCGTGGTCGAAATCGGCCAGGAGGACTATTATTACTAACACATGGTGTGATTAGGACTAAGAGTTGGTTGGAGATGCTTGTGGCGCAGTTGGTGCAGCGAATTGGTAGTGATACCGAAGTTAAGCAACGTTCGGCGCGGTCGCGTTTGGGATGGGTGACCATTGCGACCATTTAAGAGACGTCTATTTACAAGCATCTCCGTGCTTCGGAAGGCAATTTAAGCTGCCTATCCCGGTTAATATCGCGCCCTAAGGACTTAATGCTAATTTTCAGCCAGTCAAACCCTTAGGTCATGCAGAGAGATGGCATTGAGTGCAGTGAAAAATATTATAACAAGGAGAGTTGTTACCAAACAGAAGTCGACGTCGAATTAATGTTGCTTGTTGGATGTTTACTAAAATCTCATATAGTTGATGGAATCAGGCGTTAGTTTTCGGAAATCCATGACTAAAGCTGCAAAAGAGGATTATTTTGCTTTATATCTCCACTAAACGACGCCAGCGCAGGAACCCAAATACATCCAACTGTAAACACTTGAAAAAACTTGAGCTGGAAGTTGCAGGACTTGCAACTTACAATGTGACACAGAAGATGCACCTGGAAGCTCTAGTTTTTTCAGGTGGTTGCAGTGCCTTGTACAGTTCGGGTTCCTGCGCTGGCGTCGCGTCGATTAGTGGAAACTGAAAGCAAAATAATCCTCTTTTCAGCTTTAAAATCATCTCATCTTCTTTAAAGGATGGTGGGAGGATCTTCTCAGTGCTGGGCAGTGCTGGGCATAGCCCTCACGCTCAACTACTTATGAGGTGGTAATGAGTCATGCGACACCGTGTTGTTACTCTGTTTCAGTGCAGTTGTAAATATACACTTATTAGGTCGAAATGGTCACTCATCCCAAACACGACCTGGTTAACCCACACGGTTAACTTAGGTATCACTACCAACCCGGGGCTTCAGACACGGGGGTGTCTGTCGCCCGCTAAAGGGGGCCCGAGACGGCGTTGCGCGTGTTCCCGCGGCGCCGTCTGTTGTTTCTGCGACGGGGTCGAGTTTCTCCCTCGTCGCAACCGGTAGGGGCTCGCTGCAAAGTGAGATAGCCGAGTCCGGGGAATTGCGTTGAATGCCTGTGGCTTCTCGGCCTACGGTGAACCCGCTACGTTCCGGGCTCAAATGGCACCGGAGGGCACCGTCTCGGTTTTAGTGGGTAGGCGGTTTCTGTCTCTGGGACCTGGAGTTCATATACCCCGAGCTGCCCCCGCGGCTGGCGGGTATGCGTAACAGCATTTCCCTAATGTTAAAAAAAGGTATCACTACCAAAGCGCTGCCACCCCTAAGCTAAAAGAACTTAACAAGTATTAAGTAAGTACTTATTTCTATCCGACATCATCATAGTCACTATAGCTTAAGCAAAACTAGCTTAGTTTTTAGGCTAGATAATTTTATTTGTAACTAGTGGACCCGGAGACGCTGTCCAGTCCGCTGTTTTCGTAATTTATCAATATTTTCTCATCGTTTCCTTGGACTTCCACAAATATTTCAAGGCAAAATTTATTGAAATCGATTCAGCTCTCGTATTTTAGTGGGACTAATAAACAGCAATTTTTATATAACATTTTTATATATAAAAAACAATATTTACAGAAAAAAAAATTGGTTGCCTGTAAAGTCGGTATACGGGCGAAAGTTTTACGTGACAACGACTTTGAGTGGTAAAATAATTTTAATGTGAATATTCATTCGTATAACATGAACCGGTGTGTATGCCTATCTCTCTCACTCTCTCTCTCTCGCTCTTAGGCGGGTTAACTGTGCTCGAGTGGAAGGGACGCGTGCCTTTCACTTTTTATGTCTGTCTCACTCGCTCTTAGGCGGGCTAACCATGCCCGAGTCGAAGGGACGCGTGCCTCTCACTCGCTCTCATTGTGAGCGCTAACGTGAGCGGAGCGTAACGCAGTTTCTTGAAGTGTCACCCGGCAAACCAATTTATAAGACGTTGTCACGTCAAAAAAGCGATCGGCCCACCTGAATTTTTCTACGAAAAGTTGGTTCCGCATTTATAATATTAGTATAGATTTCAAACAATTTATTTATGTTACGTCGCCAATATCGTCCCCTTGGTTCTTATGAGCATCAAAAGGGATAGTGAGAACATGTGTTTATTGCATATTAATAGTTTACTTAGCATATTCCGTAATTAGCGTATAGAGTACCACCGTATTGCGTAACTTTACTTGACTATGTACTAAAATCTAAGAACATATGTATATACAGGGTGTCCCAGAGATATTTAATCTAACTGCTATGGAAGATAATATTACTAACTTTTTTTGAGATTGCAAATTTTATGTATTTATTTCTTTAAGCTTTATTGCAACAAAACTTTGTACAAAAGGTGCATTAGGACCATATGGCATTTTCTACCAGTCATACCTCTGGGCTAAGGCAGACCATTTTTTGAGATTGCTAATTTTACGTCTTTATTTCTTTAAGCTTTATAGCACAACAAAACTTTGTACAAATGGTGGACTTAACGCCAAATGGCATTCTCTATCTAAATATACCTTTGGGATAAGGTCATTAGTCATGCAGGTGAGTTGACGCAGTTGGTGCAGTGCTTTGGAAGTGTAGTATGGCGTGTACCACCTCTTAGTTGATGTGGGCTAGTAGCTTTATACCACAGTTGCGATTTGCCACGAAAAAATTATTTGAAATCAAGTGGTGATTTTACCCGAAAAAAATGTTCCTGGAGCCGACGGCTAAAATGCCTACATAGTATAAAAATAGAAAATACCTACTTTGTAGAGAAAGCTAGAGTTCTAGTCATTTCAAGTGCTCTTGGATTACCTCGGCTCATGATGGTCAAAACTGGAACCAAAATTCATCAAAAAAACCTCATCTAATAGAAAAAAATACTTGTATAGTAGGGTAGAGGTATTGAAAGATGACTTTCATTATTAATATTAGGTGTTTACCTATGAAATTGCCGTTGTAACTTTGAAATTGAATATCTTTTGACTGGGTGGAAGCTGAAAATTCAACTTAGTCTCAGTGAATCAAAGCTTAATAATAGTGTTTAAAAATATGCCTTAAATTTGTTTTTGAATAATTTGAATTTTTTTATTTATTTTTTTATTTTTATGAAAACCAACAGCGATTACATAAATACTAACAAACAAAATTTTACCAATATTAAGGCCAATAATAGGCTTTCCATAAGTTATTTAAAAAAAAATGTTGTTGAATGAAGAAAAATAATTAAATAATGTTTGATTTCTATTAGAGATGGGCCGAGTAATGGTTTTACCGAGTACTGAGTACCAATTATTACTCGGTTTAAAGCTTGCCGAGTACCGAGTACTCGAACGAAATACTCGGTTTAATTTGAGGTCCTAAAAAAAGATCAAACATGACCAATGAATTAGCAAGGAATGTAATAAAACCATAAGCATGAATTTTTAAAAAAAAGTAGATATCTGTGTAGATATTACAGTTGTACAGCAATGGTTGAATATCTTTAACCTAGTCTTCACTATCACCTGCATGGTTTTTTTTGTTCAACTTTTTTAGACTTAAATTTCTATTTATTGTTAATTTAAAAACACGAAAAATCGTTCCCTGCATTTGGGATGTTTGTAATACCAAACATTCACCGGTATATCAATGGATACCATGTTTTGAATAAAACTTATCTTTGTATGCAACCAAAGTTACGAATTTCTCCATACAAAAACAACTCCATAGAAAAATCCGAAAATTAAAACTATAAAAAAATATTAACAGCAGTAGGATGAATATGTAGGCTGATAAGAGATAAGTCGTGCTGGCATCCTCATAGAAATTTGATTCACTATTTCTGGGACACATGTACAATGTACATGTACCAATATCATTTAAACTTTTATACCAACTTGATGTAATGTGACATGCAATAAATGATTTGAATTTGAATTTGACACCCTGTATAGCTACCTAGTTGACTCGTATCATCTACGGTGATATAATAAGCCATTGATGATGCAGTTTTGGCTGTTAGGGTTGTTGGAGACCAGCATCACCACCCACTGGCTTTTTCGGCTTTTCTATTTCCAAATTGTATGTATTTGTTGTGTTGATTTATTGTCCAATAGATAGATAGCGCTAGCTATCAGTACGAAAAAACCGGTCAAGTGCGAGTTGGACTCGCGCACCGAGGGTTCCGTACAAACCTGTAGATAAGTAGTAACTTTGAAATTTTCAAAATTGTCAAAAATATTTTTCAAAAATATATTTTTTTATATTATGAAACAGAAAATTTACGGTTTTCGTAATTTTTCCTATATCTGTACTATAAGATGTGACTTCGTAGTAAATTTCAAGATTCTAAGTGTACGGGAAGTACCCTGTAGGTTTAGATTCCCGTGCGAGTTTCGAAAATTTGCGGAAATTTTGCGGCCTAAATGGCTGTATCTTTTGATTGCGTTGGCTTAGAAGGTTGATTTTTCATATAGAAGGTATCATATAGAAATTTCAGTTTGATACCTCCACGCGTTCCTGGTTCCTGAGAAAAACGGTCTTGACAGACGGACGGACGGACCGGACGGACGGACGGACGGATGGACGGACGGACGGACGGACGGACAACAAAGTGATCTTATAAGGGTTCCGTTTTTTTCTTTTGAGGTACGGAACCCTAAAAATTCTAAGATGGCTTGACCGGAGAGAGATCAGGCGCAGGACCAACGGCTTAACGTGCTTTCCGAGGCACGGGGGTGTAGCACCGCCAACTTCCCGACTCCGAGCTGTTTTCGAGAAATTCATGACAGAAAATCTCAGATAGCTATTTATCTAAGTATCAAAAAATTTGAATAGGCAATAAACAAATCCATTGCCAACTTTTCTAATCAAAATTATGTTTTTCTTGTTAGCAGTACAGTCTGAAATTAATTATACTCGGTGCAACACGATAAAGTCCTGGTTTGCTTCTTCATCCACATCCTGAAGAAGGGTAGTTATTTATTATACATACTTATTTTTGTTCACTAATGAACCCTAATGATTTTATACTAAGTAAATATTAACAAAAAAAATGGAAGTATCAATGCTCTTATTATTGGAATTAGCTAACTTCACTATAAGCCCTTCATAAATTTACTTATTAGGACCTCTTAAAATCAATCCGTTCCTTTAACTGTGTCATCCAAAACGTCTTCTTCTAACCCATAAGAAATAAGGCCACAATATGCCTGGGAAGAAGAAAAAAAAAACTAAGACGCAAAGGCGCAATGTAAATTAGCGCCTATAAAAATGGCCGCATCGCTCCGGACATGCGCAGTGCAGGCGCGTTTCCCGCCAAGAACACCTGTCAACGGTGTGGTCACTCAGAAAAAAATTCTTTTTAAGAAAAAAAAAATGAGTGCGATCATCCTCCTCCTAGCCGCCATAGCGCTATGCGTATACAAACTTTTTTCGCGGAGACGTGTGACATGGAAAAAAGTTAGCAACGGCGAAGGGAAGAACATTTTGAAAACCGCACCGGGACCAACGGCTTTGCCTGTTATAGGGAATTTACACAATTTGGGCACGCACGAATCGCCTTTTCAAGCGTTCACTGAGTTGTCTAAGAAATATGGAGATATTTTTAGTTTGAGACTAGGCAGTACCCCTTGCTTGGTGGTCAATAATTTGGATTTAATTAGGGAAGTTCTGAACCAGAATGGCAAATTTTTCGGCGGACGACCCGACTTCATTCGATTCCACAAACTTTTCGCTGGAGACCGGAATAACTGTAAGTATATTTTTTATCTTAGTTATAGTAACTTTTTTTATTTATCAGTAGGTAGTACATACCTAACTTATTTACAGGGAGTCAGATGAATAAATCTGATAGGTAAATTATATCTATCTATATTAAGATGCCTTTCAACGCAAAACTGATCGACCGAATAAGATGAAAATGTATCAAGATAGGCCTTAAAGTAATAATAGCAACGCAAAGCTCAGGTTGGGCAACTGACTTTGCGTCGCTGAACCGATTTTGATATTGTTTTTTTATAGTCTTTATCGGTGATCTGATATCAAGAAAAAAGAGTGAATAGTCTGTGTCCAGCAGTGGTATAGGTTGATTTGCTTAACCGATTGCATTAAAATAATAACTTACCTAACTAGATGAACCCGGAAATTGAATTTACACTTTATTCCTTTAACACATTTGTAATTTTGAAACGATGTCACTTGTATTTAAAATGATTTCCTTAATTCACGACTTCACGCACTAAATATCACATTTCTAATATTTAATATGAGGTTATTTGATACACCGATTCCACTTATGCGTATTATTTATATTACGTTTCATATTACCAATGAATTTGCAATTTCAGGCACCGTAAACTAATTTTAACTTTCACTAAACTTCGCCATTAAGGAAATAAGACCTATCTACGTTATGTCTTAATTTTAATTTCTGTGTCTTATTTTTTTTTGACATTTTGCCTTATCTATGATGTCGACCTGTCTACAGAAAAAAAAACAACAGACATTGCTAGAGTCTGGGTGTTGGAGAGGCTAAGTAAGAGCCGGATAACCGAGAGACTCAGGTTCGATGCCTGCCGGAAGGTTTGATTTCTAAACCAATATTTTTTTAAATCTGCAATGTGTACGCGTTTGTGTGTATCATATCACGCACGTTGAAAGTTAAATTCATTTAATAAGTACCTATATGGGATTCCTGAAGAAAATTTCATTTTCTTTTAGTACACCAAAATACGTTGCTATTATTTTATAAGTAATTAATATGTAATTAGATAAGGATCTTTCGATGGATTTAATTTTGTAAAATAGGCCCAAATGTTCATTTTTAATTTACTTATACACACAAATAAAAATGAATCCCCTAAATGTGTGTACGCACATAACTTGTTCCTTATTGACAATAAGGACAATAAGGTTTTATATCAAAAAATTAAAAAGAAAACTATTTTTTTTTTCTAAAAGCAACGGGCAGGACAACGTCTGCGTCCTTTAGTTTGTTATAAAGACAACATAAAAAAAACTTCTTTTTTCAAATAATCTAATGTAAATACAAATAAAAGAAAATGCACCAAAAAATCAATAGGCCTTTTGACACAGTTCCGTATGAATTATTTACTTAATCGTCAGTAATTCGATCTGCCTAAAGGTCGTTAGGTGATCGATATACATGTGGATAAGATTTCGACATGATTAACTGCTGAAACATTTTTTTTGTTAGAAGAATACGCTACTTAAAAGTACCCAATTTCACTAACAAAGACAGATCTTTCTTTTTTAAACTTTGAAAACTTCTTATACTTTCTGTCAAACTACAAGGTTCTCTTTTTTCAAACCTTTTTACAGTTTCACTATGGTCTTACTGTAAGACGTTAAAAATCGCATTATTATGTTGTACGTCGCATTGTACATATTGTCTGTAGGGATGTTTGTTACTCTTTCACGCCAAAACTACTACATCGATTTGGCTGAAATTTGGAACGTGAATAGATTAAAATTTGGCAATGTACTTTTTAAACCGTAAAACTTGACGGTTTCTGTGGGATAGGTAAAAATCGGGTTCCATGCGCGCAAAACCGCAGGGCACAGCTAGTTAGACATATTTCATAAAAAACAAGGAAAAGCTCAAAATGTTATTTGAAAAAGTTTTACAATATTTTTGACGCTGACTGATGCATTTTTTCATAACTTTTCCCCCTTTTTAAAGTTCAGTAAACAGTCGAATCTGACGTTACGAAAGTAGTTTGTACGAAATAATCGATAGATAGATAGATTTAAACTTTAGTATACAACCCAAAACAAAATTACAGACAAGTTTGACAATGAAAGATGTACAATTTAGGCGGTCTTATCGCTTGTAGCGTTCTATTCCAGACAACCTTCGGTTAAAGGAACATTTAATTACTTAACAGAAAGGTGGAATTTGAATAATGTTTTTTCATTATTATTTTCAACGACTGTTAGTGTATTTTGACGACAAACTGTGGTCCAGTGGTCTGAGCTATGGACTACAAAACCGACTGTCGCGGGTTCGAATCCTGCCAGGGGCAAATGTTTGTGTGATAAGCACGAGCATTTGTACTTGAATCATAGGTGTTTATAAATGTATTTAAATATTTCTTTCCGTTATCCTAGTAACCATAGCAGAAGCTAACGCACAGTTTGGGGCGTAGGTAAATGGTGTCTTCGTTGAAACAAAAAAAAAAAAATTCTTCTAGAAAATCTACAAAGATCTAGATCTAGAACAAGCCCCATGGTCGTTGGATACTTCTAATAAAACATGATCCATGCATCTTTCATAGCTCGTATGGACCATAACAGATTATCACGCGATGTTTCACCTTTAATAGATTAGGGTTCCGTGGGTACAAACTTTTAAACAACAGAAAACTTGAAACAAGAAAAAAATTACAATTTACCTTTCTCATTTAACTTTTACTGCACCCATTGGCTTGTTTAACTCAAATTAATTGGCAGACAAATGCTTTTAGCATTAAGATCTTCTTACATTTCCTGTGCATGAAAGTTTTAAATAAATAAATGAACAAAATATACGGGCGAAAGTTTTACGTGACAACGACTTTGAGTGGTAAAATAATTTTAATATGAATATTTATTCGTATAACATGAACCGGTGTGTATGCCTATCTCTCTCACTCTCTCTCTCTCGCTCTGTCTCTCTCGCTCTTAGGCGGGTTAACTGTGCTCGAGTGGAAGGGACGCGTGCCTTTCACTTTTTATGTCTGTCTCACTCGCTCTTAGGCGGGCTAACCATGCCCGAGTCGAAGGGACGCGTGCCTCTCACTCGCTCTCATTGTGAGCGCATAACGTGAGCGGAGCGTAACGCAGTTTCTTGAAGTGTCACCCGGCAAACCAATTTATAAGACGTTGTCACGTCAGAAACGTAAGAATGAGCTGGAAAAAACAACTGCGGAGCTTCAAAGGCTGGAAGCATTTTGACTAATAGCTCGGAACCGCCGTGATAAAACTATCTTTCGAATGAAAGAAACCGCGCTGAAATCTTGTGCTCTGTGTGTACAAAAACACACACGAACAGATGCCTACACTTGTAAACACAAAAACAGACATATATATAGGTATAGACATAGGTCAAACTTATAACACCATTCTTTTTCGTCGGGGATTAATGAAAAACCTCTCGATGTCACTGTTAGCTTCAAAACCATCCTAAAAATAAATTTATTTTTATTTACATACAAATTTCGATGTTATAAAGAATCTTAGGGTATCTCGCAGTGCCACGGGGAAGTATGATTGCTCTTTCTTTAGGCGACGCTAAACACGTGAAGCAGGGCGGGAGCAGCCATCGGATCTTGAATTTTTTGTTCTCGGACTGTGAACAAAAAAGGAAAATTAGGTGACCGTATTACGTATTAAATTTTACCCGCTACTTCGTCCGCATTAGGTAGTTTTTTTGGAATGAGTTGTTTTCCTGTAATACCTAACAATTTTATCTTTGGTAATTTAGGACTGAAAGCGATGAGATTCCCCGGAAGGTATTTTTCCCCATGGGAATGCGTTGTTTTCCCGCGGTCAAAAGTGTCTCATGTCCTTTCTTAAGTCTCAAACTATCTCCTTACCAAATGTAATTTAAACCTGTTCTGTAGTTAAGGCGTTAAAGCGATCGGCCTACTTGAATTGTCCCATGGGAATGCGCCATTTTCCCGTGGTAAAAAATAGCGTATGTTCTTTCTCGAGTATCAAAATATCTCCATACCAAATTTCATGCAAATCGGTTCAGTAGTTAAGGCGTGATTGAGTAACAAAAAGGCAGACAGAGGTACTTTAGTACTTATAATATTAGTATGGATTCATAAAAAGGAAATTATAATTTTATACAGAACCCACAAGCCAATAGTGCATCTTAGATCACCTTTTCACTGCATTTCATTTCATTTTCTATGTATCGTCTTACTTACGTCACTTGAATAATGCACTTACGCACGAACGCCTACGAAATAGGCCATGTTGCAGATAAACTATGAAATCGGACTTCGTGGAAATGTCTGATTTAAATTTCTGAACTTATGAATTAACCAAGTTTTTCACAGAAGAAGAGTCTAAATCAGCCAAAGCCTAGATCTTTCGTCAAAATATATATATGAATAATTTATTTTTGAAAGAATAATAAGAAAAACATTTAATTTAAATAAAAATCATATCGATTTTTTTAAAGTTTTTGTGTTTTCAACGTTCTCATGAATTTGTGATATATCCATACATATCGATATATATCGGTACATCATTATCAATATTCATCTATCAATATTCTCTCTTATTCATCTTCATTAAATCAAATAAAATCAAAAGATCTAGACACTACTGGCCCTAGCCCGCCAATAATGATTAATAACATTTCTAATTAGTTTAGAGTCTAGTTAAAGTTATCGATTTTTTTTTGTTGCTGCACTTTTGAACTGCATTCAGCATTCGTTCCTTATGATCTATGACCCCTTTCATCATATCAGCTTGTTACAGTCCACTGCTGGACATAGGCCTCCCCCAAGGAGCGCCACAGCGCACGATCTCCCGCCCTTTGCATCCAGTCACTACCAGCTGCCTTCTTCAGGTCATCTGTCCATCTAGCCGGATCTATGACCCCTTTAATGTATTTCTAATTAGTTTCTAGTTTACGTGAAGTAAAAGTTTCACTGCATTAATCATCTTCCTCTCTTCGTTCCAGCCCTCGCCCTCTGCGACTGGTCGAACTTGCAAACTCGTCGTCGTAACCTCGCCAGACGCCACTGCGGACCCAAACAGCACACCGACAACTTCGCACGCATCGGCTCCGTCGCCACATTCGAATCCATCGAGCTGGTCCAGACATTAAAATCCATCGCCAACTCCACAGAATCCAGCATCAATTTGAAGCCAATCCTGATGAGCACAGCGATGAACATGTTCAGCCATTACATGTGCAACGTACGCTTCGATGAACACGACCCGGAGTTCAGAAAAATCGTCGACCATTTCGATGAGATCTTCTGGGAAATCAACCAAGGTTACGCTGTCGATTTCTTACCGTGGTTGGAGCCGTTGTACAAGAAACACATGGACAAATTGTCCGGCTGGTCACAGGATATCCGCTCTTTCATTCTATCGAGGATTGTGGAACAGAGAGAGATGACTTTGGATGCTGATGCACCGGAGAAAGACTTCCTTGATGGTCTGCTTAAAGTGCTGAGAGACGACGCGACAGTTGATAGGAATACGATCATTTTCATGCTGGAAGACTTCTTGGGTGGGCATTCTTCTGTCGGAAATTTGGTCATGCTCTGCTTAGCAGCTGTAGCGAGAGACCCAGAAGTAGCAAAGAAGGTAAAAGCAGAAATCGATGGAGTCACCAAAGGCAAACGAGCAGTCACACTCTCAGATCGAAGCAATCTCCCGTACACTGAAGCAACTGTTCTGGAATGCTTAAGATACGCATCTTCTCCCATCGTACCTCACGTAGCGACAGAGAACGCAGTTGTAGCCGGTTACGGAGTTGAAAAAGGCACCATTGTCTTCATAAACAACTACGAGTTGAACACATCAGAGCAGTACTGGAAAGAACCCCAGAAGTTCGACCCCTCAAGGTTCTTAGAACGGTCCAAGATCAGGGTGCGACGCAATTCACAGTGCGATTCTGGTATGGAGTCAGACAGTGAGAGAACAGGACCGTTGAACAAAGCATCGGAGATGGAGAAAGAAGTTGTGTCAGTCAAGAAGAACATACCACACTTCCTGCCTTTCAGCATTGGTAAAAGAACGTGCATCGGACAGACTCTGGTCACGACGATGAGCTTTGTAATGTTTGCCAGCATAATGCAAGAGTTCGACGTAGCCGCCGAGAATTTGGAGGACCTCCGACAAAAACCCGCCTGTGTGGCTCTACCCAAAGACACGTTTCACCTATATTTAGTGCCAAGAAAACACTGAACTTAAATCATCATAATTTATTTTTTTGTAAATAACTCCTAGGCGGCTTAGCGTGTTTTGACAAAAACTTTTTTTCATCAAAGAAGTTTTGAACACCGATCATTTTGTTTTTTTTTCTAAATAGTTTTTAAACACAGAACAGCCGCTAGGTTGCGCTCAAATTATTAATTTATTCTTCAAAATAAGCGACACTTAGGTTAAACTTGTTTTTGGGTTAGAGAAATGTGAAGAGTTCCCTTCAAAAATATTAATTTATATCATGCACTGCGCTAATTCGAGATTTCTCTCACAAAAATGCATATGTTTTTTTTCCGATCTACTTATTTTATAGAAACGACTGCTTTGTTACTGGATAACCGATAGAAATAAGTTTAATTAGAAAATCAGTACAGACTTTTAGTTGAGTAGAAATAGACCCACGTAGAAAAAAAAATACTTAGAGTTGTTTTTGAGAATTAATCGTTGCATTTATTTAGTTTAGAAACTCACTTCTTTTATCTATGAGCATTTCAAAGTTCCTCTTAGATTTTTTTTTAGTTTTAGTAGTCAATAAAGAAAAATCTTAACATTGTAACTGTAGAATTGGGTCCTATTTTTTTTTGTTTAATTTGTCTTGTCAAAAAGGCTGTACGTAGTATGACTGTGAAAATTATTAGATTTAGTTAAGAATTAATGTTATAAATTATAACAATTTAGCAATTTATATGTTTTTAAAACTGACTTAATATTGGTTTGAAACCCAAGATTTAATTAGTTATTTTTATTTTCTGTTTAGGTACACAATCTTTTTTTCTCATATTTATAAACATTTTATTTTGTTACCAAAATTTTGAAACTCTAAAGCCAATACGTAGATAAGCCCATTTTTCCAAAATTGACATAATTTTTTCTCTGTTTTCATTTTTAAATTAAAATGTCCTGAAAATATTTTTGTTCTTTAATATATATTTTTTTGATTTTCTAAATATTTTAATGAACTGTCAAATATTAGTGTAGCTTAGTGTAATAGTTGAGATTTGTGATCTGAGGTGTTGAATGTATTAGATTTTGAAATTATAGAATTAATTTGCAATGATGTTTTGTGTTTTATGTTATACCCTATATTTACTCGTTGCGGTACCCCTCGACTGTTTTGTTTAGGGTAGTTCCAAATAGCTATAAATAATAAATAAATAAATATACAACAACATCACATACATTGATCCGACTCCGTGGTAAGTAGCTAAAGCACTTGTGTTACAGATATCAGGATCAACAGTGATATCACACATAAACTCAAATAAAATTTAAACATCCAGACCAGTACAAACAGACATATTCATGCACACAAATGTTTTTACAGAGCGGGGATCGAACCCGCGTCCTGTTGGTTAATAGTCAACTTCTTAACCATTGCATCAAAGCGGTCGTCAAATCTGTCAAGCTATCTAAAAGCATACGAGACGTCGATTTTGAACTGTTAATATTGCCTCACTTACTGTCACTATACAGTGTGAAAAGTAGATCATTCACCTCTGTAATAAAGGACTATTAACTATACTAACTATTCACAGGAGTGTGGATAGTTTTGAGACTAGGCGAGTTGATAAAGTAAAACTCTAGTTATAGCCCAGCGAGCTAGGTAGATTGGTCCTAGGTGTAGCAGCATATTTGGGCTAAGCCTGTCAAATTAAGATTCAAACAAAAAAAATAGGGGTCATGCGCGTCGTGGTGCGTTAATATTAGTATAAGTCTGGTCAGAGGCCCTTGGGCGACTTAATAGATAACATCTGACAGTGTGATTGATCAGTTACCTTACGAACTACCCCTCCACCGAACCGTACTGCACTCGTGTGGTGGAGTATGGCTCGTACCAAATAATAGTTGTTTGGGTGAGGCCTGTGCCCAGCAGAAGGACGTATAATATGTAGTCCTCATGGCCGATTTCGACCACGAGGGCCAATCTCAACAGAGATCAGCCAACTACGCAGGAGATGTTATAGGGCACAAGCGTGAGCGCAATACACAGGTGCACTCACTGTTCCATCTCTCGGAAAGTTCGGTGAGACGTCAATCCGACATGACCGGAGAGTGATCAGGCGCAGGACCAACGGCTTAACGTGCGCACCGAGGCACGGGGGTGTAGCACCGCCAACTTCCCGACTCCGAGCTGTTGTCGAGAAATTCATGACAGAAAATCTCAGATAGCTATTTATCTAAGTATTAAAAAAATTGCATAGGCAATAAGCAAATCCATTGCCAACTTTTCCAATTAAAATTATGTTTTTCTAGTTAGCAGTCAGTCTGAAATTAAATAATACTTGGTGCAACACGATAAAGTCCTGGTTTGCTTCTTCATCCACATCCTGAAGAAGGGTGGTTATTATAACTTAACGTGCGCACCGAGGCACGGGGGTGTAACATCGCCAACTTCCCGACTCCGCGCTGTTTTTGAGAAATTCATGACAGAAAATCTCAGTAACAATTTTGGCTCGACCTGGCATTCGAAACCAGGACCTCTCGAAAGTAAGGCAGAAACTTTGCCACTATACCAACGAGGCAGTATATAGACCAGTGGGCTTAAACTCACAATCTGAAAGATTAACGCTGATACCAGGTAGTTATTTCTCATGGATAGACCCATGCAGCTATTCAAAACATGTATGACCAGTTTAATCATAAAAAAAAAATACATCAAAAGTCCATTAAATACAACACAACAAGATTTGTCCATGAATATCAATTTTTAATGTACATTTTTGCTATCATCACTTCCCCTCGTGTTTGCTCACAAATTATTGGCAGGATAAAAATGTAATAGAATAGACGATATGAAAAATTAAATTGTTGTTGTTGTTGTTGGAGTCCTATGGCACCCTTGGGTGCAAAGGGCCTTCGTGAGCTGTCACCATCTCCCCCTGTCCTGCGCTTGACTCTTGACATCCTCCCATAGTAGACCTGTGGCTGTTATCTCCTGGTTGATGGTTCGTCTCCACGAATGTATGGGTCGTCCGCGTCTTCTCCTGCCATCGGGCTGCCATTCGAAGGCCATCGACGCAGCATTGCACTCACTTCGACGCAGCGTGTAATGTTATTTATGCAATATAAAAAATTAATTAAATAGAAAAAAGGAGTGAGGCGTAGACACTGCATAATGTACCTGTGTAGTGAAATTGTTATTGCTGATAAATCAAAGATTTCTGTTGATTGTTATGGAAAAACCCAGATAACAACAATAGTGAATAACATAGAATCTGACATATCAGTCTCAGATGTGTTGTCCAGCCTTGCTACTAATTTATTATCAGTTAGCCAGTTAATAAGAAAAGGAAACAAAGTAAATTTCACTGATAATCACTGCATGATTTACAACCAACAGAACGAACTCATAACAACAGCTGATTTAATAGATGGAGTCTATAAATTGAAAGTAAAATCAGCAGAAACAAATTGTTTGTTTACATCAGTGACACCAGTCTCGGGACGAGTGTGGCATAGAAGATTTGCTCATCTAAACAGCACAGACTTAAATAAAATGAGGAATGGCGCAGTTATTGGCATGTCATACACAGATAAGTCTTCGGTGAACCAAACAAACCGTGTTGTGTGTTGCGAAGGTAAGCAGGCACGGTTACCATTCTCACACATTGGTAACAGAAATGAAGAGCTGCTTCATACAGTGCATGCAGACATCTGTGGTCCAATGGAAACAAGATCCATTGGGGGACCCAAGTATTTTTTGTTGTTTGTTGACGACAAGAGCAGAATGGTCTTTGTTTATTTCCTCAAAACAAAAGATCAAGCATTAGACAAATTTAAATCTCTCAAGAACATGGCAGAGAACATGACAGGTAAAAATATCAAGATTTTAAGGACTGACAATGGGCTGGAGTTCTGTAACAAAGAGTTTAATAAATATTTAGAAAAGCAGGAATATTACATCAGAAAACCAACCCATATACTCCACAGCAAAATGGTATGTGTGAGAGGCTGAATCGCACAGTTGTTGAGAAGGCCAAGTGTCTGTTGTTTGATGCAGGACTAAGCAAGGGATTTTGGGCAGAAGCAGTGAATACTGCAGTCTATTTGCGGAATAGGTCAATAGCATCTGGATTAAATGACTACACACCATTTGAAGTCTGGACAGGAGAGAAGCCAGATGTCAGTCACATACGATTTTTTGTCAGTAAAGTGATGGTGCAAATCCCTAAAGAAAAAAGACTCAAATGGGATAAGAAAGCAAATCAGTGTAATTTGGTAGGCTGTCCAGATAATACAAAGGGATACCGAGTTTACAATCCCAGAAACAAAACAATCACCACCAGTCGTGACATAGTAGTGATTGAGGAGGGGAATTGTAGTACAGGAGTTATGCCAAAGAATAGATGTGTACCTGAAGTCCTAATCGACTTATCAGAATTGAGTCCAGAGCCCGTTATGAAGACAGAGACAGTGGAAGCTATACCAGAAATAGTGGGATACCAGTGCAAGTTTCCCAGATATGAAAGTTAAGGAAGAAACTAGTTCAGGACTAGTTGAGGCAGCAGCAAAATGTTACAGTTCTGAGGAAGAAGAATTCCATGAATTTCATGCTAAAGAGCCTACTGAGGTGTCAGAGCAACAGGTTGATACTCCAGAATCACAGTGTATAGTGAACCGTGAACCTACAGTGCCTCGTCTTCGTAAAAAGCCAGAACGTTATGGTTTTGCTAGTGCTAGTGCGGGTTGTGAAGTGGACTGTAGTGAAATACTGATTCAAGAAGCTCTTGATGGGCCAGAAAGTTTTCAGTGGAAGCAGGCCATGGACGATGAGCTAAATTCTTTCGCAGAAAATGATCCATGGGAAGTTGTGGACTGTACTGTGTTGTGCCGTGCAAATGGGTGTTCAAACGAAAGTTAGACGGTGACAATAATTTCACCTATCGTGCAAGGTTGGTGGCTAAAGGATTTGTCCAGAAACCAGGTATTGAAACTTGATTTAGAGTTTATAAAGGAAACAGTATATATATATTGTTACGCCGGTGGGCTAGTGCTGAAACTTTGATCGTGTTTTTCCGTGCCTTGGAGGCGTTTTCAGCAGGCTGAAATACCATTTCAGGCCGTTTCAGAGAGTGCTCTAACACATACTAGTTTATCGAAATTTCACCCAAGTTGTCGTTGTTTTCAGGCGCCTGAAACATGTTTTCAGTCCGTTTCAGGCCACCCTCTATCAGATGACGCCATAACCTGAAAACCCGTTTTCAGGCGTTTTCAGGACCCCTTATGGGCCTTTGAAGCCCACTTCAGTATATGACGTAGTTTTCAGTAGGAGTGAAAGAGATAGCACGAATAGAGAGAGGCAGCTATACTAAGAACATTCCAGAAAGGTGTGATAGAGACAGCACAAGACAAGGATAGGTAGCACTATGATGCCGAACATTCGAGAAAGGTCTAGGCTAGGCAAGACGGCATTTGGAAGGATCCCGAACAGTCTCGTACTGGGTAGTAGGTACCTACCGAATATTCGGGAGTCCTTGACGGCCGGTATAAAAGGAGCCCGGGAATGCGACCGAGTTTGAGTTTAATTTGGGAAAGCGACGAGTAAACATCGAAGCGAAAACTGCGACAAGAAGATTTTGGAGTGCGATATAAGTGTTTGTGTACCAAGTGTTGTAACGTAAAGTGTGTACAATAAATCCTACTCTACTTCATCGGTTTAGAAGTGCATTTCAATCTAGATCCCACACCCCTAGAACGTAACATTTGGTGTCAGAAGTGGGATTGAAAATGCCGATTACTCCGCGAGAAGAAGAGAAGGAGGGGATGCAGACCCGAAGCCGCACCGCTGCTGGAGACTCTGCGGGCACCGCCGGAACGTCAGACACAGCGGTACCAGCTTCAAGGACGCCGGAGATAGACGTCAACGCCATTCTGATCCTCCTGAAAGAACAGGCTAGAAGGCAGGAGGAACAAGCCAAAATCCTGCAACATGAGCTACGGGTTCAGCAGGAGGAACAGACCAGAAGGCAGGAGGAACAAGCCAAAATCCTGCAACAAGAGCTACGGGTTCAGCTGGAGGAACAGACCAGAAGGCAGGAGGAACAGGCTAGATGGCACGAGGAACAAGCCAAAATTTTGCAGCAAGAGCTACGGGACCTGAAAGAAGTCCTCCGTGAGGTACACGAAGTAGCTGCAGAATGGAAAAAGGAGATGGCTGAGGTGCAAGACAAAATTGTGGGCGTTGAAATTAAAGTTGAAAACCACGAGACTCGCCTCAATGGACTGAACGAAAAAGTGGAGGGCCAGGAGAATCGCCTCCAGAAGTTGGAGATCAAAGTGGCCAACGGCACCACCAGTGTATCAGGTGCACCAGCCACAGGAGGTGAAAAGTTAAAGGTACCTCCATTCGATGGTACCTCTTCGTGGGCCGCATACAAGCTCCAATTCGAGATGGTTGCCGAAGCGAATGGCTGGAGCAAGGACTATGCTAAAACGGCACTGAGTTTGGCGCTGCGGGACGAAGCTCTCACTGTTCTGGAAGCGTTAGGAAAGGAGAAGACATACGACCGTCTTCTTGAAGCTTTAGAGGCACGCTTCGGTGACAGCCATCTAGAGCACGTTTACAGAGCTCAGCTGAAGAATAGGACTCAGGGGCATAATGAGTCGTTACAAAAGTGGGCACTTGAGATAGAGAAGCTCGTCCGGAAGGCGTACCAAGGTTCCGCAGCGACTTTCATCGATGGAACGCTAGTACAGGCATTCATAGATGGGATTCGGGACTTTAAAGTGAGGGCTGCTGTACGGCTGAGACACCATGGGACCTTGAAGGATGCGCTCGCCCATGCCCTGGAGGTGGAAGCTGTACGCCAAGACTCAACAAAATCCTTTAGGGTGCGCGAAGTTGCGGCCAGGGAGCCGATTGCTCCACCTCGAGAAACTGGGCCTCGATGCTACAACTGCGGGGAAAGAGGACACATACAATCAGGCTGCCCAAAAAGATCTTGGAGGCAACGGGACTCGGACCGAACGGTGAAGACCAGATACGACCGGAAGTCTAACCAGACGAGGTTTGAGGAAGGATCATTCGTGTGGCTACATAACCCTATGCGTCGAAAAGGAAAGTCACCGAAATTGTCGCCGAGTTGGGAAGGGCCGTACAAAGTAGTCACAAGGATCAACGACGTCACTTATCGGATACAGCGCAACGCACGTAGCCCCTGTAAGATTGTTCATGTTGATCGGTTGGCCAAGTACCATGGAACGAATGATGCTCGGGACGAGCATGTCTAAGGAGGGGGTAGTGTTACGCCGGTGGGCTAGTGTTAAAACTTTGATCGTGTTTTTCCGTGCCTTGGAGGCGTTTTGAGCAGGCTGAAATACCATTTCAGGCCGTTTCAGAGAGTGCTCTAACACATACTAGTTTATCGAAATTTCACCCAAGTTGCCGTTGTTTTCAGGCGCCTGAAACATGTTTTCAGTCCGTTTCAGGCCACCCTCTATCAGATGACGCCATAACCTGAAAACGTTCAGGCGTTTTCAGGACCCCTTATGGGCCTTTGAAGCCTACTTCAGTATATGACGTAGTTTTCAGTAGGAGTGAAAGAGATAGCACGAATAGAGAGAGGCAGCTATACTAAGAACATTCCAGAAAGGTGTGACAGAGACAGCACAAGACAAGGATAGCACTATGATGCCGAACATTCGAGAAAGGTCTAGGCTAGGCAAGACGGCATTTGGAAGGATCCCGAACAGTCTCGTACTGGGTAGTAGGTACCTACCGAATATTCGGGAGTCCTTGACGGCCGGTATATAAGGAGCCCGGGAATGCGACCGAGTTTGAGTTTAATTTGGGAAAGCGACGAGTAAACATCGAAGCGAAAACTGCGACAAGAAGATTTTGGAGTGCGATATAAGTGTTTGTGTACTAAGTGTTGTAACGTAAAGTGTGTACAATAAATCCTACTCTACTTCATCGGTTTAGAAGTGCATTTCAATCTAGATCCCACACCCCTAGAACGTAACAATATAGTATATATGTGAATTCCAGTAGGTTTTGAATGTAAAAATGATGGTAAAGTACTTAAACTAAAGAAATCCATTTATGGTTTAAAGCAGAGTTCAAGAGCATGGTACCAAAGAGTTGATAGTTTCTTAGAATCAATTGGTTTTAAAAGATCTATAATTGAACCTTGTATAAACACAATAATTAATGGGTCAGAAAAATTGTTCATAGCACTTTATGTCGATGATTTTTTGATCTTCTCAAATAATTCATTGAGACTGAGAAAATTAAGGAATGTTTGTCATCTGTTTTTAAGATAAAAGATAAAGAACTGTCAGGCAATGTCTAGGTATGAGAGTCTGTGTTGATAAAATAAATGGTGTGGTAACTTTAGACCAAGTATATTAAAAATTTGTCTGAAAAGTTTAATGTTCAAAATTGTAAAGCTATCTCATAATATGGGGAATTACCCCATATTATGAGGTGAGTGACATAAATAGAGTATTTTTGATGCAAAAAAATGCGTCAGAGCAATTTGTTGTGTAGGGCCAATGGAATCTTGTAGACCTTTATTTAAGCAGCTAAATCTTATAACTCTAGTCGGGCTTTACATCTTAGAGACTGGAGTATTTGTTAGGAAAAATCCAGAGCTATTTGAAAAATATATTCAACTAGATTTCAGATTACGCCAGAGAGATATTTATAGATTGCAAGTTCCTCCGAGCAATAGTGCATTTTTCAATAAAAACTGCCAATCCATGTCAGTCGAAATTTACAATAAAATACCTTATGACATAAGACAGCTTCCGTATAATATGTTTGTGACAAAATTACGTAAATATGTCCTACAATAATGTTTTTATAATCTGACTGAATTTTTGATATGATTAATTTATAATATTAATAATCATTATTGTGACAGGAAAAATAAATTGTGACTTGAATAAATAAACTATGACATGAATAATTACTGAACTATATTGAGTATGTATATTAAATATATTATAAAATTGGGCCATGAATTAATGTTATCTGAAATGTTGAAATAGTAAAATGTGTGTATACGTAATGAAATTAATACTAATAACTTTAACTTATATATTTCAATTTTGCATGCCGCCTATGGCAAAACATGATGGTCTAAGATGAAATTCTGTTATCAAATTTACCATGTTTTGAGCAAATAAACATATTCTATTCTATTCTAACAAACTAACATCACAATTCAACACATTACCTACCTGTTTATGTATACTCAAATAACGTATTTAGCAATCATAAATAACTTACAGCTATTGACGTCCACAGACAATTTATTCCCATACAAATTGTATGGACTCATCCATTGATTCAAAGACTTAAGTTGAGGTAGGTCAGACGGAATATTTTATGAGATCTACCTATGGGGCCGGTTTAGTATTACTTAAGCACTATGGGGTGGGGGGGGGGGTCTTTTTTATATTGTTTTAACAAACACACGAATTACCTAGCCCCAAACTAAGCGTTAGCTTGTGCTATGGTGACTAGGATAACGGATAGAAATACTTAAATACATTTATAAACACCCATGTCTCAGGTACAAATGCTCATGCTCATCACACAAACATTTGCCCCTAGCAGGATTCGAACCCGCAACAGCCGGTTTTGCAGTCTGCACCTCAGACCACTAGACCAAAGCTGTCGTCTTCAAAGCTTTGCTTTGCTTTGGATGACATGGGGGGTGGGGGAGAATCACCAACACGCCACGATGCGACGCCACCACACACACCACAGGCAGCATAGGAATACTTACTTACTCCTTCGGCGCAGCGACCCAAAGTGTGCCTTGGCCTCCGACACAAGAGAACGCCACCTGATTCGGTCTTGCGCCGCCTCTTGCCAGTCCGCAACTTGTAGTTCCTGCAGATCTGACGTGACGGCGTCCTTCCAGCGGTATCTGGGCCGGCCGACGGGGTGGCGGCCTCGAGGTATTCCAAGAAACGCTGCTTTGGCGCTACGATTCTCCCCCATTCTTACGAGATGTCCCAACCACCAACGGAGTTTCTGCGTCCCTGCGCTGGCCCTCACGGCGTATAGGGAGCGTTCCCGTCGAGGTGGCGGATGGGGGAGTGACCAAAGTAGGGTGTGGTCCTCGAGTAATATGGGGGTTGTGCGACGGGCACGGGCGGTGGCCAACCTGGAGAAGTCTAAATAGGCTGAGGACCCAGGTTGGTCGAAGTAAAGATAACCTGTGTCAGTGGGGGTACTTAAGCATCGCAGACGTCAGCTGTGAATGCGGAGAACCCCTGCAAACCATGGTCCACCTCATGAACTGTTCCGCGTGCCCGACCACCTACTCGCGTGAGGACTTACTAGTCAATAACCAGAGGGCTACCACGGTAGCCGCTTTCTGAGCAAGTGAGATTTAGCCCGTGTTCTTGCCGACACGAAAGAAGAAGAAGATGCGTCGGGCTGACGACCCTTCGACGGAAAAAAACGATGTTACGAAACCGACAGCATAGGAATGCTCTATAGTTTTGTCATTGCGTGTGGGGGAGTCATGATGATGACGTCATCAGTAGTTCTTTACTTTTTTCACGATAAGCAACCCTCCCATTGTCTTTGCTTGAACACGAAACGCATTATCGGGGATTCCCTCAAATAAAAGCTTACGTTTAATAGGCACTCGCTTTAGAACCGACTATGGAAATTAGCGCGCGCTATTCACTTGCCAAAAAATTCAAAATTTCCCGAAAAATGTTTACATAAGAGGGGGTAGGAGCCTTGCTCGCTTTTGTTGACAAGGAGGAAATGGGGGGGAGGGGTAAATAATTGTTATAAATATGCTTATGTAATATTTGAATGGCCCCAATGTAGTTACACACGACGGCACATCAAGGTGAAAACTACGGTATCCTATCCTGTAATTTTTAAAAATAATTTTCCTTAAATTGGTTTGCCGGGTGACACTTCAAGAAACTGCGTTACGCTGCTCCGCTCACGTTCCGCGCTCACAATGAGAGCCAGTGAGAGGCACGCGTCCCTTCGACTCGGGCATGGTTAGCCCGCCTAAGAGCGAGTGAGACAGACATAAAAAGTGAAAGGCACGCGTCCCTTCCACTCGAGCACAGTTAACCCGCCTAAGAGCGAGAGAGACAGAGCGAGAGAGAGAGAGTGAGAGAGATAGACGTACACACCGGTTCATGTTATACGAATGAATATTCACATTAAAATTATTTTACCACTCAAAGTCGTTGTCGCGTAAAACTTTCGCCCGTATACCGACTTTACAGACAACCACTGTTTTTTTTATCACTGTAATTTATTTATAAAATTTAATAATGAATATTTGGTAATTTTGTATAATTTTGTTTGGTCTCTATTATGGTCTTATTAGGTCTTAGTAACCTGAAATATTTTTTTTCATTTTTTTTATCCTGTTAAAATAAAGCCGGCTTTGCAACAAAAATAGGTAGCCTATTGTACTGTAGTGTTTACATTTTTTTAACTTAATTATTCAAGTATTACAACACATTACATAAATAATAAACTGCCAAACTGCGAAAGCAGTATGTCGGCATATTATATACTGGTTTCTTATTTTTGTAAGTACATACATGTAGGTTTGATCTTACAAAACTTATACGTTACATTGCTAAATGTTACGTTTTTAAGTTAAGAAGAAAAGATTACGTCTTTGCGTGATATGCCGACTGAGTGACTTTTTATCGATTTGAGATCAATTAAAAATTACATGTGTATTAAAATAATGATTTTTTTACAGTACCGTAAGGTGTAACGTACCGAGTAACGTAAGATGTTTTAAATAATGAATTATTTTTTTGAGAAAAATACTTTGGAATGTTTCTATCATAGTGGACACAAGCCTATTCTACCTATCTATTCTATTACCGAATAGGGATTGGTAAAAAGGCAATATTTTTCTTAAATGTGAAATAATAATAAATATTAATGCGTTCCCCAAGAAAAAAGAAATAGCACTGTAACTTAATAATATAACAGGGCCGTCAATATGTCGTAAGGCGTTATCATGGTTCTTTACGACTTTCAGTCACCTACACGTTTCTACAAAAAACTATTAAAGCTCATCATCATCATCAGCCTATATACGTCCCACTGCTGGGCACAGGTTTCACCTCAACTATGAGGTGGTGCGAGCCATACTCCACCACGCGGGCTCAGTGTGGATTGGTAGAGGGGTGTGTGTAAGTTAAGTGACCAACCTTACTGACATATGTTATTAAGCCGCCCGAGGGCCTCCGACCAGGCTTAACGACTAATACCTATCGATTACTCGGGACAAACAGCTTAACGTGCCTTCCAAAGCACGGAGATGCTTGTAAATAGACGTCACTTTTATGGTCAGAATGGTTACCCTTAACTATTAAAATTAATAAAGATATTACCTATTTTAATTTAAATTTTCACTACACGTGGCATCCTCAAGAGATGTGGTCGCTTCGACAGACTACCAGCGACAACATCGAAATGCGTCGAGTGTTTTGTTGGTGTCAGTGTTGTGTTTCCGGGTGCATCTTCTGTGTCACATTGTGAGTTGTATTGTAAGTCCTGCGACTTCCAGCTCTAGTTTTTTCAAGTGGTTACAGTTGGATGTATTTGGGTTCCCGCGCTGGCGTCGTTAAGTAGAAATTTAAAGCAAAATCATTATCTTTTTCAGCATTAGTCATGGATTTCCGCAAAGTAATGCCTGATTCCAGTCTGAGATGTATTTATTTAAGTTTAATTTTGTATCAATACTGTTGATTATGGTTTCTCTATAACACAAGTGCTTAAGCCACTTACCACGGAGTCAGATCTATAAAAATAAAATGAAATAAAATCGTTTTATTTCAGACTATGTACATAATAATAATTAGTGAAATGTCAATTCAAAAAATTGGTTGCCTGTAAAGTCGGTATACGCGCGAAAGTTTTACGTGACAACGATTCTGAGTGGTAAAATAATTTTAATCTGAATATTCATTCGTATAACATGAACCGGTGTGTATGCCTATCTCTCTCTATCTCTCTCTCTCTCTCTCTCTCGCTCTGTCTCTCTCGCGCGAAACGTGAGCGGAGCAGCGTAACGCAGTTTCTTGAGGTGTCACCCGGCAAACCAATTTATAAGACGTTGTCACGTCAATAAAGATAATTAAAACAAAATTCAAATTCAGATCACATAAGTAAAAGTACAAAATTATTTAACAATTCCCAAATTATTTATCAATTACAAACTAAATAAAAAAATATTCAACCTTCACAAAACTATATTAAGATTATTTTAAGTACCGGCCTGCACCGGGCACCAGCACATGCGCTCGTACCCAGCACTCCCGCAGCGGGCAGTCCGGCTTATCAGCAAGCACCCTCAGGATGGTGTTGGTGCTACCGCGCACCCGCCGTTGCAGGGAAGCGATGCGGCGTCGCAGGCGCAGGACTGTGTGGAACGAGTCAGTGTGATATCTATGCATGTGAATTTGTTGTTTAAATAATAAAATAAAATAAAATTAGCCTTTATTGCTGTTTAAACTTAAAAATTGACATAAATTAACTTACAAGGTACCTATGTTTTATAAATTGTATCTTACTTATATATTTGTATATCAGCGTTCGGTTCATAAACAGCTTGTCTTTCGACATAAATAAACTTAAATCGCAGAACTGTCATGTTTAGCTCATTCTAAGCTAGCACCATAATAAGTAGTTAGTTAGTTTTAATTTCTTTCCCACGTTAAGTATTCCATCCAATCCATTAAAAAATAGTATTGTTGCAAAATACCCACCGATTCTTTAGTAAGAACTCTAAATTATGTAGCTATTTACTCATTAAAGTCTAAAAAAGCTGCTATTTTCAGTCTGTCTGTCTAGATAAAATATTGTCGGCGTATAAATGTTTTTCAATGTGCCTTTGCTCGCTATTTTCGATTGTTGTAAACAAACAGTGATTTAAATGTGTTTTTAGAAAAGTTTGTGTTTGACATACCCCAAGGTGACATACCTCAAGTTTCCAGGTGTGGTAAATGTCATGTTTCGACGTGAAATAAATGCCATGCTTGGGGGCAAAAGGGCCTGCCGTGGCCTCGTTCTGAAATGAAACGAAATTAAATGAAATGAATATTTATCAGTTTTGCTTTTGGTATAGGGTACATTTTTTGTAGATTTGTAGGTTATAAATGATTACGCCTAAGCTTTTCCAAAGCTGAAAAAGTGGATTATTTTGCTTTAAATTTCCACCAAACGACGCTAGCGCGGAAACCAGAATACATCCAACTGTAATCACCTGAAAAAGCTAGAACTGGAAGTCGCAGCACTAACAATACAACTCACAAAGTGACACAGAAGATGCGCCCGGAATCACAACACTGACACCAACAATACACCAAGTGTTTTGTTGGTGTCAGTGCGTAGGAAGGAGAATTGTTGACATACTCTTTATTATCTGTCAAAACGGTCTGCCTCCATAGGTTTTGTAAGAATATAATTTATATTATAATTTGTGAGAATACAAAAACGTGACGTCACGTTCATGTATCAGAAATCGGAGTCAATTGACCGAATATTTATTGAGTTTTGTGTGTTTAAAAATTGGTTTCTACAGCTTTTTGAAAATAAACTGGTTGTATTAACTTCATAGGGGCTATGTTTTTTAAACGCCATGGTCTTGTAAATGTTTAAGATAGCTCTCGGTAGAGAGTAGTACATTCCTAGGGTGTCATCATGACTATATTGCTTGACAAACCGTCAGTCGCGAATCGCGGTTACAGTATGCCGCATTATTAATTGACTAGTGGCCGCCCGCGACTTCGTCCGCGTGGAAAGCCTTTATCTTAAAAATTCTTTATGAATTGTAGCCTATATGTTATTCTGATGTATAAGCTATATTGTGGTAGAGTTTTATTCAAATCCATTCAGTAGTTTTTACGTGAAAGAGTAACAAACATCCATACATCCATACTTACAAACTTTCGCCTTTACGTATATAATAGTTAATTAATTGATGTGCTCTGGCTGTTAAAACAAAGTAAAAGAAAGAAAGAAATAAAAGCAGTAATATTGTTCCTAAAGAGATACATACAGCCTAATCTTCATTTATTACAATTCTTAAAACAACTACTTATAAAATAACCTAACCTAAGCCCTAACCGAAATGATTGAAATGCGAGTATGGTTCACATTTCAATGCACAAGAAATGGAGTTTAACGCGGGAATATCGAAGATCAGTACGGAGCACCTCACTCTATTTCTTACATTTACTCCATTGTTTTCCTTCAGTAAATTATTATAATGATAATTCCACCTCACTATCACAATAATACGTCACGAAAAATCAATACAGTAAATTAAGAAACAAGAGTCCATCATACTCATTTCGATTCCCGCGTTAAACTCTCTGTTAAAACACAACTTTTGACTGTTAGAGAATGCCATAAGGCATTAAAGGCGCGTTCTCATTAATGTCAGTTTGCAGGTCCGTTTGAAAGTGTAGGTATATTATTATTAACGTATGGAATGTAGTTGTTTGAGAGTGTTGACATACCGTTCAGTTCAAATGAAAAAGAAAGCAGCAATCCGTTAAATGAACATACTTTTTTTACGGATTATTTCGCGATATATTTACATTTTATTTTAACCTGACGTTTCGGACCCTTTTCAGTGTCCGTGGTCACAGGTAGACTAAGTTGTTAGTTGTCATTACATAGTTTTGAAAAAATTGTAAACTACCATCACTCAAAAATATAAAGTCACTTTCCTATCTACACAAAATTAGCTAACAGCATCCTGAGATCTTGCAATGTGGGGTCGAGCTCGAGTCTTGGCTAAAACAGGATCCCAAGCTGATGGATTTTTTCAACCATCTTCTCTATTAAAATTAGGGTGCCTTCTAATTTCAATGGCCTCACGGAGCATACGAGGAAGAAAACGACGATCTCTTGCGGAGACTTTCGGAGAAAAACCTATTGTAGTATTGTAGGGTTATATCTTGTATAACTTGTGTAACTCTATAGTTCTTAGTTACAGATTTAAGTCATGCCATGATGTAATCTGTTGTGTTGTCAAAAAATAGCCAGTTCACACATTAATACAGTATTGAGGATCCAGTACACCGTTTATCGAATGAGTATCGTGAAGTGCTGTGTGGATACTATCTCCAGTAGCGACAGATCCGTTTCAATGGATTTGGTGAAACGCACGTTATACGAGTAATATATGAACGCGTTCTAATTCCGCTAATTGTACAATTTTAATGCCATAAAGTTTAAAATAAATACTTATGTATGACTACTTATGAAGAAGAATGGAATCATTATGAATTATAAATAAATATACAAAAAATCGCAAACATTGATCTGGCTCCGTGGTAAGTAGCTAAAGCACTTGTGTTACAGATATCAGAATCAACAGTGGTATTACAAATAAACTTCAATAAATACATATAACACCCAGACCAGTACAAACAGACATGTTCATGCACACAAATGTTTGTACAGTGCGGGGATCGAACTCGCGACCTCTTGGTTAATAGTCAACTTCTTGACCATTACACCAAAGTGGTTGTCATGTCATGGAATAATGCTTAGGTACGCTTATTTACGCTTTTAAGTCGTCTAGTGACAAAAAACTAATTTTGTTTGATTCGGCACCATAATCAATTCAATTCATAGTTTTATTACAGATAAATAGGTCTGAATAGAAATAGGTCTTACGAATTATGGCAATATTTTAAAAAAATAATTAAACACAGCAATGGACTCGGATTATCGAAGTGCAAGAGAGTATTATCTATTTAAGATAAGCTTTTCTCAGTCATAATATCCTACATAATATTACTTACAAAAATGCGATAGTTTGCAAGTTTTTTTTTGTTACTCTTTTGCGTTAAAACTACTATGTATATCGTTTATTTACCAAAATATAGCTTATACATAATAATAAAACATAGGCTACAATTTATAAGGAATTGTAAAGATAATGAGTTCCACGCGGACGAATCGTGGGCGTCCACTAGTTCTCTTATAAAATCTGTCTGGCGTTTTGCCAGTCAATGGAAACAACATTGCATTAGTAACATTTCAACAAGTGTATGATGTAAAAATGTGTTTCCAATTTAGTTTGATAGCTAGTTAGTACATAATATAGACCATTTTATAATGATAACGGAAAACATAGAAGTGTCTTCTTACATTTTCGTTAATAATAGTAATAATCGTCCTCCTGGCCGATTTCGAGCACGGTGGCCAATCTCAACAGAGATCAGCCAACTACGCAGGAGATATAGTGCACAAGTGTGAGCGCAATACACAGGTGCACTCACTGTTCCATCACTCTCAAAGTCGACGGCAATCCGACATGACCGGAGAGAGATCAGGCGCAGGACCAACGGCTTAACGTGGTATCCGAGGCACGGGGGTGTTACACCGCCAAGTTCCCGACTCCGAGCTGTTTTTGAGAAATTCATGACAGAAAATCTGAGAAACAATTTTGCTTCGACCTGGAATTCGAACCCAGGACCTCTCGGAGGTAAGACAGAAACATTGCCACTACACCAACGAGGCAGTCTAGGATTTTCGTTAGTACTATATAGTATACGTCATCATCGTCATCATACCAGCATTTCTGACGCCCACTGCTGAGGATTAGGCTTCCCCCATGCAGTTCCTTCACCAGAACGTCAGTCCACCTTGTATCTTAACCGATTGTTAATCAGCTAAAAAGGTGTTTCATTCGGATGTTGTAGGTAGGTGTGGTAAATAACCACAACAGTGAAGAATCATGGCTGGCTGCAGCCTAAGGAGCACTTGAAGAAATTCGGACCGATGAGTACCTAAGAAGTCACGGTAGCTCAATTGGGAGAACAAGCGGGACTCGAACCCCTTACCTCTCGCAAGCCGGGTTGCGAGAGGTAAGGGGTTCGAGTCCCGCTTGCGGCAGTCCATTTAATAGAATTTTGCACTGTTATTTATTTATTTTAAACTTTATTGCACAAGAAATGTACAAAGGGTGGACTTAATGCTAAAAGTATTTTCTGCCAGTCAACCTCAAGGTCATGCAGAAAGAAGGCAGTGGGTGCTGTGACAATTAAATGAGAAAGGTAAATTGGTTAATAAAGCAAAAATAAGTAAATATAATATACTTAAAGATATAATATTAATAAATATGAAGCTAAAAAATAAAGTTACTTAGTCTGTAGATGATATTATTATGATTATTATTAGTACAAACGTATACATACATATGTTGTGGTTTTTATTTAGATGAAAACTTCGTTTTATTTTGCTTAGCCAAACCTCATATCAGATACAACATCAAAACGCATAGTGTTTCGTTTCGTTCCAGTTTCCTCTTGTTTGCCAACTGTAATCTTTTTTCCTCCCACGATGCGGTAATTAATGGTAGGGTGACCATATTTGAAAGTTTTAGAAAAAAATATATACTGAGCAATTTTTAATTGGGATGATGACACTTATCTTAAATATTTTCAAGTACATGGCGTTTAAAAAACATAGCCCATATGAAGTTAATACAACCAATATATTTCCAAAAAGCTGTAGAAACCAATTTTTAAACACACAAAACGCAATAAATATTCGGTCAATTGACTCCGATTTCTGATACATGACCGTGACGTCACAATTATGTATTCTCATACAAATTCTATGGAGGCAGACCGTTTTGACAGATAATAAAAAGTATGTCAACGATTGGTGGTGTCATCTAGCCAATTCTAAGTTACCGACAGTATCTTACAAAAAGCGTCGACTGTACCTACATTTAATATTTTTATTTTTATTATTTTTCTAAACATGAAACAATTGCACTGCACATGATGACCAAAATTGGCACTGTTCACATTAAACCGCATTGTAAATTTACACCGTATAGGTACTTTGATTTACACGGTTTAGCCTTTTGGGTGACCATTTTTTTGGGAAAGAAAGTTGGCCTCAAGGCGTCTCGTAGCAAAATTTTAGTACCCAGAGTTACGTAGTTTCTCAGGAAAATAAATTTTAAGTGTCATTCATTCCGTACCAAAATCTCAAATTTGAGTTTTTTCCTGATAAGATATGCGAAATACATTGTGCTGAAATTTTACTTAAAACGCCTTAGCTAAAATCCTCTTTCCAAAAATTGCGTTTATCCAAAAAAAAAAATGTTTTCTATGCAAATTTAGCCCTTGGCAAAATTTAGTCTTTCGATCCCACGGGCATCTGGCACCAACAGTCTTCGATCCTAAACAGGTAGCCCGATTTACACCTAGAACTGTCTAGCGCTAATATTAGCTAATTTTGAACTTTAATTAAGTCTTCTTTTGGTTATGTCATTAGTGCGTCATTCACTTCAAATTGGCCTTCTGATATTGCGACTGGTGATTGCGTTAGGTTTCAATCAATCAATCAATCATTTTTATTTGCGATAAATAGGGTTTAACAAAGTTGGTCATTTCATTTACAGTCAATTATACCTATTTAGCCGTAAAACTACAGCATGCAAATATATTGTATCTTAAAACTATGTTTCGGTATAATTCTAAAGAAAGAACTGCATCTATCATTTTCTTTAAAACAGTGGGAGCTTAACTTCATCATTTTTTATTTTTCATGTCTCCGGAAGAGTAAAATGCATTTTCTAGTAGCCATTATCTTAGTGAGCTTTTAAACCTTCTTAATGGCCAACTCTTTTATTAGTTCGGTATTTTGTTTATCTTAACAGGTCTGTGTATCAACCAAGCCACTAATAAGCCAAACCTTACAGTCCTGAGAAGTCCTGACACCACCATGGTGACCCTACACTACAATGACATTGACTGACTCGCCGGCCGGCTAGCTATAATGTATTCAGTCTGCCTTTCGGAGCGTAGCCAACCGTTTGTGTGTAAGTTTTCTGTTTATTTGTTTATCGTGAACATTGATTTATTTACAAACGCGAATGAAAACTTGTCAACTTTTTACTTTTTTTTGGTTCCGGAAAAAGTATACATTTTTTTATTTTCGGCCAGGTTTTAAAACAAAAAAGTTTTGATGTGTTTGCATGGTAATATTATACAGATAATATTACCGTGTTTTTAGTTTACGAGTGGAAGCATTGTGTTTTGTGATTGAGTCATTGAAGTCGTGAGAAAAAAAATTGTGACTCTGTGATTCAAATTAAGCTATTCTATTATTGCCGATTTATGACTGAAAACAGACGAATTCTGTGAAATCGGGCAATAAAGTTAATCACATGATTTATTCTAAAACTGGAAAAGTGGCAATTAAGTCGACTTATTTGAACATGTTAAATTTTATGCTATATAAAAATGTAGGGATTTTAAAAAAAATTGTACATTATCATTTCATACACACCCTTAATAACATAATAATTTGGCTCTTAATTTAATAACACCTCTTAATATTTTTTAACTGTAGCTAAATTGTTTTTTTTTTTGTATTTTTTGTTTATCCTATAATACGTATATAGGGTAGAGAAAGCCCTACGGCGTTAAGTACACCTTTGTACATAGTTTTGTTGTGCAATAAAGCTTAAATACTACACTACACTGACCTGACCTTGTGTTATAAAATGACGGGTGGTAATTATTTTATTTAGTAAGTCAGTGAGATAATTACGTTTACCTAGTTTTATAATGTCCGTTACTTCGTATGTACATAGCTAAATATTTAATCACGTTCAGTAACCAAGTTAAAAGAAATTAAGAAACACGGATTATTTACACAACACAAATTGAAATCGGAATTGAATAGTATTTTTAGAAACTTAATTCTCTAAAGATACTACTTAATTTACATAAATTTAACGCTTAACATTACGTAAATAATGTTAAACGATTCAAAATGTTTGGCTAAGAAATTTAGTCATTCATTTATGGGGCGTAGGGATGACCTGACAAAGATAAATCTATAAGATTTTCATACCACAAATTAATTAAATATTTGGTTAGGTGTGTGCTTTTAATTCATATAGACATAAATTGGTTAATTTAGTTATTCTACATATTTACTGCTCTACAGACATTAACCAGCCATTCTGACGTCAGAATGGACGGTCAACTTGAAATGCTTAAATTCTTTTAAATTATGTAATAAGCAATTATCTCCTCATGATAAGCAAATATAAGCAATTCATAAGTAAATTTTTAGACACAATTCCAAAGTTGAATACGTCTGTTGACGCGCGATTCTGACGTTCACATAAAATGAATGTGCTTTTAAACGTGCTTTATACACCGTCCTTGATATTTGTGGTAATAATACCTCTGTTTACATACCATATCAAAGATGTAAACATTCAACACTTGAGTTAAAAGCCTCATTCATAATGATATCTTATCAAGATTATTATCATTTTTAAGTGACTATTTTTCTATAAGAGGTACGAGGTACCGAGTACTTTGATTTAATATTTGAAGAGCTTAGGCGACCGCTTTGGTGTAATGGTCAAGAAGTTGACTATTAACCAAAAGGTCGCGGGTTCGATCCCCGCACTGTACAAACATTTGTGTGCATGAACATGTCTGTTTGTACTGGTCTGGGAGTTTTATATATTTATTTAAGTATATTTGTAATACCACTGTTGATTCTGATATCTGTAACACAAGTGCTAAAGCTACTTACCACGGAATCAGATCAATGTATGTGATGTTGTCGAATTTATTTAAAAAAAGAGCTGGAACAACATATTTTGCTTCCTATAGAACTAGATATCGTTTTTTTAAAATATACAACATCACATACATTGATCTGACTCCGTGGTAAGTAGCTTAAGCACTTGTGTTACAGACATCAGAATCAACGGTGGTATAACAAATAAACTTACATAAATACGTATTACACCCAGACCAGTACAAATGTTTGTACAGTGCGGAAATCGAACCCGAGATCTCTTGGTTATTGACAACTTCTTGACCATTAAACCAAAGTGGTCGTGATTTATCAATCTAATATACTAAATGGAAAAGTAGCTCTGTCAGTTATGCTTACATGCTTAACTGCTGAACGAATTTGGTTCAACAACAGTACTTACGACACGAGTCGTATGTCGTCATATACCTCTCGCAGTAGGATAGATAAAGCCGTAATATAGTTATATCCCTAGTGATATAATTATATACCGTAACATAGTTATACGAAAGCGATTCATTACTATCTCACTAGGAATATAGTTATAAAACGGTCCAAGTTTAGTGATATACTTATATTACTAGATTAAGTTTAGTGTTATAAATATATTACTTGATTAAGCTTAGTTAATAGAAATCTACCATATATGTATAATTAAAATAAAACAATATTTTATTGTGCAACGCAATATTTTCTGAGCATTGAAGTGTTGTCTTTTCGAAATTAAAAATAGCGTTGTGAACGCAAAAAAATTGGTTGCCTGTAAAGTCGGTATACGGGCGAAAGTTTTACGTGACGACGACTTTGAGTGGTAAAATAATTTTAATGTGAATATTCATTCGTATAACATGAACCGGTGTGTATGCCTATCTCTCTCACTCTCTCTCTCTCGCTCTTAGGCGGGTTAACTGTGCTCGAGTGGAAGGGACGCGTGCCTTTCACTTTTTATGTCTGTCTCACTCGCTCTTAGGCGGGCTAACCATGCCCGAGTCGAAGGGAAGCGTGCCTCTCACTCGCTCTCATTGTGAGCGCGGAACGTGAGCGGAGCGTAACGCAGTTTCTTGAAGTGTCACCCGGCAAACCAATTTATAAGACACGTCACGTCAAAAATACTTAACAAATAAAATATTTTATTAGTTTTATCTTTATAAAAAAAACAACTTTATGTATCCTGCAGTCAGTTACAATATAGGGATTAGCTAAAGGAGACGAATGAAATGAACAACTGCTGTCATGATACTCCTTGTTTATTATAAGAACCAATGATTATATACGAGTACATCCTTTACCTATTACCATAATATATTATACTATCACACCTTCCCTCTTAAAGAAAAAAAATTAATCGTACATATTTTTTTTTACCGTTAATTCTTAACAAGTTACATAAAATAAAATAAATGTTACCGCTGTTACAAAAGCAGTTATCATCCGAAATAATAAGTACACAATATTATAATTATTATTGCATAACATTCAATACACTGATTACTGACGTAACTGTTTAGTTTACAATAATATTATTTTGAAAAAAAAAGGTTTCGTGCGATTTTTATGTACAATGTCTTCCTTCCCATTTTTCAAAATTTTAACATTATATTTCAAATCCTCTAAAACTAAATAAGGTCCTAAGTAAATTGGATCCATTTTATTTTGAGATGGATTTCTTAATAATAACATATCACCTTTTGACGTGACAACGTCTTATAAATTGGTTTGCCGGGTGACACTTCAAGAAACTGCGTTACGCTCCGCTCACGTTCCGCGCTCACAATGAGAGCGAGTGAGAGGCACGCGTCCCTTCGACTCGGGCATGGTTAGCCCGCCTAAGAGCGAGTGAGACAGACATAAAAAGTGAAAGGCACGCGTCCCTTCCACTCGAGCACAGTTAACCCGCCTAAGAGCGAGAGAAAGAGAGTGAGAGAGATAGGCATACACACCGGTTCATGTTATACGAATGAATATTCACATTAAAATTATTTTACCACTCAAAGTCGTTGTCACGTAAAACTTCGCCCGTATACCGACTTTTTATAATATATTGGGTTTACATTATTATCATAGGTTAACTTTCTCTTTGAATTGTCACGTGCCTCCTTTTGAGCTAATTGAAGTCGATACTTCATCTCTAACGCGTAGTTACCATGAGCGTATAAAGGTTCAACCACACTATTCGTAAAGTTACCTGGTAAAATACACTTTTTACCGAAACAGTTCGTGCAGTGTATATTTAGTTGCGGTATGTACAGTGTTATTGTAAGAAAAACACCAATATAACCAGCTGCTCCACATATTCGTCTTATTCTCACAGTTAATTCGTAAATACGCACCTAAGGTTTTATGTGAATTCTCCAACGCTCCAATGCTTTCGTGGTGATAAGCTGTTGAAGTAAGTTGTTTTATTTTAAGAGCTGGCATATCTCTTTCATTGTGTTCGAAATAAACTCTGAACCAAGATCGGTAGCAATTTCGAGTGGTATGCCAAATCTTAAAATAAAATTATCAACAAAGGCTTTCGCCACATTTACCGCATCTTTACTGTGTAATGGAAACGCCTCGGTGAATTTAGTCAGCTCGCATTGCAAGGTAAGTATGTAAACATCATTATTATCGTCCCTACTATGTCTAAAAATAACTTTTCGAAGGCTGAATTGGCTGTTGTTGTGATTTCCATTTGTTGTTTTTGACGTGACAACGTCTTATAAATTGGTTTGCCGGGTGACACCTCAAGAAACTGCGTTACGCTGCTCCGCTGACGTTTCGCGCGAGAGAGACAGAGCGAGAGAGAGAGAGAGAGAGAGAGAGAGATAGGCATACACACCGGTTCATGTTATACGAATGAATATTCACATTAAAATTATTTTACCACTCAGAGTCGTTGTCACGTAAAACTTTCGCGCGTATTACCGACTTTACAGGCAACCAATTTTTTTACCTACCGAATATTTTTGTTTCTGACAGTGTTCACATTATTTATTTACGTAATTAGTTATGTCTTTGTGCATACTAGGCCAATAATAAAACTTTTTAATATTATTTGTCATTCTCCTTATGCCCGCGTGGCACTAGTGGGCAAAAGCTGAAAATCATTAAGTATGACCCGTAATGTCGTCTACATTATTTATTCTTTGCGCCTTATTTAATACACATATACGTGGTCCGGACCAAATGTCATAGTTTTTGACCTCGTCAAGAAATCCTGCAATAAAATCTTTATTATTCTCATTTCTAAGTTATGCATACTTCTTCAATATTTTCTTCTTTACATAAGTATACTAAATCTCTCACCAATCCGGCTCGCGTCATTGGCGATCGAGATTTTGTATTTAAATATATAATTGATTTATTTGGCGCATACACAAAATAATAGTACTGTTTCAAAATAACTCCCTTTTTAACAACTTATTAAATTCTTTATCCGTAATAAATGAAATTCCGGGTAAATGGCTCGGTTTCTTAATGATTTCCACTACTCTCGGTTGATCAGGCCTCGAGTTCGTGTCAATATTATCCACCGAGTCATTTGACTCGCAATTTATGACGTGACAACGTCTTATAAATTGGTTTGCCGGGTGACACCTCAAGAAACTGCGTTACGACGCTCCGCTCACGTTCTGCGCTCACAATGAGAGCGAGTGAGAGGCACGCGTCTCTTCGACTCGGGCATGGTTAGCCCGCCTAAGAGCGAGTGAGACAGACATAAAAAGTGAAAGGCACGCGTCCCTTCCACTCGAGCACAGTTAACCCGCCTAAGAGCGAGAGCGAGAGTGAGAGAGATAGGCATACACACCGGTTCATGTTATACGAATGAATATTCACATTAAAATTATTTTACCACTCAAAGTCGTTGTCACGTAAAACTTTAGCCCGTATACCGACTTTACAGGCAACCAATTTTTTTGTTTAGACAAATCTGTGCTTTCCTATGTTGTCCTCTTGTCATAACGTTAATTTTTACTTGTTCACTCATCTCTTTCAAATCCTTACTAGTAACACGAATGCGTGAAAGTGCATCAGCTACAGACTTATGTTTGCCTTTTAAATATTCAACATTAAAGTTATATTCCTCTAATTGCAATCTGAATTTAAGTAACCTGCTCGATGGATCTCGCATACCGAATAAATAAATAAGTGGTCTGTGATCAGTTTGAATTTTAAATCGTCTCCCATACAAATAAGGTCGGAAATATTTCACACTCCATACTATTGCTTAGAGCTCCTTTTCAATAGTAGGATAATTTATTTCCGCTTTATTTAAAGTTCGACTTGCGTACGCAACTGGTCGCCCATCACTATTGCATAAACTGAACCTACTGCTTGGCCGGATGCATCCGTTTGCAACACAAATTCGTTGTTTTCCGAAAAATCTGGATATATATTAGATTATTTACACGGACATTTTAAATAACCTTGGCCTCCAAAGCGTGACAATTTTTGGCATATTTCTCTAAGTAACAAGTTTTTATTTGGTATACTCGTAGGATCATCCAATGTAATGTTTGAAAGCTGTATTGAATTTCTAGGTAACCAATCTCTTCGCGCCGCTTGCGCCGCACACTCCGAAAGCTATTTCACTTTTCATTTCATTTATTCAGTAGAAAAACATGCATTGTGTTTGAATTTTTACATAATAATTAAAATAACTTAAAACTAAAAACTTCTACGCTATGCAGACACCTTTCCAATAGAAATTTCTTTAATTTAATTTTAAAAACGCTAATCCTAGTCTCTAATTTTAATTCCTTTGGCAGTCTGTTAAAAAGCGTTACAGCTCGATTGCGTGGACAATGTTTCACAACATTCAGGCAAGGTTTCAATTCATTCACTAAACTTAATCTAGTAATATAAGTATATCACTAAACTTGGACCGTTTTATAACTATATTCCTAGTAAGATATTTATGAATCGCTTTCGTATAACTATGTTACGGTTGTATAATTATATCACTAGGGATATACGAGTAACTATATTACGGCTTTATCTATCTTACTGCGACATACTTACTTCCTCTGCCTCGACTGCCTCGATGGTGTAGTAACAAAGTTTCTGACTTACATCCGAGAGGTCCTGGGTTCGAATCCCAGATCGAGCCAAAATTGTTTCTGTGATTTTCTGTCATGAATTTCTCAGAAACAGCTCGGAGTCGGGAAGTTAGCGGTGTTACACCCCCGTGCCTCGGAACACGTTAAGCCGTTGGTCCTGCGCCTGATCTCTCTCCGGTCATGTCGGATTGCCGTCTCACCGAACTTTGAGAGTGATGGAACAGTGAGTGCACCTGTGTATTGCGCTCACACTTGTGCACTATAATATCTCTTGCGTAGTTGGCTGATCTCTGTTGAGAATGGCCGCCGTGGTCGAAATCGGCCCGGAGGACTACTCGTATTATACCAACTTCAAATTCTAAGGCTCTGAGGAGTACAGTTGGATCTAACAGCTGTACATATTCTTGAAAGTTAATGATCAGTATGAGAACAAAATAATGTGTATAACCTATTTTGCCAGTAACGACCGGCTTAAATACGAGTATATAGTATAATAGGCTTGTTTCCACTATGAAAGAAATATTAAAAAACTGATTTTCTCTAAAATAATTCATAATTTCAGATACCTTTACACTAATATTTTTCTGCAGTTCGTATTATTTGATTTTTAATTGGAATTCAAATGAAAATTAGTCACTCAGTCGGCATTGCACGCGATGACGTCAAAGTGTGTTATTCCCATACAAACTCTATGAAGAAAAGCGTTTTGACAGTTGATAAAAAGTACGTCAACGATTGGTGGTGTCAACTACCGTATTGACTGCAAGTCATAGCTTTCAGTTTCATTGTAACGGCTAGTATTACGTACCTAGTCCATACTAATATTGTAAATGCGAAAGTAACTCTGTCTGTCTGTCTGTTACTCAATCACGCCTAAACTACTGAACCGATTTGCATGAAATTTGGTATGGAGATAGTTTGAGATTTAAGAAAGGACACGAGTTACTTTTGACCGCGGGAAAAAATATGTTCCCATAGGAAAAATTACTTTCCGGGGAATCTGATCGCTTCCACTCCTAAATTACCAAAGATTTGAATTATATTTGGATAAAATTGGTACCTTTTACAAAAAAAAAACTACCTGCGGACGAAGTCGCGGGTAAAAGCTAGTATATGATATGTATAAGTTATTTCGTAAAAATCGTGTTTATCTCTAAATTCCTCTCCTAATTAAAATGTTTCCGAAGGTATCTTACAGCGATCGCTTCCAGCTATAACACCGCCTAATTTCCGTCAAAGAAAAGAATATTAAAACCAGCGGAACAAGATCACACACTTTTTTACTTGAATCAAAATAAGTGGGTTATTGCTGTGACGTTATGAAAGAGAAAATATATTCCTACATCATAAAACTCAACAGAACAGTGAAGCGAACGCGAGATAAAACTGAAAATAGATTTTCAGTTCGATTAGATACTATTTGGATTTTATGGGATATATTAATTAAAGTCGGTATTTTACGGTTGGAGTAAACGTTGGTCCCGTTACCCGTAGAATAAATAATGTGTTGCCATGCTCATTGCATGCATGTAAAATAAGATTGAGCAAATAACACTTCATCATCATCAGCCTATATACGTCCCACAGCTGGGCACAGGCCTCACCTCAACTATGAGGTGGTGCGAGCCATACTCCACCACGCGGGCTCAGTGCCGATTGGTGGAGGGGTGTGTGTAAGGTAAGTGACCAACCTTACTTACTGTCAGATGTTATTAAGCCGCCCGAGGGCCTCCGACGCTTAACGACTAATATCTATTGATATTAACCGGGACCAACGGCTTAACGTGCCTTCCGAAGCACGAAGATGTTTGTAAATAGACGTTACTTTTATGGTCAGAATGGTCACCCATCCCAAACATGACCGCGCCGTAGGTGCTTAACTTTTGGTATCATTACCTAAGCGCTGCAACCACTGCGCCACAAGCACCTCAGTATAGTTTGCAATATGACTAGGCATATAGTTAAAAGTAACAGTAACATTTCTAAAGTTATGGAAAATTATAACGCTTACTTACGGTGTTAAATTAAAACACACTTAAAGAAAAATAAATTGCCACAGGCGGGACTCGAACCCGCACCTCGCAAGCCGGACATTGCTCTCCCATTTGATTTCAATTTGAAGAGACATTTGCATTGTTAATGCTAAAAAATGAAGTAACTTACGGTCTAAATTTTTAAGGCCGATATGACAACTAATTAATTTTTGCAACTGTGTACATTGTAACCCAGTGTTTACAAACCCTGTTTTACAGTTACAAAAATTTTATTAAGTATTATTTAGTAGTAAGTATTTTTTTTAAGTAACCTAAGGCGCGGTCATGTTTGGAATGGGTGACAATTCTGACCATAAAGTGTCGTATACGTCCATTAACAGACATCTCCGTGCTTCGGTAGGCACGTTAAGCTGTTGGTCCCGGTTACTATCGATAGATATTAATCGTTAAGCCTAATCAGAGGCCTTCGGGTGGCCTTATAATATCTGACAGTAAGGTTGGTTCACTTACCTTACACACACCCCTCCACCAATCCGCCCGCGTGGTAGAGTATGGCCATGAAGTATGGCTCGTACCACCTCATAGTTGAGGTGAGGCCTGCCCAGCAGTGGGACGTATATAGGCTGATGAGATGATATGATGAAATTATATAAAAAGTATCATCTTTCATAAAATTAAACCTAATTAAGATTTAGATTCAATTGCGATATGATGCGGAGTGATATAGTTTATCGTTCAAGGAACGGTGGATGGAAAGCTAAAAATGAAGTATAAGGGTCATTCTTCATTAGATTGCAGACGTAGTCTTTGTGTTTTTTTTAAATCTTATCTTTTAAACACTCCCTAGATTTCAACGTATATTTCGAGACATTCATTAGTCAAAAAGTTTCGATCTCGAGTTTTGGCGTTCGTTACTCTCGCTAAAAGTCGAGAACGACTGAACCGATTTTGCTAATAATGGTTTTGAATTGTGGAAGTTCAGGGAAGGTTTAAACGGTGATATTTAAAAAAAATGTGAAAACAGCTGGCAGGACGACGTCTGTTGGGTCCGCTAGTTTTATATACATTTCCAATCTTTTTTGCAGATAATATGTCGGCGATACTACACGTGGCCTTCAAAGACGCCGGCACCAAGGCTGGAATTGAGATATGGAGGATAGAGGTAAGTATGTAAAATGTAACTGCACATAAAATGGGTTACCTACTTAGAGTCGAGGCCGTTAGTGGCGAAGGACGAGTGTCGAACTTCATTTTTCGGCTACTATAGACTATTTTTTGCTTTTTACCCGCAAATTTTTAAACACTTTCATTACATCGGGGTGTATGTATGTGTGTATGTATGAATGTATGTAACGGAATTTTTGAGCTCAATTTTCACCAACTTCCAGAAATCGGATTAATTTGAAACTTTACACACGAATTAAGTACCGATAACAATGCAATAATTTGATTAGAGTTTTCCATTATCCTTATTAACTAAAAAAATAAAATAAATAATAGTTTAAAAAACAAAAAAAAATAGTTTAAGAAACTTAAAAAACACGCTTATATTGCTAACTAAAAAAGAGAAAATAATTTCTGAGTACACGGAATTTATATTACAGTAGAGAAAAAAGCGTGGAGTGCACTTTATGACGTTTTCATACTTTTCTTTCATACGTGCCAATAATAGGATGATTTTCACATACTACTATACCAAGCACCCCACGCTTTTTACTCTAATGTAATATAAATCCGTGTACTCAGAAATTATTTTCTCTTTTTAGTTAGCAATAAAAGCGTGTTTTTTTATTTTTATTTTATTTATTCATGGCTCACAAAACAGTCAGTGAATAATGAAAAGTAAAGCAGTATATAGAGGTAGACTGAATTTCTTAAAAGGAAGAAGAAGAAAACATTTTTATTCAGTATCACATATTTTACCAAATAGAAAAATTGGTTGCCTGTAAAGTCGGTATACGCGCGAAAGTTTTACGTGACAACGACTCTGAGTGGTAAAATAATGAACCGGTGTGTATGCCTATCTCTCTCTCTCTCTCTCGCGCGAAACGTGAGCGGAGCAGTTTCTGGTATTCCGTGGACACCCAGACAGAGAGATAGCACTTTGCACAACAATTACTATATTAACAACATATATATTATTAACTCATAACTAACAACAACTATCAATAACTCATTTTATTGCTATATTAGTCACTCTTAACACGTAAGCACAATTTGTTCTAGGTTTAATGAAATGTTAGAGGGTTACAACTTAAAAATACAAATATAGTATTTATCAACTATTATTAGTTTTGAACCCAGTTTTAAACCAGAAATGGACCCAGTTTTGCAGAAAAGATCCATCCCACAGCATTTACATGAAATTAGATTCGTGCGACTACTTATTTGACAAGAAAACCACTATAAATAATAATAAATAAATTGTTACAACGAACACACCAATTACCTAGCCCCAAACTAAGCGTTAGCTTGTGCTATGGTGACTAGAATAACGGATAGAAATACTTAAATACATTTATAAACACCCATGACTCAGGTACAAATGCTCGTGCTTATCACACAAACATTTGCCCCTAGCAGGATTCGAACCCGCGACAGCCGGTTTTGCTGTCTGGACCTCAGACCACTAGACCAAAGCTGTCGTCTATGTAATGTTGAAACACTGAAAAATTATCAACACCAACGGCCTTCGACTGTAAGTAGGTAACCCCATAAAATACCCTGGTCAGGAATCACAGCCGCGTCTTTTGCATATAGTGCGGTTGTCTTAACCTCTCGGCCATACAGATTTTGGGAGAGTTCAACAAACATTGACTGCTCGGAACGGGAATTGAACTCCAATCTTTTGCGCAAAAGTCGGATGCTTTTACCACTCAGACACACCGGTCTTGACGGAGCTTAGAAATCGTAATTTTTGTTTATGGTGTTTTTGTTGCAAAATTATTTAAAACCAAACTTTAGTACACAGTTCCACAAGAAGCCAATTTATCTAAATAGGTAGATTGATAGACAGATTATCACATTATTTTAACAAAGAAAAATGCACAACTTAGGTAGTCTTATCGCTTGTAGCGATCTCTTCCAGACAACCTTCGGTACTAGATTTGATACGCGTTCTTGTCACTATCAGTTTCTTCAATAACAATAGACACCGACATCGTTTTCATTCTTATATTAAAATTAATCGACTTAGTGCAATTAAGTCTTAATAATTATGAACAAAGGTAATTAGGTTTTCCAGGGAATTTAAAAAATAAAAAATTTCATAGTATAAAAATACATATCATCTAAATAAATTAAATAAAAATTGTAGCAGATTAGATTAGATTTCATAATTATGAAACAAAAATGAACTAAAAGCTGAATATATATAACTTATTTACAAAAATATCCTGATTCTTTTTTTATCTTATCGGTAAAGTGACCTTTTATGATTTTTGCATAATTAATTCATATTAGTTTAATAAACAAAACAACATTAGCATGAAAATGTAACTAAGATTAAATTTCGTTATTAAATACATTTAGTATCGTACTTATCGCTTTTTTAACGATTTTGGACTGATTTTTAACGCCCGACAAAAAAGGGAAAAATTGATTGACTCTTTAAGCCTTTAAATGCCGAGACACAAGACACAATAGAATAGTTATTTGTTATACAAGTGTGCAAAGTTGCTTTTTAACCACGTGTTCAATTTTAATGACCGAGCAAGCGAAGGATTCTAAAATTGAATCCTGAAATTACGAAGCACGAGGTGAAAAATCTTTGCACTCGAGTGCAACACGTAACTTTTCATTCCACCTCAGCGAGGAAATGCCTAAATGCAAAAAAAAAAACGTTTACAATCACAAGATAAGTACTTTTATTTCAGTTTAGGTATTAACTACTACATTATGATAGGTAAGTATTACAGAATAATCTTTAAATTATAACAAAATAATACTTAGGTATATTTAAGAAAAATTGAAAATAGCGTTGCTACAGTTATTTAAATTGTGTGGAATATATTTGTTTGGTACTGTAATATTGGTGTTAGTCACTTGTGTACTGTTTTAAATACTTCTCGCGTGATTGTTGAGGGAGGAATAGTTATTTGTTATACAAGAGTGCAAAGTTGCTTTTTAACCGCGTGTTCAATTTTGATGACCGAGCAAGCGAAGGATTCTAAAATTGAATCACGAGCGCAGCGAGTGATTTAAAATTAGAATCCTGAGCGTTAGCGAGGGAATCAAAAGGGCACAAGGTGAAAAATTCTTTGCACTCGAGTGCAACACGTAACTTTTCATTCCACCTCAGCGAGGAAATGCCTAAATGCAAAAAAAAAAACGTTTACAATCACAAGATAAGTACTTTTATTTCAGTTTAGGTATTAACTACTACATTATGATAGGTAAGTATTACAGAATAATCTTTAAATTATAACAAAATAATACTTAGGTATATTTAAGAAAAATTGAAAATAGCGTTGCTACAGTTATTTAAATTGTGTGGAATATATTTGTTTGGTACTGTAATATTGGTGTTAGTCACTTGTGTACTGTTTTAAATACTTCTCGCGTGATTGTTGAGGGAGGAATAGTTATTTGTTATACAAGAGTGCAAAGTTGCTTTTTAACCGCGTGTTCAATTTTGATGACCGAGCAAGCGAAGGATTCTAAAATTGAATCACGAGCGCAGCGAGTGATTTAAAATTAGAATCCTGAGCGTTAGCGAGGGAATCAAAAGGGCACAAGGTGAAAAATTCTTTGCACTCGAGTGCAACACGTAACTTTTCATCCCACCATCTCGGAAAGAGTCATTTTGCTCTTCAATATCTGAGTGGAAAAGCCGTTTTTATTCACTAGAGGTTAAAGTAAATTTGAATTTAGAACATCGTGTGCACCAAGTTTGTGAATTAAAAAAATCATTATACCTATTTATTGCTACCTCTATGGTGCCAAATATGTATATCATACAATTTTTTTTTAATTTGTTAAAAACTCAAACTCGGAACCTTCTTAGTGTTCTTTTTTTAATTTGCTTTGTAGGCGGTACTTTACGCGGCATTTTTTCACGTCACTGTTAAACCTTATATTAAAAACAAGAAACTTGAAAACAAGTGAAAAAACTAAAATGAGTGATTCTAGCGACGAGGAAGTTTGTTTGACGCCAACAGAATTGACTGAAACTGTTAATAATGCGCAAATGATCTTTCTCCCTCAACAATCACGCGAGAAATACTTAAAACAGTACGTTATGTTCAACACGTGGCGACTAGCAAAAGGAGCCAAAACTTTCTCAGAAAACATTTTGCTGGCATATTTTATAGAATTGTCCGAGAACAAGAAAGCAAGCACTCGACAAACAGTACACAAGTGACTAACACCAATATTACAGTATCCAACAAAAATATTACACTCAATTTAAATAACTGTAGCAACGTTATTTTCAATTTTTATTAATTATACCTAAGTATTATTTTGTTATAATTTAAAGATTATTCTGTAATACTTACCTGTCATAATGTAGTAGTTAGTACCTAAACTGAAATAAAAGTAGCTATCTTGTGATTGTCAACGGTTTTATTTGCATTTAGTCATTTCCTCGCTGAGGTGGAATGAAAAGTTACGTGTTGCACTCGAGTGCAAAGATTTTTCACCTCGTGCTCTTTTGATTCCCTCGCTAACGCTCAGGATTCTAATTTTGAATCACTCGCTGCGCTCGTGATTCAATTTTAGAATCCTTCGCTTGCTCGGTCATCAAAATTGAACACGCGGTTAAAAAGCAACTTTGCACTCTTGTATAACAAATAACTATTTCATTCCACCTCAGCGAGGAAATGACTAAATGCAAATAAAACCGTTGACAATCACAAGATAGCTACTTTAATACCAGTTTAGGTATTAACTACTACATTATGACAGTATTACAGAATAATCTTTAAATTATAACAAGATAATACTTAGGTATAATTAATAAAAATTTAAAGTAACGTTGCTACAGTTATTTAAATTGAGTGTAATATTTTTGTTGGGTACTGTAATATTGGTGTTAGTCACTTGTGTACTGTTTGTCGAGTGCTTGCTTTCTTGTTCTCGGACAATTCTATAAAATATGCCAGCAAAATGTTTTCTGAGAAAGTTTTGGCTCCTTTTGCTAGTCGCCACGTGTTGAACATAACGTACTGTTTTAAGTATTTCTCGCGTGATTGTTGAGGGAGAAAGATCATTTGCGCATTATTAACAGTTTCAGTCAATTCTGTTGGCGTCAAACAAACTTCCTCGTCGCTAGAATCACTCATTTTAGTTTTTTCACTTGTTTTCAAGTTTCTTGTTTTTAATATAAGGTTTAACAATGACATGAAAAAATGCCGCGTAAAGACCCGCCAACAAAGCAAATTGAAAAAAGAACACCAAGAAGGTTCCGAGTTTGAGTCTTTAACAAATTAAAAAAATGTTGTATGATATATTCGGCACCAATGGTAGCAATAAACAGGTTTAATGATTTTTTTAATTCACAAACTTGGTGCACACGATGTTCTAAATTCAAAATTTACTTTAACCTCTAGTGAATAAAAACGGCTTTTCCACTCAAATATTGAAGAGCAAAATGACTCTTTCCGAGATGGTGGGATGAAAATTCATTTGCGCATTATTAACAGTTTCAGTCAATTCTGCTGGCGTCAAACAAACTTCCTCGTCGCCAGAATCACTCATTTTAGTTTTTTCACTTGTTTCCAAGTTTCTTGTTTTTAATATAAGGTTAAACAATGACGTGAAAAAATGCCGCGGAAAGAACCGCCTACAAAGCAAATTGAAAATAGAACACCAAGAAGGTTCCGAGTCTGAGTTTTTAACAAATAAAAAAGTTGTATGATACTAGCTGACCCGGCAACCGTTGTTTTGCCATTTAATTTTTTTTATCACTTAGAGGTATGAAAAATAGATGTTGGCCGATTCTCAGACCTACTCAATATGCTCACAAAATTTCATGAGAATCGGTCAAGCCGTTTCGGAGGAGTATGGCAACGAAAACTGTGACACGAGAATTTTATATATTAGATATTCGGCACCATAGAGGTAGCAATAAATAGGTTTAATGTTTTATTAATTCACAAACTTAGTGCACACGATGTTCTAAATTCAATTTACTTTATCTTCTAGAGAATAAAAACGGCTTTTGCACTCAGATATTGAAGAGCAAAAATACTCTTTCCGAGATGGTGGGATGAAAATCATTTTGTTTGGGGGTCACCAGTGACCACCATGGCGCACAATGTGAATATAAAAAATATATACAACAACATCACATACATTGATCTGACTCCGTGGTAAGTAGTTAAAGCACTTGTGTTGCAAACATCAGAATAAACAGTGGTATTACAAATAAACTTAAATAAATACATTTAACAGCCAGACCAGTACAAACAGACATGTTCATGCACTCAAATGTTTGTACAGTGCGGGGATCGAACCCGCGACGTCTTGGTTAATAGTCAACTTGACCATTAGGTACACCAAAGTGGTCGTCAAAGTAACATACTCACCAACGATCTCAATATTGTTGATCGTAATATTGTGGTCACCAAAGTGGTGGTCAATCTTTATTGTACAACATGAAAAAAAAACAGACAAATTGAGTTTGAACCTTTGTATTTGTGTGTGTCTGTGGCATCGTAGCTAACATCGCAGTAACAAACGGAGGTACCGATTTAAGTGCACAGTTTTTTGACGTGACAACGTCTTAAATTAGGTTGTGGCTCGGCGTCACTCATGAAAAAGTGTAACGCCCGCTCACGTCTGTTACGATGAGTCACCGAACGAGAGAGAGGCCCGCCGGACCGGCGAATGCCTTGCGTCTCTCTCCCACTCAAACATGATCGGTCCGCCGCCGCGCGCGCAGCACTAGAGAATTAGGCGCGTTGAAAAGACGTTGTTGTCACGTAAAATCTTCGCCCGTAAAACTGACTTTACAGGCAACCATTTTTTTTTCATCCCACCATCTCGGAAAGAGTCATTTTGCTCTTCAATATCTGAGTGGAAAAGCCGTTTTTATTCACTAGAGGTTAAAGTAAATTTGAATTTAGAACATCGTGTGCACCAAGTTTGTGAATTAAAAAAATCATTAAACCTATTTATTGCTACCTCTATGGTGCCAATTATATCATACAATTTTTTTTTAATTTGTTAAAAACTCAAACTCGGAACCTTCTTAGTGTTCTTTTTTCAAATTGCTTTGTAGGCGGTACTTTACGCGGCATTTTCTCACGTCATTGTTAAACCTTATATTAAAAACAAGAAACTTGAATAAGTGAAAAAACTACAATGAGTGATTCTAGCGACGAGTAAGTTTGTTTGACGCCAACAGAATTGACTGAAACTGTTAATAATGCGCAAATGATCTTTCTCCCTCAACAATCACGCGAGAAGTACTTAAAACAGTACGTTATGTTCAACACGTGGCGACTAGCAAAAGGAGCCAAAACTTTCTCAGAAAACGTTTTGCTGGCATATTTTATAGAGTTATCCGAGAACAAGAAAGCAAGCACTCGACAAACAGTACAAAAGTGACTAACACCAATATTACAGTACCCAACAAAAATATTACACTCAATTTAAATAACTGTAGCAACGTTACTTTCAATTTTTATTAATTATACCTAAGTATTATTTTGTTATAATTTAAAGATTATTCTGTAATACTTACCTGTCATAATGTAGTAGTTAATACCTAAACTGAAATAAAAGTAGCTATCTTGTGATTGTCAACGGTTTTATTTGCATTTAGTCATTTCCTCGCTGAGGTGGAATGAAAAGTTACGTGTTGCACTCGAGTGCAAAGATTTTTCACCTCGTGCTCTTTTGATTCCCTCGCTAACGCTCAGGATTCTAATTTTGAATCACTCGCTGCGCTCGTGATTCAATTTTAGAATCCTTCGCTTGCTCGGTCATCAAAATTGAACACGCGGTTAAAAAGCAACTTTGCACTCTTGTATAACAAATAACTATTTATTCAAAAGATAAATTCAATCACGGTTGTTCTTAGCTATGGCTTATCAAAAACCGTCCAGCCGTTGAAGCTCACCAGCTGTTTTCGTGGCTCAATTTATAACAAATTATAACACCCCTTTTTTTCGTCGGGGGTGTAAAAAAGCAAACGACAGTTTTTAGGCCATGCTTTTGTGACGTCATCATGTGTATGTAGAGAAGGAAAGCATATCGAATGTAGTTTTAATTAAAAAACTAAAAAAACACGCACAGAAGTATGAACACGTCATAAAGTGCACCCCACGCTTTTTACTCTACTGTACTATAAATTCCGTGTACTCAGAAATTCTTTTCTCTTTTATAGTTAGCAGTTAGCAGTAAAAGCGTGTTTTTTTAGTTTTTTAAACTATTTTTTTTTAGTTAGTTCATAAGGATAATGGAAAACTCTTATCAAATTATTGCATTGTCATCGGTACTCAATACGTATGCAAAGTTTCAAATTAATCCGATTTCTGGAAGTTGGTGAAAATTGAGCTCAAAAATTCCTATACATACATTCATAAATACATATACCCCGATCTAATAAAAGCGCGTTTAAAGTTATCCTATGGCCTTCAAATACACTATTATCTGGGTTCCACTTGATTAGGCAACCGTGACCACAGAGTAGCACATATTTTTGTCCCTAGACAGCGACATGTATATGGGTAATTGTGTATTCTGTGCAGATAAAATAGACAAAACATTTATTATTCAAACTCTTTTTGTTGCTCAAATAAATGGTGAAATTATAAAACAGGTTGATTTTAGTATCCTACTTCTAACCCCCTACGAAAAAGAGGGGTGAGACCACAGAAGAAGAAAACTACTCTTTGTACGTAAGAGAAGAAGGCGTAAGTGTGCGGGGGGCGAGTCGGCATAATAGGCACGATGACGCCTATCTTAAATTTTTTCAAGACCATAGCGTTTAAAAAACATAGCCCCTATGAAGTTAATAAAACCAATATATTTACAAAATGCTGTAGAAACCAATTTTTAAACACACAAAATACAATAAATATTCGGTCTATTGACTCCGATTTCTGATACACTACCATGACGCCACGTTTTTGTATTCCCATACAAAATGTATGGAGGCAGACCATTTTGACAGATAATAAAGAGTATGTCAGCGATTGGTGGTGACATCTAGCCTCTTGTGCACACGACAGCGCAATAGGCGTGTTTCCGCTATGAAAGAAATATTCAAAAACTGATTTTCTCTAAAATAATTCATAATTTCAGATGCCTTTGCACTAATATTTTTCTGCAGTTCGTATTATTTGATTTTTAATTGGAATTCAAATGATAATTAGTCACTCAGTCGGCATTGCACGCGGTGACGTCAAAGTTTGTTATTCCCATACAAGCTCTATGAAGAAAAGCGTTTAAACATTTAATAAAAAGTACGTCAACGATTGGTGGTGTCAACTACCGTATTTCTTGATATTGAGCGTGTCAGTCAGTGACAGTAACTGTCGGAGACGAATTTAGCAAAACAATGAAAAACATATTTGGTTTAGATTCTTAATGAGCTCATAACTTAAGGGTTAGTGTTATTAAAAGAGCTTATGCTCTTTTGTGACAATTTTGATCAATCAAAACTCGTTTTTTTATTGTTATTTAATGTAAATGTGTGAATTTGGTTACACTAGGTCTCGCACAAATCAGCGATCATGCTAAATCTAGGTTATTAGTTTTATCCGTGGATGAAATTGACACAAGCATGTCGTGTCTATCAATGGTCGGTTTTTCATAGGAAAAATCTGAATCCACAAAAAGCTGTTTTTTATTTTTTATTTGGGATAAGTTTGCTCTTGACCCAAGACTAAGCCCAACGAGGTAAAAACTGAGTCTACGATGGAGCGAGTTCACCTAGAAGATGCCTGTTCACTCTTTCTTTGAAAATTACTAGGTTGTAATTGCAGGGAAACACTGACGCAGGTAGTGTGTTTCACTCTTTTGCAGTGCGCATCAGGAATGTAGATGTGAAGCGCTTGGTTCGTATCAGTGGAACATTGACACGGTACGAAAGTGACATGTTTTTAGTATGAAACTGTCAGTTATTTAACTTTCATACTCGTATAACGATAGATAGGATATTGAGAGTGGCAACCAAAGCGTAGTGAACCATTCTTAATTTATTAGTATGCACTCACGTACACACACATTTCGCGACGGAAATGCATTAAATTAAGGCAATGTTGACAAGCATGTCTTACGTCAAACGTAAGACAGTATTGACAAACGATTCTAGATCAGATTTAGCCAGTTAATTCGGTCACAAATAGGAACAACACACTCCATTGATCCGACAAACTTTATTCTGAGACGCGGATGTGCATTTCAAACAAGAATAGCGAAATTGGGTCTTGTACGAAGACATTATATGGAATACAGAATAGCCTCCATTGCACAATTTACACAAAAAAAAAACAAGTTTTTCAATATTTACACGATTGAGGCGGTCTTTTTGCTTAAAGTGGCTTAAATCACATTCGGAATTGAAGACTTTGTGATAAAATAAATTATTTTTTATTAAAAGACTTACATGGACCACTTTTACACGTCCCAACATATAAATTAACCCTACCACCGCTTCGGTACAATTTGGGCCAGTGCTGAGAAGAAGCGGCGCAAGAAACTCAGTCACTATTGTCATTGCCTCTTTTCAAATTTGATTTACAATAATTGTAATTGTTTTCATTTAAACATTTCCATATATCTTTGTCAATTTTATAATATTCTTCCGAATAATACATACACACATACACATTTACAACTGTTTGAAATAAATCTAAAGGCAATTAAATTAAATATTCAGTGTCAGTCAAAATGATATCTTCTAATATATAAAATTCTCGTGTCACAGTTTTCGTTGCCATACTCCTCCGAAACGGCTTGACCGATTCTCATGAAATTTTGTGAGCATATTGAGTAGGTCTGAGAATCGGCCAACATCTATTTTTCATACACCTTAGTGATAATAATTTATATGGCATAACAACGTTTGCCGGGTCAGCTAGTACATTATATATCCATAAATGAGTGACCTTATGAAGCCTAAAATGTAGAACGCCAAGCAATACGTTTGGTGCAGTGGTCTACATGTCGGACTTCTAAAACCAAGAGTCGCGGGTTCGATCCTCGCACAGTACAAGCATATGTGTGCATGAACATGTGTGTTTGTACTGGTCTGGGTGTTTTATGTGTATTTATTAACAAAAAAAAAGTATTTAAGTATGTTTATCCGTTGTCTAGTAACCATAACACAAGCCTCGTAGCTTAATTTGGGACTAGAGAATTAGTGTGATTGTTGTGAAAAAAAAAAAATTTTTTGTCTAGCGTTGAAGTAATCCAAATTGCTATTTTTAGGAAAGAAGTGTAACTTTTTTCGGACGTATACCTACTAGGTTTTCATAAATGTATTGCGAGTAAACTGTAAGTATTAACTTCTTTCAACAATTCCCTAAGTGTTTCATCTGATTTTCAAGTAAATAATAAGTAGAAAATTGTCTTTGGTACCCATCTAGGTAAGAAATGGAAGGGTCATCATTGATGGAATCAGGCGTTACTTTGCGGAAATCCATGACTAAAGCTGAAAAAGAGGATTATTTTGCTTTAAATTTCCATTAAACGACGCCAGCGCAGGATCTAAAATACATCCAACTGTATTCACCTGGAAAAGCTAGAGCAGGAAGTCGCAGGACCCACGATACCTACAACTAACGACGTGACACATAAGATGCATCTGGAAACACAACACTGACATTAACAAAACGCTTAGTAGAAATTTAAAGCAAAATAATCCTCTTTTTCAGCTTGAGGGTCATCATTGCAATTACTATCGTCCATCGTTTATATTGGTCACTCAGTCTAGTCGAATATAATGGCAGCCAACAAAGTTCAATCAATAAAATTACATTTAGTGATGTGACCTTCAGATAACGGCTGGGATAGGGGAGACCGATCCCTTGATGACGTCACTGTTCTACTTTATATAAGGCCACGAGCGAATACTGTATAATCTATGGGCTTTTTATAGTATGGCCTTGGGTATCGCATGAAGGTTATAGTTATAACCTCCTGAGACCTAGGATTTATTTAATTTATCAATTAATCTTGCACTTGACTGACCGCATAGGATGTATTAATAAATAATTATAATAATAAATATTTTACAACAATCACACCAATTCTCTAGTCCAAAATTAAGCTACGACGCTTGTGTTATGGGTTTATGGGACAACGGATTAACATACTTAAATACTTTTTTTGTAAATAATTACATAATATACATACCCCGACCAGTACAAACACACATGTTCATGCACACATATGCTTGTACTGTGCGGGAATTGAACCCGCGACCCTTGGTTTAGAAGTCCGACAAGTTGACCACTGCACCGAGCGGTCGTCAATTCTTGCCTTTTCACAGAAAAGTTTATATGAGCGGCACATAATAAATCTATAAATATATTTTTGTAACATCGTTCACAGGAAAAGATATAAAGCATGCGAATATAATATCAACGGCCTGAACTGATCATTCCCAGAAATCTTTAGTGGCCTAGGCAGGCTGCTAGCCTTCTGGGAGGACTTGGGCTGGTTGGAATAGAGGCACATATGTGAGCATTAACTTAACAATGAACAAAGGCCGGTCGTATTGGAAGCGACGCCCTTTAAGTAGTGATAAAATCTTAAAATAATAACTCAATAGTCTTTTACATAACAAAACAAAATTCTCAAAAGAACATCTGGGGAAAAAAAAAAAAAACACGCACAATGGCCCAATCGTGAGGCTAAGTGCGAAAAAAAACCCTGCAAAACTAACTAACTAACTAACTATATCAACGGCCGATCTGACATATTTTATGTGGAGATTTATTTATAGTCAGCAATGTCAAGGATTGCAAAAAATCGGCCAAGTGCGTATAGGACTCGGACAAAATAGGTTCTCTAAAAATAGTTATGGCCGGTATTAATATTTTATCTACCTTTCATCATCAGCCTATATACGTCCCACTGCTGGGCACAGGCCTCACCTCAACTATGAGGTGGTGCGAGCCATACTCCACCACGCGGGCTCAGTGCGGATTGGTGGAGGGGTTGTGTGTAAGGTAAGTGACCAACCTTACTGTCAGATGTTATTAAGCCGCCCGAGGGCCTCCGACCAGGCTTCACGACTAATATCTATCGATATTAACCGGGACCAACAGCTTAACGTGCCTTCCGAAGCACGGAGATGCTTGTAAATAGACGTCACTTTTATGGTCAGAATGGTCACCCATCCCAAACATGACCGCGCCGTAGGTTGCTTAACTTTTGGTATCACTACCAAAGCGCTGCAATCGCTGCGCCACAAGCACCTCATCTACCTTTGACTTAAAGTAAAGTAACGTGAATTAGTTTAGTAAAATTAAGGATACACTAGGGGACAAATGTCCCACGACATGTATAGGCGACATGTCAAGCGAAGCCGGCTGATTCCGCCTGACATATCTGGCGACATCGCGCGACTTAGCAAAGTCAGGCAAAGTCGTGCGACTTCGCGAAACTTCGCCTAACATATCTGGCGATTTCGCGAAGTTTTGTTTTACAAGGCAGTCGTACCACCCACCGTCGTAGTGTTTGTTGGCTGCGGCCTACATAATTATAAGTCAAAGAAGAAAAAGAAAAAAGACAAGAAGATGGTGGGTTAGTAAGTAATTACAGCGAAAAACGTTGCCAGACATGTCGAGCGAAGTCCGGCAACGTCTTGCTACCTCACCCGACGTCGCTGGCGACCCGTGTCGCGCAATGTTGCCAGACATGTCGACCGAAGTCCGGCAACGTCGCGCTACCTCACCCGACGTCGCTGGCGACCCGTGTCGCGCGATGTAGCCAGACATGTCGACCGAAGTCCGGCAACGTCGCGCTACCTCACCCGACGTCGCTGGCGACCCGTGTCGCGCGATGTTGCCAGACATGTCGAGCGAAGTCCGGCAACGTCTTGCTACCTCACCCGACGTCGCTGGCGACCCGTGTCGCGCGTTGTTGCCAGCATAAGTCAATGTTTTTACTCTTTATTATCATGTAAATAGCCGTTACAAAACACTTAAGTAACTTAGTACAAATAAACCACAAGGATTAGAATAGAAATGAAAGTTACAGTTATTTAACCTCAGCTAATTGTATAAAACGGGCAGTTTTCTATCTTCCAGTCAAAGGTATTGGAACCAGCCGTTAGAAAAGTAAAAAAACACCTTTTCTCTTGATGAAATAATTAATTACTTTTGACCCTCGACGAAAATAGCGATGTGTTACTATGAGGTTGTGTCTGTGTGCCTGTGGCAGGCCTCTCTCACTCGATGTACTTGCGCGCGATAATAGCCTACTCTCGCCCGCACCGACGGCGGTGCGAATTCAGTGGGCTGCCAACAACCGTCGGACGCGCTCACGACGCACTATAATTATTCGTGTTACGCTTACGATCAATTTAGTTTTCATGCTAACCAAATTAGTAATCTGTGCTTGTTAAACGTTAGCTTTATTTAAGTTTTTGAGTTATGAATGAGGAAGTCAAAAGTGGCTCCAAATGGTTCGTGTAATACCTATTACACACGGTGCTGCTCGCCAGTTCTGTTAGCTTGATCTTGGCTTGACACGCTACTCGCGTGTCTAAATAAGCTTTTATTTTCCTTATACACAATAGGGTATTTGACGGATTTTTTTTATTGACTTAAAATGTTTATAGCAACACAACATGGGAAGGTACTTATTTTTAAATACCTTAATTTCAGCGATAAAGAGCATCAGACTTTCTAATTAGACATGGAGACCGCTACCAGTCAGTGACGTCACATGCTCGTAGCGCCATACTCTCACCGTAGAAAATTTCGTTTTAGAAAGAGATAGCAAGAGTCACTATTAAGTAGCTCATAATTCGCTTGTTATACCTAATACAGGCTAAATTTCTTATTTCACATTTGTTATTCAATAATATTTTATTATTTCAACAACAGTCAATCAAATACCATTTTAGGAAAATGTCGTTAAAATTTTTTTACCGAAAGTGTCCAACCCTAGTTCGATTGTCTCAACGTCTCACGTCACGTGGTCTCGCGCAGCTGCGAAGCAATAGTGACATTATACTCAGAGTTGTAGCATTTTTGTACGCGGCAGAAAAAGTAGTCTATTAACGTTGTAGGTATCGAAATTTTTCAATAGAGTGATTTTTTTGTTACGTAGTAACTATTTAGTAATGTGTGCCTGTGGCATCTTAGCTCCCAAACCGATGGATCGATTTCAGTGCGTTTTTTTTACGCGGAAGATTTATTTTTTATTTATATATTTTCCAAACTTATACCTATAATTGGCATGATGACACCTATCTTAAATATTTTCAAGACCATGGCGTTTAAAAAACATAGCCCCGATGAAGTTAATGCAACCAATATATTTTCAAAAAGCTGTAGTAACCAATTTTTAAACACACAAAACTCAATAAATATTCGGTCATTGACTCCGATTTCTGATACATGACCGTGACGTCACGTTCACATAGTCCCATTCAAAATCTATGGAGGTAAACCGTTTTGACAGATAATAAAAAGTATGTCAACGATTGGTGGTGTCGTCTAGCTTATTACAGGATAATCATAACACCCAATGTGATAGTACTCGTATAACTAAATTTTAATCAAAGTGGTCATTAGCTATGGCTGGTCAAAATCCTTCTAGTCGTTGAAGCCTATCAGCTGTTTTCCTAGCTCATATCGCGAGTTTTGAAATTAAAACTTTTATCTCTTGGCAAAATTGGAAATCTAGGTAAATCTAGGAATCTTCAAAGCTAGAGTAAACAGGCATCTTCCAGGTGTGCTCGCTCCATCGTAGACTCAGTCTTTGCCTCGTTGGGCTTGGGTCAAGAGCAAACCTATCCCAAATATAAAAAAAAATGTAATAAATTGTTCATTATTTTAGCACATCCACATCCAGACGCGGAGGAGGTATGGAAACCTTCATTTATGACGTTACGTACCTGGGATAGGTATGACTGAATAAATCAATGTGAATTTCAAATAATCCATACCTTTTTTTACCTTACAGGGCAGAAAATGTTTTACAACAACCGCATACATTTTTTTTTATATTGAAATGTTGGACGTGTTTTAAAACAGAAGTTATAGAAAAATGTTAGGTACATAATCTGGACACACCCTTAGGCTTATCACGTACGAACTTGATGGCTTACAGAAGAATAAGGGGCTAATTCTGCTAACAAATCGTTACTTTGGAACGAAATCGTAATTCATTTGCCTGATTATGAGTCATAATCAGGCGATTGATTAAAATAATAATTTACGAAAAACCGGTATGAATCCCCAAAATAAGCCGATAATGCCGGTATATCGGTATTACCTAATACTGGTTTCCATGCCCTAATTATAACATTTCGTCCATACGTCGTCCATCGTTATAAGCGTGTGAAAATCTATAAACAATTGGCTAGACGACACCACCAATCGTTGACATACTTTTTATTATCTGTCAAAACGGTCTGCCTCCATAGATTTTGTATGGGAATAATGAACGTGACGTCACTAGAAATCGGAGTCAATTGACCGAATTTTTATTGAGTTTTGTGTGTTTAAAAATTGGTTTCGACAGCTTTTTGGAAATAAACTGGTTATAATTACTTCATAGGGGCTATGTTTTTTAAACGCCATGGTCTTGAAAATATTTAAGATAGCTGTCATCATGCCAATTAGATTTACATAAGTAGCTCTGTAAGGTATTATGTGGTTGGTTATGCAATAAATAAAATAAATAAATAAATATTTCACAACAAACACACCAATTCTCTAGTCCCAAATTAAGCTACGAGGCTTGTGTTATGGGTACTAGACAACGGATAAACATACTTAAATACTTTTTTTTGTAAATAAATACATATTATACATAGAAAACACCCAGACCAGTACAAACACACATGTTCATGCACACTTATGCTTGTACTGTGCGGGGATCGAACCCGCGACCCTTGGTTTTAGAAGTCCGACATGTGGACCACTGCACCAAGCGGTTGTCAAATAAAATGAACTGTCTTAAACAGGCGATGCGAATGCGATTTTTTCACGATCGATTAGCGGAATTTGCGCCCTGTTCAGCGGCGTAAGCAGGAACATTATCGTAACGTATCCGCATAGGAGTTTAACGCGGGAAACGAAAGGAGTATAGGAGTAAGGTGGGCTCTTTCTCTTAATTTTCTAAATTGATTTTTCGTGGCGTATTATTGTGATATTGAGGTGGAGTTACCGAAGGAAAACAATGAAGTAAATGTAAGAAATAGAGTCAGGTGCTCCGTACTGATCCGATCGATATTCCCGCGTAAAATTCTATTTCTTGAGCATTGAAATTATTAATGTTAGGGTTTAGTTTGTAAGTAGGAAGTAGTTGTAAGAAAGTAGTTTGAAGAATTAATTAATTAGAAGAGTATTACCAAAGTCCAGGCTGTATGGTATTAACCTTTGCCTTTTCCAAATAAGCAAGTGGAAAGAAGCGCACCAAAAAAAAGTATCCGTATAGTCCAAACGTCAGAAACTGACAGATTCTCCATACAAATTGACAAGTTAACGATAGGTAAACGCTACGAATACGTTAAGGTACGGACAGACGTGCTCAAAAAAAAGAATGCTCATAAGCTTGCTTAAAATTAGCATGCTCTGCAACTGTTCACATTTGCCAGCAATAAGCATGCTTGTTTTAAGCACACTCATAAATAAGCATGCTTAAAGCAAACGTACGGACAGACGTACTTATTTGGCACCTCTATCTCGGCCAAAATGGATATACACAGTTATAGTGACAGTGCTATCCGCACAGAACTCAATATAATAATCATATTGCTTGCAACGGAATTGATAAAGTACCGTCAACAACGTTACAACTGTCGCGCATCGAGATCGAATCGATAATAGCATGCTAATAAGCAAACCTGTTCAGACGTGCTCGGAGCACGCCCCCTTCCACCCGCGCCTCAGGTAGCATGCTAGAAAATCAAACGTCGGTTGATTTTTCAGCATGCTCTAAATAAGCTTGCTCATAACTAGCAATGTTGTGTCACACGTGCTACTAATGAGCACTTGCTCAATAAAAGCATGCTTTCATGCTAGTAATGAGCACGTCTGTCCGTACCTTTACGATAGTTGTACGTGCTCACCCCACAGTGGCTGTGGCCGACGGACAAAAAGTAGATATCTAAGGTCGGTCGTGTGACCTTTCGAAGGTCAAAAAGCGATATCCCATTAATTTTAAGCCAGACTTTTAATAGGAAGAAAAAAACATATAATTTATGATGCCTGTGTCTCAATCTAAGGATGGGATGGCAACATGAAATGACTATAGATTTTTTTTTTTCGGTTTAAAAAATCCGTACTTACATACTAATATTATAAATGCGATAGTTACTCTGTCTGTCCGTCTGTTAGTCAATCACGCCTAAACTACTGAACCAATTTGCATGAAATTTGGTATGGAGATATTTTGATGCCCGAGAAAGGACATGGGCTACTTTTTAGCGCGGGTAAATGACGCAATCCCATGGGAAAATTCAGGTGCGCCGATCGCTTTTTCGCCTAAACTACTCGTACTGAACAGATTTAAATGAAATTTGGTAAGGAGATAGTTTGAGACTTATAAAAGTACATGACTTATTTTTGACCGTGGTAAACCATCGCATTCTCGAAAGAAAATACTATACTTTTCGGGGAATCTCCTAAATTACCAAAGATTTGAATGATATTTGGATAAATTTAGTTTTACGGTAAAACAACACATTCCAAAAAAACTACCCAACGCTGACAAAGTTGCGGGTAAAAGCTAGTACTTACTAAATGAATAATAAAACTGGTGACTGATTAAGAAAATGTTTTTAATTTCTTCTGTTTCCTAAAAATCTGTTGATCTTGGGTTTTTAAATAATCATGTTGGCTAGGAGAATACGTTATTCTTGCACCACGTTACGTCAAATCAGAAAAAAGCATTTGTCCTCTAGAGATACAGAAGCATCCCGAGAGATTTATTTTGTGGTGTGTATTTTGAGGCGATTTATTCATTCGACTGAAATAAAACACTTGTTGATAAGTGGTTTTTAGTTGAAAAAGGTTTTTTATTTTCTTTAACTTTGTATAGCCCTTGAAAAGTTGAGACAAGACAACGTGTTATAAAATACGATTAATTTAAATTACATCCTACTTAAATAAGTTATGTATAAACCTAGCCTGTTAAACAATTACAGAAAGAGTTAGGTATACTCTTTGAGGAATTGAATGTAGACAATTTCCGATAAATCAAATACCTACACATAAGAAGGTATAAAAAAAGTGTAAAGTTCCTTATAGCCGATTTCGACCCCGGCGGCCAATCGAAACAGAGATCGACCAACTGCGCGGGAGATATTATAGTGCATAAATCAATGTGAAGTGTGAGCGCAATACACAGGCACAGATTACTAAATAGTTACTACGTAACAGATAAATCACCCCATTGAAAAATTTCCATACCTACAGCGTTAATAGACAACTTTTTCTGCCGCGTACAAAAATGAACCTACAACTCTGAGTATAATGTCACTATTGCTTCGCAGCTGCGCGAGACCACGTGACGTGAGACGTTGAGACAATCGAACTAGGGTTGGACACTTTCGGTAAAAATATTTCAACGACATTTTCCTAAAATGGTATTTGATTGACTGTTGTTGAAATAATATAATATTATTGAATAACAAATGTGAAATAAGAAATTCAGCCTGTATTAGGTAAAACAAGCGAATTATGAGCTACTTAATTGTGACTCTTGCTATCTCTTTCTAAAACGAAATTTTCTACGGTGAGAGTATGGCGCTACGATCATGTGATGTCACTGACTGGTAGCGGTCTCCATGTCTAATTAGAAAGTCTCTATATCGCTGAAATTAAGGTATTTAAAAATAAGTACCTTCCTATGTTGTGTTGCTATAAACATTTTAAGTTAAAAAAATCCGTCAAATACCCTATTGTGTATTATGAAAATAAAAGCATATTTAGACACGCAGTAGCGTGTCTAGCCAAGACCAAGCTAACAGAAATGGCGAGCAGCACCGTGTGTAATAGGTATTACACGAACCATTTGGAGCCACTTTTGACTTCCTCATTCATAACTCAAAAACTATTTATCTTAAATAAAGCTAACGTTTGTTCAAGCACAGATTACTAATTTGGTTCGTATGAAAACTAAATTGATCGTAAGCGTAACACGAATAATTATAGTGCGTCGTGAGCGTGTCCGACGGTTGTTGGAAGCCCACTGAATTCGCACCGACGTCAGTGCGGGCGAGAGTAGGCTATTATCGCGCGCAAGTACATCGAGTGAGAGAGGCCTGACACAGGTGCACTTAATGTTCCATCGCTCTCAAAGTTCGGTGAGACGGCAATCCGTCATGACCGGAGAGAGATACCATCCGTACCGCGCAATGTTCCACTGATACGAACCAAGCGCTTCTCATCTACATTCCTATTGCACATTGCAAAAGAGTGGAACTCACTACCTGCGTTAGTGTTTCCCTGCAATTACAACCTAGTAATTTTCAAAGCTAGAGTGAACAGGCATCTTCTAGGCGAGCTCGCTCCATCGTAGACTCAGTCTTTGCCTAGTTGAGCTTTGTCTTGGGTCAAGAGCTTAAAAGGAGATACTGACCGCATCTTGTTTAAGCTTATCTTTGTAAGAGAAAAATAAATATTTTGTATTTGTAAGAGCAATCATTATCACAAATAAAAAAAAGAGCGAAGGACCAACGGCTTAACGTGCTTGAAAATCGCAAAAACCATTTTTGACCAACCATATGCGAGTATATTGCTTCTATAATATCATGATTAACTATTCTGAATTAGCTTTTGACAAGTGATTGTTTGGAATTTACAAACAATAATTTTATTTCAATGCACACGGCTTTGAAGTCTGACATACATATCTACCAGTATGGACGGTAAACAAAGATAATTGGGACGATGACACCTATCTTAAATATTTTACAAAACCATGGCGTTTAAAAAAACATAGCTCTAAACATTTTTCCAAAATGCTGTAGAAACCAATTTTTATACATACAAAACTCAATAAATATTCGGTCAATTGACTCCGATTTCTGATACATGACCGTGACGTCACGATCATGTATTCCCATACAAAATCTATGGAGGCAGACCGTTTTGACAGATAATAAAAAGTATGTCAACGATTGGTGGTGTCATCTAGCCAATTGAATTGAACTTTCAATTCGTCAACTGTCAATGTATCGTCAACAAAACTACACACGCTTTTAAATCTACACTAATACTTTATTATAACGAGAAAATTCTATTTTTAAGCTATTGCATAGCTTTTATCGCGGGCTTTGAGCGCGGCGACCGAATCAAGAAATTTCGTAACAGTGAGATGACATTCTAAACAGATGCCTGTGTTTATGTACAAAGTTACAGATTTTATAAATAATAATAGTCCTCCAGGCCGATTTCGACCACGGCGGCCAATCTCAACAGAGATCAGCCAACTACGCAGGAGATATTATAGTGCACAAGTATGAGCGCAATACACAGGTGCACTCACTGTTCCATCACTCTCAAACTTCGGTGAGACGGCAATCCGACATGACCGGAGAGAGAGCATGCGCAGGACCAACGGCTTAACGTGCGCACCGAGGCACGGGGGTGTAACACCGCCAACTTCCCGACTCCGAGCTGTTTTTGAGAAATTCATGACAGAAAATCTCAGAAACAATTTTGGCTCGACCTGGGATTCGAACCCTGGACCTCTTGGATGTAAGGCAGAAACTTTGCCACTACACCAACGAGGCAGTCACAGATTTTATAAATATACATATTAGAAAGGACTTAACTTGTGAAAGCATTCACGCACTTAGCAGTATTTCCATGCAGCTTTTAAACCTTTCCATAAAGCATTTTTTGGTTATTTTCTTTCCGTTCTGGAATAGGCAAAGGATTTTATCCATACAGCTTGGACTTGAGTATATTATCTGCTAACCTAAGCCCTAACCTAACTCATTGAAATGCAAGGGTGTTTCACATTTCAATGCTCAAACAATGGAGTTAAACGCGCGAATATCGTTCGGATCAGTACGGAGCACCTCACTCTATTTCTTACATTTACTCCATTGTTTTCCATCAGTAACACATTATGATGATAACCCCACCTCACTATCACGATAATACGCCACGAAAAAACAATTTAGAAAACAGAACCCATCTTACTCCATTCGTTTTCCGCGTTAAACTCATTTCTTTCCACCAGTTGTATTCAAACTTTTTTTGTTTTTTTTTTCAGAATATGGAGCCCGTGCCAGTTCCTAAGCATCAGTACGGAAACTTTTACACAGGAGACTCATACATTGTTCTAAAAGTAAGTAATTTTTAATTTAAGTGTTATGTCTTTTCGAAAATAAGTAATTGTTCCTCAAAACGTCCTTACCACAAATAGATATATCTTATTAGTAAGATTGATCGAAATATAGCGGATATATTGTATGTAAGTTTAAGTAAGATTTATTGAAATATGGTGGTGACCACATTATGACAATAAATTAAAAAAAACGGTTGCCTGTAAAGTCGGTTTTACGGGCGAAGATTTTACGTGACACCGATCATGTTTGAGTGGGAGAGAGACGCAAGGCATTCGCCGGTCCGGCAGGCCTCTCTCTCGTTCGGTGACTCATCGTTACGTTACCGGGCGTTACACTTTTTCATGAGTGACTCCGAGCCGCAACCTAATTTAAGACGTTGTCACGTCAAAAATCGACAATACTAAGTTCATATTTATAAGTTTTAAATTGATAAAAGATTTTTAGACAAGCTTTGAACAATGTCTTATTTATGTTCTAAGGTCTCCCTCAAATCTCGAAATAAGACATTTTTACGCCAAATGGCCGATCACAGAGCACTATCATAAAAGTTTTAACATCTGTAATTATGTACACTTACCTGTCAATCACAAATAAACAAATTTGATTTTGAATCTCGACATACTCGTTATGTGTGTATACTGTCGAAATGTAAGACTCTCACACACATCTATACTAATATTACTGTTATGTTTGCATTAGACTTTCGACAAACTGAACCAGTAATAGTAAGGGGAACTAGGGCAGACATTGTAAAGTCTTGCCTTAAAAGTACCCCATTATGGAAGTTTGTGAAAATCTTAAATTTAACTACAAATATGAGAGCACATTTGGGGGGGGGGGGGGTACCTAATAGTCCTCCTGCACAAGTGTGAGCGCAATACACAAGTGCACTTTTCCATCACTCTCAAAGTTCGGTGAGACGGCAATCCGACATGGCCGGAGAGAGATCAGGCGCAGGACTAACGGCTTAACGTGCGCACCGACGCACGGGGGTGTAACACCGCCAACTTTTCCGACTCCGAGCTGTTTTTGAGAGATTCATTACAGAAAATCTCAGAAGCAATTTTGGCTCGACCTGGGATTCGTACCCAGGACCTCTCGGATATAAGACAGAAACTTTGCCACCACACCAACGAGGTAGTTAGACAAGCATTCAACTCTGTCCTATTTACTTATGAAAGTGTAGTAAAATGCAGAGCATATTCCATTTACTCAACTCTAATAGACCATTGCACTCAATATCTATCAAATTAAAAACAAACAATCTGCCAATAAATTTATTACAGTCTAGGATCAAAGATCTTGGCTAGCTCATGTCAAATTGTGTGTTTTGGCAAAGATCCAGTTTGTACGGTGGTTATTAACTCATCAGGCTACCATTTCTTGTTGCAAAATCACCCTTATGACAAGCGTATATTATGCCGAAGTTATTACCTTGAGGTGCTGTTGTGTTTACATACACCATTCAAAACACTATGGTATCATGTCAAAATAATACATTGTTAAACATTATGGATGGCCATCTTTTAAATTCTGTTAATTTTGTTGTTTTAAAAAAAAACCGGGGTAGTATTATTGACGTGACAACGTCTTATAAATTGGTTTGCCGGGTGACACTTCAAGAAACTGCGTTACGCTCCGCTCACGTTATGCGCTCACAATGAGAGCGAGTGAGAGGCACGCGTCCCTTCGACTCGGGCATGGTTAGCCCGCCTAAGAGCGAGTGAGACAGACATAAAAAGTGAAAGGCACGCGTGCCTTCCACTCGAGCACAGTTAACCCGCCTAAGAGCGAGAGAGACAGAGCGAGAGAGAGAGAGTGAGAGAGATAGGCATACACACCGGTTCATGTTATACGAATGAATATTCACATTAAAATTATTTTACCACTCAAAGTCGTTGTCACGTAAAACTTTCGCCCGTATACCGACTTTACAGGCAACCAATATTTTTTTTTTAATTTCGACTTTAGGTATCTATGGCTATGGAGCCCTAGCAATATTGAGTTGAACGTGTAGTGAATATCGGTGCAAGCGTTACTGAAAAATATCAAATTACTGTTGTGTCATATCAAAAAAAAATGACATAATCAGTTTGCGATATGGCTACGAACACAAGACACTTCATGGTGACTGAAATACGTAGGTACAGTAGCGGTCAGCGCCCCGTGGACACTTTCTAACGAAAATCGTTTGCATGCACTTCGACACTCGCGGAGCAATAAGCAAGCGGGATTACACGCGGAGCAATAAGCAAGCGGGATTACACGCGGAGCAATAAGCAAGCGGGATTACACGCGGAGCAATAAGCAAGCGGGATTACACGCGGAGCAATAAGCAAGCGGGATTACACGCGGAGCAATAAGCAAGCGGGATTACACGCGGAGCAATAAGCAAGCGGGATTACACGCGGAGCAATAAGCAAGCGGGATTACACGCGGAGCAATAAGCAAGCGGGATTGCGCGCAATGTGCAAATGATTTTGACCACTTTGGTGTAATGGTCAAGAAGTTGATTATTAACCAAAGGTCGCGGGTTCGATCCCCGCACTGTACAAACATTTGTGTGCATAAACATGTCTGTTTGTACTGGTCCGGGTGGTATATGTATTTATTTAAGTTTATTTGTAACACTGTTTATTCTGATATCTGTAACACAAGTGCTTTAGCTACTTACCACGGAGTCAGATCAATGTATGTGATGTCGTTGTATATTTATTTATTTATTTTCGCCTAAAGGTGTTGATGCGGGGCGGACCGCATGATCTGTCGAACTATTTTAGAATCGAGCAGGAAAGTTTTATGACCTAGTCTTGCTTAACATTAGATAATAAAACTTCTGGATGTTTGCTTACCAACTTTTAATATTCTGCATGACAGATCACTGATCTATTTTCGTAGAATTATAAACAGGACTACCGCTTCTTGCACCAAGATGACCAAGAGTTTATTTTAATATTTGAAAGAAAGATTATTTGCGACATCACACACATATATAGAGAAATTACAGTAAAAACAGGCACTTTAAAAAAAACAAACCCGAAAACACATCATAGACAAACAAAGGAGGCGAAACCACGAAAAAAAAACAACAAAAATAGCCAAAATAATAGTCTTCCTGGCCGATTTCGACCACGGCGGCCAATCCCAACAGAGATCAGCCAACTACGCAGGAGATATTATAGTGCACAAGTGTGAGCGCATTACACAGGTGCACTCACTGTTCCATCACTCTCAAAGTTCGGTGAGACGGCAATCCGACATGACCGGAGAGAGATCAGGCGCAGGACCAACGGCTTAACGTGCGCACCGAGGCACGGGGGTGTAACACCGCCAACTTCCCGACTCCGAGCTGTTTTTGAGATATTCATGACAGAAAATCTCAGAAACAATTTTTGTCTCGACCTGGGATTCGAACCCAGGACCTCTCGGATGTAAGACAGAAACTTTGCCACTACACCAACGAGGCAGTCAAATAGTCAATAGCCAAAATACCACACGGATGAGCTGTTTAAAAAAAAAACTTTTTTTTTCTTTATGGATTTGTGAGACGTAGTCATTATCAAGTTAAAAAAAAACTTTTTATACTTTATCCGAACTTGACGTACTCGTACATTTCACATCTGATACTGGGAATTAGGTGAAATTTTAATTTCTTATGAAATATTATTATTATTATTTACTTTATGGTGGACATGTAATATATTGATTATTAATTGTTATATTATATTAATTTTAATCGCATGACGACGAACGTTTTGCATATCGAAAAATCGATAAAACATGCTTGGCCATTTTGTTATTTTAACATCTCAAAAATGTATATGTACCATGTTTTATGCAAATAAAGATTATTATATTCTATTCTATTCTTTTAAACAGTTCGTCATACTTATTTAGTATATGTTATGTGTATTTATAAATATGTATTCTTATATAAATTTATTGTAGGTATATTTTATATTTAATCTCATGTGTCTTCTTGGTATTAAATAATAAACAATTGGCTAGACGACACCACCAATCGTTGACATACTTTTTATTATCTGTCAAAACGGTCTGCCTCCATAGATTTCGTATGGTAATAAATGATTGTGACGTCACGGTCATGTGTCAGAAATCGGAGTCAATTGACCGAATATTTATTGCGTTATGTGTGTTTAAAAATTGTTTTCTACAGCTTTTTTGAAATATATTGGTTGTATTAACTTCATAGGGGCTATGTTTTTTAAACACCATGTTCTTGACAATATTTAAGATAGGTGTCATCATCCCAATTTTAAGAAATAACTTTTTTAATGGCATTATTATATTTGTGTTTTCGCTTTTATTTATTTTGTCGCACCGCCCACTAATCATATCTGCTTAGCCCAAAGGTATGACTGGTAGAGAATGCCCTACGGCGTTAAGTCCACATTTTGTTCATAGTTTTGTTGCGCAATAAAGCTTAAATAAATAATTTTTCATTTTTTTTAAGTCTAAGTGTGTTCCTTATCTGTAAAAAATACGTGGATACGATTTTTTTACAGAGAAGAAACATAGTATGTGATTTCCCTGTTATTAAATTATGTCAAATACATATTGTGTATTTTGCACTATTGCTTTTAGAGAAAATCTCTGTTAAAATTGACTTCGTCTGTAGTGGGATTTCACATGATATTATTCTTAGTAAAGGGAAATCACCCCAAAATAGCTAACACAACATCTGGGCACAGGGCATTCACAGTTGCAAGCAAATCAGGCTATCCATTTTTGTTGTAAAATCGCCCGTATTACAAGCGGGTAAGATACTGCAGTATCTGCCGTGATGTGCTGTCCACTGTACAAATGTAAATTTATAACTTCAAAATAGCTTAAACAACATCTGAATCTACGATCTAAATTCTACTTCTCTATATATATAGAATTCTCGTGTCACAATGTTCGTTCCCGTACTCCTCCGAAACGGTTTGACTGATTCTTATGAAATTTTGTGAGCATATTTAGTACGTCTGAGAATCGGCCATTATGTATTTTGACGTGACATCGTCTTATAAATTGGTTTGCCGGGTGACACTTCAAGAAACTGCGTTACGCTCCGCTCACGTTCTGCGCTCACAATGAGAGCGAGTGAGAGGCAGCGTCCCTTCGACTCGGGCATGGTTAGCCCGCCTAAGAGCGAGTGAGACAGACATAAAAGTGAAAGGCACGCGTCCCTTCCACTCGAGCACAGTTAACCCGCCTAAGAGCGAGAGAGACAGAGCGAGAGAGAGAGAGAGTGAGAGATAGGCATACACACCGGTTCATGTTATACGAATGAATATTCACATTAAAATTATTTTACCACTCAAAGTCGTTGTCACGTAAAACTTTCGCCCGTATACCGACTTTACAGGCAACCAATTTTTTTTTCATATCTCTTAGTGATAAGGGTTGTCCATAATCTTATTAATATTATAAATGTGAAAGTATATTTGTTTGGATGTTTGGATGTTTGTCCGTCAATCACGCTAAAACTACTGAATGGATTTTGATGAAATTTGGTATACAAGCAGGGTATAGGCTAACATAGGTGATAGGGTACTTTTTATCCCGATTAAACTCTCCCATGGGATAAAGCAGGAATCTTGATAATCCTCAATCATGCCGGAAGTACGGAATGGATTTTGATGAAATTTGGTATACAGGCACGGTATAGGCTAATTTAGGTGTTACTTTTATCCCGATTAAACTCTCCCATGGGATAAAGCAGGAATCTTGATAATCCTCAATCACGCCGAAAGTACTGAACGGATTTTAATGAAATTAGGTTTACAGACAGTGTATTAGTTGACATAGATTAATTAATAGTTTTTAATTCAAGTTAATGAATCAACTACAATGCAACACATTTTCTTCATCCCTAGACAGTGTTGAGCAGTGTATAACCTGAATTAGATTGTAGGATATACTTTTTATTGTAATTATATGCTCCCGTGGGATAAAAGAGGATTCTACTTACATGTTCCCATACAATACAGCAGGAAAATAGCAACTTTCATTCTACGTAAGCGTAGTCTCAGTATAGTTTATTGAGGCGCCAATAGATGGCGTTGCCTGTATTTTAAAACGCGATAATGAATTACCACAGCTGCTTGAATATTAATGACTGTGACTTTGAGGTGAAATTAGGAATTTTCTTCTTTATAGGTTAATTCTGTGTCGTTTCAGTTCTGCGTTGTCAATTGGTTTTTCGAATAATTTGTCGATTTGGCTTTTCTAACGGATTTGATTTTCTTTGCGATTGTGGATTTGGTTGATTGTTATTTTGTGTATTTTTCACAAGTATTCTTTCAAACAACTTAGATAGGTATATAAATTTTATAACTTTACATATTTGTACTAAATCTGTAGTTATCTAGCTTTTGTAACTTTACAATAATCACAGGGACAGCCAAAGGCGAGAGCGTATTGATTCCCCGTATACCCATTATACCCCACAATTTGCCGTTCCAGTTCAAGAGGCTGCAATTTCCCTTGAAGTTAGCATTCGCCAAGACGATAAATAAGTCCCAGGGACAAACATTAAAAGTGGCGGGTATACATTTGGGCACTCTTTGCTTTTCCCATGGCCAGCTCTATGTGGCATGTTCTCGAGTGTCAAGTGCAAGAAACTTATATGTACTTGCTGAAAATAATAGATCATACAACATCGTATATAGATCAATATTATAAAATAATTACATCGGTGTTATACGATTTATTACTACCAAAATCGTGAAAAACAAACACGGAAACATGGTAAAAATATAAGATTTCCCTACGGAATGATCAAAATTAAACTTTTTATATGCAAAAAAATACAGTCACTAAGTCATTTGTAAATGTCCTCATTCTACGCGGGCAAAGCCGCGGGTAAAAGCTAGTAATTTATATGGCAAAACAACGTTTGCCGGGTAAGGTTTGACAGGATAGTATATTATAAACTTGAATGTTTGTAAGTATGGATGAAGGATTTCTTATTTAGTTTACTCTTTCACGTACCATCACTCAAACATATTAAGTTACGTTCCTATCCACACAAAATGAGCTAACAGTATCTTGAGGTCTTGCAGTGCGGGGTCGAAATTGAATCTTGGCTAAAACAGGACTCCAAGCTGGTGGAATTTTTCAACCATCGTCTCTATTAAAATGTAAATAAATCGCGAAATAATCCGTAAAAAGTGACTCATTTCAATGTCTACTGTTCGCGTAAACCGAAGAAACAAATATTAGAAACTGGGTGCAATTATAAATGACGTGTGTGTGTGCACGTGAGAATTTCTTGACTTGATGATTTTGAAGGCGTAAAAAGGTCGGCAAAGTTTCTAAATATTGTCCATTTTGGTTTCACGTCAGATTTACTTCAAACTTTGTCTATCAAGACAACCATGACTTTGGTGTAATGGTTAAGAAGTTGACTATTAACCAAGAGGTCGCGGGTTCGATTCCCGCACTGTAAAAAATTTGGGTACATGAACATGTTTGTTTGTCCTACTGGTCTGGGTGTTATATGTTTTTATTGAAGTTTATTTGTAATACCACTGTTGATTCTGATGTCTGTAACACAAGTGCTTAAGCTACTTACCACGGAGTCAGACCAATGTATGTGATGTTGTTGTATAGTTATAGATTATTATTTATCAAGCATTGTAAAGATACAATAGGCTAGATGACACCACCAATCGTTGACATACTTTTTATTATCTGTCAAAACGGTCTGCCTCCATAGATTTTGTATGGGAATACATGATCGTGACGTCACGGTCATGTATCAGAAATCGGAGTCAATTGACCGAATATTTATTAAGTTTTGTATGTTTAAAAATTGGTTTCTACAGCTTTTCGGAAATATATTGGTTGTATTAACTTCATAGGAGCTATGTTTTTTAAACGCCATGGTCTTGAAAATATTTAAGATAGGTGTCATCATCCCAATTTTACATATGCGCGGATGAAGTCGCTAGCAAGCCACTAGTCATACGAATGAACTGAACACTGTTTCCTACAGTTTCTAAATTTAACGAAGACATTTTCCTTGAAGATTTATTGTCTCGTCTTGAGATGAATCACCCTAGAAAATAGCTCTGTTGTGAAATACATGGATGTGGTTTGCAGTGAATTTTGAGTAAATCTATATATATAAAATTCTCGTGTCACAATGTTTGTTCCCGTACTCCTCCGAAACGGCTTGACCGATTCTCATGAAATTTTGTGAGCATATTGAGTAGGTCTGAGAATCGGCCAACATCTATTTTTCATACCCCTTAGTGATAAGGGTAGTCCACAATTATATGGCAAAACAACGTTTGCTGGGTCAGCTAGTATTTATATAGAGTTTACATAGTTCATTAGTTGGGTGGGATACAATTATACCTATATGTGACCGTAGATGTGTTTATCTAGCAATGTACCTATGCTACTGTAATGTAACTTGACTGCCTCGTTGGTGTAGTGGCAAAGTTTCAGCCTTACATCCGAGAGGTCCTGGGTTCGAATCCCAGGTCGAGCCAAAATTGTTTCTGAGGTTTTCTGTCATGAATTTCTCAAAAACAGCTCGGAGTCAGGAAGTTGGCGGTGTTACACCCCCGTGCCTCGGAAAGCACGTTAAGCCGTTGGTCCTGCGCCTGATCTCTCTCCGGTCATGTCAGATTGCCGTCTCACCGAACTTTGAGAGTGATGGAACAGTGAGTACACCTGTGTATTGCGCTCACACTTGTGCACTATAATATATCTCCTGCGTAGTTGGCTGATCTCTGTTGAGATTGGCCGCCGTGGTCGAAATCGGCCAGGAGAACTATTATTATTATTATTAATGTAACTTTACTGGACTTTCATGATTATACAAGGTGTAACAAAAAACCCCGTTATAACTGAAGGGTGTTGTTGTGCCCGTAAACCTGAACAACTTTCGCTAAGAAACCTAGGTCGAAATCTCAAAAAATCTTTTGGCTCTCCCATAGTAAATCGATCAGCTGATTGGCAATTTTGTATGGGAGGTCCGATTTTTTTTTGAGATTTTGACCAAGGTATCATTGGGAATGTTGTGCAGTTTTCCGGGCACAACAACACCCTTCAGTTATAACGGGGTTTTTTGTTACACTTTGTATAAATGAAGATAGGTATATGGAATTGTACATTTCTTGTGCAATAAAGTTTTGAATGAATAAATAACCTTATGAGGACTTATTTAAGTGTCCAACATGAAAAAAGATATAATACGCACAACAATTCCATTGATTTTTATTTGAAATCAGATCACAAAGAATCTACTGCATACTCTTCATTCTTTTCGTAATACATACTTAATTAGGACTTGTTAACTTTGTTAATCATCTAGATAAATATATATTCTACTAAGTCAGGAAATATGTCATGCCAAGCCTGCTACGAATGCCCTGGTAGTTATAAGGCTCAGGCCACACCTGCCACTCTTTCGCCGCGTGTCGCGACCGTCAGCAATAGGCATGGTGACACCTATCTTATATATTTTCAAGACCATGGCGCTTAAAAATCATAGCCCCTATGAAGTTAATACAACCAGTATATTTTCAAAAAGCTGTAGAAACCAATTTTTTAAACACACAAAACTCAATAAATATTCGGTCAATTGACTTCGATATCTGATACATGACCGTGAGGTCACGTTCTTGTATTCCAATACAAAACCTATGGAGGCAGACCGTTTTGACAGATATTAAAGAGTTTGTCAACGATTGGTGCTAGCCTATTTGGTCGCGGATATTTGTTGACACGCTGCCAGAAGCGAGTCGTGGCGACAGTATGCTACAGCCTACATGTGTGTTCTGAGCCTTTGGGTGCCCGTCGACCGAGAAATTTTAATATTAATTCGAATCCTGTCAGGACTGAGCAAATGTTTCTGTGATGAGCACGAGCATTGGTACATGAGTCATGGATGTATATAAATGTATTTAAGTATTTCTATCCGTTATTCTAGCCACCATAGCACAAGCTTACGCTTAGTTTGGGGCTAGGTAATTGGTGTGTTCGTTGAAGCTATTTATTTATTTATTATTATTATTATTAGAGATGGGCCGAGTACTCGGTTAGTACACGGAACTTGGCGTACTCGGTGTTTTTTTTAATACTCGTACTCGGCCGAATAACTCGGTTCAAGTGACGAGTACTCGGTTATGTCAATTTAATAAACAGCATGTCTGAAATAACTTTGCTAGTAACCAACTGAAGGAATTTAAATATGTACCTAAATGACCAGATACTTAAGTCAATGAAGAAGCCTCTAATCTGGCGTTTGTCAATTTCTATTGGTTAATTATAGGACAGCAAGGCCGCTGCGGATCGACAAACTGTATGTAGTTCAAGGGATATATCATAAAATCAAATACATATTATGTTAATTAGTGAAGTCATGATTTATTAATTAAAAATAACATTGATTAGGTATATCTGGCAGCACGTTGCGTTCATGTTTGATCTTGTTTTAGGACCTCAAATTAAACCGAGTAACTCGGCGGAGTACTCGGTACTCGGCAAGCTTTAAGCCGAGTAATACTCGGTACTCGGTAAGACCACTACTCGGCCCATCTCTAATTATGTTTATTATTATAACTAAATGCAATCGGAGCACGGTTCTCAGCTTACCAGCCGCGCTCCGCAACGTCGGACTGGCAACCTTAATCACGTTTTTCCCCTTGTCTTCCAGACCACTGGCGACGAGCCCCGCTTATCCTGGGACATCCACTTCTGGCTCGGGTCAAAGACGTCACAGGACGAAGCGGGTGCGGCGGCCATCTTGTCTGTCAACATGGACGACCATAGATTCAATGGAGCCGCTATTCAACACAGAGAGTCGCAGGGATACGAATCTAGGCAGTTCTTGGGGTATTTTGAGCCGGGTAAGTGTAGACATGTTCGGCCTTATCATCTGATACTAAAAATCAATAAAATCAATTTTTTTCTGCAAGTAGACTAACAAGTAGCACTTTTACACGTCCCAACATAATATACATTTACCCTACAACCGCTTCGGGACAATTTGGGCCAGTGCTGAAAAAAAGCTGCGCAAGATACTCAGTCACTATTGTCACACTACTATAGTCCAGAGGTGCCCAAACTGTGCGCCGCTGAGCCTTGGTGCGCCGTAGAAACACTATTTATGAGTTTAAGAGGTACTATCGACTGTTGCCTGTGGTTTGTAAATTAAGGAAAAACTAAAGCTCTGGCCTCACCTGTGGCATACTGTCACCATGACTCGCAAATATCAGCAATTGAAGCACAGCGATTGGTTGACACGCAATCGCTGTGAGAGAAAGTCGCAGGTGAAGCCTGAGCCTTGGTTTTTCCTTAATTTCCAGACCACAGGCGATGAGCCCCGCTTATCCTGGGACATTCACTTCAGGCTTGGGTCCAAGAGGTCACAGGACGAGGCGGGCGCGGCTGCCGTCTTGTCTGTCAACATAGACGACCAGAGACCGGAGCAGCAATACAGCATAGAGAGACGCAGGGTCATAACCTTGCGTCACTATTCCAAAACTGCCTAGACTATTTGAGTCTTTTTGGGGTATTTTGAACCGGGTTAGAGTTTTCGGCCGCGCGGAAGGTCACCAACAGGATGGACCAGGATGGACCGACCAAATAAAGTCCGCAGTTCGCGTTTCACTGAACGAACGAGTGCAGCAGACCTTGAGCAGGGAGAAATGGCGTTGCATCATGAGGCATATACTTTCGTCTTCCTCCGACACTGCATGACAATCTGTCAAAAGTGTAACGGCAAATAAGAAGAAGTGTAGCCGGATACGTTCGGGATCAGCCGTCTGATCAGATAGTCCAAAACGTTGGTGCGCAATCCCCTAACATGGCAAGAGTTTTTTGCGCTGCTTTTTCTAAGAACCAGCCCCCGAAGTCCCGAAGCAGTGGTTTGATTCTTTTACCCATAATAGTTTTTTGGGCTGCTTTTTCTAAGAACCAGCTTCCAAAGTCCCGAAGCAGTGGTGTGACCCTGACGAAGAAGAGGGGTGTTATGAGTTTGATCCCTATGTCTCTTTGTGTTAATATGTCTGTGGCATCTAACTCCCGAGCGGATGGATTGATTTAAGATAGTTTTTTATTATTTAATTTTACGACCACTTTGGTGTAATGGTTAAGAAGTTGACTGTTTTCTTGGCTGATATGTTTTTTTTTACTGAAAAGTGAGTTTTTTATATACGCAGTAATAAATTACTTCATAGACTCATCTGTATATCTGTTCCAGCCATCAGGTACATGGAGGGCGGGCACGCTTCCGGCTTCAACCACGTTACGATCAACGCTGGGGTCGAGAAACGCCTCTTCCAAATCAAGGGCAAGAGGAACGTCAGAGTGAGACAGGTATAGCACCACCTCAGTTCCCCTTTTTTTATTAAGCTCAGGAAAACCCTTTTAAGAGCCATAACCGAGGCCGGGTTGCCTCAGCCGTGTGTATCCCACATCGGTCCCATCGTCCTAAAAAGGACGCGGCTCCACTCTGGGAAAAATACTCTGTAATAGTCTGGGCCAAATCGGAACCTTCTGAGCTCACGTTAGAAAAACTGGGCTAAGCTCAAAATAACTGGAATCATCTAAAAAAAATGCTGGACCTGAAAAAAAGGCTTAAAATTAAAAAAACATTTAAAAACTTTTACAAGACAATCTTAATCTCTATATATGTATATAAAATTCTCGTGTCACAATGTTTGTTCCCGTACTCCTCCGAAACGGCTTGACCGATTCTCATGAAATTTTGTGAGCTTAATGAGTAGGTCTGAGAATCGGCCAACATCTATTTTTCATACCCCTTAATGATAAGGGTTGTCCACCCTTAACATTTATATGGCAAAACAACGTTTGCCGGGACAGCTAGTCTCTATAATAAATTTCTCTTGTCACAACATTCTTTCCTGTACTCTTCCGAAACGGCTTCACTGATCCTTATCAAATTTTGTGAGCATATTGAGTAGGTCTGAGAATCAGCCAACATCTATTTTTCATATCCCTTAGTGATAAAGGGTTGTCCACATAAATTTATATGGCAAAACAACGTTTGCCGGGTCAGCTAGTTTACTTATATAATTTGACGACCGCTTGGTGCAGTGGTCCACATGTTGGACTTCTAAAACCAAGGGTCGCGGGTTCGATCCTCGCACAGTACAAGCATAAGTGTGCATGAAGATGTGTGTTTGTACTGGTCTGGGTGTTTTCTATGTATAATATGTATTTATTTACAAAAAAAGTATTTAAACATGTTTATCCGTTGTCTAGTACCCATAACACTAGTGTTGCCCAAATGCAAGAACAAGACGAGACTTAGCCAGTCTTGGTCTTGGTCTTGCGCCAATACACCTGGTCTTGGTCTTGGTCTTGGTCTTGCGCTCCCAGTCTTGGTCTTGGTCTTGGTCTTGCAGCAAGAGTCTTGCAAGTCTTGCAATTACCTATTAGTCTATAACTATTTATTAAAGTTTACTTTAAATCTTAGTTGTAAAAACTTAAGAAATAGTATAATGACTAAATGTACAATAATAGTACCTAAGTAATTAGTTTAAAACCATATAAGTAATCAATATTATAATATATACTTACTAGAATGAATTAATATGACATCTACTACCTATCCTTACCATTTTATCCTAATCATAATACTACTTGCGTGATCAGTATAATGTATTCATTTTCATTCTAAGCACTCTGAAACTTATTTATTCTTTGGAACACCTGTAGGTACTCTTAAAATTCGAAATTATTTTGCATGAGTATACCTACGCCCTATGGCGGCAATCAAATAGTGTCAAATGTTATGATTTCGGCGTGGCGGCAACGATTGTTTTAGATTTCAAAAGAAGCCGCCGGCGCGTGTATCATAACCATGTACTTCCGAAAAGCGGCAAATTTCTTTGAGAAGTAAGTACAAAACCTTTGATGCCGCATTATCAAAGTGCCGATGGTTAAAACATAACTATGCATGCACTCAGTTTGATTTTAATAGATATTTTTTTATTCGCTATGTTTATGGTATTAGTCGTAATGCGCATAGGTCCAGTTTTTCATATTCTTTGATACAGTTTTTTGCGTCTCATAGAATTCCTAAGCGTACCTACCTATACACCGAACTGTTACACCTAACTACTCAGTGAAATAGAGCTAAGTCCTAGCTGCAAGACGCAAGAGTCTTGCAGGCTATGTCTTGTTCTTGCTCAAGTCTTGCACGGTCAGTCTTGGTCTTGGTCTTGCTAAAAATACGCGGTCTTGTTCTTGGTCTTGGTCTTGCAAAAACGCAAGAACAAGACCAAGACTGCAAGACCAAGACTGAATTTGGGCAACACTACATAACACAAGCCTAGTAGCTTAATTTGGGACTAGAGAATTGGTGTGATAGTTGTGAAATATTTATTTATTTATTATACATAACATTTTCAGGTGGACGCCTCAGTAGCCTCAATGAACAAAGGCGACTGCTTCATCCTGGACGTAGACCATGACATCTACGTCTTCGTGGGGGAGAAGGCGAAGGGCGTGGAGCGACTCAAGGCCATCACTGTAGCCAACCAGATCAGAGACCAGGATCATAGCGGGCGAGGGAACATTGAGATCATTGGTGAGTATGTTACTTTGACGACCACTTTGGTGTAATGGTCAAGAAGTTGTCTATTAACGAAGAGGTCGCGGGTTCGATCCCCGCACTGTACAAACATTTGTGTGCATGAACATGTCTGTTTGTATCTGGGTGTTTTATGTATTTATTTAAGTTTATTTGTAATACCACTGTTAATTCTGATATCTGTAACACAAAGGCTTAAGCTACTTACCACGGAGTCAGATCAATGTATGTGATGTGATTGTATTATGTTTTTATTTACTTAGTAGCTTGATCATCATCCATCGTAACGTGCATTTAGTACCTAAGAAGTAGATTCATCATCATTAAAAAACTAGATACCAGCGAGCAGCTGAACATACCATCTGAGAACCGTCGCTTACCGCAAAAGAGCAGCGCTGCTTATCCAAAAACAGCATTTTGGAGTCACATAGTACTTCAAGTTACTGCTTGACCTCCCGGTTGGAGACTCATTAGCCACTGTAGTGATCTTAGTTCCTATAGCCCATCAACTTCGTCGGTGACGCTTAAAACAGTTTTAAGACATAATTAGCCAACAACTTCGTGATAGCCCCTTTAGACCTAAGGCTAGACAACTTTGTAAGCGATACGCTGAAGGTGGCTTTACATCTGTACATAGTACATCAAGTTTCTGCTCGACACCCTGAGTGGCTAGATACTCATCAGTCACTAGCATCGTCCGTAATCTTAGCGACTATAGTCTGGCAACTTCGTGAGTGACATTTTAGTCACTTCTCGCATAGGCCATCAACTTCGTAGATGACACTTAAAACAGTTTTTAGACATTATAGTCCCTCAACTTTGTAACTCCCCGTTCAGATATTATAGCTAGACAACTTTGTACGCGATACGCCTAAGGTGGCTTTACAGTCCGTACATAGTACTTCAAGTTTCTGCTCGACACTCTGAGAGGCTAGAGACTCAGTAGCCACTGGCATCGTCCGTGATCTTTGCGACTATAGTCTGGCAACTTCGTGAGTGACATTTTAGGCACTACTCGCATAGCCCATCAACTTCGTGGGTAACACTTAAAACAGTTTTCAGACATTATAAACCCACAATTTCGTAACCCTTCAGACACTATAGCTAGACAACCTTGTACGCGATACGCCGAAGCTGACTTTACAGTCTAGAAGCGACCCACGAAGACGTCAGCCTATAATCTCATTTATGACGTCATGGTCTACCCATGACATCTACGTCTTTGTTAGTGCGTTAGAGCGTGGAGTGACTCAAGGTTATCACCGTTGCCTACTAAATCAGAGACCAGGATCATAGCGGGCGAGGGAATATTGAGATTTTGTTGAGTATGTTACTCGTGAGAAGGCAAAGAGCGTGAAGTGACTCAAGGTTATCACCGCTGCCAACTAAATCAGAGACCAGGTTCATAGCAGGCGAGGGATAATGAAATCATTGGTGAATAACACACCCACCCACGTCACGAGCCGGTTAAGTCGTAGATAAGTTTAAAAAAAAATAGCTACCTACATAGTTTGCATTTCGATGATCTGGAGGTATTAAAGGTGCAGTATACATCACGTTTGTTCTGTGTGTGTTTCATTTGTTTATTTATTTAAAACTTTGCTGCACAAGAAATGAACAAAGGGTGGATTTAATGCTAAAAGCATTTTCTGCCAGTCTAAATAAAAAGTCATGCATAAAGAAGGCATTGAATTTTCACAGCACCCATTGCTGTGAAAATTCAATGAGAAAGGTATATTGTGGTTAATAACGCAAAAAATAAATAAAGATAATAACTATTATCGATATGATATCAATAAATAAAAGTAAATATTAAATTAAATTATGATATACAAAATAATGTATCAATCAATTAATTATTCATTTGTTCCCAGACCCCTACTCCAGAGAGGGCGATGTGGAGAAATTCTTCGAGGCACTTGGCTCCGGCGACCTCGACTCCGTGTCGGATGACTCTGAAGGTGGAGATGATGAGGTAAGAGACCGCACTCCTAAACGTTTCGTTGGTTTTTTCGGGTCCAAACGCAGACGATCAAAATAATATCTACTTGCGATAAATAATAATAGTTATAGTCCTCCTGGCCGATTTCGACCACAGCGGCTAATTTCAACAGAGATCAGCCAACTACGCAGGAGATATTATAGTGCACAAGTGTGAGCGCAATACACAGGTGCACTCACTGTTCCATCGCTCTCTAAGTTAGGAGAGGCGGCAATCCGACATGACCGGAGAGAGATCAGGAATGCGATTAATATGGTTTATTCAAAATTGGTCATGGATATTAAAGTTGCTTATACCTATTAATATTTATGTTATAAGGTCGTATATTACCTACTACTAAGCTTGCTTTTGCATTAAGATAACAAGAATAAGGCATAGAAAATATGTCCAACTCCATAGTAGGTAGTATCGTTATAACATGATCTGCACATTCGGAATATAGGGTTGTTATGCGACAATTTTTTATTACCTACCTACTACTCGTATTTAGTTTGTATGATTCCAAGGTCGCACTGTTCTCACATAAACACAAATTTAACACGATAACTTTACCAAATTTTTTGACATTAGTTCACAGAACTTGAGTGAGACTTTTAAAAGTTGAAAATGAGATTTTTTTTGCTTTATATTTTCACTAAACGACGCTAGCGCAGGAACCCAAATTCATCCAACTGTAACCACTTGAAAAAACTAAAGCTGGACGTCGCAGGACTTACAATACTGTTACGTTCTAGGGGTGTGGGATCTAGATTGAAATGCACTTCTACACCGATGAAGTAGAATAGGATTTATTGTACACACTTTACGTTACAACACTTAGTACACAAACACTTAAATCGCACTCCAAAATCTTCTTGTCGCAGTTTTCGCTTCGATGTTTACTCGTCGCTTTCCCAAATTAAACTCCAACTCGGTCGCATTCCCGGGCTCCTTATATACCGGCCGTCAAGGACTCCCGAATATTCGGTAGGTACCTACTACCCAGTACGAGACTGTTCGGGATCCTTCCAAATGCCGTCTTGCCTAGCCTATACCTTTCTCGAATGTTCGGCATCATAGTGCTATCCCTGTCTTGTGCTGTCTCTGTCACACCTTTCTGGAATGTTCTCAGTATAGCTGTCTCTCTCTAATCGTGCTATCTCTTTCACTCCTACTAAAAATTACGTCATATACTGAAGTGGGCTTCAAAGGCCCATAAGGGGTCCTGAAAACGCCTGAAAACGGGTTTTCAGGTTATGGCGCCATCTGATAGAGGGTGGCCTGAAACGGACTGAAAACATGTTTCAGGCGCCTGAAAACAACGGCAACTTGGGTGAAATTTCGATAAACTAGTATGTGTTAGAGCACTCTCTGAAACGGCCTGAAATGGTATTTCAGCCTGCTGAAAACGCCTCCAAGGCACGGAAAAACACGATCAAAGTTTTAGCACTAGCCCACCGGCGTAACACTACCCCCTCCTTAGACATGCTCGTCCCGAGCATCATTCGTTCCATGGTACTTGGCCAACCGATCAACATGAACAATCTTACAGGGCCTACGTGCGTTGCGCTGTATCCGATAAGTGACGTCGTTGATCCTTGTGACTACTTTGTACGGCCCTTCCCAACTCGGCGACAATTTCGGTGACTTTCCTTTTCGACGCATAGGGTTATGTAGCCACACGAATGATCCTTCCTCAAACCTCGTCTGGTTAGACTTCCGGTCGTATCTGGTCTTCACCTTCTCGCTGGCCTGCAATCCATGTTCACGAACATGCCTGTGAACATCATCAAGCCGGTTTCGCAGTTCACTTGCATACTCCGAAACCGTCTTTGGTGCATCTGGAGGACGTCCGGTCAGAAGGTCTACAGGTAAACGTAGTTCTCTTCCAAAATTAGCACACGCAGGAGTTACGGCCGTGCTTTCATGAACTGCTGTCCGATATGCCATTAAAAAGAGCGGAATATGCCTGTCCCAATCCTTTTGATGGTTGTCACCGTAGCGTGCCTCTAAAGCTTCAAGAAGACGGTCGTATGTCTTCTCCTTTCCTAACGCTTCCAGAACAGTGAGAGCTTCGTCCCGCAGCGCCAAACTCAGTGCCGTTTTAGCATAGTCCTTGGTCCAGCCATTCGCTTCGGCAACCATCTCGAATTGGAGCTTGTATGCGGCCCACGAAGAGGTACCATCGAATGAAGGTACCCTTAACTTTTCACCTCCTGTGGCTGGTGCACCTGATACACTGGTGGTGCCGTTGGCCACTTTGATCTCCAACTTCTGGAGGCGATTCTCCTGGCCCTCCACTTTTTCGTTCAGTCCATTGAGGCGCTTCTCGTGGTTTTCAACTTTAATTTCAACGCCCACAATTTTGTCTTGCACCTCTGCCAACTCCTTTTTCCATTCTGCAGCTACTTCGTGAACCTCACGGAGGACTTCTTTCAGGTCCCGTAGCTCTTGCTGCAAAATTTTGGCTTGTTCCTCGTGCCATCTAGCCTGTTCCTCCTGCCTTCTGGTCTGTTCCTCCTGCTGAACCCGTAGCTCTTGTTGCAGGATTTTGGCTTGTTCCTCCTGCCTTCTAGCCAGTTCCTCCTGCCTTCTGGTCTGTTCCTCCTGCCTTCTAGCCTGTTCTTTCAGGAGGATCAGAATGGCGTTGACGTCTATCTCCGGCGTCCTTGAAGCTGGTACCGCTGTGTCTGACGTTCCGGCGGTGCCCGCAGAGTCTCCAGCAGCGGTGCGGCTTCGGGTCTGCATCCCCTCCTTCTCTTCTTCTCGCGGAGTAATCGGCATTTTCAATCCCACTTCTGACACCAAATGTTACGTTCTAGGGGTGTGGGATCTAGATTGAAATGCACTTCTACACCGATGAAGTAGAATAGGATTTATTGTACACACTTTACGTTACAACACTTAGTACACAAACACTTAAATCGCACTCCAAAATCTTCTTGTCGCAGTTTTCGCTTCGATGTTTACTCGTCACTTTCCCAAATTAAACTCCAACTCGGTCGCATTCCCGGGCTCCTTATATACCGGCCGTCAAGGACTCCCGAATATTCGGTAGGTACCTACTACCCAGTACGAGACTGTTCGGGATCCTTCCAAATGCCGTCTTGCCTAGCCTATACCTTTCTCGAATGTTCGGCATCATAGTGCTATCCCTGTCTTGTGCTGTCTCTGTCACACCTTTCTGGAATGTTCTCAGTATAGCTGTCTCTCTCTAATCGTGCTATCTCTTTCACTCCTACTAAAAATTACGTCATATACTGAAGTGGGCTTCAAAGGCCCATAAGGGGTCCTGAAAACGCCTGAAAACGGGTTTTCAGGTTATGGCGCCATCTGATAGAGGGTGGCCTGAAACGGACTGAAAACATGTTTCAGGCGCCTGAAAACAACGGCAACTTGGGTGAAATTTCGATAAACTAGTATGTGTTAGAGCACTCTCTGAAACGGCCTGAAATGGTATTTCAGCCTGCTGAAAACGCCTCCAAGGCACGGAAAAACACGATCAAAGTTTTAGCACTAGCCCACCGGCGTAACAATACAATCACAACGTGACACAGAAGATGCACCTGGAAACACAACACTGACACCAACAAAACACTTGATGCGTTTCGCCACTACACGTGGCATCCTCAGGAGATGTTGTCGCTTCGACAGACTACGAGCGACGAAGCAAAATAATTCTCTTTTTCAGCTTTAGTCATGGATTTCCGCAAAGTAACGCCTGATTCCATCAACATTTAAAAGTATTTTTTTTTTAATGAATCATTTATTTCAGGCGACCGATTTAAAAAAAATACAGGCCCATATTATAAATACCTTACTGACTAACATACATACGAATAATAAAAATTACATAATCTATTTAAAATATTAAATACAAATCACACGCGTCAGCGAACAGATGCGTACGCGTAGCACGCGGTGTCGGCTGGCAGCCATTCTCGGTTTTTGATCAATTTTTGTTTCTAACTCCATCCAGGAGTTCGAGCGAGGCAACATCCAGGAGGTGTCTCTCAGCGAGATCTCGGACAGCACCGGGAACATGAAGATCACCAAACTGTCCAAACCATTCACTAAGGAACTGCTTAATTCTAAGGTTAGATAATCAGTTAGTTTTTATTGTTCCTAGTTTTTATTGACGCGACAGTAACCTGAGGACCAGAGTCCTCAGATTACTGTCGCGTCCCTAGTGTCCCTTATTTCCATCACGCTTTTCATAATTAGAAAGTACCTAACAATATTTCCTTTTATACGTTTTTACCTAATGATAGGTGCCTACCAAAAGTCATTTGAAATTTATGTCGCAGTCGAATTGCATAAATCACAAAACAGGGCCGTTTTGCATTACGGCGGGTCAACGATTCAATGTCAGCCAGAAAGTTTTTGGTGGTACCTGTTATTCACTATAGCCAGCTGTAATGTAATTGAGCGTTCTTTCACCGATTTATGACAGAAATATATTTATTTTTATAGAAATTTTCTAATTTCCATCACGTTCAACAGTTTTCAATGCATAATCTTGTAAAGTAAACGTCCTTTACAAATTTAATAAGCAGTTTATTGAGAAATATTAGGTCCTTACCTATGAAATTGGCGTTTTGTATGGGAGGAACAAAAAGTCGAAATTTTTTTATATAGCATATTTATTTAATCAAAGTATGAGCCATTGTAATCTATGCACTTTTGCCATCTCATAGGTAGTTCATTGATCCCTTTACTAAAAAAACCATTCGAACGGGAATCAATAAAATCTTTGAAGGCGACTTGGACTGCCCCATCTGAGTTGAACTTTTTCCCTTGCAAGAAGTTATCCAAATTTCGAAAAAAATGGTAATCTGTTGGAGCAAGGTCCGGGGAGTACGGTGGATGCCTTAGAGATTCCAATTGAAGTTCTTCTAATTTGCTAGCCGTCTGTTGTGCAGTGTGTGGTCTAGCGTTGTCGTGAAGCAGCAGTGGCGTAGAGCGATTGACCAGCCTTGGTTGTTTAGCAACTAGCTTTTCCATCATGGTTTGCAATTGCTGACAATAGATATCTGCCGTAATCGTCTGGCCAGATTTGAGAAAACTGTAATGAACGACACCGGCGCTAGTCCACCAAACGCTTACAAGTAACTTTTTATTGGTCAATTTTCGCTTGGAGCAGGCTTTGTCTGGCTTGCCAGGGTCCAGCCATTGCGATGAGCGCTTCCGATTATCGTAGAGAATCCACTTTTCATCACAGGTTCGATTTCACACATCGACACACATTCGATTTAAAATCCCTTCGTTATTGTGCCGGTCAAGTAATGTAACGCAGCAGTTGACGCGCGTTTGCCGGTTTGCTTCACTCAATTCGTGAGGAACCCACCTTTCAAGTTTTTTAATCTTCCCAATTTGCTTCAAGTGGATTAAAACAGTTTTATCACTAACGCCAAAGCCTGCAGCTAACTCGGACGTGGTTTGCGATGGATCCGCTTCCACAATAGCCTTCAATTCTTCATTATCAACTTGGGTCTCCGGCCGTCCACGGGGCTTGTTTTGCAGGTCGAAATTTCCAGAACGAAAACGTTGGAACCAAAAACGCACTGTGTTTTCTTTTGCGACACAACCGCCATACACATCATTAACCCTTCGAGCCGTTTCCGCAGCACTGGTGCCACGGTGGAACTCGTACTCGTAAATAACGCGATATTTCAAATTTTCCATTTTGTAAATTGAGCGATGCAAACAGAAAAAAGATAAGTAAAAAAACAAATGAATGACGGTTTACGAAACACAACTACATGTGGAAATAGCTGTATAAATTTGAATTTCGAATTCCTAACCAAATAGGAAAAATTTGTGATCAAAGTGGCCAGTACGACAAAACGCCAATTTCATATGTAAGGACCTAAGACTTATATTGCATGATTAAGTAGTTTTTTAACCCTAATATTATAGAAAGCGTGACGGAAATTAGACGCAGAACACATCAACGAAGAATAACCGTTTTGTTAAAAGTAAACATAGAATCTGCTACTTGAATGAATTGTTTTTTTTCTTAATAATTATGCTATAATACATTAACATTTTTTACAGGAATGCTACATTCTGGACACAGGTAGCAGCGGAATTTACGTTTGGGTTGGAAGAAACTCCAACGAGAAAGTGAGTATTTCTTTCTTTAAATACAAAAGTTGAAATGATCGAAATAAAATGGTCATAGGTCTTAATTGTTCCTCTAGCTTTGGTTGAAAATAAAGTTTCCCAATGAAATAAAACGGTCAGTTATGTCACGTAGGCTCAGACCACGGCGGCGGCATAGGCCTGGACCCAACCAAAGCGGAGACGAGACGCGCGTAGAGGAGATGCTTTTTAAACAACCAATAGAATTTCGTTATTTACACATTTATTTGGACTAAACGGCGTAGGGCATTCTCTACCAGTCATACTTTTGAGCTAAGCAAAAATGATAAGTGGGCGGTGCGACAAAATAAATAAAAGAAAAAACACAATAATAATAATAGCAATATGACACATGAGATTAATATATAAAATATACAATCAATTTATATAAAATAACATATTTAAAAATACTTATATATACTAAACTACACTATATAAATAAATAAATTTGACGAACTGTTTAAGAAAGATCTATAACGACGGTAAAGTAAGAAAGTGGGTGCGAATGAGTCTCTTTAATGATAGTCTGCTGGGACCCTGTTTTCTATTTTCGGGAACAGCATTCCAGAGCCTGATGGCCTGTATGTGGAAGGAGTTGGTTTTAAAATTGGTGCGGTGAAATGGAAAGGCCAAGGTCAATTTATCAGAGGAACGGAGTTGACGCGAATGTGTGAACTGAGAAATGAAAATTGAGATTTGAGATAAGTGGGGGACGATCCCAATGGATTGTTAAGTATGGAGAAAGTAGTAAAAAGAATCTCTCACATCTCGTCTTTGCTCAGCTCCAGTGGAGATTGCCAACTGGAAGATGGACGTCGACGACGCACAACGAAGACGAGAAGGTAATGGGAGCGACGCGCGAGCACCCCATCTCCGCACAGCTTCGGTGGATACACCCGAGCTGAAAAATGTATCTCCTAGTCTCCGCTTTGGACTCCTCCGCTTTGCTGGAGTCCGGGGCGTACTATCACCGCGACTCACGACTGTCTGTCTTAATTATTAAATAATAGTACGCAGGAGATATTATAGTGCACAAGTGTGAGCGCAATACGCAGGTTCATTCACTGTTCCATCACTCTCAAAGTTCTTTGAGACGGCAATCCGACATGACCGGAGAGAGATCAGGCGCAGGACCAACGGCTTAACGTGCGCACCGAGGGACGGGGGTGTCACACCGCCAACTTCCTGACTCAAAGCTGTTTTAAAAAAATTCATGACAGAAAATCTCGGAAGCAAATTTGTCTCGACCCGGGATTTGAACCCAGGACCACAAGGATGTAAGGCAGAAACTTAGCCAATACACCAACGAAGCAATTATTAAATAATCATAAGGTGTCTGTTGTGTCATGAACTCATGAAAGATAAATGTAATTTCCTTCTCTTTTCAGGAAAAGGCTGAAGCGATGAACAGGGCCCAGCAGTATTTGAAAGCACACAGTCTACCTCCATGGGTAAGCTAACAAATTGAACCTACCTGTCTCTTTCATCTTTTCGGGGTGGTTTATATATATTGTATTCACTCTGTCTATACTAGGTACTGGTTCCTTAATCACGTGCCCCAACTCACTCACGGAAGGTGCTATAGGTGCCTACTAGGTGTCACAAATAATGTCTCTATTCAATGTCCATAATATTTAGCGTTATAAATATGAGCTACTATAATTTGGAACCTAATTTGGAACCTATGAGCTACTATAATTTGGACCTAACTTCGGGTGGTGCATGGAACGACTGGCGACCGCCGCCGAGCGCGTTCCGCTTACTGGTACAAAATGTATATTCAGCAAAATGCATCCAACTACTGTGTCCCTACAATCTCATCAGCCTATATACGTCCCACTGCTGGGCACAGGCCTCCACCACGCGGGCTCAGTGCGGTGCGGTAGTGTGTGAGTAAGGTATGTGACCAACCTTACTGTCAGCATGGTATTAAGCAGCACCTCAATTTGCCTGTCACAAAAAAAAACAAACAACTAAGTAAGCGCAATGGTTGCCTACAAAATCACTCTCAGCGATAAGACCGCCTACATTGTACATCTATTTATGTAAAATTGCAATATATGTATTTTATACGGTGTGCAGTAAATAACTATCTCATATAATGTACGCTATGAATGGTCAACGAATTTAACAAATAAAATGCACAGTGGCCATGTTTTTTTGCTGTCACTTTGATTATTTGAAAAAACTGGTCAACTTCATGAACAGCTGGTGAACTTCAACGGCTCGACGGATTTTGACCAACTAAGCTTATTTTAAAAAGAAACAACATACAGAAACATTTTATAGCTAAATCCCCCTGAAATTTAAATTAACATAAAAATCATATCTCGAGAACTGTTAAATATCGCGGAACATACATTAGGGTCAAACGTTTGGTACTAGTGTCCCCTAACTTCGTTGGTACAGGTATTCTGGGACACCCTCTATAGTTACCGATTAAATAAGTACTTACTGTTACTGTTTTTTTTTCAGGTCCACGTCTCAAAGGTACCAGAAGAAATCGAACCGACGGCATTTAAACAGTATTTCGAAGGATGGAATTAAAAACCAGTATCTTTACATAAAAGACAGTGTCTTACAATGCTAAGTTAGAATAGAAAGTTCAATATATACAGGATGTTTCTTTTAAGGTGTCAAGCCGGTGCGGGGTGAACCTCACCCCGCAGACACCGCACGATTTCTTCGATGTCTATACGGCTTCGTCGGCCTACTGTATGGAAACGTTATACTGAAGTAGTTGTGACAAAATGACTATTTTTACGATTAACTTTGTTCAACTTTAACTCAAACTCAATATTCATCTTAAAATTAACAATAAGTATGCGAAACTTTGGACAAATTATCAAGTATGAAAATTACAAGATTTCCGACTTACCACTTTTAGAGACCGATTGTAGCAAATAATATCTCACTAAGTACATCTTTTTGGTTTAAAATGAAAGCTTAGGCTATTGCGCAGTTTTTAAATGCAATCAGAATCTAGTAAAAGGTTTTTTATGTTTTATTTTATAGTTGAAAATTCCATTCTATTCTGATTATTCCCAATTTTTTCGATATCGATGCTTTTTTGTGTCTTGTTTCAATGTAAGGAAGGAGATTATATTACTCACGAATTTACAAATAACTTAAAAGAACTGAGCCAAAAAAGATATAATTTAATTAACAGTCCAAAAACAGTTTCTTAAAAAATTAAATAACTCGAAAACTACAAAAAAAATATTGCGGAACATACATGAGGGTGTTAAATTGATAGATATGGTACTCAGCTTTCACCCCGCAACGGCTTGACACCTTAAAAGAAACACCTTGTATAGGTGCGACAAACAATTAATAAATAAAATAGAATATACTCGTATAATCATGTTGTTGTAAAATTTTAAACATGAGACAGATAAAACTAAACAAAAGCTTGTAAAAAATATGTTATTTTTTATCAGATCACGACGTAATATAAGGATATCACAAATTTTAATTTGGTGCTAGTTTCATGTCATGATGGACTCATCATATTTTTATTTAATTTCATGTCTTGAATTTTTTTTTATTTCATAAAAAATATTACATAAAGACATAAATTAGATAATATGACTTCATCTAATTTATGTCTTTATGTAATTTTGCACAAATTAAAGAGTTATTCAGCATAATAATTGCATTTTGAGCATAGTTCGCTAATTTAAGTTATAATCACATTTTATGTACTTTTAAATATTTTTTGTTATGTGTTTTTATAATAAAAACCTTAAATCTCATATTGTGTTTTATTATTTATTGACGACCGCTTGGTGCAGTGGTCCGGCTGTCGGACTTCTCAACCAAGGGTCGCGGGTTCGATTCCCGCACAGTACAAGCATAAGTGTGCATGAACATGTGTGTTTGTACTGGTCTGGGTGTTTTCTATTTATAATATGTATTTATTTACAAAAAAAAAGTATTTAAGTATGTATATCCGTTATCTAGTACCCATAACACAAGCCTCGTAGCTTACTTTGGGACTAGAGAATTGGTGTGATTGTTGAGAAATATTTATTTATTATTATTATTTATTTCACTACGAAGAACCCGTTAAAAATTGCCAGTCTCTAGACAGAGTTATTTTTATTTAATTAAAGAATAATACATAACTAATAGCACACAAGCATGTAACTTTCTATATTAGGGAAAATATTTACAAAATCTGTACAGTAATTTATTTTTTGTGTTCAAAAAAAAAATATGAATACAATAAATTTGTATTCATATTTTTGTATTCATATTTTTATTATATTTTTTTAGTATTTTCTTTTTTATATTTTTTTAGTATTTTGACGAAACAGTAATTTATTTTATTTTATTGTGGTTTCACTCAAATGCAGAGTAATATCTTATTTTAGGGCTAAATGACCTGAGATAATAGATCCACCGAAAATCATGAAATAAATGATGATAAATCATCATATTTTATTATTATTGAATTTAATTATTTGCACTATTCGTAACTATTTGTGATTTATATTTTCGAACTACATGTAGTTTTACACCCCGTATTACAGCGAAATTACGACTCAAACAAGGAAGATCCAACTAAAACATATAATGTAAATAAGTTAACTATATATTTATTGGAAATTGCACTAGTTAAGTTTATCTATTCTACGAAGACGTGCGGTTTCTCGTTACACAGTCAAAACAGTGTAATCTTACTTGAATGTAAACAAGTGGGCGATTCTCAAGTGAGTATGCTTGTTTGCACTATGATTTGTCACATATTTTAAGCATGTTATGACGACCACTTTGATGTCATGGTTAAGAGTTGACTATTAACCAAGAGGTCGCGGGTTCGATCCCCGGACTGTACAAACATTTGTGTGCATGAACATGTCTGTTTGTACTGGTCTGACTGTTAAATTTATTTTTGAGTTTATTTGTAATACCACTGTAACACAAGTGCTCTAGCTACTTACCACGGAGTCAGATCAATGTATGTGATGTTGTAGTATATATATATTATTTTCAAAGTAGTTACTAAAAGCTCGAAGTACTAACCTACCACTAGAGATCCGTTGCGTCTTTTTCCGCGCAAAATATGAACACCAAAATCACAATGGTGGCGGTCGTGTTTGATAAAACCCCGTTGTAGTAGCACCATAATATTAAAAAAAGAATCCATACGGATTCCTTTTGCAAAATTTAGACCTTATGGCTCCTGTACAAAGTTTCATATACAAACTTTCAAACCCAAAAATCTACCTATGAGGGTTTGAATTCCACAAAATCCCTTTTAATCAGCAACTTATGCTTAGGTCTTAAAAAGAGGGTCTGCACGAAATTCGAGACTTGAAGTAACAAATTGTCATATAAACATTCATTTGTAGAATGACCCCAAATAAAAAAGTTTAGTGCAGTGCAAATTGATAAAAATAACTAATAATTATTAATTACATAAAAACGTGATTGTCTTTATTTCTGTCGCATCGAGCGAAATCAATATACTCGTTTTAATTTGGTAACTTATACCTAACTTTAAACTATAAAAATTACAAATTAAACGCTGTTTTAAAACTTGTATAGGAATAACACACTTTGACGTCATCGCGTGATAATGCCGACCGAGTGACTTTTTCAAGATAATAATAGTCGTCCTGGCCGATGTCGACCACGGCGGCCAATCTCAACAGAGATCAGCCAACTACGCAGGAGATATTATAGTGCACAGGTGTGAGCGCAATACACAGGTGCACTCACTGTTCCATCACTCTCGAAGTTCGGTGAGACGGCAATCCGACATGACCGGAGAGAGATCAGCCGCAGGACCAACGGCTTAACGTGCGCACCGAGGCACGGGGGTGTAACACCGCCAACTTCCCGACTTCGAGCTGTTCAGATCGAATTTCAGAAACAATTTTGGCTCGACCGGGTATTCGAACCCAGGACCTTACGGATGTAAGGCAGAAACTTCGCCACAACACCAATGAGGCAGTTTCGTTTTTTAAGGTATGAGATCAATTTAAAATCAAATATTACGAATTGCATAAGAAGGCTGTTTCAAATTATGAATTAGATATTTTTGAGAAAAACGGTTTTTGAATATATCTTTGATAGTGGATACAAGTGAAGATGCCTTTACTGTAGCTAATAGGCTAGAGATGACACCACCAAAACGGTCTGCCTCAATAGATTTTGTATGGGAATACAAAAACGTGACATCACGGTTGTGTATCAGAAATCGGAAGTCAATTGACCGAATATTTATTGAACTTTACGTGTTTAAAAATTTTATTGGTTTCTGCAACATTTTGGAAATAGAGGTATACAGGTTGTAGTCACTTCATAGAGGCTATGTTTTTTAAACGTAATGGTCTTGAAAATATTTAAGGTAGGTGTCATTATGACTATTCTTTGATTTCTTAACTGACAACAGGAAATACAAAATTACCTACTAGACGTGTACCTAACTATAGGGAAATCGGCATATCTATATCCTACTCAATCCTACTTCTACTACTGCATCAGTATCTACTATAATTAAAAAATAAATAAATTGTTTCAATAACGGATAGAAATACTTAAATACATTAAATACATCACCCATGACTCAGGTACAAATGCTCGTGCTCATCACACAAACATTTGCCCCTTGCAGAATTCGAATCCGCGACAGCCGGTTTTGTAGTCTGGACCTCAGACTACTAGACCAAAGCTGTCGTCAAAGAGTAGCGTACCTACATGTAGTTAGTTCCATCAGCAGCTTGCTAATCCTAGTTCCAAACTTAGTTAAGAATTATAAAAAATTGGTTGCCTGTAAAGTCGGTATACGGGCGAAAGTTTTACGTGACAACGACTTTGAGTGGTAAAATAGTTTTAATGTGAATATTCATTCGTATAACATGAACCGGTGTGTATGCCTATCTCTCTCACTCTCTCTCTCTCGCTCTGTCTCTCTCGCTCTTAGGCGGGTTAACTGTGCTCGAGTGGAAGGGACGCGTGCCTTTCACTTTTTATGTCTGTCTCACTCGCTCTTAGGCGGGCTAACCATGCCCGAGTCGAAGGGACGCGTGCCTCTCACTCGCTCTCATTGTGAGCGCGGAACGTGAGCGGAGCGTAACGCAGTTTCTTGAAGTGTCACCCGGCAAACCAATTTATAAGAAGTTGTCACGTCAAAAGTCCATAAACTCTTTTGACCCCACAACACTTCCATACTAATATTATAAATGCGAAAGTAACTTTGTCTGTCTGTTACTCACTCACGTCACGCCTAAACTACTGAACCGATTTGCATGAAATTCGATATGGAGATATTTTGATACCCGAGAAAGGACATAGGCTACTTATTACCGCGGGAAAATGACGCATTCCCGTGGGATAATTCAAGTGGACCGTTCGCTTTTACGCCTAAACTACTGAACAGGTTTAAATGAAATTTGGTAACGAGATAGTTCGAACCTTAAGAAAGAACATGAGTTACTTGTACTTCAGACCGCGGGAAAACGCATTCCCATAGAAAAAAATACTTTCCGGGGAATCTGATCGCTTTCACTCCTAAATTACAAAAGATTTGAATTATATTTGGATAAAATTGGTATTACGGGAAACAACGCATTCCAAAAAGAACGGACGAAGTCGCAGGTAAAAGCTAGTCATCTAAAATTCGAATTCAATGAACAAGCCAACCCGCGGGTCCGTCTAGGCTAACCTGTTTATATAACCGCCATCTTTGAATGGTTGACATTCACAAAACTCAGTAGCTTGTGTTGTGTGGACCGGCGCACGCGCATACATATAACAAAAAAAAGATTTAATAGTAAATGTGAGTATTTTATTATTACGTTTCTTTGTTTCAAAAATGTAGGGTAGGTTTTTGTGCGGAATTTGCAAAAGTTTTTATTATCATGTTGTGCTTCGGTGAGTTTGAAAGTTATGTTTTTTTATTAAAGTGTTTGTAAGATGATCTTAGGTAAGTGAGTAAGTACTTCAATCAAATTCATGTGTTAGTTACGGTCAGTAATTTGATGCTTGTTTGTAGGTAATTTGTTAACCGTGTTGGTGTTTCTTTCTAAAAAACACAAATATTTTTACATAACAAAAAAGTGGTCACTTATAGATAAATCACTTTATATATTCCCTTTTTCCTACCCGCATGTCGCAATTGCTATTGAGTAATACAGGGTGTAAAAAAACCTTAACGAAGCCGAATACTACATATTCTACCAATTGTTTATATCATTTTTTTCCTTTACACCATACCTGGGAAGATAACGGTTACTGAGATATTGATGGTTAAAGTTGGATTTTTTTTAAATGATTTTTACAGAAATGACTTTTGTCCGTTATAACTTCACTTTTTTCCAAAGAAACATAATACGAATTTTCACTAGTTTTTTCATAAAAAGCCTCTAAATGGCACACTCCGCAATGAACAGCGCACACTCGAACCGAACCGCGTCGCGGCGGCGTAAAGCAACACGCCCCGCGGTGACTTTTCCGCGTGCGCGCTGTACATTGCGGGTTAGAATTAAATTATTATTTTTTGATGTCAAAAAATAAAAGTTGTTTCCCAGCCAAAATTTATTTTTCATACGATTTGCTTTGATGTACTGAACGCGTGGTTGACGGCTTCGTTAAGGTTTTTTTTACACCCTGTATACGAAGAAACTTTTGAAAGTATTAGATTTGCATAACAGATCATCGACTTTCTATATTAAAGGATTAGAATCTATCAAAAAAACTTGCCAATACATATATTATTGCCTTATGACGACGTAACAACACCGTAGAAATAATATTTAACATAAATCATAATTTTATTTCTAATCATAGCAATCAAACTATAAAGTACAAAATAATAAGACGGTGTCTACTCATTATCTTAAAACTAGGTACTTATCACCATTTATTTATTTAACCTTATAACCCAAATTGTGTCACTATTCGATTGTGTCACGATAAATTAATGAATAGGTATTGAACTGTGAAATCCAGTGAACTACTTAATTACAAAAAACATTTAGAAGTTTGAAAGATAAGAGGAACATCTTTTATTAATTTAGGACCATATACACCGACTCATAATTTAGGCTTAACCTATCGAGGCACAAGAGAAGGATAAAATATCTATTTTGACAACCACCTTGGTGTAATGGTCAAGAAGTTGACTATTAACCAAGAGGTCGCGGGTTCGATCCCCGCACTGTACAAACATTTGTGTGCATGAACATGTCCGTTTGTACTGGTCTGGGTGTTATATGTATTTATTTAAGTATATTTGTAATACCACTGTTGATTCTGATATCTGTAACACAAGTGCTTTAGCTACTTACCACGGAGTCAGATCAATGTATGTGATGTTGTTGTGTATTTATTTATTTATATTTATTGCGTCCCATTTTCTCAGCTTAACAGATTAAAAAGCGAGTTTGTGTCAATATCAGTGTTAGTGTTATTTTACCAATGGAACCGATATACCCTGCGTCTGCGATTACACACCACAAGACATGACCCATCTTTCGTTTTATTTCATTTCATTCAGAAACGCCAATGCCAACAGTACACAATCATATACACACATTACATATTTCAATATCATATAGAGTTGTCAATCTTATATGTGAACCTATTTATAGGCGTACACAGCATTGAAATAAGTAAAAACAAATAACAACACAATAACAATTACAAATCCTTAACTAGGATATTTAACTAATTTTATTATAACTTATGCGACTCGAGGGTAGAAAGCACTTTTTTAAATCTAAATAAATATACAACGACCTCACATAGTTAGGTAGTTAGTTAGTTAGTTCTACAGGGCTTTTTCCGCACTTAGCCTCACGATTGTGCCATTGTGCGTTGCGACCTCACATACGAGTACATTGATCTGACTTTGTGGTAAGTAACTTAAGCATTAGTAGTTTTTTTTTAATATACAACAACATGACATACATTGATCTGATTCCGTGTTAAGTAGCTTAAGCACTTGTTTTACAGATAACAGAATCAACAGTGGTATTACGAGTACAAATACATAAACTTAAATAAATTCATACAACACCCAGACCAGTACAAACAGACATGTTCATGCACACAAATGTTTGTACAGTGCGGGGATCGAACCCGCGACCTCTTGGTTAATAGTCAACTTCTTGACCTTTACACCAAAGTGGTCGTCGTAGATTAATACAATGAATCGTAAAATAAGTCTATTTCCTTATGAGGTAACGCATTGCATTGAGAGCATCATACTACAAAGGGAGCGTGACGCCCAAGGTTGTTTTTTTGTGGTAGGCAATGCGAAAGTTTTCTTGATGGGATATCGGGGATAACAATATGGCACAGAAAATTTGATACCCTCAACAAGGTTTTGGCAAGTTATTTGTCCATGAATCTTGTCCTGCGTATTCTGACTCTTGCCCTCTAGAGAAGATCTTATGTGTGCCAACGACAGGACAATTCGAGTCGCCAATTTCTGGGCTAAAGATATACAGGTTGTGCCAAAAAGAGCGTGCCAAACTTAAGGAGATGATAGACAAATAGATGACCACTTATCACTTTTGTTGCTTTTATTTAAAAAAAACACCTTAGTAAAAGTATCAACGTTTCATAGATACGATTAATTTCATGTTTATTTTAAAATCACCAATTGTGAGCCTACCTCTTGTTGCTGTCTGTACAAATGTGCAGATATTTTAAGTGATTTTTAGATAATAAAGTGTTTTTTATAACACGCTTTTATTAGATCGGGGTGTATGTATGTATGAATGTATGTAACGGAATTTCTGAGCTCAATTTTCACCAACTCCCAGAAATCGGATTAATTTGAAACTTTGCACACGTGTTAAGTACCGATGACAATGCAATAATTTGATAAGAATTTTAACTAAAAAAATTAAATTAAATAGTAATTTAAAAAACTAAAAAAAAACGATTTTATTGCTAACTAAAAAAGAGAAAATAATTTCTGAGTACACGGAATTTATATTACAGTAGAGTAAAAAGCGTGGGGTGCTTGGTATAGTAGTATGTGAAAATCGTCCTATTATTGGCACGTATAAAAGAAAAGTATGAAAACGTCATAGAGTGCACCCCACGCTTTTTACTCTACTGCAATATAAATTCCGTGTACTCAGAAATTATTTCCTCTTTTTTAGTTAGCAATAAAAGCGTGTTTTTTTAGTTTTTTATACTATTATTATTATTATTATTATTTGGTTATTACTGGTTCGCTTCAAAGTTCTAATCAGATGACTCGCGACGGAGTGCCGTCTATGAATTTTGTCTATGTATCCCCTAGTTCAAGCATTATTTTAAGTTTGCTCATCTTAAGCGATGCCTATGTACATTGTCCAACTATGTCTCTCATGAAGTGAATTGTAAATTCTTATGAGAAATAAATATATTTAACCGTATTTGATCGCGGAGGTAAATACCAAGCATAGCTCCCTCCATCGCTTGCTGGGCGACACTGAGCGACTTTCGATCCTTAAAAACTTCATGGTATTATGATAAGACAAGTTTCTAGCGAGGTGCTTGTGGCGCCGTGGTTGCAGCGCTTTGATAGTGATACTAAAAGTTAAGCAACCTACGGCGCGGTCATGTTTGGGATGGGTGACCATTCTGATCATAACAGTGACGTCTATTCACAAGCATCTCCGTGCTTCGGAAGGCACGTTAAGCTGTTGGTCCCGGTTAATATCGATAGATATTGTCGTTAAGCCTGGTCGGAGGCCCTCGGGCGGCTAATAACATCTGACGGTAAGGTTGGTCACTTGCCTTACACACACCCCTCCACCGCACTGAGCCCGCGTGGTGGAGTATGGCTCGCACCACCTCATAGTTGAGGTGAGGCCTGTGCCCAGCAGTGGGACGTATATAGGCTGATGATGATGATGACAAGCTTCTGGGTTTATAATAAACGCATACTGAATTCCAAATAGCTTAATAATACAAAGTTTTTCCTTAGTTTAATCATACAAAGTAAATCTTGACCACAATCGCTGTAATTGAGTCTTGTTATTACACATTAAAGTCCTGGGCTATGATAAAAACTTCTTCGAATAAGTACAGTTTAAAAAAACATTCGTAAAGGTATCCATAGTTTCAATTCCAGTCAATTATCTTACTTTATCTATATGCACCTTTGAATGAAATCGGTTTGGTGGTTTAGATCGTAATCCGTCGAAGCGACAACATCTCCTGAGGATGCCGCGTTTAGTGGCGAAACGCGTCGAGTGTTTTGTTGGTGTCAGTGTTGTATTTCCGGGTGCATCTTCTGTGTCACGTTGTGAGTTGATTTATAAGTCCTGCGACTTACATCTCTAGTTTTTTTAAGTTGTTACATTTGGATGTACTAGGGTTCCTGCGCTGGCGTCGTTTAGTGGAAATTTAAAGCAAAATAATTCTCTTTTGCAGCTTTGGTTTAGGATTTCCATGTATTTTTTTTCCAATATCCACCTTTTTTACAATAATGCACAGGTAACCCTGTGCCCTTTCACTAAAACCATTTTACGACCTTCCCTTAAATCAAATCAGTAATTAAAGCATAGGTACATAGTTCATATTCTTTTATTTGCCAACTAAATGTTACGTAAATACATATAGCAGGTCTTATGCTAGACAATTGCACTTATAACTTAGTTATAACGTAATTAGACGGACAGACTGAACTTTCACAATTATAATACTTGCAGCAAAGGGATTATTTTATACTCCTGTTCGCACCACAAAAGAAGGAAAAAAAATTGGTTGCCTGTAAAGTCGGTATACGGGCGAAAGTTTTACGTGACAACGACTTTGAGTGGTAAAATAATTTTAATGTGAATATTCATTCATATAACATGAACCGGTGTGTATGCCTATCTCTCTCACTCTCTCTCTCTCGCTCTGTCTCTCTCTTGGCCTATAGCCGACTTCCTTACAAAGGCAGTTTAGTCAATGTCAGCTGACTCATTGTTATGTATTTTACTCAGGCCTTTTGTATAGTTAGGTACTTTAATGTTATTTATCTATCGTCTAGCGGACGATCCCGGGCTGTGCGAAGACGGGATGGTCCTAGTATTAAAGTCCTTCTAGTATTAAATATAGAAATATAGCCTCTGTTAGGTTTAAATAAATTTATTCTCATAACACACAAGCACACATACACACACACATATCCACATCCACTCACATACACAAACATTCGCGCACACTTTATTTTCATCAATTCATTCAATAAAATAAATAAAAAATTCAATAAAATTCATTTATTTCTGTAAGTAGGCTAAGAACTAGCACTTATACACGTCCCAACATATAAATTAACCCTTCCACCGCTTCGGGACAATTTGGGCCAGTGCTGAGAAGAAGCGGCGCAAGAAACTCAGTCACTATTGTCATTGCCTCTTTTCAAAATTGATTTACAATAATTGTAATTGTTTGCATTTAAACATTTCCATATATCTTTGTCATTTCATAATCATCAATTTTATAATATCCTTTCGACATTAATACATCTTTTACAACTGTTTTAAATTTATCTAAAGGCAATGAAATTAAATTTTCAGGTAATAAACCCATAAATGAGTGACCAACCTTATGAAGCGTAAAATGTGGAACGTCAAGCCTATTTTTTTGTCTTGTGTTGAAGTTATGCAAATCGCTATTTTTAGGAAATAAGTGTAAGTTTTTTCGAACGTAAATTAGGTTAGGTACATTTATTCATTACACATAGTCACTTGCATCCGTCGCAATCCTGTAAGAACCATCGAATGCCCATGACACAGGAATTTCCTAGTGTGGGGCCCACAGTTAATTGCTAAATGTATTGTTGTTGGCATAACATGATTTGCATTGTGTAATAATATATTCTATAGTATAGTATTCTATAGTATTTGTATAAGAAATTTCACATTTCATTTAAAATGAGATATAAATTAAATATTATCTACTACATTTTACGCATACGTGCTGCTATATAAGTATGTAACTTGAGCTTATTTTTAAAAGTCTTTAAACTTTCACATTTAAGTCATTTGGAAGACAGTTATAATGATTTGCTAACTCAAACAGTATTGACATTTTGCCATAGTTAGTCCTCGACGTTATTGTTTTGAGCTTATTATATATATCTAAGGTTATGTTTGCTACTCTTGATATTTAGTCTATATTTCTATGTTTATCATAGATAATGTAGGATTCTATTCGTAAAATATTTCTTAGAAAACAGGAAATAATTGATTTTCTGTTAGTTTGAATTGAATAGGATCTGTAACTTTCAAAACATACGAGAAAAATAATCAATCCCCTTTTTTAATTTTTTTTTAAATAATATTACTGTAAAATCTTCAATAGCCTGGACCTCAGTCTTATCAATCTGTCTGTCTGAATGTGGCTTTGACGCCTACCTAAACCAATAGTGAGATAGACATGATCTGGAATGAGTCTAGCACTTAGTTACGACGCTAAGAGTACACCCATAAGATCTATAACTAACTTAATCAGTCTACATGTCGCACTTCTAAAACCAAGGGTCGCGGGTTCGATCCCCGCACAGTACGAGCATGTGTGTTTGTACTGGTCTGGGTGTTTTCTATGTATAATATGTAAAAAAGTATTTAAGTATTTCCGTTGTCTAGTACCCATAACACAAGCCTCGTAGCTTAATTTGGGACTAGAGAATTGGTGTGTGTGATTGTTGTGAAATATTTATTATTATTATTATTTATTTATACAAATAAATGTGAATTTCACATACTTTGTCACACGTGTGCCACAAACGGGGTTGGTGCGACGCGACGCGATGCGACAATATCAAATGTGTACCTACGTTAATGATCGTGTCAGATGCGCGAATGACACTCACACAAGTATTGGTTGCATCCCATCGCTTCGCACTTAACGCTTTGCGTTGCTCACGTATGACAACGCCTTACGAAAAAATATTGGTTCCAGGATGAAGCTAGCCATCGCACTATGCGTGGTGGCGCTGGCGGCAGCGGCGCACGCGCGCGTCACCGCCACGCAGCCTCAGGTGTCCGCCCACATCACTTCTCTTACTGACAAGGTGAGGAAAGACCTTTTTTTGTGTCTAGAAACTGCTGTAGGTATACCTACCACCTTCCGGACGTCGCTCTAGACGTTGCTACTTGGGTAGGCCGCTTACCAGTTGGGTTGAAGGTCTTCGGGCATAACCCAAGGACCCGGTAGGTCCTTACAAACGTCAACTAAAAATAAATTGGCCTGCATCACACACACCCTCGTGTTACCAAATGGTGCCATTAGAGGGACAATACCATGAGGATCAACTAACGGCGCTAAATGGTAAGCTGGTTCCATGCAACCGCGGTGCCACCCCTGGCTTGAGGAAGACTACAATATAAGTCATCCATATACAATATATCATCATCCTAGCGCCGTTACACGTTGCTTCCGAGAGCTAGCCATCGCGCGCGTCACCGCTACGTAGGCTCAGGTGTCCGCCCACATCACTTCTCTCACTGACAAGGTGAGGAAAGACCTTTTTTTGTGTCTACAAATTGCTGTAGGCATAATAGTAATCATTTATTTAGTTTCAAATGGACAATAGTAAATTAATATAAGCTTAAGATAAGATGTAGACCGAAGACTTTCTTTACCTGAACTAGGTTACAAACCTGTGTCTCAGGCTAAAGAGAGCACAAATATTTTCTTAAAACCATATCCACCTTCCGGACGTCGCTCTAGACGTTGCTACTTGGGTAAGCCAATACAAGTCGGGTTGAAGGTCTTCAGGCATAACCCAAGGACCCGGTAAGTCTTTACAAACGTCAACTTAAAATAAATGGGCCTTCATCCACACGCATACGCGTGTTAACAGACGGTGCCATTAGAGGGACAATACCATGAGTGTAGTGACCTAATTGGTGTATAATGTTTGACAATGTAAGTATCGGCTCGGGGTTCTCACTATACCACGTCTTCACTGTACGGCGGTCTGCGCTCGACTGCCTGCGCTTGCGCTACGTCAGTCGACACGCCCCCTCCCCGCACCTGCGTGGGGTGTAGATCCGAGACGACAAGAGTTATTATGACTTGTGTATGTGTGTGTTGCATTTCTACTTATTGTAACTAATATATAATTATAATAAATATAATATACCAGTATGCTACATCCCTCCTTTATTGTTTTTTTTTTTTTTTTTTTTTTACGTCATTTTACTTTCTTAGTAATCCTTGACCAATTAACAGTGATATTAAGTAAGCTTAGTAATCAATATTTATTTTCGTACTGTGAATCAGATTTGGTAGTTTATGTTTTATTTGGATGCACTGTCTTCCTCATTGCCCTTCCATACGTTTTAAGAGCAGAATATTTCGCCTCACCACTTGACCTGTCGTATCGTTCCGGACCTCTACATCACCTTTACTATTGGACCGACAGTATGAGTTTTGGGCTCATGATTCTAACTTAATTTGTTATATTTACTCATGTTTTTTAACATAGACCTTTCTGCAAACCTCCCAATTAATTATCCTTTTCTTCCTATCAGCATACTTTTCCCCTTCTCTCTTTTTTTTGTTAATCGCTTGGTGTAATGTTATAGTAATTATGTAATACCGTTTAATTTACTTTTTAAGCAATAAGTATTGACTTAACTTTGTTTTCCTAACTAATACATGTTAGTGCTAATTAGGCAAAATAATATGTTACTAACTAATCATTAATTTAAATACAAGTAGATAATAATATAAAAGTGATGCATACAGTAATATTTTTAGCATAATTATTATGTAAGAAAACTGCTGACGCTGTTAACTTGCATAGAGTTGGAAAGTGCTGTCTTTGTAGTGGCGCTTAGTAATTGACATAATTTAGATCATGTTTTCTGTTTTATAGCGTTATGAGGTATGTAGTTTCAAGTTATTGTTAATTAGCCTATACCTATTCTAATAATATATGCGTGCTCTCTTAAGCCTGAGATACAGGTTGATATCTAACCTAGTCCAGTTAAAGAAAGTAATGGATCCTTGTTTTGATTAGAAACATTAGTACAGTTATTGTTCATAGGCTGCCAATTCTTGTCCGTGATTAGGTTATGATTGCAACCAGAATCTATAAGCATATCTACATCCGTTCCGCACATGTCACATGTGAAACAGTCAGTGTTGTTGTTAAACATGAGGTCAATCTGTTTGCTGGAAGATGCCTCAGTTGCAGTTTTTTCTACGTTGTTAGTACGTTTGGATCTTTTTTTTTTTTTGGTTATTATTCTGTTTAATTCTTGATATTCTAATTTCTTGCTTCCAAAATTTCCTAACTGTTTTTACCTATAATTCATTATCCTCGGAAATGATATCGTCTAGGGTAATTTTAATTATCTGTAAACGATGAAAGACCGCAATCTAATGCAACAATATATACCTATTTATGTAGTCATCTCTATTTATCCATGAAATCCAGTGTCGTTTTTAAAACAAACTTCTTTTTTTGTATTTTCATGTATCGCAATTTAATGACACCTTTATTCGCAATTAAATGCCAATAAATATCGTAATTTAATACCACCCTTATTTCGCAATAAAATGCCAATGAATATCGCAATTTCATGCCACCCTTATTTCGCAATTAAATGCCAATATCGCAATTTAATGACAACCTTATTTCGCAATTAAATGCCAATGAATATCGCAATTCAATGCCACCGTTATTTCGCAATTAAATGCCAATATCTTCGCAATCTAATGCCACCAAGTTTTTCAATCTATACACGAGCTCACATCTGTTTATTTTTATAACACGTCTCATATATACGAGTAGATCCGACTCCGTGGCAAGCAGCTCAAGCAGCTGAGCCGATATCAGATATCAGAATCAACAGTGGTATTACAAATAAAACAAACACATCTCTCACCCAGACCAGCACAAAGTGACACGTTCACGCACACAAATGGCTGCACTGCGCGGGGATCGAACCCGCGAACTCCCGGTCAACAGTCAACCTCCCGACCACTTCACCAAAGTGTTCGTCAAGCTAAGCTACAAGCATACAAAGCTAAATAAAACAAACACAGCTTTATTATAATAAAGCCTGCCTGGGCTGCAGATATAGATCATTACGCCTCTAGACTCGATTACTTTAGAATACCGTCTCTTGCTTGCCACCGTAAATGCTACGAGCTGGTTACTCTCTACAAAATTATCCACTCTGAGATTGATTCGCCGTCACTTCTTTCTTTGCTTAGCTTCAATATTAGATTCAGGTCTCGTGACTCCGCACATAAATTGTTCTACCTCCTTATTTACAAAAATAACATAATCATTTTTAACCCTATTTCTGAAATGTGCCATTTGTAAAATGATACCCTTTCTAAACCTGCATCTTTGTATATTTTTCATGTAGTTTGTACAAATCCAAAAAATAAATTAATAGGATTCTCTCTGGCCAATATTAAATCACCATTTGTGTATAATTAAGTTATTCACACTTACTCTTGTTATTAGTTCTTTTTTTTAAATATAGTTCTAACAAAACTAATAATAGTTGATAATAATAATAATAGTTCTCCTGGTCGACCCCGACCACGGCGGCCAATCTCAACAGAGCTCAGCCAACTATGCAGGAGACATTAAAGCGCACAAGCGCGAGCGCAACACTCAAAGTTTAGCGAGACGGCAATCCGACACGACCGGAGAGAGAGATCAGGCGCAGGACTAACGGCCCAACGTGCTTTCCGAGGCACGGGGGTGCAACACCGCCAACTGCCCGACTCCGAGCCGCACCCTAGAAACTCATGATAGAAAATCTCAGAAACAACCCTGGCCCGACCCGGGACTCGAACCCAGGACCTCCCGGATGCAAGGCAGAAACTTTGCCACTACATCAACGAGGCAGTAGAGGTTTAACCCTCTATCATTTCATTAAAGCTAGAACAAATTGTGATTACATGTTTAGAGTTTCAGTCTAGCTTTGTATACTGTTTTACCATTCGTTATTTACTGAATGTTATTTGGTTTGTGAGCCATGAATAATAAAATAAAAATAATATATAATGTCTTTATAAGTATAATGTTTTCTCTTTTATTTATTTTGTCGCACCGCCCACTAATCACTTCTACTTAGCCCAAAGGTATGACTGGTAGTAAATGCCCTACGGCGTTAAGTCCACCTCTTGTACAAAGTTTTGTTGTGCAATAAAGCTTCGAGCGAATAAAACCGCGTCGCTCCCATGTTCCCATCACAATTATATTATATTATTGGTATCACTACATAGTATAAAACAAAGTCGCTTTCTCCGTCCCCATGTCCCTTTGTTCGCTTATATCCTCAAAACTACGCATCACATTTTGATGCGTTTTTTTTAAATAGATACTCGTAGATTGCTGATCAAGCAGGGAATATAATGTCTCGATGTGTGCTCGGGGGCTGAAGGAAATGTTACACTTTTTATGATAAAATAATAATTATAATCATAATTGACCGTGCACAGATTAATTTAATTAAATTTATTTTTATTTTGTACTAATACAGTTTTTAGAATTACTAACAAAAATGGATCACTGTAATCTTTTATCGTGAACTAGCGGACCCCGCAGACGCTGTCCTGCCCATTGTTTTTTTTTCTTCGTTAGAACCATCCCCGTACTTTAAGGAATATCATTTAAAAGAATAGGCCAAATCTGTCCAGCGGTTCTTGAGTTATGCGTTTACCAACACATTTTGCGATTCATTTTTATACTATAACTAAATAATAATAATAATAGAGTGATTCAAGAGGAAGGTTCATATGTACAATAACATCAATAAAATAGTGGAGAAATACTGTTATCTTTGAGGTTTCTAATGTGATGTTGTAAATTATCTTTTTTTTTTCGCTTACATTGCACACGCAGGCTGAACCCTACGAGATTTATCAAAACAATGCACCAATATTTGTGCACATTGAAAAGGTCTACAGAAAACTACGTCTATCTCTCAAGGATATCCCACAACAACACTTTTTTGACACCCAACCTTTAAGACATAATGGCTAACCTTTGAAGCGATTCTCACCAATACAGCATTAATTCCCATCCAATCACACAGCTTAAATAAATTATTGATTTAACATAGATCTACATTGTCGTTTACATCACAAGATCCAAATGAATATTTTCAAAGATATTACAGATTTAAAACTGCGGGACGCAGTGCTTGCGGCGGCACTGGTCGGCGGCAGCGTGCCTATAAACGATGTATATAAAGACATTCTGTAATGTAACAACTGTTGCAAAACAAAATAAATAGACAAAAATGTAAAAAGCAAATAAGTAATGTAGGTATGAATCTAAACACTCTCAACTGGGGTCACTCCACTGAAAGGGGAACTATTCCACAAATCTAAAGTGTGCGGGCCACGAGCAGCGATGAACAAATCAAAACCACTGGATCGACCCCAATCACCCCTTCAGTGGGCGACATAGGCCATATATGTATGTTATACCCGTGCGAAGCCAGAGTGGGTCGATAGTTAAGAATAATTGATAAACTAGCCTTTAAGAGTTTAGAACAACCAAAGTCGAATAAACATAGTAAAAGTTTGATAAATAGTGAGTGGGTTGGAAAACAGTATTTACATTGTCAGATCTAATTTAAGTTTAAGGTCACAGGTTTGATAGGAACACTAGTTTTCTCAACGAGCATTTTTCTGTTATGGGAATCGAACCCATAGCTGACTTCCATAATTCAACTATGCGGCAGACTGAAGGAATTTTATTTATTTATTTACTTATTATTATTTTTAATATGCATATCAGCTAGGTCAAACTAAAGTTTTCCTTTCCTTTTCGATGAAAATGTAGATGTAAGTTAAAAAAAGATAATAAGGGTATTTTTTTTAAATATTTTCCTGACTAAGGTACGGACAACTAACACGCGTTGCTTCCTTCCTTTTTAATGAGAAAAATTAAACACTTACAGTTCACCTCGTCGCCAAAATGTAGTGACCTAATTGGTGTATAATGTTTGACAATGTAAGTATCGGCTCGGGGTTCTCACTATACCACGTCTTCACTGTACGGCGGTCTGCGCTCGACTGCCTGCGCTTGCGCTACGTCAGTCGACACGCCCCCTCCCCGCACCTGCGTGGGGTGTAGATCCGAGACGACAAGAGTTATTATGACTTGTGTATGTGTGTGTTGCATTTCTACTTATTGTAACTAATATATAATTATAATAAATATAATATACCAGTATGCTACAATGAGGATCAACTAATGACGCTAAATGAAGAGCTGGTTCCATGCAACCACGGTCCCACCCCTGGCTTGAGGAAGACTACAATATAAGTCATCCATATACAATATATCATCATCCTAGCGCCGTTACACGTTGCTTCCGAGAGCTAGCCATCGCGCGCGTCACCGCTACGCAGGCTCAGGTGTCCGCCCACATCACTTCTCTCACTGACAAGGTGGGGAAAGACCTTTTTTTGTGTCTAGAAACTGCTGTAGGTATACCCACCTTCCGGACGTCGCTCCAGACATTGCTACTTGGGTAGGCCGCTTACCAGTTGGGTTGAAGGTCTTCGGGCATAACCCAAGGACCCGGTAGGTCCTTACAAACGTCAACTAAAAATAAATTGGCCTGCATCACACACACCCTCGTGTTACCAAATGGTGCCATTAGAGGGACAATACCATGAGGATCAACTAACGGCGCTAAATGGTAAGCTGGTTCCATGCAACCGCGGTGCCACCCCTGGCTTGAGGAAGACTACAATATAAGAAACATCGTCATCCTAGCGTCGTTACACGTTACTACCGATGTGTTTTTTTGTGATAAGACCACTCTGGTGTAATGGTCAATACTTTAACTACAAACCAAGAGGTCGCGGGTTCGACCCCGCACTGTACAAACATTTGTGTGCATGAACATGTCTGTTTGTACTGGTCTTGGTGTTATACGAGTATGTATTTATTTAAGATTAATAATAATAGTCCTCCTGGCCGATTTCGACCACGGCGGCCAATCTCAACAGGGATAAGCCAACTACGCAGGAGATATTATATTGCACAAGTGTGAGCGCAATACACAGGTGCACTCACTGTTCCATCACTCTTAAAGTTCGATGAGACGGCTATCCGACATGACCGGAGAGAGATCAGGCGCAAGACCAACAGCTTAACGTACCCGCACTGTACAAACATTTGTGTGGATGAACATGTCTGTTTGTATTATTTTGTCTAGGTATTATATGTATTTATTTTAGTTTATTTGTAATACCACTGTTCATTCTGATATCTGTGACATCACACAAGTGCTTAAGCTACTTACCACGGAGTCAGATCAATGTAAGTGATGTTGTTGTATATTTATTTTTAAGACCGTTAATATTAACACAAAATTTTAATATCTAATTGTTTGGCGTTTGTCCTAGGACGCTCGTAGCAAGGCGAAGGTGCACCCAGCGTTTGCCAACGCCGGCCAAAGAGCGGGTGTTGAAGTTTGGAGGATCGAGGTGAGAAAATAAAATTTAACCATTGTCGCCTTCTTATTAACACGCTTTCATTAGCTCTGTGTCGTGTACGGAATCTTTGAGTTCAATGTTCACTTAATTCCAGAAATCGGATTAATTTGAAACTTTGCACACGTATCAAGTACCGATGACAATGCAATAATTTGATAAGAGTTTTACATTGTCCTTATTAACTAAAAAAACAAAAATAAACAATACTTTAAAAAACTAAAAAAAACACGCTTTTATTTCTAACTAAAAAAGAGCAAATAATTTCTGAGTACAAAGAATTTATAAATAAATAAAATCAATAAAATCAATTTATTTCTGTAATTAGGCTAACAAATTAGCACTTTTACACGTCCCAACATATAAATTGACCCTACCACCGCTTCGGGACAGTTTGGGCCAGTGCTGAGAAGAAGCGGCGCAAGAAACTCAGTCACTATTGTCATTGCCTCTTTTCAAAATTGATTTACAATAATTGTAATTGTTTGCATTTAAACATTTCCATATATCTTTGTCATTTATATAATCATCAATTTTATAATATCCTTTCGACATTAATACATCTTTTACAACTGTTTTGAATTTATCTAAAGGCAATGAAATTAAATTTTCAGGTAATTTATTAAAAAATATTACACATCTACCCATAAATTTGTGACCAACTATATTACGTAGAGTACAAAGCGTGGGGTGCACTATATATATATCGTTTTTATAGTTGCCAATAATATATTGATTTTACTCGTAATATATAGTACTATACCCAACACCCCACGCTTTTTACTCTACTGTAATATAAATTCTTCGTACTCAGAAATTATTTGCTCTTCTTTAGTTAGCAATAAAGGCGTGTTTTTTTAGTTCTCTTTCATTAAAATTACTGCCTCGTTGGTGTAGTGGAAAAGTTTCTGCCTCACATCCGAGAGGTCCTGGGTTCGAACCCCAGGTCGAGCCAAAATTGTTTCTGAGATTTTCTGTCATGAATTTCTCAAAAAACAGCTAGGAGTCAGGAAGTTGGCGGTGTTACACCCCCGTGCCTCGGTGCGCACGTTAAGCCGTTGGTCCTGCGCCTGATCTCTCTCCGGTCATGTCGGATTACCGTCTCACCGAACTTTGAGAGTGAAGAAACAGTGAGTGCACCTGTGTATTGCGCTTTGTTATCTATTATTTATATATTATATATATTTTGTTATTGTTTATTATTGTACACTCTAATATCTCCTGCGTAGTTGGCTGATCTCTGTTGAGATTGGCCGCTGTGGTCGAAATCGGCCAAGAGGACTATTATTATTATTAAAATATGTTTTGTGTTTTCAGAACTTCGATCCCGTGCCAGTAGCTCAAAGTGACTATGGAAAGTTTTACAAGGGTGATTCTTACATTGTTTTAAAGGTTAGTACAATACTTTCCCAGTTAACGAATAAAACCCAAACTACTGAGGCCATTGAAATAAGAAGACACCCTAATTTTAATAGAGAAGATGGTTGGAAAATTCCACCAGCTTGGCATCCTGTTTTAGCCAAGACTCAAGCTAGAACCCGCACTGCAAGACCTCAAGATACTGTTAGCTCATTTTCTGTGGATAGGAACGTAACTTAATATTTATGAGTGATGGTAGTTTACATTTTTTTCAAAACTATGTAATGACAATTAACACCTTAGTCTACCCGTGACCACAGACGCTGAAAAAGGTTCGAAACGTCAGGTTAAAACAAAATGTAAATTAATCGCGAAATAATCCGTAAGCAAGTGTATCATTCCAAAGTATTGAGTTATAATAATAGTAGATTATGCACCAAGGGCGCAAAGGACTGTTAACGTCACGGGCGTTACAGCCAGGGCGTAGCGAGGGGGACTCATGTTGTCATATATATACTCTCTGTACTCTCTATGAGCGAAGTGAAGCGAGGGATTCATTCAAGACTACGACGGTTTATTACTCCTGAGGTACAATGCCCTACTTTTCACACCTTTGGCAATATTTTCAGGGCCTTCGCTTTTTTATTGTTCGCCATTGTTTGAATTTATCGTAAGCTGTTAGATATTTATGTTTTGTTTTATTTTTCGGAAGGAATATTCATATTCCCTAAAGCGTCTTAATAAACTCCGGAGTTGAATTATTATTACTTGACGAAATTTTTGTACTTGTTGTTTTAAATAGTTACTTAATTTATCTTCTGAGAGGCGCTTTTTCTTTGTTCCTTTTATGGCCAATTCGAAAAAAAGTTCGATTTAACAAAGAAAAGGTTTTTGTAATGGCTGTAGGTATGCAAACAGTCATCATACAAATTATAACGTTCCAAATTTTTTGTTCCAACTTTTGATCCCTTGGGAACTTCCATACAATTTATCTCCCAAAATACTCGTATAAAAACTTTACTTTGACATTTCGTGACAAACATAATCAGCCTTTTTGAGCATGAGCTGTGAAAAGAAATAAACGTATTGGCACGTCAAAAAAAACTTTTAAGGCATAGATAAAAATTTTACACTTTAAAGGTAAGACTCTTTTACACAATGCGTCTTTAAGAAGCGATTTAGTCGCGTTGCAGTCAGAAATGGTCTACCTAAAACACTTGCGCTACTTTTAGCACTACTCGGTCGCGATACAATCGCGAAGCAGCCGGCCATTGAACTGTAGCGATGCAATGCCTATGCACTGGATGCAACGCAGCATCTGATTCTGTGCAGTATCGCGGCATCTGTGCAGCATAGCGGCATCTTAAGCATTGCTGGTGTCGCGATTTGTACTATATAAATCGCATTTATGTAAGAACCCCTGGGTGTCTTAAGTCAGTCAGGTATACAAGTCAAGTTCCTTAAAATTTTCGTGTATTATATTCCAGACAACAGCCGATAAGCGCAACAACCTATCCCACGACATCCACTACTGGATTGGCAGCCAGTCGACTCAGGACGAGTCTGGTGCGGCGGCCATCTTGACGGTTGGGTTGGACGACAAGTTCAACGGCGCCGCTGTGCAGCACAGAGAGCCTATGGGCTACGAAAGTGCGCAGTTCTTGGGCTACTTTCAGCCAGGTAAGTGAACTATGTAGTTACTGCGAAACTGTCATGGGTAAGAAAGAGAGGAGCGGAGAGGGAGAGGGAAACTGATGCCCTGGCCGACCCGCTCTGGCGAATATTATTGGGTGGTTGGATCGTCTTCTAGCCGGTGGCATAAATGACCGCGAAGTGTACCTTTTTTTTAACGTCTGGGAAATGCTGTTAAGCATACCCGCCAGCCGCGGGGGCAGTTGGGGGTTCTGTGGAACTCCAGGCCTCAGAGAGAGAACCCGCCTACCCACTAAAAACCTGACGGTGCCCTCTGGTGCCATGTGAGTCGGGGACGTGGCGGGTTCACCGTAGGCCGTAAGGCCACAGCCATTCACCGCAATACCGCGAGGTCCACCTGACGTAAGGAGAGCCTGGAGATTCCCGAGACTATGCCTTGGACATAAGGCCACCGGAGGGAAACCGCGGAGGTTTTAGGAGGTAAACCCGGACGAGGAAGTCCCACATAACCGGTTTCTAACCTCACCGGTATGCATAAAACATTACCTCCGCGAAAAAAAGGGTAAGAAACTATATTTCGCTTATATTGGCGTTCAATATGCTCAAGAGTTTACCTTTTCACTTAATCACTAACTAAGTTAAGATTATTACAATGCCATTTGTTAATTTAAGGAAAACCTGTTGTTGGCAATGTTAAATAGTTATAAGATATGCAATAGGTAAAGCTGTTGGTTTTCTAAATAAATAAATGCTATGCCAGTGATGATACATGTGGGAGTGAGATGTGACTTCCCTTAGGGAATTATGGATCTCATTAGTCTGTTTCATCTTAAGCGATTGTTAAATATGTATTTGTAAAAATATTTATCTCGGGTGATTTGAGGGTGTCTCCCACAATTATTGATGAAACATACGCTGGCTCATAGCGTTCAAAAGCATTTACAAAATTCAACGACTCCATTAAGTTTATCAGTAGCTCAGTGGTTAGAGCATTGGACCGGACTTCCAAAGGTCGGGGGTTCGATTCCTCGCCGATGACCGGAGCCGAAAAGATATTTTTAAGTGTTATGTCTTTCTCGATAGAAGGCTCAATGTCACTAAGAGATACGCAGGAAAACTTATTGAGATTCTACTTTATTCGGATGATTTTAACCCATTTCTTTGCGTTTCTTAAGTTACACCTTCTATGGGTTTTTGTTCCTAAGTTCAGGCTCTCCAATCCCGTAAACGAATAGTCCGATTTTGCCATCAACACCAATCTTTGATTTTTGGTTGATTGAAAACAGCTCGGAGTCGGGAAGTTGGCGGTGTTACACCCCCATGCCTCGGAAAGCACGTTAAGCCGTTGGTCCTGCGCCTGATCTCTCTCTGGTCAAGTCGGTTTGCCGTGTCACCGAACTTTGAGAGTGATGGAACAGTGAGTGCACCTGTGTATTGCGCTCACACTTGTGCACTATACTATCTCCTGCGTAGTTGGCTGATCTCTATTGAGATTGGCCGCCGTGGTCGAAATCGGCCAGGAGGCCTATCTATGTTGGTTGATGAAATCATTGAGAAATCAACACTGACGTTAACTGAAACGCAAAGTCAACAAACAATGGAGACTTTTTATGAGTCAGTTTAACAGGATTAGTCATTAAACAATGATGAGAACCCGCGGTGGAACGCGACGATAGACTACATCTGAGGATGAAAATTGAAAATTAGCCATAAACTAAAAAATCTGCAGCTGAGTTATAGGAAAAAATCTGTTATTTACGATGATTGATTCCGTTTACAAAATATTTGGTCTTTGCCTATGAAATTGACGTTTTCACTTTTTTTAAATTTAAACTTGAATTTATTCTTTGATTTTTTTTTAATTTTTTGGCTGGCTGGGATTTAAAAACTAAAATTAGTTAAAAATTAAAGCTTAGTCTTTTTTATTCAAAACTTTTCATTTAATTTGATTTCGAATAACTTGGTTAAGCCTAATCGGCTACAACTTCAAGCATGAAAATTTAAAAAAATGCTTATTTTTGAGAGGTATGGTATATCAAAAAGGTATTTTAAGACAATAGGAATTCAACGCTATATCAATAATAATAATAATAATAAATATTTATCTATGTGACGAAAACTTGTACTACATCATTCATTCACGTTGGCTCCTATATCAAGCAATATCCTCTGGTATCCTTCATCCAGCATCCATCTAAGAACTAGCCAAGCAACTGACCAATAAGCGTTGTCGATCTAATTGTACCAATTAGGTAAAGTGTACCCGCTATTGAAGTAATTGCCAATGTGGCCTTCGCCTTGTAACTCATAGCTTTAACAAAGATGTTACAGTTAACATCGCAGAAAATTTATATTTATTCATCAATATTTTTATTCTAGCCATCAGAATACTCGACGGAGGAGTAGCCTCCGGGTTCAACCATGTCGTCACCAATCCTGGAGCTCAGAAGAGGCTCTTCCAGGTCAAAGGAAAGAGGAACGTCAGGGTAAGGCAGGTAAGGCAGCAATTCTTACTTAAGTATTAATTCATTTAAAACTTTATTGCACTTAATGCTACCAGCATTTTCTGCCAGTCATACAGATGGCAATGGGTTAAGTTATAATACTTACAGGGTGTAAAAAAAACCTTAACGAAGCCGAATACCACATATTCTACCAATTGTTACGATCATTTTTTTTTCCTTTACACCATACCTGGGAAGTTAACGGTTACTGAGATATTGATGGTTAAAGTTTAAAAAAAAAATTGATGATTTTTACAGACATGACTTCTGTCCATTATAACTTAACTTTTTTCCAAAGAAACATGATACAAATTTTCACTAGTTCCTTCATAAAAAGCCTCTAAATGGCACACTCCGCAATGAACAGCGCACACTCGAACCGAACCGCGTCGCGGCGGCGTAAAGCAACACGCCTTTTGTGACTTTTCCGCGTGCGCGCTATACATTGCGGGTTAGAATTAAATTATTTTTTTTGATGTCAAAAAATAAAAGTTGTTTCCCAGCCAAAATTTCTTTTTCATACGATTTGGGTTGATGTACTGAACGCGTGGTTGACTGCTTCGTTAAGGTTTTTTTACACCCTGTATAATAAGAGATGTTGAATGACTTTCATAACTTATCAGTGCAAAGGGTTATATAAATGAAATTCAATTATGAAAATACAAAAAGTACAAAATACAAAACATTTATTTTTCTTTTACAAAGATAAGCTTATACACGACGTGGCCAGTATCTCCTTTTAGGCTTGATAAAGCCTGTGCCAGGAGTTACTGCTCTTCCTTAAAAAGATAGAACTATCCAAGTAATATGTTATTATTCTAATTGAATTTAAAAATAAACATAATGTGCCTGAGAGTGAGTACGTGTGTGTGTGTGTCTATCTATAATTATCTTTATTCACTCTTGGATATACAATATCACTTGTGAACATCATAGATATTAACAGTAAGATATAAACAGTTTTGCCTCAAAAGCTAATCTTATAAACGGGCTATAGAATAATGCGAATCCTTGTTAAATGGTAGGTATTACTTACTTTTCGGAAGTATTTGAACCCAGAAGAATCTTTTTTTTGAACCAAGGTTTTCTGCAAATCAGTGTTTCAACCAATCAGCCACGCAGTTCGACAAAATCGGGGGGCGTATAACGATTTTGCTTACCGGCAAAGTTCTCATTTAAAAAAAATTATAAAAAGTAATTGATGACAAGCATGATCGCAAAACATCGGCCCCTGCTCCATGCTATCACTTCCGTTAATACGATTTTATTTCATAGGTGGATCCCCAAATATCTTCAATGAACGAGGGCGACGTCTTCATCCTGGACCAAGACCAGAGCATCCTGGTCTACGTGGGGAAGAAGGCGAAGAACGTGGAGAAACTGAAGGCCACCTCCATGGCCAACCAGATCAGAGACCAGGATCATAATGGCAGGGGAAAGGTGGAGATCATTGGTTAGTATCTACAGAATAACAGAATCCCATCAACAATCACGACGACCACTTTGGTGTAATGGTCAAGAAGTTGACTATTAACCAAGCGGTCGAGGGTTCGATCCCCGCGCTGTACAAACATTTGTGTGCATGAACATGTCTGTTTGTACTGGTCTGGGTGTTACGTGTTATTTTATTTAAGTTTATTTGTAATACAACTGTTGATTCTGATATCTGTGCACACAAGTGCTTGAGCTACTTACCACGGAGCCAGAGCAATGTATGTGATGTTGTTGTTTATTTATATTTCATCGTGTCTTATCTTATCTAACTGTGCATGTGTCAAGCGAGAAGAACAGTAGGTACCCTGATTAGTGCTGAGCTGGGTTGTTGAGAAATGCATCTGTGTGCGTGTCTCATTTCGAGCATTTCTTTTTCAGTAAATTTCACAGTAAGGACTATTCTATACGTATGTGTGTAATATGACTACTGTGGTATAGGGAACCGTTAATATCATTGTGCGTTACGAATTGCTCTTTTCTAAGAACGAGTACACATTGGGCGCTTTCCAACGCAAGTTTCAAGAACCAGGGAGTCCTATTGAAGTGGTACACATGCAAACGCGCTTTTTCGCTCAAGCGTTCATATGAAAACGCGCGTTTGACGCAATGCCAAGCGCACAATATGTACTCTCTCTAAAGGTCTGGGCACAAAGCCAGCGTGGCGGGACGGCGACACGTGACGGTGACGCGACGCTAGCGCTATGGGGCAGTCACACTGCAGGCGTGAACGTCCCGCTGCCGTCGCGCCTGCTGTTCCGCCCGCAGTGTGACGTGATTTCACATTTTTCATAAAGATGTAAAGCGATTCAGACGTGGGAGCAGCTTTGCTTTTGTTTGCTTTAGCTCAATAAAAGAAAAAACATAAACGATTGTGGGTGCATCAAGTGAAACAGAAGAGAAATGTTTCACTATCCATTTTATGGTGCTAAAAGTTGTATTAAAATACAAAACTCCGTCACGCGAGCACGACACGTCCACGCTACGTCGTCTGTATGACTACTGAATACCAACATTGTATGACACAACGCTTGACGTCCCACTCACGCCGCGCTCGGCGTGACGGTGGCCCGTCCCGCCGCGCTGTGTTTTGTGTTAGCCGCGACGCCGACGGGACGCACCAGTTACCGCCCCGCCGAACGTGGCGGCGCTGTCTGTCATTTCTCCCATCTTCTTGTTCTTATTAGCGTGTCGATGGAACACGAGGAATTACACCGTAGCAGCCCAGAATTCAGCCACTTGTATTGCGGATCAACCGCAGTTCATTAAATCCGCTGGCGTGCAGGTGTTGGGGCACGCCGGGCACGATGTTAAGTGTGCCATATTTCTTCCATATTCCTATTACTCGTATATACAACTCGTCCAACCCGTCGGCGTCGCGGTCCCGCCACGCCAGCTGTATGCCGAGACCTTAAGCTTTTTAACACTTGTAATGCTATCTTCCAGACCAATATTCCAGCGAGGTGGACGTCCAGAAGTTCTTCACAGCCCTCGGATCGGGTGCCGCCAACACTGTTCCTGAGGAGACCGCGGGGGGTGACGACCAGGTTTGTTCATTTAATAGTATGATTAACTTATTGGCGGTGTTACACCGCCGTGCCTCGGTGCGCACGTTAAGCCGGTTGGTCCTGAGCCAGATCTCTCTCAGGTCATGTCGGATTGCCGTCTCACCGAACTTTGAGAGTGATGGAACAGTGAGTGCACCTGTGTATTGCGCTCACACTTGTGTACTATAATGTCTCCTGCGTAGTTGGCTGATCTCTGTTGAGATTGGCCGCCGTGGTCGAAATCGGCCAGGAGGACTATTATTATTTAATAACGGAATATTTACAATTACATAAACATCATCATATTAAATCAGCCGTTCGACGCCCACTGCTCTTCCCTCTCAGTCGTGCACTCACTGTTCCATCCCTCTCAAAGTTCGGTGAGACGGCAATCCGACATGACCGGAGAGAGATCAGGCGCAGGACCAACACGGCTTAACGTGCGCACCGAGGCACGGGGGTGTAATACCGCCAACTTCCCGACTCCGAGCCGATTTAGAGAATTTCATGACAGAAAATCTCAGAAACAATTTTGGCTCGACCTGGGATTTGAACCCAGGACCTCACGGATCTAAAGCAGAAACTTTGCAACTACACCAACGAGGCAGTCCGTTTTTAATTAATTTGTAATCTAAGTATCTCTCATCTATTAATAATGTAATGTAAGTAAGTCAACATAATCATTGCAATAAATAATGGTGAAAACTGTATTGCTTAAGAACAATGCATTACTATTAAGCCAAATGTGTTATTTATAGCTGTTTGTTTTCCAAATAAAGATAAACAAATAAATCTCTCCCCCAGGCCTTCGAACGCAGCGAAGAACAATCGGTGATCCTGACCGAAGTATCCGATTCCACCGGCAAGTTGAAGGTGACGCCGCTACCCAAGCCGCTGAAACAGGAACAGTTAAAGCCCCAAGACTGTTATATACTGGACACTGTCAGCGGGAGCATCTATGTGTGGGTGGGGAAGCAGTGCTCGGAGAGGGTAAGAAATAAATAAATACTGTGAGTCGCGCCATTTAAAAAGAACCCTGAAGGGGAGGAGTTTGCGCTTGGGAACAGTCGCTATCCCGCTCACTCGCGGCTGCTCGGACGTGTGGTGCGTGAGATGCCCGCTCCCTCCACACTTCGTACGACCAATCAGACCGTATATCGTCTAATGGAGTTTCTCTGATGGATTAAATCAGAATTGAAATTATCCGACAGAGAACTCAGGTAACTGATATGAGGCCGTAGAATCAGCATGCTGATGTGACGCTGGGCAGGTCACGTGTGTCGAAGAACCCGTCGCCGGTGGAACAGACGCGGACGGGTCCTTGAGTGGAGACCGCGTATGAACAAGCGTAGTGTAGGGCGACCCCTGGCCAGTTGGACGACCTAGTAAAGTTAGCTGTTCAGAGCTGGATGCAGAAGACTGAGAGCCAAACGGTATGGCGCATCCTGGGAGATGCAGCAGTCCAAGCAGTCTAGGGATATCCCTAGACTTTGGCTGATATGATGATGATGATTGTCTAATGCGCAAGGTGACCATCAGCGTTCTTATGATACGGAGCGATTTATACTTAGAACTAGTAATAAGTCCAAAACCTCTGATTCCACCGGCAAGTTGAAGGTGACGCCGCTACCCAAGCTGCTTAAACAGGAACAGCTGAAACCCCAAGACTGATATATATATACTGGATACTGTCAGCGGGCGCATCTATGTGTGGGTGGGGAAGCAGAGCTCGGAGAGGGTAAGAAATAATTAGATACTGTAAGTCGCGCCATTTAAAAAGAACCCTGAAGGGGAGGAGTTTGCGTTTGGACACAGTCGCTATCCCGCTCGCTCGCGGCGATGCGGACGCGCGATATGCCCTATCCCTCTCCCACGCTGTATCATCAATAAGGGTGCCTATCCACAGGCGCGGAGCGGCAAAACGGAGAAATATTAACCAACAGGATTGCAAAAAATCCCCACACCTCTTCAGTAGACAGAAAATTGCGTACTAAGTAGTTTAATGAAATGAAATATTTATTTGCACACAACATGGTAACAATAGTGACATCATAAATAGGTATAAGCTAAGGACGCGAGTACAGATATTGTGGGCCTAGCTCCGTACACTGAAAGATATACTATAATAATAGTCCTCCTGGCCGATTTCGACCACGGCGGCCAATCTCAACAGAGATCATCCAACTACGCAGGAGATATTATAGTGCACAAGTGTGAGCGCAATACACAGGTGCACTCACTGTTCCATCACTCTCAAAGTTCGGTGAGACGGCAATCCGACATGACCGGAGAGAGATCAGGCGCAGGACCAACAGCTTAACGTGCTTTCCGAGGCACGGGGGTGTAACACCGCCAACTTCCTGACTCCGAGCTGTTTTGAGAAATTCATGACAGAAAATCTCAGAAACAATTTTGGCTCGACCTGGGATTCGAACCCAGGACCTCTCGGATGTAAGGCAGAAACTTTGCCACTACACCAACGAGGCAGTATAACTATAACAGCACATATATAACAGCACAGCGTCGATGTGGACTGTGTTTGCGGTGCAGTGCAAACAATGGCACATTTAACATCGTGCCCGGCGTGCCCCAACACCTGGACGCCAGCGGATTTAATGAAGTGCAGTCGATCCGCAATACAAGTGGCTGAATTCTGGGCTGTCACGGTGTAATTCCTCGTGTTCCATCGACACGCTAAGAAGAAGAAGAAGCATATATATAGCATTATAACTACCATCTATATAATATTCATACACCTAGTATGCAAATGTCAATAATTAAATAAAGATATAGCCAAGAACTCCGCTCACTCCGCTCCGCTGCCTTGCTCCGTTTCGCAACTTCGCTGCACCAAACCACGCTTCTCCACTTCTGCTCTGCGCCACACAGAAAAGAGCCCCTTACTGAATATTGACTATCAGCTATGTTTTTGTTAAGTCTTTAACTGCCGAGAGACTAGACAGAATAGAAATAATATTGTTTGGGGGTGACCACCATGGCGCACAATGTGTTAAGAAAACCTTTTTTCATCCCACCATCTTGGATTATCTGACTGCAAAAGCCGTTTTTATTCTCGAGAGGATAAAGAAAATTGAATTTCACATCAACATCGTGTGCACTAAGTTTGTGATATAAAATCATCAAACCTATTTATTTCTTCCTCTATGGTGCCGAATATATCATACAACTTTTTTTTAATTTGTTAAAAACTCAGACTCGGAACCTTCTTGGTGTTCTTTTTTCAATTTGCTTTGTGGGCGGTTGTTTACGCGGCATTTTTTCACGTCATTGTTAAACCTTAAATTAATACCTAAACTGAAATAAAAGTACCTATCTTGTGATTGTAAACTTTTTTTTTGCATTTAGTCATTTCCTCGCTGAGGTGGAATGAAAGTTTACGTGTTGCACTCGAGTGCAAAGATTTTTCACCTCGTGCATTGAACACGCGGTTAAAAAGCAACTTTGCACTCTTGTATTACAAATAACTATTTTTCAACACTCTTTATTTCTTTTACAGGAGAAGACTGAGGCGATGACCAAGGCCCAGCAATATTTAACATCGAAGAACTACCCTTCATGGGTAAGTAGAAATATCTAAATCCACCACGAACACTTTGGTGTAATGGTCAAGAAGTTGACTATTAACCAAGAGGTCGCGGGTTCGATCCCCGCACCATACAAACATTAGTGAGCGTGAACATGTCTGTTTGTACTGATCTGGGTATATTATGTATTTATTTAAGTTTATTTGTAATACCACTGTTGATTCTGACATCTGTAACACAATTGCATTAGCTATTTACCACGGAGACAGATCAATGTATGTGATGTTGTTGTATATTTAAACAGGACTACAAAGCCAGCCTGTATGTATGTATGTCGCAGCCAAATGGTTTAAAAGCCGTTCAATCAAACAGCTAGTCCTTTTTCTGAACAACGCTATTCAATATACTATATATAATATTATAATATCAATAAATAAAAATAAATATTAAATCATATTACCAATAATATAATTTACAAAAATAAATTAATATGAATTATAACAATATAATATACATTCAATTTATTCAATTAGAAATTTTCGAACTTTGTTCTTGAACGACAGCTTCGAGTCTGATCTTTTGAGATCCAGGGGTAGTGAGTTCCACAGTCGCGTTGCCGCCACAGTAAACGACTTTGTGACGTACGATGAGCGGTGAGCAGGCGTTGACACTGGAGATAGTCTGCAATACTAGTAACCCTGTATTTGTCACTTTCAGGTTTCAGTAATGAAGATCCCCCAGGGCACCGAACCCGCTGCCTTCAAGCAGTATTTCAGTACGTGGAGGGACGTCGGCATGGCACACAACAGGCTTGTCTAAAAGGCAAAATTAAATTAAGTTTAAAAGTAAGATATATGTTTTTGACCTCGTTTATCACATTTAGCCCTGATTTTTCGATAGTTAGTCATCGCTAACGGTTTTAATAAAATCTATAACCTGATGGACCCTTTTCAGCATCCGCAGTCGCAGGCAGACTGTTACAACCGAGTCTACCTCGGATGCTGAAAAGGGACCGAAACGTCTGGTTAAAAGGCATTGATTGAAGGCTAAGAAGTGGATCTCTAAATCGCACATCTAGTCCTTTAAAGTCATGAATGTCATAAAATTAAAAAATTACGATCTAGCACTCAATAGATTCTTATTGAAGGAGAGTTGTGGCATAGTTAACTGAATTTTAGATTTATGACTTTAAAGAGCTAGATGTGCGAAATATTGTATTGTTGTATACTTGTTGTAACCGAAATAAAAACATTTTATTGCTAATTTAATTTCACTTTTGACGTGACAACGTCTTATAAATTGGTTTGCCGGGTGACACCTCAAGAAACTGCGTTACGCTGCTCCGCTCACGTTTCGCGCGAGAGAGACAGAGCGAGAGAGAGAGAGAGAGATAGGCATACACACCGGTTCATGTTATACGAATGAATATTCACATTAAAATTATTTTACCACTCAGAGTCATTGTCACGTAAAACTTTCGCGCGTATACCGACTTACAGGCAACCAATTTTTTAATACTAGTTTATATTGACCGTATCTTTATTTTTGTTTACAGGTGAACAACATTCGCTAACAACACAATACTCAAATGTTCATGTTATCAATAGTTCCAATTATATTACTGTGCAAACAATGTATTAATTAAATAAAAGACATGACTTAAAACAGCATAAAGCCATGACAAATTTTATATTCATATCATATAATAAAGATCTGAAAGAGATGTTGTTTAAATATCCGACCGACATTTCATTTCCATTTACAGTAATACCCCGACTTACGCGAGTTTGGAGTTACGCGATTTAATTATATTTGTCTGTAGTAAGAAATTGATATCGTGATTCTTTGGATCCAGTTCAATTAGAAGTTCAAATGACAGTTGAAAACTTGACAGAAGCCCTCAGTTCGATTGAAAAGGGGGTGAACAATTTTGGAAAGGATAGACTCCAATGAAGAGCGCATTTTTGTTACAAAACATGGAATAAAAAAATACTAGGATGCTACGAGTAGATATTAAGCAGAGGCAGACTTTGTTACAATTTATGAAACCTTCTACATCAAAATAACTTCGGATTGTTTTTATACACTTTACTAATATGTTTTAACATATTATTTAGAATTGGATATTAATTATTTCCTGAATTATTGTTTTATTTAGTCTCCAGTCCTAATTAAACATACTTTGTATATCTTTATATGCAAAATTATACCCCGACTTACGCGAATTCGACTTGCGCGGATAGCGCTTAGTCCCACGGTGGGACTAAGCGCTATCCGCGCAAGTCGAATTCGCGTCCCACCTATCGCGTAAGTCTGGGGGGTATTACTGTATTTACTTTGAAACACGTTACATACAGAGTGTAAAAAAAACCTTAACGAAGCCGAATACCACATATTCTGCCAATTGTTACGATAATTTTTTTCATTCACACCATACCTGGGAAGTTAACGGTTACTGAAGTTTTGATGGTTAAAGTTTGAAAAAAATATTGATGATTTTTACAGAAATGTCTTCTGTCCGTTATAACTTTACTTTTTTCCAAAGAAACATGATACAAATTTTCACTAAATCTTCCATAAAAAGCCTCTAAATTGCACACTCCGCAATGAACAGCGCACACTCGAACCGAACCGCGTCGCGGCGGCGTATAGCAACACGGCCCGCGGTCACTTCCCCGCGTGCGCAACGTTGCGGGTTAGAATTAAATTGCTTTTTTTATGTCGAAAAATAAAAGTTGTTTCCCAGCCAAAATTTATTTTTCATACGATTTGGTTTGATGTACTGAACGCGTGGTTGACGGCTCCGGTAAGGTTTTTTTTACACCCTGTATACAGATTTAATTACATTCATAGAACTGCATGCTTCGCCACAATCATGGCTTGTAAATATGGTTACAAAAGATAGATCAAATTAAAAAAAAAACGTCATTAATGAAATCAAAATAATATGTCAAGAAATAATAGTAAAAGCATAACATAACACTTAATAAATCAATTCAAAAAAACTGTGTGTCAGCTCCGACGCACGACTGGAGTTTACTCCTTAAGAACGGTTATAAAAAGTAAATTGATTAGGGAATAATGATATATGAATGCATTTTTTATGATACTCAAAGCATGTATGATACATTTATTTTTATTAATTATACAATGAATCTGTTACATAACAAATCCATAGAAATACGTATAAACAATAGTCTCCTCGATCGAATGAGGAAGGTAAATTCTGGTTAATAACGCAAAAATAAATAAACATATTATATTCACCTGCCTTCAATTGCCATCTTTCTTGATGATCATGAGGTTGACTGACAGAAAATGCTTTAAGCATTAAGTCCACCTTTTATACGTTTCTTGTGCAACAAAATTAAAAAAAAAATGTCTTGCTCGACCGTACCCACTACTTGTTTACAGTAACAATTAATGAATAACGTTACCTATCAAGTAGGGAAACGGGTTTATAGTACAGTGTCATTCAGAAATCATTCTAATTTCGTACGTTTTAAAGCTTAAATCGAGTTATTCAGAATTGCAGTTGTCAAGAAGAGAGACACTTCTGCAAGGCACTTGTTCTACCAAGTAAACAAAACGCACATCTATTTTTTTTTGTTTAATTAGGAATAGGTATTAGACCATGCTGCCTAGTCATTGGTTAGGTGTATTTCTTAGGTAATTAATTAATTGTTAAAACTACTTTCTTACAACTACATACTACTTACAAACTAAGCCCTTACCTAACTCATTGAAATGCGAGGATGGTTTACATTTTAATAATAATAAATAAAATTTATTTAGTTTCAAATTCAAACTTACAGGCTAATTGGGATGATGACACCTATCTTAAATACTGTCAAGAACATAGTGTTAAAAAAAACATAGCCCCTATGAAGTTAATACAACCAATATATTTCAAAAAAGCTGCAGAAAACCAATTTTTAAACACATAAAACGCAATAAATATTCAGTCAATTGACTCCGATTTCTGACACATGACCGTGACGTCACAAGCATTTATTCCCATATGAAATCTATGGAGGCAGACCGTTTTGACAGATAATAAAAAGTATGTCAACGATTGTTGGTGTCGTCTAGCCAATTACTTTCGTTACCTGAACTAGGTTAGATATAAACCTGTATCTCAGGCTCAAGAAATGGAGTTTTACGCAGGAATATCGTTCGGATCAGTACGGAGCACCTCACTCTATTTCTCACATTTACTCCATTGTTTTCTTTCAATAACACATTATGATGATAACTCCACCTCACTATCACAATAATACGCCACGAAAAATCAATTTAGAAAATTAAGAATCAGAGCCTTACTCCTTTCGTTTCCCGCGATAAAACGCAATTCAAGTCATAAATTAATGTCAAAAAATAAACAATGAAAAAACAATCTTTGACCAGTCAATAGATTCGTTTAAAAGGAAACTTTGCAAGGCATGGTTAACTCAACTGAAGATTTTTTGACATTTATGATTGTGCGAATTTTAAATTGAGATATAGCTTCCGATTGGACAAGAAAATCGGTCAATCCCAACCAAAATCCCTATTCAATTAAAATAGTCATAATATGTGTGGTTTAGTTTTTTTTATAACCTTTGAATTAGTTTCACATGTACAATAGCTTTGGACTAGTGGTCTGATGTCCAGACTACAAAACCAGCTGTCGCGGGTTCGAATCCTACTAGGGCCAAATAATTGTATGATGAGCACAAGCATTTGTACCTGAGTCATGGGTATTTATAAACGTACTAGTGGCCGCCCGCGACTTCGTCCGCGTGGAAAGCCTTTATCTTAAAAATTCTTTATTAATTGTAGCCTATATGTTATTCTGATGTATAAGCTATATTGTGGTAAAGTTTCATTCAAATCCATTCAGTAGTTTTTACGTGAAAGAGTAACAAACATCCATACATCCATACATCCATACTTACAAACTTTCGCCTTTATAATAGTAGTAGGATTTAAGTATTTCTCTCCGCTATTCTAGCCACCATAGCACAAGCCAACGCTTAGTTTGGGGCTTGTTAATTAGTGTGTTTGTTGAAACTATGAAATTATTTATTTATTTACTGGTGTTTGGTTGTTTGTTTAATAAAACCTTGCGAGCTAAATTTCACTCACTTCCCAAGATCCTATTGAGCGGACATGTTTAATACGTTTACTTTGGATACGTTTAGATTGATCTGAACCGAATCTTGTTCAAAAAAACTTTTTTTTTACATTAATTCTGCTAAATTTAAACTTTATTAAGTTATTAGTTAGGTACCTACATTATTACATTACTAAATTCACTACCTTAGATGTAATTAGGCCAGAAACATATTTGTTTCTTCGGTTTACGCGAACCGTAGATACTTTATTTCGGACTATTAAAAAGTAAATGTATACCTATGTATGTATGTGTTAAAATTGTATCATTTCAAAGCCAGGAATAAATGTTAAACGCAATTAATAAGTAAACAGAATTTAAATCCATAAAAAGTTTTTTTTTTAATAAAAATTATTATAGCTTCGCGTCTTAGTAGCAACACAGCTTACTACATAAACACTACACTTCACAGTCAACAAACGAGTAAAGGAGGTCATTCAACTTCATTGGGAGACTGCAAAAACAAAATTACATTTCAATTGAAAACATGTTAATTGTAAACATTAAAATGATACGCTCTTCTACGGATTATTTCGCGATTTATTACATTTTATTTTAAACCGATGTGTTTTTAAACGGACCCTTTTCAGTGTCTGTGGTCACAGACTAAGGAACACCTTTTTTTTTAACTATGTAAGCAATTTTTTTTAACTATAAAATGACGACTAACAAGTTGTCATTACATAGTTTTGAAAAAAAAAAGTAAACTAAAAACACTCAAAAATATTAAGTTACGTTCCTATCTACACGTCTACGTAAGTAAAATAAATAAATAATCCTAGAGTAATTAATCCGCAAAAAAAATGTATCATTTTAATGTCTTTTGTTCGCGTAAACCGCTAAAAACAAATATCTTAATTATATTCTATTGTTATGTCTAAATTTCGAACCATAAGCCCCTTTGTACACAAGGCAACGTAAGTCTTCTATATTCGACATTTTCAGTCTCCAAGCGACTGCCGCTATACAAATTCATTAAGGCGACGAATGTCGACGAAACATCTAGTGTACAACACGACACATCTAAAGCTATTGATATTAAAAAGACTTATTGTATAAACTTTGTTATATGTTGTGTAAGTCGGGAAGACTGAGAACAGTCTGGTAGCAGGATGGCCGAATGTAGGATTGAGACGATGTACATGGAACCGGATGCAGAGGAATGAGTGTAAGGAAACGGAGTGTGTGAAGGAAGGATGAGGGCGCCATATGGGCAGACGTAAGACGTTGCTTGTATACGATTGTTTTCTGTTTTTTCAGTCCGGTAAAAATAAATAACAATTTGGAAGAAAGAATACCATCTTTAATTTCTACAAATTCCCAAACGAGCCCCAATGAGTTTGTATAGCGGCAGTCGCTTGGAGTCTAAAATCGTCGAATATAGAAGACTAGCTTATACCCGCGACTTCGTCCGCGTTAGGTACAGTTTTTTGAATGCTTTGTTTTCTCGTAATACCAATTTTATCCAAATGTGATTCAAATCTTTGGTAATTTAGGAGTGGAAGCGATCAAATTCCCCGGAAAATGGTTTTTACCGTGGGAATGCGTTGTTTTCCTGCGGTCAAAAGTAATTTATGTCCTTTTAAGTCTCAAACTATCTCCTCACAAAGTTTGATTTAAATCTGTCCAGTAATTAAGGCGTAAAAGCGATCGACGCACTTGAATTTTCCCATGGGACTGTCATTTTCCTGCGGTAAAAAGTAGCCCTTATCCTTTCTCGGGTATCAAAATATCTCCATTCCAAATTTTATGCAAATTGGTTCAGTAGTATTGGCGTAATTGAGTAACAGACAGACGGACAGAGTTACTTTCGCATTTACGAGTACCTATATTATTAATTATGGATTTGCGTAGCCTTGTTTATGGAGAGGCTTAGAGTATACGAGTGTTAATAATACATAATAATAGTGATTGTTTTATGAAGTGTTTGTAGTGACACATTGTAATTGGCTAGACGACACCACCAATCGTTGACATACTTTTTATTATCTGTCAAAACGGTCTGCCTCCATAGATTTTGTATGGGAATAATGAACGTGACGTCACTAGAAATAGGAGTCAATTGACCGAATATTTATTGAGTTTTGTGTGTTTAAAAATTGGTTTCGACAGCTTTTTGGAAATAAACTGGTTATAATTACTTCATAGGGGCTATGTTTTTTAAACGCCATGATCATTTTCAAGAGAAAATATTTAAGATAGCTGTCATCATGCCAATTACCCACCTATATTGTTATGAGCGGACCCGGCAAACGTCGTTCTGCCCGCTGTTTTTTCATTTTTTTTATAAATGTACTCGTATTATCTCACCGTTTTAACCTTCCCTGGACTTGCACGATTAATTTGAGACTAAAATTATTCAAATCGGTTCAGCCGATCTCGAGTTTTAGCGAGACTAACGAACAGCAATTCATTTTTATATACAAGAGACTAGTGTACCCGTCAGACGCTGCCCGCTGTTTTTGCTATTATCCATATTTTCTCATCGTTTCAACCTTCCCTGGAATTCCGCGAATATTTTAAGACTATTATTATTTAAATCGGTTCAGCCGTTCTCAAATTTTAGCGACACTAACCAACAGCAATTCATTTTTAGAGTTCTATAAACTTCAAATCTCTCACGTAAAGAAACAGGCACGGGAACTCTTATTTAAAATTGTTTTGGGTATCCTGTGATGAATACTTTCGAAATTATAAATAATATAAAAATATATACTTTACAATGATGACATTGACGCTAAGGAGATGATGATGATGCAAGAAATGCAAAACAGCGCGGTGCCAAAATTGACTACGGAACCCTACTTTATGCGTGGTCCGACACGCACTTGGCCGGTTTTTATATTTAAGATTAAAATGACGGAAGTAGGCACCTCATAATTCCCCGCCGCGCCAGTCTTCTTGCCGCATTCACACTCGTTGTACGTATATTTCCTTATTGCGGATACCAATAAAAGACAGCAATGTTAATTCAATTCATTTATTTTGCAAGTGTGTGTGGTTACAGAATAGTCAATACAATTTATTGAATATTATTGTCATATAATTTAATGTTTCTTATGGTAGATAAGAAGCTAGATACATATATGATTAAATTTATATTAATAATTAAAATTGCAATGACATAAAAATGTTAACAATATAACATGGTACAAAAATTAAAAATTATTACAATGTCAGATGTTATATCCAAAATTATCAGTGTATCATTGATTAACTCTATACCAAATAATTGGTAAATGTTAATAACATATTTTTTCAGTTTTCAATCATATTTTTTAATATTTGATTTCTATTTCTCTTACTACTAAGTATAGACCTTCCATTTTTGTTTTCAGAGAGTGGTAGTGATTGTCTATGACTGAATTAATGTAAAACATGTTGAAAGAAATCGTGTTTTGTATGTTTCTAGTAAATATTATCATTTTTTGTAAAGCAAACAAGCAGTATAATGGAGGTCACAGTCAAAACGATGTGTTCGTTTGGAAACAGTTAGGTTATGTGTTTGGGAAGAACTTTTGTAAGTATTTTTATAAAAAAGTGTTTTAAAGTAGGTTCAAGGGCTGATTTAAAAAAAAGTTAATATAAAAAAAGATGGTAAACTGGTTTAAAAAAGGTTATATCACTTTATTTAAATTCTATTCTATTCTTCTTTGCATTTTTAGTCATTATGGATACCCTAACCTATCCGAAATAAATGATTATTATTGTTATTACTTAAGTATATTTACAAAAAAATGTTGTAGCAATTTTTATTGTTTTATTGAACTCAATCTAACAGTTATTTCCATTGGATTATATACACATTCCTTTGGATTATTTTTTTGCCAATTTCTTTATCATTTGAGTAGGTTACCTTCCTTTTTCTCAGTCCAGTAGGTCGACCGCCTAACGGAAAGCTATTCCTTTTGCGATAGCTATTGACGATGACTTAAGCCAGTGATCGCTTTGAAGTTACCTATTTAAAATTGGATTGCCATATTTTTTAGATAGAAATAGCACAGATTACGAATACAAAGATGGCGCTATACATTTCATACAAGAATTGGATGATTCGGAGAAATTCTTCATACAACGGAACAATGTGCCTATTGGATTTGAGGTGTATGAAGAGAAAATATTTGTGACTGTGCCTAGGAGGCGATATGGTAAGCACTTTAAATACAGTGTGCAAGTGGTTAGTATATAAATAAGTAATACACACACACACGCGCACGCACACACACACACACACACGCACGCACACACACACACGCGCACACACACACGCGCACGCGCGCGCGCACACACACACACACTCACACACACACACACACACACACACACACACACACACACACACACACACACACACACACACACACACACACACACACACACACACACACACACACGCTCGCTCGCACGAGAAGAGTGGGTGCAAATGAAAATCAGCGCTGTCATATGTCATCAATAGTTGAGCTGCATCCAATAAAATTGCTTTCATGTTTTATTTTATTTAGTAGAAATAGAAGAAATAGAAATATTGTTTATTTGCGTTTGTATAGGGTGTACAGAAGATGACACAGTAGTTGATGAGCGCCTATCCAGCCATTGTCAATAGCATGCAAATAGTTCAGTGTTTATTATTATTGTCTACAATCATTGTTAAAATATGATAATTTTTAATATTATTATTATTAGCAGATTAATTATAATTATACATTACAATAGACTATTTTATATGTCATTGGTATTTAATCTATGCGATTTAAAAATTCATGAACTGAATAGAATCCACGCATTAATAACCATTCATGTAATGTTTTCTTAAATTGATTAAACGACTGATCCTTTATAAACTGAGGTATCTTATTATAAATTATTACACACATACAAAAACTGTTTTTATACATTCGGGCACTTTTTGGTATAAAGTCGAACACTAGCCTGTCGCCGTTTCTCGTGTTACGTGTGACGAAATCCTTAGCTTGTGTAAGAGTTATTGGGTTTTTCTTTACGAATTTTGCTACCTCGAATATACATAGGCAGGGTAGTGGCAGGATGTTCAGTAGCTCAGTAGCTTGAACAACGGCCTACATGATTTATCCGGTGCTACACCGTATTACTCGTAAATGTACCAATTATTGTAATTGGAAGCAATAAACGAAATTTACTATTATAATTAAGTTCATATGTAGAAGGTCCCTTTAAACGTGTTATGTTATTAGCGAATGAAGTTGTGTGAGTCAGTTCACACGTAATTTATTTTATTTTATTTATACAAACCAAAGCACAAAAGCTAAAAAGTACAAACGTGATAAAATTCCTAGGGGTTTGGATAGATCAAAAACTAAATTGGAAACATCAAATAGACGATGTTTTCAGAAATATCAATAGATTTTCGTACGCACTATATAAATTAAGAAAAGTGGCTACAAAAAATACAGCCCTTACAGCATACTTTGCTTATGTAGAATCAGCCTTACGGTATGGACTTATAATATGGGGTAACAGCACTGACGCAAATAGGGCATTTATTGCTCAAAAAAAATGCATACGGGCAATATGTGGCTCTGCACCTGACGAGCCTTGCATACCCTTATTCAAGTCCTTAAAAATTCTTCCCCTTCCATGTATGTACATCTTTGAAATTGCAAAGTTTGTCAAACAAAACATGGATTATTTCAGCCAAGCAAAAGAAGTATATACAAGAAATATCAGGAATCAAAATAGACTTGTTTCTAAAATAATACCAAAGAGTGCTCGTTACAAAAAAAATGCTACTGGATGTGCATGACCATTTTTAATAAACTTCCCCAAAATATGAAAGAGCTTCCTTTAAATAGATTTAACCTTTAGATGGCTTAATGAAAAATGTCTCTTTAGTATGAATGAATATATGTGCTAAAATTAGGACTGGAACATTCTTCATTTTTGTCAAATATTTACATTTGAAATATAATTATTATTGTCTTCACTTAAATGGACATCTTATTAATGCTGATAAATTTGTAATTTTATAAAGTAATTTGACAATCTTTGACATAGTAGTTAAAATTTGTGATTCTGTGTATATTGAATTTAATTTTGTGTTTATTGAACTTGAATATTTTATTTTAATTTGTAATTTGTATTTTAAAATGATATGATTTGCATGGTGTAATAATGTCTGAAAAGCTGAACGTGTAAAGCTGAAGCTGTAATGTGTAACCTACCACCTAACCTTTTTCATACGCAAATAAATTTCATTCATTCAATATGTCTTACAGGAATACCCTCAACTCTTAACTACGTAAATAAAGACACCAGGGACAAACACCCTCTCCTCAGGCCATACCCTGATATAGAGAGAAATAGGAACTACTTTTCGATATACAGACCGCGAGTGGATGTTTGCCATAGGCTGTGGATGGTGGATACTGGACATTTGGAAGTGCCAGGTAAGTAGCCAGTTTCTTTGACAACTCTATATACCTAGCGAAGTTGCCAGTGTTACACTTCTTTACCTTAAGTCGAGCCAAAATTGTTTCTGAGATTTTTCATCATGAATTTCTCAAAAAACAGCTCGGTGTCGGAAAGTTGGTGGTGGTTGGTTGGAACAGTGAGTGCACCTGTGTATTGCGCACACACCTGTGCACTATAATATGTATCTCCTGCGCACTGATCTCTGTTCGGATTGGCTGCCGTTATCATTCATTTTCATTCATAATAAAATGTGTCTGACAATTTCAGGAGCTAGAAAGCAAATTAATCCTCCGGCGATTATCATTTTTGACCTTAAAACGGATACGGAAATCCTGAGACACGAGCTGAACCCTTCCATCATTGTCAATGAAAGAACATCTGCAGGTGAGTCTAGCGCTGATGACAACAAGAGCCAGCGCACACGTTCGGCGTCCTATCGTCGCGACTCGCGACTTCCAGTGGAGACAACTTGCCTCGGTGCCCATCATTCACCGGAGAATGATGATCATGGGTGTACCCAGGGGGGGGCAGGGGAGGACAGCTGCCCCCCCCCCCCCTGGATACCGTATACCTCTCTACTCTCTATTGTAATTGATTAAAAATTTTATTTTGCAGTACAATATATTGTATATGCATATGCATATGCATTAACTTTTAAAAACCGCGCGGCGCGCCCATTTATTTATTTGACTTGGTTTCTATAAAGCATTTGCAGGATAACTTGTGGGTGTTTCCCTTATATATATTGTAGGTGTCTTCGTGTGGTGTGTAAAGCAATACAAGTGCGCGGGACCTGGCTTAAAAAAAATGATTTGCCCTCCCCTAGCCCAGAACCTGGGTACGCCCATGATGTTGATCATATAAGTTCCTAGTTAATCTACTCTTTAAAATTTTCTTATCTTCCATTTTGGTGACGACATCAATTGACTACCATTTTGGTGTATTGGTTAAGAAGTTGACTATTAACCAAGAGGTCGCGGGTTCGATCCCCGCAATGTACAATATTTGTGTGCATGAACACGTCTGTTTGTACTGGTCTGGGTGTTATATGTATTTATTTAAGTTTATTTGTAACACCACTGTTGATTCTGATATCTGTAACACAAGTGCTTAAGCTACTAACCATAGAGTCAGATCAATGTATGTGATGTTGTTGTATGCATGCTGGAGTCGCTCTGTTGAAACATTATATTTGATGCCTATGATAGTAAGCATGATGCTATAGGATTTTTTGTGACCTCTCTATAGCGTTTGATTGTGTTGACCATGAGACCCTGTTGAGAAAACTACGCCATTATGGTGTATCAACTGATGCATGTAACTTACTTAATTCATATCTCACTGAGAGAACACTAAAGGTCTATCAATGGAGCAGAGTCTCCTGGAGCACCTCTCACTATGAGTGCCCCAGGGTTCGATATTGGGACCGTTACTGTTTCTGATATATATTAATGACCTTCCACACTTTGTCGACGGTGCTTGTGAGATAGTGTTATTTGCTGATGATACTTAACTACTTTATAAAACCCCAAGGGGTAAAGAATCGTTTGACGATGTAAATGGTACTCTCTCGCAATTACTTCATTAGTTCACCGTTAACAATTTATTGCTTAACGCGACCAAAACTAAATGCATTAAGTTTACAATGCTCAATGTCCGACAAGTTCCAACAAGGGTTGTTGTTAAGGATGAACAACTAGTTACTTCAAATACTGCAACTTTTTGGGAATTACTTTGGATGATAAGCTACAGTGGGGTCCTCATATCGTGACCTTATCAAAGAGACTAAGCTCCGCTGCATACGCTGTAAGAAAGATAAGGTTTCTGACTGATGTTGAAACGGCAAGACTAGTTTATTTTAGTTATTTTCACAGTATCATGTCATACGGCATCTTACTGTGGGGCTCAGCTGCAGATATAGAAACAATTTTCGTATTGCAGAAACGAGCCGTGCGTGTTATTTATAAACTTAAATCAAATGAAACACTTAGGGAATTGTTTAAAGAAGTTAAAATACTTACAGTTTACTCGCAATACATTAACGAAAACCTAATTTACGTTCGAAAAAACTTACACTTATTTCCTAAAAATAGCGATTTGCATAACTCAAGACAAAAAAATAGGCTTGCCGTTCCACATTTTAGGTTTCAAAAAGTTGGTCACTCATGTATATCATATCATTTTTTAATAAATTTCCTGAAAATTTAATTTCATTGCCTTTAGATAAATTTAAAACAGTTGTAAAAGATGTTTTAATGTCGAAAGGATATTATGAAATTGATGATTATATAAATGAAAAAGATATATGGAAATGTTTAAATGTAAACAATTACAATTATTGTAAATCAATTTTAAAAAGAGGCTATGACAAAAGTGACTGAGTTTCTTGCGCCGCTTCTTCTCAGCACTGGCCCAAATTGTCCCGAAGCGGTAGTAGGGTTAAGTTATATGTTGGGACGTGTAAAAGTGCTAGTTGTTAGCCTACTTACAGAAATAAATGGATTTTATTGGATTTC